>OZ004344.1:22313260-23563260 GCA_963924445.1 Philereme transversata
AGGACTATGTTCAGCAGTGGGTATCCTATGGCTGATGATGATGATATAGGTTAGTACTTAGTAGACATTTTCATATATTTTTTTAATTAATTTCAGATATTCAAGCTCCTCCGAAACAACATGTCCGGTAACATCAAGAACACAGCACTACCCATTTCCATCGCCGCTAAATCCACACACTGGGGCTTAACCCCACTAAAAATACTTATAACAGATAACGAAGTAGAGAAATACCAACTTAAATACACAACTTTTAAGGAAATTATCGAGAATATATATATTTTGACAGGAGTGACAGATTGCGCGCTCTGTGGGTTGCCATTGCAAAATGAGGTTTTAATCCAAGATGGCGGACTTTGGGTTTTTAAATGTGGCCATACTTATCATGGCGCGTGTTTGGATTTGAATAAGATTAGATTGTGTACGTTGTGTTTGCCTGTGGCCTGAATCTTACTGATATACAGGGAGTTAAAAAGGTATCCCTGAAAACTCCTGGGTTAATAGTAAAGTCCATTACATTGAAAGGTGTTATATATAAATATATATAATATATTTATTGTTTCCTGTTTGTTTTACAATAAATGTTTTACAAAATGTTTATGTACTTATTAGGTATTACTAGAGATGCCGCGAATAGTTGTTATAGCGAATAGTCGAATACCGATTAATCGCCATTCCTTATGACGAATAGTCTAATAACTCGCCATTATTATTCGACATACAAAAATAATATAAAAAATAATTTCTTAGGCAGGTTTGATTTATGAAGAAAGCGCAATTTACTTTCTCCCAATCGTACAGAAAAAACTAGTTTTTTTTGCACCACAATCAATAGACTTTAAATATTAATTAAAAAGCCTTACAAATCTGATTTTAGCTAACTTTTTATATTAATCATAATAATCAATACTAACTGTGTTTTGTTATAAAAAAAAAAATAAGTAATCAAACTTATTTTTTTAAGATTTTTGTTCACTAAAAATTTATTTTAGAGAAGTATTCGCCGAATGTCGATTATTCGACTATTATTCGTTACTTGACGAATAACAAAAAAAGTCGAGTAATGCCGAATAACGAATAATAGCGAGTATTTCCTGCATCTCTAGTTATTACTATATATGTAACCTATAACAATATCAAGTAAAAAAATAATATTTAACTATTATAATATTAGTTATGTTGTCTGGAAGTGATCGCTCTTGATAAGACCGACAATTGTATCATATAGATTTACGTTGTTTAGTTTTTATTGTGTGCAATTTTCTATATATCTATCTAAAGTATGTTTGTATGAGCTTCTGGCAATCTGTGGTTTTAACTTTAATTTTATATCTGGAACCGACTGTTAACGTGCATAGTTGCACAGCAAAGTACCACAAGTTGCTGGTCATATGAACGACTAAGAAACAAATTTATGTCAAGGGTGAGTGATTTTTTCTACATTAATCTCTTGAAAGTTTAGTTCCATAGATCCATACTTTCACGTCCGGATTTTTACACCCTGTATACTTTATACGTATTTGATTGGTTAATTGAATCGCCATTGTTATATTTGTGATTGGCAAGTAGCGCCGAAAATTCCTGAAAATAACTCGAATCTTTATGTTAAATTATTATAATCGAGGAAATATGAAAGGTCGGATTTGACAGGTAAAGACTATCAACAAAAGAATCAAAAGATACAACATTAGAATATCGCCCTTTCGAAATATTGACCCAGGATTATCTAGTATTTCTGAGTGTAATTTTTCAAAATGAAGCGAGACTTGTTCTTATAAATTATGCTCATTGCTATAGTATATGGATTACATCATAATTATTTGGCATTATATGGTTGATTTTTCGATTTCTTGTTTAGACGTTCATACAAAGTTATCGCGGCATGCAAAATGATAGGAGGTCAAATCCGACCTATTAGATTTTTTTTAGTGTAAAATGCACTTTGTGATTTATAATTGTGTCTAATTGTATCTCTTCTCTTGTTTCTGTTTTTTGTTTGTATTATAATTAACTAACCGCAATTTTCTGGATCTCAACAACAGCGCCACCTACCGGGTCCAATTGTGTTTTCAAACCATCCAGGGACCTTGAAATATACACAAAATTTCATCGAAATCGATCCAGCCGTTTAGGAGTTAGGTGACAAACACACGTTCAGATGATATTCTAAACAGATGTTTTCACAAACAATATAGTAAAGCTAATTTCTGTCTCAGATGAATAACTAATTCATCGAACGGCGAAATGCCGGGAGATCATTAGTAAATTGTTTAATGACTAATATAATCGCACCTCTACGAAGACGACTGAACCGATTTTGAAAAACTCACTGATAGGTAGACAGCTACACTAGTGTTATAAGCTATAATTTATTTTGATAAAAATTCGTGCGAAGCCGGAGCGGGTCAGCTAAGTACTACTACGTGTTTTGTTATGTACGACATTAAATGAAAACACGGGTAGGGCTAATGGCTAGTATTTTGCCAAATCGGGGGTTTTCTAATTCATTACCATAGAAAATTCAAATTTTCAATCAACCTTAATATTAAGCCCTAAAATATCAATAAAATAGCCTGTACAAAATAGGCAAACAAATCATATTTATTCATCATGTAAGTCGGTACCTGTAAAACTGACTAAGCGGCATCGTCGCAAAGGCGCCGCTGATTTACGTTAAAAGTTGTTTATTGGAAATGTATCGAATACTGGATAAATATTCAAGCTACCGGTATCAAACCCACCTCTAAAATCAGTTAATACGATTCCGAAAGTGTGTTTTAAATTAATGTCGTACATAACAAAATAGGTTGTATATTGAAAAATATTGTATAAACTTGTACAAAATATGTAAGTAAATGGCTTTTAGTACCTAAATGTATTCTAAATGTACTTACATTTGTTTTTTTACGTAGGTCGTTTACAATATAGGAGATGTAATACAAATGGTTTTTTTTTTGCGAATACTTTTATACCTTCAAGTGTACGTTAAAGTAGAGCAGACCCCTATTGCGCTAGGAAATGGCTATGGCATTAGGTAATCTTAACAAACCATTTCATAACTAAATAAGATTTAGATATTATCAATTATTAATATTGCTTTAGGTATTTAGTTATCAAATGGGTTGTCAAGTTTTGTTAATATCTATGATAGGTTTGTTCACATCCAGACTAATAATTATAAGTTCGAACGTAACTTATAATCTGTTTGTTACGTTTTCACGAATAAACAGCTGAACCGATTTCGATGAGACACTTTTTATTGACAAACGCATGCGAAATGAAATGAAATTTATTTGCTAAAATAAATAAATAAATATTGCTGGACATTTCACACAGCGACATATCTAGCCCCAAACTAAGCAGAGCTTGTAATATGGGAACCAGATAACTATAGAATACTTATATACTTTTTGTTTTGTAAATACATACTTATAATATATAGAAAAACACCCAGACACGGAACAAATATCTGTAGATCATGCAAACATTTGTTCCGCGGCGGAAATCGAACCCGCTACCTCCTGCGTCTCAGCCGGTTATACACCCACTGCTCCACGGAGGCAGTCAAAAAGCCACGTTTCTGAAACCAAAAAGGGTTAGTTTATAATACTTATTCTGAATAAAATCTGCATCTTTTTTAGAGTAGTTTAATATTTATAAATTATTATATTTACCAAATAACGAATAATTGTGTACTTACCGTATTTATAACAAACTTAGGTGTAAAAAAACATATTTTTGGAAATATGAAAGGAATTCATATAACATAGCGAATATATTCTGATGTTAGATGTATTGATTTTGAATTATGCATGTTCATAATAAATGTATTGAATATCTGCTATTTTTGTGTTTTTTTGAGTATTTATTTTGAAACGAAAGCTATTGTTATGTAAATAAATAAAGTTTTACTAGCTGTTTACCCGCGACTTCGTTTGCGTGGATTTTAACTGTCGCAGTTATTACAAAAACTAATCTTGACTGGCTCTCAGTGACGTCCAAATTTAACTTGATTGATTTTTAAAATTCCTTATAATCAAAGATCGGTCCAGTCGTTAAGTCGTAAAAAGGTAACAAACAGACAGAAGGACAGAGATACTATCGAATTTATAAATCTTATTAGCACTGTTAGTATGTATGTAGGTAGGTACATATATACAAACATACTTCGATTTTGGTTTGTATATACCTCAGGGGTCGCGGTATGAACCTTAAAGTGAGATAACAATCAGTCAAGAAAAAACCTCCATTTGGGCCAATATTTCATAGTTCATTTATTAATACCTAACAAAAAAGTTACATGTCATTTAAATTATTAAATATGGAATACAGAATTAAATAAAAATATTGATTGCAGTATATTAAATACATTAAATAGAATCGTAATAAAAGGTTGATGACTCAAAAAAGTCATCAATTTTATAATACGACTGTATAATAAGCCATTTTTTTAATTTACGCTTAAAAGATTGCGTTGATTGTGCATTAATAACGTCCATTGTAAGCGATTGTAGACGGCGGGCCCAAACACATGTACCAGCTTCGACGTTTTGGTAAGGCGCCTTGGCACGGCACTTAGCTTTCGGGCATTCCGTGTCATATACCTATGACAATCACCGAGTCTCGGGTACTCGCTCAAGTGATTTCGCGTATAAGTAGCGGCACGGAAGATGACAAGGGCTGGGACTGTCATGATCCTTAGCGAACGAAAGATCGGACGAGCGGGAGTGTGCCAGGCTACTCGGGCTATGGCGCGTACTGCCCTCTTTTGCATTCTGAACACTCGCTCTCAGTCAGCCGCTCTGGTCCAGAGCTCAACACCGTATGCGTCAGGGAGTGAACAAAAGCAAAGTAGCAACTCCTAGTTATGTTGGCTTCTAGTGTCGCCGACAAGCACCACAGAGCAAAACATGCGCGTCCGATTCTTTCGCAGAGGTTATTTATATGTAGTTCCCTTCATCAAGCTGAAATCCGAGAGAAGGTGTGGCCTTAACTTTGT
Source organism: Philereme transversata (assembly GCA_963924445.1). Taxonomy (NCBI): domain Eukaryota; kingdom Metazoa; phylum Arthropoda; class Insecta; order Lepidoptera; family Geometridae; genus Philereme; species Philereme transversata. The sequence continues at coordinate 22,318,260 of OZ004344.1, forward strand.
TCATCACTCTGCCCCCTAAGGATACATTTATAGGTTCACAATAGTGATCCGCAAGATTGAAGTGCATGAAATTAGTTTTCGTAACGTTTAAAAGAAAACCATTATTTTTCAATAAGCTTAGACTGTTTCAACCTCACCATTATAAAGAACTGGGAATTCCTTCCCCATTATATTAACTAAGGATTCAACGAGTATCGAATGAAACAAATTTATTTTTTAAATGTTTATTTTAATATACTTTTGGGTTTTGGCACAATTTTTAAATAATGTGACCTGGTTTATACTAGGTGTTTAAACCTAAGTTCTAACTACTTTTACATTGGAAACATTTTTGAATGCTATGTAAAGGAGTAGGTTTTAATTGAATTATAAATATTTTGAACAAGAAACTTATATAACGCAAGAAACAACGAAAAAAATATAATTTTAAGTACACGAGATACCACTCGGTGGTTTTAAAATAAAAACTCAAACAGTAGAGAAAATCTAAACAGATGCGTTTAAACACACGCATTCAAATAAATTATAGTACTTTTATAATCAAACAATTATGGCATTCACATGTTTATGGCAAGATGCTAGAAATATAAAAATAAAACTGATTCAATAAATAATAAAAAGTCATCAAAACACTGGAGATCCTAACTCATACTACTCAATTAAGTATCGACCATTTAAAGTCAAATAACCACAATCGCTAACGCTTAAATCTAAATATTCGCTTATTTACACTGATTCAACATAAAAATAAATAATTTTATAACTAATCCCTTACACATTCACTACTAATACACGCTAAGATTCATAGCTTAAGTTTAATCCACATAACTATATAAAAGAATTAAGCTTCTTGCTTACACTATTAGCTACTAAGAACAGTTACTGGCATAATGAAAACTTACAGAAGAAAGAAAAACAATTCTAATTATTAGAAAAATAAATAACAAATTAAAACTGGCAAGATTCGCCTAGATACATTTTTTTAAAACACGTTTAATATGCATTCTTATAATGTACTTACTTGTATTATATTATGCAAGGCTAGTTTCTACCGACTACTTATTTAAATTGCACGATTTGATTATGCGATAAGTAGTATAATTATTACTTTTATTATCGAAGAATATTCTTCGTCTAGAAAAGATGCCAGGAATATAATTTACTAAATATTTACTATTCGTGATGCAAGTTGATATAATTAATTCTTGCATAAACCATTTCTAGCATGTAAGTGAGTAAAGGATACTTAATTTAAAATCTCACAATTCTTGCTGCCTTTGAAAGCATGTACTTTTTCACTTAAAATTTAAATCCCAAATGTAAAATTGCCTACCTTTATTCTAAAGTGATATTAATAATGTTTATGTAAGAACTTGCAATTGAATATCGAATATTTACATTCCAAATTGACAATGCTAGAATTGACCGCCATTTTGAAAACTTTACATGACCAAATTTCCTATAAATTACATGCAATTAATACGTCACTTCAATCTCTTTGATAGAAATAGCACCCTATGTAGGTATAAGTATCTATTTTTATTTTTAAACAATTTTGTAGAAGTGTTCCCGCTACATGAAAATGTTTATTATTTAATATTGGATCATTATAAAAGTGTAATTATTTGCATTATTTTACAGCAATCTTTACTAAGTCTATGAGTATTCTTTTTACTGTTCTGTATTTCAACATGGATTTAAACAAAACAGTCATTTGTGTTCAAAACACTTAAATTTTCAAGCATTTCGCTTCAAATTTTTGGTTTGATACATTAATGTGCTTACAACTACACAAACTAACTACAGTTAATATACATGGCCACAGAAAAGTCTACAGATTATCCCAAACTAAAACGATTAATACTAAAATCCTATAGATTACCTATAATCGTCGTTTTGTCGTTATATCTACAAAGAAAATAGGTACAGGAATTGTGCTTATTTACATATATTAACAGATATCCCGTCCGGACTCGACAAGACACTCAATTTCAATAAAAATAAGTAGGTAAGTAGTTTATTTACAATTTGTGTTATTTCAATGATCAAAAACCAGTTTGAAAAAATATTATTCATTGTGCGTACTATTAGACATGCTATAGATATTTTCAAAGCTATACTTAGATAGGTACAAATTAGAATAAACCAGCTACTTCTATGAGTACCTATTTACAAAAATATTACCTAAATCACCCACATCTAAACATACTTAATGCACAAATACCTATGTACTTCCAATCAATAAAAGCATTTCGTGATCACATGTTGTTTAAATGGCACGAAAAAATGCTTTTAAAATAATAGAAACCAAATAAACGGAAGTGCCATTGCAATTTCTTAATTCACTAATGGAATAATCACATTAATAATTATTGAATAACTTGAGAGATCCAATATGAGACACTGGTGGCCTAAAAACTCCAATGTGAGGTTCCCATAAACTTTTCTACTTATTTACAAAATTCCGAACAAATTATTTTTATCTACATAATATTAATTTAATAAAACTCCCACTTTATTAAAAAAACCACGAGTTTCTGTATTCCGCTTCTCTCAAAGACCCGTTTAAAAACACCTAGATTAACCAAAAAACTTAACGACATTTTGTTTTTGTATCCAAAAGCCGATTGTAACAAATTCTCGCATAAGCACCATACAAGAAATTATGCAAGTTAAGTCTTTTTGATTCACTTGCACTAGCTTCAGAACTGCACGATAGTTTTAGGAATTATTTTTCGTTTTACCAAGGGTGGGTTGGGGGCAAGTGTGGCGCGGCGTGGGGGTAAGGCCAGCCGCGCGCCGCACCTCAATCATCCTCTCGAGGGGACAGCGGGGGAGAGAAGGACATTTGGTAGCCCCCTCCGTTGGGTGGCGGAGAGGAGTTAGATGGTCCTGGGGAGGATAAGCCAGGTAGGAAGCCCAGCTCGCTGCCTCCGTCGCGGCACCACAGCTGACGCATCTCCTGACGTCGGGAACGCATCAGGTTCTTGTATTCGGATATCCGCATCTTTTTGCCGTCGACGATGCAAGTCCGCTTCGGTCGTGGGCGGTATCTGAAAGTTGAGAAGATCAAATGTACACCCTTTTACACAATCACTTGAGTGCATGGTACCTAATGCTGCAACTTGCCATCACACGTAAATCATATTTTCACACCACTTGCTCGACAATGTAAATCCTCCGTCGTCCGAGACACGTTCTCGGAGACCCGGATGACGAAATCACCTCCGCTAATGCGGAAGCGATATCTGAGTCATCTATATCAGACAGAGCAAACACTTCACAGAAACACCGACCTCGCCGGCGAGGTTGACGAGTCCCTTCAGTCGCCGCCTATACGAGGTACAGACATGTACCCGGGCGTTTCTCTCCTATCCCCAGCCCGGCAACTGCCCAAGCCGAGGCTTGTACCTAAGTGGTGCCTTTGCGCTAGTTGCCTAAATAACTTACTGGGCTGAGCGCCATCTTTGCTCGCCAAAAGTTCGGTTAAGCTGTCACGGCCTCAGAGGCCAACAGCGAGTATTGTCCATTCGAAAAAAAAAATGCTCGACCATGTCAAATTATACTTATGTCATGAAAATCTCACCGAAAGCAGGTGATTAAATCCTTACGGCTAAGCTGGGAGTAAAGTTGTACTGAATTTGGAACCACATTTGTAAAATTTGAACCAAAGATACTTATTTGTGAATCGAACTAACCTCTGCACAGAATGCACCAACCTAGATTTGGTTTTTATTCTCTCGGAGAAAGTGTGAAAAGTAGAGTATTCTCCTTCTTATATCACGCTTATATCCCTCTCTGCACTCAGGATTCTAGTAACTCACAAGCGGAGCGAGGGAACTTTAACTCTAGAATCCTTCGTTACGTACGGGATTAAATATAGCGACCGTGACGCTGCTTTATCCCCTCGTTTAATAATCTACTATTAATTGATAGATATCCTCAGATTTTTAAAGGCAGATAGAAAGGTCTTCCTCTATCCCACAAGTTTCATCATGTTCCATGATTGAACAACTGACACTATTCTATCCCAGTAGTCCATATAGTAGTCCCATGAGACAAGTGTCACAAATCTTATCTGTCTTGGCGGAACTCATCCGATACCTTTAAATAGTGATTTATGAGAAAGAACCATTTCAAATAGCTATTCCTTATCACGGCTTTTAATACTCAATAGTTTATTGCATTCCACAATGTAATAATAGGTGGTAAATAATAGGTACATGATCATTATGGACCCTGTTGGGCACAACAATATTATGGAGAGAGGAGGACGTCATTCTTCTTGTTAGGTTATATTTATTTTAAAAAGAAAACATTCAAATCTAATGTCAAATTAGATAGTAGGTAAGCATCTAAAATTTGTCATTTTTCATTAAATTTGTCATTAAAATATTCGTCAATTGTATAGTAAGTTTAGTAGTTAGTACCTAAGTATTTTAATTGTTTTATAAATTTTATATTATTAGTCTCATTTTTCAAGGCGTCAGGTAGTTTGTTAAATATTTTGATCGAAATATCGTAAGGGCTTGAAGAGTGCAGTTTGGTATCATACCGTTTTTGTACTGCAATGAGTGTGTCGTATGCATTTCTTCCTGTGTTGTGTAGAAATGCTTGTATTTCCTAGCAAATTTACATACTTTCATAATATAAATACCTACGTGGTAGGGTAAGAATTTTGTGTTGTTGAAAATGGGGTTTGAAACTATCTGTTTGTTCTATGTTATGTTATTCGGATAAGTTTCTTTTGTAGTGTAAATAGCGTCGATGCATTTGCACTATTCCCCCATAAGATAACGGAATATGGTAGGTAATTATAGGCGTACGCATAATAAATTGCAAGTGAACTTGTTACATCAGTAGTTTTCTTAATCTCGCGCAGGGCATACGTGAATCTGGATAGTTTAGATAAAATTTTTTGAGTATGCAAGTTCCAATTTAAGTTAGTGTCCATTAGAAAGAAAGAAAGAAAAGAAAGAAAATATTTTTATTATGCCAACCACTAATAACAACAAAATTAACCACACAAAAATACAGTACAACAAAAGATTACCCAATATAAGTTATTAGTAGCCGCCACAAACAGGTTCCAACTCAGCATTTTGCTATGTCACAGCAAGGTAACACAGCGCTGGTCTTCCGTTGGAAACTTTGTGAGTACCTACACGGAAGCCTGCTAACATATATAAATATAAAAACATATGAAAATAAACAAGTAGATGACTTGTATTAAGATTCAACTAGCATAGTACATTAAAATATACAAGTAACATAATTAAAATCAACTCGTGCGCTCAGTGCCAAAACTTACAAGTTTTACTATACAACCCACAAATATTGTGAATAAGGAGTTATAGAATGGCAGGATAGTTAGAATAGTGAGTCAATCAACTACATCAAGTCAACGAGTGCCGGCACCATAGTCATCAGTGTGACTGCGCCGCGCGCCTTATAAATAGAACAATAAAAGAATAAAAGGACAAACAGTGCAAACGAGGGAAAAAATAAATACATACATAGGTACCTAACTGGTGGCAAATCGTGCGCTTTCCCGAAAGGAAGTGCAAGAGTAATAACTCATTCAATTGCCTATCTACTACGTACGAGCCTGATAACGTCAAAAAAGAAAAAGGTAAGATATAAAAAGGTATAAGATATTATGATACCTATTCCCATTCGTAGCGCTACATATATAGGACGTCATATAAAAGATATATTATTTTGGAGGGTTTCGCTCTCTTTTTGCCGTTCTTTAAGGAAGTTTTTTAGTTTGTGCTTGAACCCATGAATGGTTTGCTGGTCTCGGACCGGAGGCGGGATATTGTTCCAGCACTTGGTTGCAGCGTACCGAAAACTGCCTCTAAAAGCCGCCGAGGTATGCTTTTGCGAAGAAAGCTGCTTAGAGCATTTACGAGAGGAACAATTTCTAGTGCTGGACACCCAAGTGAGCTTTTCAGACAAGTACGCAGGCGTGTTGAACTTAACTACACCAAAGAGTAGGCACGCTAAATGTAATTTTTGACGAGATTTCATTTTTAGGATAGAGTGTATGTTTAAAAATGGCGTGACATGACCTCTCGGTGGAATCCTAAAACAAAATCGAGCACACGCGTTTTGTACTCTCTGAATGAGACGCTGCGTGCGCGCAAGCAGCCTAGGCCCTATCACTGTGTCCAGATAGTTAAGATTAGAGAGGACTAACGATTCAACCAGCAGAATACGCAATTCTTCAGTTAGTTTCATTACTAATCCTAGCAGCGATTTTTCATAGTGGAATAGAAAAAAATAGTGACACTAGGGACAAATACATTTTGCCTGCTGGTTGTTGGTTTAATTAGGATAACTTTTTTCTCTTGGAGGTATTGTTTTGCATCTAAAACACTACCTTTATAAGTACCTAGTGAAACCGAGAAAATGCTTAGGTTAGTCAGTAAAGAGGGTCAGCATTCCTTATTGCTCTATGTGAAGGGTTTTAACGAGTAACCAGTGTTGGCTTTTAGGGCTTTTTTATCGTTATAAGTTATATGCACACACAGAAATGGCACCACGGAAGACCAGCGTGGTATAAATATGCTACTATAGCACAATGCTGAGTGGTGACCGTTTCTGCTCACAAATTTTGCTCTATAGTTTATACTTATTCGTCTAAGTGTCATACACTTGTGATGCAAAATGAAAGTTTATTTTCAATGAATCAGAATACTGATTTAGTTTGTTTTGTGTCTGTGTTTAAAGAGTAAAGTAAGTAAGAGTAGAGTAAAGGTTTAAAGAGGTATCTTCAAATGGTCTGCCAGCTGACGCTTTGGGAAGTTTGAAGGTTGAAAAGAAGCCTACCTGTAGTCAGGATGCTTTTCCATGTGCTGTTTTGAGAGCCGAGATTGCTCCTCATAGTACGGCTGCTTTTCTGCGTTGGACATGGACTTCCACCGCGCGCCCAGGATCTTGGATATGTTGGAGTTATGCATGTCGGGGCAGGCCTGAAAAATACAAATAAAATCATTGATACTACAAAGCAAAACTCAGTATAAATTGGATGCCATCACACTAATATTATAAATGTGAAACTTTGGATGTTTGTTTATTTGTTTGTTTGTTACTTAATCACGTCGTAACGGCTGAACCGATTTCGATAAAATTTGGTATATTCGTAGATTATTACCTGGATTACCATATAGGCTACCTTTTATACCATAAATCAGTTCCCATGGGATAAAAATGGGGTGTCAAGTCAAGTTACAACAGCGAGTTTAGCTTTATTTTTAGGTTACCTACACATTTAGTAGTATAACGCGTACGAAGTCGCGGACAACAGATAGTTTATAATATTCTCACTATAAGTATTTTGTTAGATGGCAAAAAAATATGAAGCCTACCTTCCTATCTGTTAAAACAAGACTGCCCTCTCCAAGGATAACCAATTAAACGTGTTTAATATGTAGTTTACCTTGAGTATCTTCCTCCGCTCATCCTTCGCCCAGACCATGAACGCGTTCATGGGACGCTTGATATGCGGCTTGCCTGCTTCGTCGCGCTTCGGCTGACGGACCAGCTTAGCCTTCTCCGCCTCTTCAGATGGAGACTGGCCCCATGATGATGCTGGAATAAATTTAACCATAAATATGATATTTTAAACAAATTAATTGAACTCTAGTGGCAGAGTTTTGAGGCCGCCAAAATCCCTTCGAATTAACTTTTTGACAAGTCGTAATTTATTCAATTTATAATTTCTCATCCTATAACTTTTTCCCTTTTTCTTCTTCTTCTTAACGTGTCAAGAGTTCTACGTTTCTATTCATAGTATATTGGACGGGTTTTTGACCACAACGAGGCGGCCATTAGGTCCTCCATTGTGCAGGTGTTCGGGCATAAAGGGCACATTAGCAAGTGCTGCATTGACTGCGTGGGATCACCGCAATCGCACTGCGTTAAGTTAGGGTCTCTGAATCCCCATTTGCACATATTCAGTCTGCAGCGGCCAACCTGGATGCGGAGCCTGTTTAAGGACTTCCAGACTGGCCACGGCAGATCATGCCCGGGTGGTAACTGTTCCTGTGGGGTGGTAAAATCAGGCGGTGGGAAATTCTACTTTTCCCTGTAACTGTCAGATATCTAGTACCTATGTAGGCCTAGTACGAGTATTTAAGTACACGTCTAGTCTATTTAGTTTGAATGCCTATCTTACAAATTAAGTAGGTAACTAGGTACCTATGCAATGAGTAGCTTCTCAAGACACGCCATAAATTAGGTGTAGTGAATGGATGTCGTAAAATAATCGTTAAACTCAAAAAGAATGAAATGTTTCGAAATGTAGGCAACATAAATAAACCTTTGGTATAAAATACAACAGGTGAATGAATGTTGACGAACAGTGAATGAGCGATTCTAAGGTCGTGGGTTCGGATCACCATTGTGTAAGGTTTATTCCACTGGAATTCAAGTGTGCAAAATGACGTTGGTATCTCAAACAGTGAAGGAAAATATCGTGTGCAATTTTCTTTTTTTTTATACTCTGGAGATGGAACAAGCCTGCCTGATGTTAAGTGGTAACCATCGCCTATAACAAAGTTTGCCTCCTTAGAAATGTGCCCTATGATGCACTTCCCTGCGTCCATCAACTTGAGGCATACAGGTGTAAAGTCTCATGTGCCTGTAATTTCACCGGCAACCATTCCCTTCAAACACAGCAGTGCTGCTTGGCGGTAGAAATAGGTATGGTGGTAGCACTTCCCCGGGCGAGCCCTTTCACAAGAAACTCATTCTTTTTATCACATCACTCAACATTTTATAAATGCTCTTCATTAGAGCATTTATAGATTTTCTACTTGAATTTATCTATACATTGTATAAAATACGTATTGATATCAGAATGTGGAAGGATACCATCATCGTGACCAAAGATAGACCTTTCCTCTTTATTATTCAGGAAGGTATTAGATGACTAAATAAATAAATAAACGCTAAAGGCCTCCATGGGACTGGGCGGGTCATGTCACTCGAATGGACCCTGAAAGTTGGACTAAGATCTCCACCGACTGGCAACCTACAGGACGACGGCAACGAGGCAGACCGCGAAAACGTTGGCGCGACGATCTGGATGGGTTCCACTCTGACTGGCAGGAGATTTCTGGAGAACGCAAAGAATGGAAGAAAATGGGGGAGACCTTTGCCCAGCAGTGGGACAGTATAGGTTATTGAAAAAGGCCTCAGTCATAGACCTATATTAAAAAACCTATTTTAGTTTACGAATGGTTTGTTTGTTGTAGGTACCTATTCTGCCAGAGTCAAATTCAATGAACTACTTATACTTATACAAAACACTCTAAAGATTACGTTTAGCAAATCAATCAATATCTAGGGGTAGTTTAACTATCATCTAAGCCTAGTAACTAAAGCCTTCTCCAGAGTAGGTAGGTACTAGAACTAGCTGAACAAATGTTTGCATGATCTACAGATATTTGTTCCGTGTCTGGTGTTTTTCTATATATTATAAGTATTAGGGTGTCCCTTATATACGTGAAAAATTTTTTTTTTCGGATATCGAAATGCATACCCCGTAATTCTTTTTAAACTACCCAGATCTACTTAAATACAAAATTTTATCTTCCTATGTCAACATTAACCCGTGCCGACAAGGCCGTAAAGATTTTGAAAATAGCTGCCTTTGACCCTTTTCGATATTCAACTAAACAAAATGAAATATTTATATTTTATAAAAACAATAATAAAAATTTAGTAAGAAAATAGGTATTTATTTTATTAAAAGAACATAAAATTACTGATTAGCAAGGATATTTTCTTTTAAGGGTCTCTTTGTTACAGTCTGGATAAAGATTTCTGTGCTCTTGTACACAGCGTAGTAAAAATTGTTTCTGTTCTTCCTTTGCAGTAATTAAACCATGAAAATCTTGCATAAGTTTTACAGCTCTTTCAGCTGTATCATTCACTGCCCTTAAAGAAAAAACCTTTCTTTTTGCCTGTAAATAGGCAACATCTTCTTCCCACGTAGAAACAGGTTTCTCCAAGAAGTTATCATCAATTTTTAAACGAGAAAATAATTTTCTGCTCTTGATAGACACAAAATCACTCAATGATTTTCCTGTAACAATAGACAAGACAGTATTATTATCAGTTTATTAAAACAATTTAAGACATAGTAAAGTAAGCTTAGCGTTAGATCCTTTTACATGTTTTTTTTTTAATTAATGATTAATAGCTAACTTTAACATAAAATTAAGTATTCCCACTTACCATGCAAATAATCAGACATATCTTCCTTCGATGGAATGTATCTCTTCCCAGAATCATACAAACTCTCTCTTTGTAAGTTCTCTACGATACTTCTCTTGGTTGCTTCATCAACTTCATCATCAAAGAGTGACAAAACAGTAATTTCTTCTGACAAGTACCAAAGATGTTGACTAAACTTTTTCAAAGCTGCTTGGGAGATCTCTTTGTTAATAGTTTCGTATTCCTTAAGCCTTTTTAAAAAGGACAAATCTTGATTTGGTGCCTTCACCGCCAGACTACATCCCAGCCATGATTTCACATATACAACTGCAATGAATAAACAAATGTCTTGGAGTGCTCGTTTATCTTTGGCGCTAATTTTGAATCGAGATTGCAGCAAACATATTTTGAAACAGTAAATAGCTCTTGCCATCCACCTTGCTTGATGCATTGCTCCAGGAGGTCTTATTTTAATTTTTTTCTCACAATCGCCTCCTAAGAAAATAATAGACAATTCAATCAGTTCTCGATAATCGTCACGTACAATAGATTTTTGCAGTTCTTCATTATAAAATGTCAACAGTTCTTTAATTTTTGTATTACAAAAATGTTGTGTGACGATGTGGCTGTGTGTTTCAATAGCAGCAGAATTAATAGTATTCCAGCTGTCTCTAAACTTTTTAAACATCGGGATATCAGGGCTATTTGTTATTTGGTGGATTTTTGTTTCAAATACACACTTTAAAACCAGTTCGTAAACGTGATGGCGGCAAGCAAAGAGTAATAATTCCCTGTCTAGCTTTTGTTCCAAAAGTACACAAGCTCCTTTCAATCGCCCTGTATTAGATGCAGTTGTATCACAGCACATTATTTGTACTTTGTCCTCGAGGTTCCAGTCATAAAGTGCGTTTAACACAGCTTTAGCTTGATCTTGACCAGAAGAGCTCTCCAGCTTAGGCACAGCCAAAAGTTGTTCATTTTCTTCAAATGATATAAGGATTGGCAGGCGTTCTTCTTTAGAACTTCTTACGTCCAGTCCAGGTAATAATTTTCCATCCCAATGAACGGTCACACTTTCAGGTAAATTATTCTGAAAATCTGATTTTATAGATTCCGCTCTATCTTTTCTAGTCTTTGTACGAATGCGTTGAATAGACGACTTGTTTATCGCGAAATCATCACTACTAAGATCTAGGGCTTCCACTACAGCCTGAAGTATATATACGGAATCTCTTATGCTTAATTGACATCTATCCAAAGCTGCAACTAATTTAGGAGTGATGAAATCTTTCCTTCCCTTTTTGTAATACTTCCAGAACTTACCGTTTGAGATGTCGACGGTAAGGGTTCGTCGATGCTTTCATCAGAGCTGGTAGGTTGATCGGGATATCCTGGTGTCTCAATAAGATCTTGTGTAGTTAAAGATAAAGATAAACTCTCGGAACAGATTTGATCATGTCTTTTTTTCTCTTCTTTTAATTTTCTCTGTCTGGATCTTTCTTCTTTCTCAGCTAACTTTTTATCTACACCGGCTAAACATCCTGGACGCCCTGGTTCTCTTTGCTTTTGTAAAAAGATTTTATCTTCTTCTATTTTCATCCATTCCAAAGCATTAGCGTGTGCTATGTCGAATAAATTATCTAAATTGTTTTGAAAGTCCTTCTCACGGTGCTTGGAAATATCTTGTGTTTTTTTGGAATTTTTTTGCAACTCTCTCCAAGCATGGTGAAGATCCACAAGTTTCTTTACGCAGTTAGGAATAGCTCGGGTAGGGATTCTAGCTTTTTCCCAGAATATAATACACTCTCGAACGACGAGATTTGCGCTTTCACTAACACTCAATTTAACTTCACGAATGTTAAAAAAGAGGACTGCAAGAACTTGACGGTTAGACGGTAACTTTGCCCCAGTTATTTGATAGTTCAAGTCACCTACTAAGAAAATACTTTTTTATTGCTTCTTAATTCCACTGCCATTTTTTAACGTAAAACAATATGTGTTCATCACGAGATTAACTAATAACAAATGACAAATACGGCGAGTACGCGCCGCTATTTCCGCGTAACTTGTATGAACATGATTAGATGCCAGTCGGCACGGGTTTCCGTTCTCCAAATAAGGTAAAAATTAAGTCCCGAGTGTTTTAGGTACTAATGAACAAAACTAAGACCTATGCGTTAAAAAATATAAACTTTGAAAAATAAGGGACACCCTAATAAGTATGTATTTACAAAAAAAGTTATATAAGTATTCCATCAGTTATCTGGTTCCCATAGTACAAGCTCTGCTTAGTTTGGGGCTAGATAGCGCTCTGTGAAATGTCCAGCAATATTTACTTATTTATTTACATATATCTTATCTTGAGAATCTTAGTGACCATAAAATTGATAGGTAGGTACCTACCTGATTCTTTCAAACTTTCGCGATGACTGTACATAATTACTGATTTAAACGGGGATTAAACGCGTATGCACCTTTTTTATTAGTTATCCTGACGTTTCGACTGTGCATTGCGTGTTGCATTGCAACAGCCTTGGTCGCGGGCAGACTCTTAAATTGTTAATATTTTTGGAGACACTTGGTTAGCTTGGTCAGCGGGCGATTTTAATTAAATACGAGTACAGAAAGAATAGGGAGCAGAACACTAGCAAATATTTCATTCATAATAGCCATACCAATTTAAAATGACAACCGGATCCATAACCTACCTAATCCCAAAAACAAAACGAATCAAATAGTTGGCTCTTCACCAAACCAAAATGGGTACAAAATAGCTTACAAGTATCGCTTCCTCTAAAATAAGAGGATTGCCTGAAATTCACGATAGATGGCGCTGGGACAGCCGCTTCCGCTGGTACAGTTAGCGACATAACTTTATAAACAATTTTAGATTTTTAAACATCTATTAATCTGTAACTAGGCTTTTTCAGGACCAAACTGTTCACTCGATTCTATAGACATAGCAATCGTTTTTTATATCGTGTTTAAATCACGTTTTATTGTTATTTGCTTATAAAATTTGATTTTAAAGTCTCCAATGGTTTACTACTTATGTAGCTGAGTGTACAGTCGCCAGCATAAGTGACAGGTGTGATTTGTACGTGTATTGGCGTAAATCTAGATCAGTGCGAACTAGAAATGCGAAGTGGAAATAGGAATAGTTGAATTATTGGTAGGTAGATAAGATTTAACACAAAATGTTAAGTCTTGGGAAAACTGCATGCTTTTTCTGTTATTTTTATCGAGAGTTTTTGTAAATATTTTTTTCAGGTAAGGGACACGCATGTTATCGTATACAATGGTTTAATGAAATTATATTATAATTTAAGTTATATTAAGATATAATTTATGAATGATATTAAAAAATGAATACATAATTGCCAAATCATATAGGTATTTATGTTACTTGCAATAGGTACTTTTATAAACATGGATTAAAAAATGTTTTATTTGGCAAATAATAATAAAATAAGCAAATAAAAAAATACAATATAACAAAGTAGAGTCCATGATGATGGTAGACTAAATTTAGCCATAAGTACCTACGATATTTTAAACAAATTACCTAATTGAACACTAGTGGCAGAGTTTTGAGGCCGCCCAAACCTGTTGGAATTAACTTTTTGACAAGTCGTACTTTGTTCAATTTATAATCTCAAATACAATATAAAAAAAATAACAAAAAAAAATCTCTATTTAAAAATACAATACAAAAAGTAGAGTCCAAAATGTCTAGGATAAAAAGTAAATTCTGACAGGTTTCTAAATCATAAATATATTTTTTTAAATTTAAAATCAATCGTTTAATTGATAGAATACACAAAAATTACATTTTAAGGCCTTAAATCTATGAATAATAAATAATACATAAATATTGCTGGACATTTCACACAGCGCTAACTAGCCCCAAACTAAGCAGAGCTTGTACTATGGGAACCAGATAACTGATAGAATACTTATATACTTTTTTTTTGTAAATACATACTTATAATATATAGAAAGACACCCAGACACGGAACAAATATCTGTAGATCATACAAACATTTGTTCCGTGGCGGGAATTGAACCCGCTACCTCCTGCGTCTCAGCCGGCTATACGCCCACTGCGCCACGGAGGCCGAGGAGGATAATGATTGTCAATGCATTCAATCTGCGCAGACATTCTAAGATTTATCCACAGTTTATGGTACTCTTTAGTCCATTAACTTGATGTCACTTTTCCCTCTAACAATACTCTCGTGAATCGACCAGTAGGATGTTATAAATTAACTAACACCGTGTCAAATTAATGCGGAATTCCAGTGGCTCTGTGGCTTATTAATTGTGAAGACACTTGTTCGGAGATCCGTCAGTAAAAGATAGAGGCAGTTACACACGAACGATTTCCTATGCAAAAGATAGGCAGTACCTATAAATATAATATATTAAATACTCCCTCAGAGAGTTAATAAATACTCTCTTGTCTATTCTCTCTAATAACATCAAATAACATGCTATTCAAGAGCGGATACAGCTTTGGTGCCAGGGGGGGGGGGGGGGGGGGGGTCACATAGTCGTGGTCAGTGTCATGTGTTATGTTTAACAATTTTAATTAGTGGTCCACCTAGGTCCTGGACTCAGCTTAGGGGGGAGGGCATGACCCCCATGACCTCCCCTCTGGATCCCCCTTGATGCTATTGTCGTATTTTTCTTTTTGCCTATTTGGGTGGTGGTTCGAATGAAACGTTTTGTTTTTCTTTAAGAATCTGCAGTTCTTTTACCTTCCTTTTGAATAACAGATTTGAAAATGCCCGGATAATCTGAGGAAAATTGTATTTTTCACCGTTAAATAAATCCTAAGTCAAATGACTAAGAAAATACCGGGATACGAACTGCGATAAAGCACTTTCCAATCTGTCATTCGTATTTTTTCAGCAAAGCATTTCTCAGTACGTCACATTTTAGCTGTCTAAAGACTTAAAGGAAGGTTTTTACCCCTCATACCCCCTAAAACAAATGAATGGTTACGCCCAACAAAAACATGGCCTGAATGGCATTGCAATGCATCCCTCATCCTGAGACATACAGGTAAAAAAGTCTCCTGTAAGTCAACCTGTAATTTCACCAACACCCATGACCTACCAACACACCAATGGTTAATTACTGGCGGCAGAAATCGGTATCATCTTTACAGATGTAAATTAAAGTGACCAAAAAACCGATTACATCAATCGATCGACCGATAGTGTGGACCAGTCTTTATAAGTTTGACCCACATATTTGTGGGGGATGCGACAAATCTACGCGTGTTATTTGCAAAACGTTGATTCTAGTTACTGAATACTGTTTGGAGAAATTAATTCGACGCTGGATATTTTCGTGCATAATGTGCGCATTAGACGCATAAATATCGTTCTAATGATTCATTATGAATAGCATTAAATAAGAAGTTACCTATGATTAGAAACTGATAATCAGATCTGATGATCTGACAACAGCTACTGTGCCGTGATCGGCACAGTAGACTGCTGTTTTTAGCTGTTGGAGTGGCTTTTAAAAAAGATATATACGCCTCAGTTCATACTAAACCTAGAGAAAGACATTTCTTGTTGTACTACATTTTTTATGGCTAGTTTTTTTACATCTTGGGTTACATTATTCAAGATTTAGTAGGGATCCCTAATTTATTCTAGTAATAAATATAGCCTATGTTACTCAGGGATAATGTATCATTTTAATAGTGAAAGAATTTTTGAAATCGGACCAGCAGTTTTTAAGTTTATTCGTTACAAACATACAAAAATACATATCTTTCTTCTTTGGCCCCACACACGACAGCTAACTGTCGTTTTTAGGGCCTCTTAGCTTTTGGCTGAGGCCAAATGTCTTCAATGGATTGTGTTGCGTCTACGTAAAGCAAAAGCTAGCCAATTTAATATAATAAAGCAAACAAGCATTGCGTAGATTTAGCGACATCGCAATTAATATTTCCTGGCGATAGTTTACCTACATTATAATGGCTGCACTTGCGTAAGTCTTGGAAGCGGGTTTATTGGCAAGTTACCGCTTCCTCCATGTCTGATAGTGTTTAGCAATTTTATTCAATGGTTACAATGTGGTGGTACCTAGGATCTTGGCATTCAGAAATTAGTTTAGATATAAGGTGTTTGATAATATACGCACAAAAATGAAAGGGGTTATTTTGATGAGCATAATAAATACATTTGTAAAATGTTTATCATAGAAATGTGAAATTTATTTTGGCATGTAAAACTAACACTTTATTAAACTTATGTTGCGCTATTGCATAATGCTTGCCATCTAACCCCAGATACTGTATTGGTGACGTCTCGAGATATCTCTTGTCTTGCCCCTTTCTAACACAAAACCCGCCCATTTCCGAAAGAGATATCAAATCGGCCTTTATTTTTGGATGACGATTGCAAGAGTAGACAGTAAGTTTTATATCGAATTAATCACCTAAACTTAGTCGGTTTTTTTAATTTGATGATATAACTAGTAGTTGTTTTTTTCGAGAAGTCTATTTTATGTTTTGAGAAACCGTCACTTGAGTATCGTCAGTATAGCACAACACCCTGTATAAACTACCAGGATATAAGTGATTTTCAAAAACTTTTGTTATTAAATGTTGGTATGAGGTACGCGTATTTCAAAGGATCAATTTCGAAGAGTTTTTTCTTAAAATTCGCATCCTTGTTTTATTATATCGCAACTAGACAGCCATATAACCTTAAAAACGAGAAGTGGTAGAGAAGATTTATTTTTTTCTTTTAAATATAGGGGACAAGTCCTTGCGGTAATCTAGCCACTGGTCTGACCGAATCGTTTCTAAACGATTCGGTCAGACCAGTGGCTAGATCATTATAATACCTTTTTAGTACTTTCTAAGGGCGCACGGAGGAGTTTGTGATTTGTTTAAAGATTGTTTAAGTTAAAGTTTAAATTGCGAAAAAGGGAATGCCAAAATTATGATGAAATAAGTTTTTTGTTGAAAAATTACTTTTTCAATACAAGCTTTTATAAAATTCATAATCAGAACCGCAAGCAGATTCAAATGAGCCCAAACACTAGTAGCCCACTACAATCCATTCGGAAGTTCCGTTGTCTAGCATCCGTTTACATCGCCCACCTCTATCCCTACCATATTATTGCATTGTCACCAAAGTTATTCCAAATTTAAATGCATAAACAAAATTTCGTGTCTCTAATGTTGACCGTAGAGGCGATCCTTCGTCTCGAGCCAATCCAGGGTGTAGAATCAGGTCATGCATACCATTAAACTGTATTTTCATAGGAACTGAACCAACATATCAAATTTCAACTCCGTAAGATAAGAGGAAGTGGACTAACAAACTAACAAAAAAACATTGCAAGCTAAATAAAAGCTTGTAATAATGTGACGTTGTAGTAGTTTTCCTGTTCTCCTCAACAAAGCCCTTTCATTTGATAATCATACTGTGGTAGTGCAGAAAAATTAACTAGTCCGCCATCTTGGATGATCCGCCATATTGGAATTAGAATGACGTCACATAGCTAAGCATGCATTGTCATCCAAAATAAGCGTGTATACCAAATTTTAGCTCGATCGGTTAAAGATAACTGATTTAAAATTCAGTTGCAAGATTCCACCCGGACAAACATACCTACATACATTGCAAGTTAAATAAAAGCTTGTAAAAAATGAATTACGATTGAATTTCAACCACTGTAAACTGGCAACTAGTCCAAATTACAAGTATTGTGCTATTTAAGTAGAAAAATTTTCAGTTGATATTTGCCTATGTCTCAGATAAAGGTTACCTTTCTCAACATTGTATCAAATCCTAAGCTGTCTTCATTAATTGAAGCACACAGCTCGTGGTTCCACATCGCTCTCAATATTTACCGAAATATTGCAGTCACATATTAATTATATTTAGCAATTAAATGTAACATCAAAATGTTATGCGGCGACACGGGGCATTTCTTCATACCAACATTTGCCTATTTATCTAAGGACACATTTACATAGATACCAGATTTCAGGCGATTAAAGAAATCGCGCATTTTTTTGATAACTGATGCTTAATCTACCATAATTTCGACTAAACTAGGTAATCTTCAGGCGACCTATAAACTACGAAATTGAAGGGCAACTCGCGTAATATTTATATTTTAAAATAAAATGTAGTTAAATTCAGGTTTGAAAACGCATTATTTAACCTATAACTAAAAGTTGAACTTTATGAAAGTAGACTAAGTTAAAATTATAAAAAATGGTGTACAGATTATTGTGGCCCTTTTAAGAGACCTGTGACCTATATAAAATATATACGAATTAAGAGAATCAATAGAGACTTCTTGATAAAACCTACTGGTGACTGCAGGTAGTAGGTAATCTGCTTTCCATGTGAACGTGGCCTAACATTTACTATTTATCTAATGCGACTTCTTGTTTATTTTAGAACGTTTCGCAATTTGCGATATCTGGGCGATTTATATCAGTGTTTTGGGAGCAGTCTTACAAAGAGGATATTATCAAATGTCGTTGCATAGGTCATCATAGTACAAAATACGAATAATTATACAAGGAAATGAAAGGATCAATATTTTCCAAAACATTAAAAAAACAAGACCTCCGTAGCTTAGTGAGCGAATAACCAGCTTTAATGCAGGAAGATGCGGGTTCGATTTCTGGCTCGGAAGAAATGTTTGCATACAGATACGTGTTTGGGGTCTGAAATGCGTATTTTTATTTTTTACTTTTTAAGAAAAGGCGTTACCTTTCGGGATTAAATATTATTATTGGACACTTTATATTAAACCTTCATTCGCTTATTTTACTGTCGTATTAGTAAATAAATTGTAATTATTTTTTATCTGTGTATAGTAACAACATAGACATTTGATATGTCCATCGTTTTCTGTCAGTTTCCGTTTTATGCTGCTGTTAATATGATAATTACCAGATCAATGATATCATAACATTAGATTCTTTTATCATCTGTATAACTTAATTTTATGACTGTGTTTTGTGAACTAAAACATTTAGGTTTTAATGATGCCAATAATTATTAATATTATGTGAGAAAATTGGAGAAATGTGATTTCCGCATAGGTATATAAACATCATAACGGACGGAATATAACTTAAGAACATTTATTATGGATTAATTTACCTAAATTATTTACATTTCTTGGGAAAATATCGCATTTGTAAAAAATTTTACGAACTTATTTTTATATTTTTTCAAGCCAAATGGTCAAAACGAATAACCATAAAACCGCTTTCAATTAATAGACGAAAGTAGTACCTGTATGCCTCAAGTTGATAGACGCAGGGCATTGCATCGTATGGCACATTTCTAAAGTGCGTGACCTACGAGGCAATTCTCTGGTGGCTACTATTTAAACATCAGGTGGATCATAAGCTTGTTTCATCTCCATATAGAATAAAACCAAAAAAAATCAGCGGTGCATGAATCACGACCACTCTGCCAAGAGTGCTACGACTAAGAAGAAGAAAAAACTCAGGCCTCTACTATTCTATTGTAAAGATGATTTATACAGTGCCTGGTCGCAAGCAGTACTTGCTGGATTAAAGACAGAGCCTGGTAGAGCCTAGGACAATAATTTAGAAAGTAACATTTGTCAATAACAAGTAGCAACTAATTGGTCAAAAGATAAAGTCAAATACCTAACGTATCTGCAACATCTCTATCAATATCAAAAGCATTCTCCACAATTTTGTCTGTTTATTGTCGTCGTTTCCCCAACGACCGTTCTAGCGACCGTGTTTTACTAATAAATGATTTGATTAGACAACCGTACAAATCTGTATTTTTAGATGCGCTTGCGTTTGACGTGTGCCGACGTCATCAGCTGAATTATGATTGGGCTAGACTGGAGTGAGATAAATCAATAGTTTTTCTGTATTTTGTATGATTCAATTAAATCGTTAAAACGTTAGAGGATTTTAAGATGCAACAAGTGTGTAATTTAACACCAGTTTGCCAGTCTTTGCATTTAAAACTTCATCTCTGATGGTAAAAGTCAGTTGGGACAAGCTTTCCAACAAATTTTCTCTCATTTTACCTATCCTTGACCTATATTATGAATCATCGTTACATACTATTTACTCGCCACTTTGTGATAAATATCTGTCCACTTTAGATTTCTATTGGAAATGGATGGGACAGTTCTTGACTCAATATCAGATCACAAAATCACACGCGATCTTTTCAACCCCATACCTGCAAGATGTGGAATCAGCTATCACCTGAGGTTTTCCCGTTAAGCTACGACATGGTACGCTTCAAGAAAAATGTAAAGAGTTTTCTACAGGGAACGCATCGACAATACCCCGGGCGTTGCCGGTGTCAATAGGCGACGGTGACAGCTTACCATTAGGTGGGTCGTAAGCCTGTTTCCACAGAAATACCATTAAAAAAATGATAAGTACTCACTATTGCAAGCCGCGTTATATTCCTCCTCCTTTGCCATATACTGCTCCTCCATTTGAGGGTAGGGGTGGAACCGGGGCAGCATCATCTGCGGTGCTGGCGAGGGAGAGCGCTGCTTGCTGAGGTTGAGGGGCGCATCCGGGTCTTGCGGTGGGGGTGACCGGGTGGCATTCAGCTGGGCCAGCTGAGCTGTAGCGGGCCAGGAGGGCTGGGATATCTGGAAGAAATCACACATTGTAAGCGCAGTTTGTCTGAAATAAGACACAAATAGGCAACTTTGGCGGATGAATAAATGAATTAAAATTCTTTATTATATCTTACAAGCACAACAAAAGTTTAAAAAGAATAAATGTTAACATAATGGGCAGTCTTATCGCTTAACAAAGTGATATCTTCCAGACAACCTTTGGAAGGAGATGATCATTGGTTAATGGAAGATTGGCCGAACTGATGATGAAATAGAATATAAATAAGTAGGTAAAAAAAGTCACTACAATAATGGAAATCACCACAGCAGCGGCGTGCAGTTAAGTTAATACTAGATATGCAACTGTCGAAATACAGTTTAGAAAAACGCACTAAGAAAGCTCTAACAAAATCTAAGAAATATTATATATATAGGTACATTACATCAAATTCAATTTTTCTTCTTCTGTCGAATCTGCGTTTAATTAAAATCTGAGCTTTTACTCGGTTAAATAATCAGATTCAAAATAATATTCTTAATGTTAATAACTACAACGTCGCACCCATTCAAAACCGTGACATAACGAAGCAAGAGGAAATTGCATCAATTAATTTCATCCGAAACATCAAATGGCGTTATAGTAAAAAACTGGATGACGAATGATGCGCATAATAAAACATTGCCTAATTATAATTTTACATAACAAACATCGGGTCAGAAAAGTAATGGGTTTGAGAGACTTTCGTTTTTAGTGTTCCATTTTATAGATCATATCATATCTTATCATATCTGTGGTATAGTGGACCTAGTCGGCATGACGTCATTGAATTTACAATACTGGGTATAAAATTACACATTTTTTATATTTTGTTTTCTTATCCCCTGTTATTTTTAATTGGTATACGATAAACTGTGAGCTCAGTCTACATCATTTAAGTTAAGCAAAACACTTATCAAAAAATTGATATCAAGAATTAGCAATTAGCAAGAGATTAGAATTTTATTATTAGAGATTAGAATTAGAAGAGATTAGCAAAATTTTACATTATTTAAACTTGTCCCGCTAGCTTAGCAAATTACTCAAATAATAATTACATAAATGCCCCTCTTAAAGTCTAAATATACAATAACATATTCATTTTTTTTTCAATGTTATCTTTTAGTTCATATATCGGATTATTTAGATGATAGAGAAGCTTGGGATTGAAATTGCTCCAACTCGTTCAAAATGTTACAATTTAGACGTAATTTATTTTCTGTATTATGTATTGTAAAAGGATCATTAAAAAAACAACCAGCCTTGTTTCTTGCCTTTCTTTCGCGGTCGCGAAGGAACAGGCAGTAAAATTGACGTTTTGAAGTGATCCTTGTGATTTTAATGAATAAAGATATTTGACTTTGATACAATCCATCATAATTGTTCATAAAAAATATAAAATACCCATCACTAGAAGATAGCTTCTAGTGATACAATATATATACAATAACATATACTCGTAGTATAGTGTATATAGATACAATAACATATAGATAATAGCATACCCGCTAGTTTGTATAAACACAATGTCAATTACGTGCAGGATATTAGCTAACATTTAAATCGATCTGATTGCTGTCAAACAATCCGTCTGTATGTTTTGAATACGGTTCAACGCGTGTTTGTTTTGGTCTACGGTAGCCAGGTGTTATGCGAACTATTGTGAACTGTTTTAAATTTTGCTTTAAATAAATAAAAATAAATATTGGTAGACATTTCACACAGCGCTATCTAGCCCCAAACTAAGCAGAGCTTGTACTATGGGAACCAGATAACTGATAGAATACTTATATACATTTTTTTTTGTACATACTTATAATATATAGAAAAACATCCAGACCCGGAACAAATATTTGTAAATCATGCAAACATTTGTTCCGCGGCGGGAATCGAAACAAATAGTGATTGAAATCTGTACAAAACACACCTATTCTGTTGAAAAACAGACGGTTTTGTAACAATGGACTGAAGACTGTGGATGAAGGCAGCTTATTACTAAAATGTAATGTATTTTTCGAATGGCGACAACGAAGACAGGCCTATGCCCAGCAGTGGGATGAGAAGGACTGACTATGATTATGATGAAGAATGTATTTTCAATTAAAATATATTCGTAATATATAACTTATATCTAGCAGTGGACGTCATTTAAATGGCGACTGCGAATTCCACAAATAATTCCTTTTTAGGGCAGTTTCACCAAATAATAGCCAGTGTCATAAGATAAGAGAAATAATTATTATTAGACGTGACATTAATCGTTTCTTCATCATTTATAAAATCTCACGATCTCAAATTGATAATTATTGATTCTCATAAAATAATATAATTTAACCCACTGTTTTTCATAATTGTTTCGTGTGTCATATTTTTGTGTATCAAATAAATAATTATTCCGTTGTATTCTTTGGGATTGACTACCCCTTTGTAAAATATCCTCTCAGACCTGCGTTACTGACCAATCAGGTGAAGATCACTTACGTTAGGTCCCTGTTGCTGCGGTCTCATCTGTTCCAGCAGAGGAAGCAGTGCCAGGGGTGGACCGGGATACATGTGCTGGCCTCTTCGCACCATCTCTTGCCTCCTCAGCTGCTCTTGTTGGAGTCTCTGTAACTCCAGCTCTGCAGTCACGTTGCCTATACTCTGCAACAAGAGAGGAATTTCCAAGTTACTTTTAATTGTAAAAGCAGCCAAATAAGTGCGGTGAATTATTTTATAATAACTCTTGATCAAAAAATATTTTTTCAGAATTATCATACCATGGTTTGTGGATCGAAATAACTAAGAAAGAACTAGATTTATTCCTAAAGTAAGTTTTGATCATCAGCCGGATTCTCACATACAGCTAGGTTCCTTGATATATGCCATCGATTAATTAAACTGCGCAAGTCTCTTTTGTCTATGGACCAAAAGGTTTAATCTTTTCTCACCGAAATAAAATGTTATCTTATTTTTTTTTATCGAATATAAAAAGAAAAGGATTCTCTTATAGTTACAAAAACTTCCAGGAAGGTTAAACAAAATAAAAACCTGTAAGCATCTAAATACCAGTAAGTGAAAAGCATATCATCAAAATGAAGTTAATGATTCACTAAATCCAGGTTAATTTCGCTTAAAAGAAAAAGAATTACAACTCATTTGGAACCTGTTAAAAGTTTTCGGCCTTTAACGAGGAATCACTCCTCGCAAAATTTGTTCCTCCCAATATATCGCACTCTTAAGCACCATTAAGCAAAGAATACACTTAAATGTGTGCACAAATCAACCAGGAGAGCGGTCAGTAAATCTTCAGGACCATAAAGCAACGCCGAAAAAAAGAACCCAAAATTAATTGCTAGGGAGTCGTGACGAATAACACAATATACATTTTATCGACTCTTCATTAAGACCGTATTGAATTGTTAATGGTCGTACAGAGACGTTATAAGGTGACGAAATAAGAACGCTGATGTCGGTTTCCGCCTGCGAATATGAAAAGAAGCAGCACCAAACTCACAAATGCAAATCGGACGGCGATATATTTAAGTGAATCACCGAAAAAAGAGAAGCGTTAATGGAAGACAAAAGCGAACGCATAAATAAAAGTGACATAATCGATGTAAAAAAGCCGCAAAATCGCTAACGGGAGCAATAGGTGTCCCTCTGATACGGTCACATTAATATAGAAACCGGAATACCGTCGATTCACCGCGCTTAACCAGTAATTTACCGGGATTACGCATAGTGCGATAAATTGTCTAAAATCTCGCTTTCAAATGCCATACTTTTTTAAATTATTGTACGTAAGCAAGATTGGCGGATTTATATAAATATATGACAACATTCATTCAGTACAGGTGTACGTACATACATGTAATATGTACTTTTGACAGTGAAATAGACCGCACCTTCGTACCGGCAAGCGCAAACCGACCGGTAACTCGGTTCCTACGTGAACGCGACCGAAGCTCGAATCCCGGTAATGGACCAAGTTTTTCCATCGCCCTGACAAATTGCCGTCATAACCGAACGGATTAAACTTTTTATTAAAAACAACAAACTGAGCATAATGTATGGGCGTAATCGGCAAGGGACAGATGCTCCCGAATAACGTACGCGATTTATCTAATGTAAAAAGACTTTTATTTAATAGCTTTGCGGAGATGTCCTTGCAATTGGCGCTTATATTTTACAGCGGGCCGTCATTTTGGCATTTCCACAGCGTTTTGATGGCGATATTAATGTTAGAGATGATATAAAAATGTGATTTTTGATGGAGGACACCAGCTGGTATATTACAATTTATTGTTGTAGTAACCACAGGTCATATTACTGAATATATGATTCACTTTGGACATTACTTCAGCATGACCTGCCTCTCCTATGCCTCTGGTAGATATTCGTTTTACGTAGCCACTACGTAAAACTATATTATTTTTCTGGATATTAATCAGCGTTAAACTCGTCTCCCTTAATTTCGATTACATTACCTACCGACACATAACTTTTGGGTTGTAATTCCATTCAGGAAAACTTTCAATTATAACTAATGGGACAAGGAGTTCCTAACCTGACCACGACTTCTAAGAAGGCTTTATTCACATACAAGGAAGTCGAAGTGAAAATAATTTAATTGATACAATAAATACGTTGCCAATGTAAACAGTTGGGCGTGATTCGTGGTTTGGCGAAGCATATGGTGTTTGTCGTCAATAAATAGGTAGGAATTATATAAATAGAAAATACAATACATAGAAATATAAATAGAAATTTGCAATCCATCTGTGTAGCGTCCTTGAATATTGTAAGAACATGGTCTATTAAAAGCAGTGTAAAAATAAAATGGCAAATTTAGACAGCGTCCCACATGTTTTGCAATAAGAATTCAAATTCAAAGAAGTTTTTGTACAATATCAAGTGCTCAGCTTTTAATAGACTTTTTAATATTAGTCTTGTCTGATAATGAAGATGATAAGGTTTAATTAGTTATCAGCACATCAAAAATTGCTGTAACACGGCCATCTACATCCATCGAGGAGTTCATTTCCATCTTAAGTTTATGAGCTGTTAACCGTGACATAAGATAACAGTAACTTGGTTACAATATGACATGCAATGAACCACAAATTCATGCATAAGTTAATTTAAACTATGGAAATCCTCCCAAATCTTACTGTCACTGGTCCACTATAAAAAAATGGATGAAGATAAACCTAGTGATTCCGTTGACGCACACATCAAACAAAATAGCATTATCCTAAGTGATCAGAATGTCCGGACATACCACAGAGTAATTTATAAAGCCGACGTTAAAATCGAAATAGTACAATCTTTTTTTCCATTAACAGAGGAATATAATCCTTCTGTTGTAGGCCCTAAGATCGATAAAGAGATTAGATGGGCAGAGCTGTATAATGAAACAGACGTCACATTGACCTAAGCGATGCAGATCTGGGGTGAAATCATAATATTTACTGTCACTAGTGAGCTCATTTTCGACGGATTATTCTGGTCTAGTCTTTAGTGCTTTATTCCAGGCCTCATTATTAGTTTAATCTTATATTAGCCACCTTATCATTAGGGCACATACTGATTGCTCTCTGTCTATCCATTGTACAATATTATAAATTCGAACGTAACTCTATCTATCTGTCTGTTTGTTACGTTTTCAAGACTATACATTATATATTGACGACCTCCGTGGCGCAGTGGGCGAATAGCCGGCTGAGACGCAGGAGGTAGCGGGTTCGATTCCCGCCGCGGAACAAATGTTTGCATGATCTACAGATATTTGTTCCGGGTCTGGTTGTTTCTCTATATATTATAAGTATGTATTTACAAAAAAAAATGTATATAAGTATTCTATCAGTTATCTGGTTCCCATAGTACAAGCTCTGCTTAATTTGGGGCTAGATAGCGCTGTGTGAAATGTCCAGCAATATTTATTTATTTATATATTGAGACACAGGCTAGTTTTTATTGACAAACCACGGGTGAAAAGCCGCGAACGGAAACTAGTTATTTATAATTATTTTGTATAATCTAGTGGTTTAACGTCCGAGTTTCATGCAAACCAAAGGATCTCAACACTGCTACCTACTCTTTCTAGGAATCGTATTCTTCGGCGCTTGGTTTATGTATGTCATCAACATCATCATATCAGTCAAAAGACATCCTCTGCTGAACATGACCTCCCCCATATTTTTTCAGAGCAACCAATCTTGTGCGGACTGCACCTAACGGCTCTCAGCAACGTTTATCGGGTCGTCTTTCCATCTTGTGGGGGCCGTTTTATGCTGCGCTTTCCAGTGCGTCTACTCTGCCCAACGGCCGTCTGTACTTCGAGCAATGTGCCCTGCAAAATGCCACTTTAGCTTGCTAATCTTTTGTTTATATCTTTGTAAATCTTACAAAAAAAATTTCATATGTAATAGGTGCGTGATCTACGAGGCAATTCTCTGTTATATGGCGATGGTTACCACTTAACACCATAAGCTTGCTACATCTCCGGGTAGTATAAAAAAAATAGAGATCCTAGGGATAATTATCTGTTTTACATGCACACTTACGTCTTGCATAGCGATACTATCGAAGTTTTGTATTAGCTAGTGTTCCTTGGTGTCGGGTTTAAAGGAAATTCAAAAGTGTCTGACATTGCTTTATCGTGTCTTCAAATTAAAATACACACAGACTACCAGATATCACCCCGTGACTCAGAGATAGTCCTCACTGACGTTGAAGCCAGGGTTAAGCACGGAAGTCCGACCCTTACCCACACTTCCCAAACAAGGTCGAAGTGTTGAAGACCCATGATGAAAAATGACACACAGACATGTCCGAAACTAGTAAAATGGCCATAACGGACGACCAGCGATGGTTGTTGCAACCACCAATTGCTGAGTTAAGGACCTTTTTGCAACCTCTAATACTTAGTTTGTGCTTATATATCGATTTGTTTTTGTGTTTCTTTTTGTTAAAGTAAAATTTGGTGGTATTGCTAATAAATATTATTATATTTTATTCTATTCATTACATCACATTACACATTACAGTGTGCCCAATCCAGTAAAAAAAAAATGATGATCTGTTATGTGCACAGTGCAAATATAACGTATAATAAGCTATATAATAAGTCATCGACAACGCTCTAAATCCACTAAATCTGGTCACCCAAAGCCATGTTATCAAACAGATAATCATAATCTATTAATGCCCCTCTAGCTGCCAAGTGTGCAACACAACTGTGAATTTGAATAAAAAGGGCTGTGAGTACAGCTTATTGACCAAACAGTTTGTTCACTCTGTAATGGAACTTTTTTGTTGCGAGTTTATAGCGATAAAAAAATTAGTATTCTGACTGTTAGGTAGACTTACGGTCTCGTGGTACAAGCAGTTGAACGTAGCAGTTATACCACGGGTCCAACCAGCGAGAATTACTACTTTTAAGGCTTCTTTGTCGGATAGACTTAAAAATTCTGAACACGTTCATGCGTCTTAATGTCGTTTAATTTTGCTCGGTGACTATTTACACAAATGGCAATTTTTTTTATTATAAATTCGATCGTAAAGTTGCAATGATATTCTTATTATAGGACAATTTGTAGATCTATGTAGCATTGAAATTATAATTTACCTAGATGTAAATTATTAAAGACTATAAAAGAAGTTAAAGTGAATAAGTTTACAAGTTTTACAAGAGTCAGGAGAAATTTTAGATCCTGGTATTTAAAAAAAGCGGTAATGCGAGTAAGCTCGTCACCTAAAACCCTATTCTCATAAGCCAGAGGTGCGAACGATGATCGACCTCATTGCATGATAAATTTCGTACCTACATTTGCATAAAGAATACTAATTAATTATGTACCTATTATTTAACTATCTAATATTATTAGATAGTAAAAAAAATCGTACAAAACTATTTTTGGCACACACGAAACGTACTTTGTTAGCGTTCGAACTGTATAAGTATTATTTTTATTTAATAATTTGCATGCATCTGTGGTAGAAATGTGTGGACTGAATGAGTGGACCTATCCAATATAATTTTAAGAACTTTGTTTAAAACCATATTGGATGCAAATAAATGATTGATTGATTGAACTGTACCGTCTGATTGCATCGATTCACTGTAAGGTGTGTAGCGTCATTAAACTGATTTCTGTGTCTAAAGTTATAGAGTGAATGAACTGAGCTCATGTATACTGTGACAAGGGCGTCGCATCAGGGCTGCCGCAAAGGGTATTACCGTGCAAAGCGATGACATATCAAAATGAATCGTTAATGCACGGTGGAGAACAAGAAAGGCGTAGACATGTGTTGTTTTTTACTGTAATTTAACATGATTAAATTTATTTTTAAGTGTTTTAAGTATTTTAATATTAATAAGTTTTATGTTATTTTGCATGTGCTAATGATCTACAATATTAGCCGAATAATTTATAACAAAACAGATTTAAAACAAATATTTAAGTAGATTTAAATACCTACGAAAGTTTATGTGTATGATTTTATGTGGCCAATACACGCTACAATTATGGCAGAGCAGGTTTGGATACCTACACTTTGAAATAGATTGTATCTTGGGGGCCAACCACCTCAATCTCTTAAAGCAACATTAAAATAATATTACACTGACATTTAATACCATGACCCTCAATTACTAAGCTTACTTTATTATTGTAAAGGCGAAGCAGTTTTGGTGACGTCACCATAAATCGTTCATTCAAAACGATTCACATTAAAACTCAAAAAAGCATTAAATTATCCTAAAAAGTAAGTAAATCGTGTTTATTTTCGCAATGTTTATAACTGTTATAATTATTAGGATTTGGAACATTTTGTGGTTCAAATCGAAGTAACGTTGCTATAAGCTTGAAACAAAACGCTCCTGAAACAAAATGATTTTCTAAAAGATTGTGGTTGGTGCCCTGGACTTGATTCTGACTATCTCCTAGTATTACGATACATACCCACATTTTGCATAATAATTAACATTCCATGATGTAAATGATGAGTAACTGATACACTACCCAATGTCACACGCCTTCTTATTTTTGGTTCTGGGGTAAAATTTAAATCAATAAAACCTTAGTGGCGCACTAGGCAAATGGTCGGCTGAGATGGAGTTGGGTTAAATTCCTGCTGCGAAACAAATGTTTGCAGTATCTTCAGATATTTGTTCCAGGTTAGGATGTTTTTCTGTACCTATATTATAAGAATGTGTTTACAAAAAAGTAAGTTAATAAATATAAGAATTATATCAGTTATCTAGTTCCGTGCGTAGTTTGGGTCTAGATAACGCTGTGTGTAATGCCCAGCATTATTTATTTATTTACAATACTAAAAATACTATTTCAATTTTGTTCTTCTCTGCATCACATATAATATTCTTGTAAAATGCATTATCATATCGGCAACAGTACAATAACGTTGCGAATTAATTATTATTACAATCATGACTGCGCTGTACTCTTCAAGATCGGACCGCTGATTAGCATAGCATAGCAGCGTTTCCCATTTGCCGGGACGCGACCCGGTACCGGGCCATCAAAATAAAATACCGGGTCGCAACATTCCCGCCTTGTTTTAAAAATATATATAGAATAGAAATATATAGAAACCGACTTAAAGTGGAACCAGACTTTAGGATAAAACTATCGTCATTTTCCGCGAACTTGGATTCACAGTAAAATTTAGTGACCAAATGAGCGATACCATCATATGTAGTATTAATAAAACATTTTACTATTAATAAATGTGTATTATTTTACCCAATGGAACCAGCTTGGGTTTAAAAGTATTAAGTGGGTCACGAAGGGGCAGTGTGAAAATTACCAGGCCATGGCAAAACAATGTTTGGGAAACACTGGCGTAGAGCTCTTTGTTATTGAATATTAAACTGACTGAACAGTTTAATGTCTAAAAATATAATAAAATAAAATATAATTCAGAACGATTTCTAAAACCCTCTGACTAAATGCAGAGGCATACAAGTCATCATAATAGACTTTGTCTACCACATTGCAAACTTGATATTTATAAAAAAGAATGTATATGTTATGGCTGTAAAAATATTTAATAACTTACCAAAGGACATTCAAGAACTGTCACTTCTTAAATTTAGGCACAAATTAAAATTATGGCTTTTAGATAAGACCCAAGATACATTAGAAGAATACTTGAATAAATAATGACATGATTAATTTGACAGAGAATAATTATAATTGAATACTAAATGTTTGACATAAATAGTGTAATTTTACTAATAATATCTTTAACAAATATGAAAGCTTTACAAGCTTATTGCACGCCCCTGAGTGGAGGAGAGTATAGTGAAACTAATTTAAATTATATGTGACATCTTTCTGTACAACCTATATTCTGGAAATGATTATGATTTATGATTTAATAAATAAATAAGTACCTAAAAAGAAAACTATTCAAAAAGCCTGTCAAAGTACTTTATTATATTGAGATTTTAGAGCAAGGGTCAATAGACCCCATAGCTTGAGAAAACACAAACAATAATTTGAAACGCAGTTTTATTGCTTATTTTTGGTTTCAGTTTTTTGGGTAAAATCCCTGGAACTATATTAAAAAAAGCACGATGATGTTTTCTGTCTACATTGAAATAAACAAACTAATAACTACCGAAAAAAATATAAAAACAAGACTCCAAATAATTATTTATTCGGTAATCACACAAAAACCCCTGATCGAACATTATGACAGCCTTCAATTAAAATGTTGGTAGTTTTTTAAATAAATAAAAGCACTTCCCCAATCGACCTTGCATCCAGAATTGTATACAAGTTTATGCACCAGTCACCCCATGGGGCAATCGACACAGTTTATTCTAAATCACTGATACACTTAGTTCTCGTGCCGAATCTGACACGAATGCAACCAGTCAGATTCGGTACTGCGATTATCGATAGACTGTTTTTTTGAAACAAAATTTGTCCTGATCTTGTTTTATAGAGCGTGCGTGATTAATATGAAATCGTATAGATATAAGTATATGTAGCGATTATCTTGAGACCTCGACACGAAAGAAAACAAATAAAAACGTAGTAGTAGAAAATACTAGTAAACATAGCAACCTATAAGCCCAGGCAAATAAATAAAAACCTGTGAAAATTTGCGAAAAATACAATAATTGTTGCAAACTTAATGCAAATTACATATAATATTTTAAAAAAGTATACATTGTGGGAACAATAACAATTTTCTTAGATATTAGTATTTAGGAATAGGTATTTAGGTACCTAATGATTTCGTAAGAAAATAATAAATATTTTAACGTTAGTCCAAAACTAAACTTTTTTGTACTTTAACAAGATTTGTATGACTAAACTGAACCAACTGTTTTATCCTAATAAGCTATCATTCAGCAGCTTACCCATTTGTTATTATGTGGGTACTTATTGTGATGCATGAAAAGCAAATTTTAAAGCACTGATTGTATCTAATGGTGATGATGCATTTCGCGAACGCACTATTGAAGCTTTTTTTAACGTTACATTAAATTACTGACATTTGAGATGCAAAAAGGATACAACATTGTGTTTGTTTTATCTTTACAGGTTATTTCAGATCAGCTGATAATAATGATGATAACATTCGCCTCACTAACATCCTCATATAAATTGAAAGGCCCAAGTCTTCACCATAGAACCATAGGGTTTCTTTCTTACTTCAGCATCTTCTGATGTTATTTTTGTGCTCGTAGATGGCCGAGAAACTTTCCTTGCCGTTCTTTTACTAAAGAAACTTATGAATTACAAGCATGCTTAACTAACTAAAAGAAAAGGAAAGAAAGGAGTAAATACATTTAATTTAGACGCACACACATGAGTACTAAGGACGAAAAGAAAAAACACAAGTTGTTTCACTTGGTTTTTTTTATTGTCAAGAGAAAGATTATGTAGGCACAAATTGAAGCAGGTAGGTACAGGATAAATAGGCCTTATCTCAGAGTATTGCTCCTAACCATCCGAAGATATATTATTTACACTCCTGCCCCACCTACCGAGTGAAGGAACCGGCTAATAGCGTCGACACGTGTCACAGCGGCGTCAGATAGACATCGACTAATTTGCGGGACCGCGGTCTCACTTCATACGACTTTGATTATTCAATGACATTGTCGAACTACCCTCATTATTTGAATAAAGTTTTTGATTTCTTAGCTATTATTTCGTTGTAATAAGTACGTAACAGTGTATTAAATATAGGTATATATGTACAGATACAAAGTATTATTTAGTACTATTTTTTTATATTTAATAAGTACTACATTTTTTATATACAGTCACGAGCAAGAAAATGTGAAAAGTTAAATGCCTTCCATGTCGCATTTAAATTGATGTGTCCGGCAACCACGTGGCGTCTGTCCGGATGCGCATTTTATTGTAACATGGTACTAATGTTTATGTCTTATTGACTATATAGACCGACAGTATGGGTACATAAATAGTTAAACAAGTTAGTTTAAACAAAACATTTGGGCTGGTTGCACCAATATCCATCAAACATAGCTGAGTGGTGAATACCATCTTGCAAACTCCATTGAAATCAGTCCAATAATTTGGGAGCTATGCTACAGAACAAAATACAGTTACACCGACAGACAAAGGTTTACATACCTCTTTTTTGCATGAAGGGAAAAAACAACAACACTTCATCTAATTGAAACTGTTCGTCAAAGCACACCTCTCCCTATACTATCAAACGGAACTCCAGGTTGTAAATCATGAATTTAAGCTTCCACCACATCTGAAGGGCGGCTGTTTTCAACTTTTATTATAACTACTATATTAACTTTGTAAAACAAAACAATTTTAGACTTCCGAGACACAAGTTATTGTAACGGATTTATAATTTAAAACATGTCTTTTTTAGACGCATTATGTTTGAATCTTGGGACTAAAAATCGCATTAGAAAAAGTATATTACTCGCGTACGCACGGTCAAACAATAAAAACTGTTTAAGGCGAATTTATTCAACCTTTAGAAACGTAGGTAGTCCCCCAAAATTGAGAAAAAAGTCTGCATTGCGTAACCTAAAACTTAAGCGGGTCCAAAGAAACCTTTTATCGATATCCCTTTCAAACGGTCCAAAAATAATCATATTCGTATTAAGTAGCAACCCAAATTAAAGGTCCGTACGCAATAAAAACAAACTTAACGAAACGCCATAAATATCTCTCTAAAAACCACTCGAAAGACTCGAAACAGTGTATATGAGCGTAAAATAAAACGGAGATAAACAAAAGAGATCCGAACCTGAAGGGATGGCCGACCGACCGATGTTGGTCCCTTGAGGCTTGCTCAAACAGAAAAAGGGGGTAGTTCCCCCCTTGCTATCCCCCATTTGTACCCCCCACCCCCTCTTGTCTTGCCTCTCCTATTCCCGCTGCTCGTCCCACTTCAGCTTTTCTTTTATTCCTTGCCTACTCTTATGTTTATTTTTGTTTTCCGTTAGCCGGCGGAAATAATGGTGTTGGATGATGTGGATGTTCTTTCATGGATTTTTATTGCTTTTTTATTTTTGTTATCGTTGTCGGCCGGAAAATTGGGCGGCTGTGAAATGGTAGAGAAGATACTGAATTATTGCTTTTGTAAATGTATAATTTTCTTTCAATATTAATTAGTTGTATTAGTGCTAAAAGCATTATAGATCTTTCAAAAATAACATTATTGTCTCAAAAATTCAATAAAAGATACCTTGACGTCACAATGGATTTCATTAGAAGTGTCTGAATTACATTAAGTTACGAATTCATACTAATATTACAAATTCGAAAGTAACTCTATTTCTCTGTCTGTCTGACTGGTAGTTAAGTTTTCACGACTAAACAGCTGGATCGATATTGATGAAATTAGGTACATAGGTTATGACTTGAAGTGAGACATAGACACTTTTTTATTGACATACAACGCATGCGAAGCCGCAGGTGGCAGCTGGTTTTCTATAATTAATTTATGTTTTTTAGTTTAAATTAGAACTGGTGCATTCTTCACTGGTGGTGCATTCAAATATGACCGTCGTATTCGTGACTCGTGTATTCTATATATTTTGTGCTATGACCCTCGTATATTCTTTTGATAAAAATGTGTTCCCCTACCTTACCTAACTAATTTTCTTCATAGAAAGTAGTATTTTCCACTGGCTTATCCATATTATCCTTTCAATTTCCAAGATGACCTTTTGTGGGCGATAGAGTTGGAGTACCGTCATTATTTCTGCCTTGCATTCAATTTTATTATTTACCACATTTTTAAAGACAAATAGCTGTGGAAATGAGGGATCTTATTTTAAAGGTATTCAGTTTTCACGGAAGATGTTTTTTTCAAGGGTTCTTTTTATATTCCAGATTATATTTTTCATGAAAAAGTTTATATGGTTTGGTGGTGACTGTTCTAGAGCTTATCGGAGGACGGAGTTCAAAATAATGTGTTTGCAATTGTTCACTAATATAAAAATGAAAAAAAATATTTACTACAAAATGTACATATGTACATAGCTTAACTTAGGTAGGTATAACATAGTTTTTTTACAGTTTTAGTAAGTACACTCTGCTTTCCTTACGATTTGCAGACATCTGGAGTACATAGGATTCGAAGTCTCCCTGGTCGACTCCAGACCCGTCAAAAGCAGCATCGACAGTGGCTCGATATTCCGACGCTAGAATCGCTCTTTCAGATACTTCAGGACTTCATCCCCCTACGTAATAATGTGAAACTACCTACTTACTGCCTGTTACAACTTTGTAACCATGCAAAAGCAATAAATGAACTGTGAGCTGCAAAATTTGGTGCAGGCTTATATCAGTAAAACCACTTGTACATACAATATGTATGTACATGTTTTGTGATTGAACACTACCCACATCAGAGATTAATAAAGCTTTGTCCACTTCAATGGGACTAAAGTGCGAAACCTCAGAAAAGAAAAGATTAATAAAGCTTAGCGCACACTCAACACCTGTCCTTTGTCGCTAATGGAGCCGGCCTAATCTCCCGGGAAAGCGGTAAAAATAGAAAATATGTGGTTTTCTTTGACGTTGAAAGAATAAGCCCTGCATTATAATGTGGTAGGTCGAGCTGTGAGATTACTTCATAAAGTTTTCAATAAAGAAATACTTTTCTGTGTCGTATAATTTCGACTTTTATGCGTGTATCAACGGCAACAAAAAAAACTTTACAAGATTGCGCAAAAGATTAGATGCAGATTAATTCAACAAACTTTGGTACAAATTGCTATTTTCCTCTCAAAAACCACTTTTCAGATTACTAGAAATTCCGTAGAGTTTGTTCAAGCATTCAAAAAATTAAAAGTTGCATTCTGGTTAGAGCCGGTTTCAGTCGGAAATAATTGGAGGAGACTCAAGCTAACCACCCGGATATAACAAGCGGGCTATCCGGCTAAAATCCTTTAGGCTAAGTATACACGGTGACACTGATATTGACATCCGACACCAAGTCATACCATTAGTGTCACTGGTGCTAGATAGAAACGTTCAGTTATAAATTGCGCGCCCCATTACTTTGACGTCAAAACCAAACACCTTTATTCGTTGGAATCTTAAAGATAAAGAAGATGAAATTCAAGTGAAGCGAATTTTTAGCTGTGAATATAACAACTGTGAATCCGGGAAAGACGGTTTAGTGTCTTGACACTGCAGTGACTTCGAAACAAGTGTTGTGACTCATGTCCGTGAAGTATTTATTTATTAAGTACCATTTGTTGTATGCACAATTTTTTTTTTATAACATATAGATGGAACAAGCAAATGGCCTACCTGAAGCAGTAGCCCTCTTAGAAACGTGCCCTACGACGCACTGCTGTGCATCCACTTGAGGCATACCATACAGGTTTAGAGCTTCATGTGCCTGTAATTTCTCCGGCGTCCATACCATTTAAACGAAAAAAAGCCCTTCAAAGTCCGAGTGAAAGCCTGATACATGGCAAACTCAATTGTCATTAATTCAGTCATTTTAGTGACAAGCGACCGTGATTACAATTTAAACACGGTTAATCATTCAATTACTTGTACAATACACGACGCCACGGATCAGCAACAGAGCAAAACCGACATTTATGCAGAACTCGTAACGGCATAGAACACACCACGACACTCAGTCTCGACACTGAATGTCAAGTGTAAAGAGTCGCCGTGTATAGCCACCTTTAGCCGGTTATCCCGTATAACCGGGATAACAAGCCTGTGGATACCGGGTAACGAGGAAGCAACGAAGAGAACTCAAGACGTCTGCTTTTGTGGTGTGAAATTTGTTTGGATGTTTTCGAAGACTCTGTTCCACTACACGTGAAAAGATTGTCTGCATCCGTAGACATTGAAATCTGTTTGTAGTACATCTTCCCATCTACTATCCTATTTTTATTGCCTACTTAAAATATCCACTGATTTTTATAAATAATTTGTGACCCTAAATTTAATTTAAGACGTCTTCTTTTGCGGTGTGATCATTTAGATATTTTCCCCGTTTCGTAGACTCTGATTTGAGATCACATTCAGGTTCAAATTGTTTGCGTTGGTACGAGTAGACATTAAAATCTAACTCACTTTAAGGTCCACTGTTTTTTAATAATCCTGAAAACAACTTCTGCTGTTATAACTGAGGTATTTTAAGATTTTCAAAATTATCCCCAAAATTACGATCCAGGCAGGATTTGAAGCCGTATTAAGTTCCCCGTAATACGGCGATGCTATACCAATTTGCCACGGGCACACTGCTCTCCAGCGCGAAATTATTGGGGTGTTACTTTACAGCTCAAATTGCCGTTATTTTACCGTAACTGTCGGATAACACTTTAAAACAACTATTACTGCGTTACTGAAATCTTGCGCTAAAAATGCATTAACGTGAATGTTATTAGGTTTTTTTTAACATAATTATATAATAATTTTTTTAATAAGCAGCGAAACTAATAATCATCAATGTCTGTAAAATTTAATCGTAATTACAAAAACTAGACAAAAGTCTCAGGGTTTTAAGAATATTCTAGAAGTCTAGAATATCTAACGCAATACTTTTCATCTTAGTAATCAATCATAATAATTACAACTCTTGCTACAGAGCTCAAAGAAAAAATAATAAACATTTCAACGAAATCTGAATTAGTTTCAAAAAAATTGTGTGACATAAATATTTTAGTATTCAAGGCAAGTGCTTTTATTTAGCGTGAAATGAAACGAATCCTAGATATCAATAAAATTATTTTATGTACGGACGAGTTTGAATTTTTTTTTAATTTTAATAATACAGGTTTTTGAAGTTATTTGTCTGTTAAGTATTTTGTAAGTATAGAGATGGCAGGTCTTGGCATAAGACCGAGATAAGTGGAGGGATGAGAGGGGAGGCATTTGTCCAACAGTGGGAAAGAAAAGGCTACTAGAAATATTTTTTACGTAGTTTTTCGTTTTTTACTATGCTATTGTAGGTCAACTGAGTACTAGTAAATAACCATATCTCATTGAGTACATTTTTTTCTAATTAATGTTATAACTATCCATAATTTGAATCAATAGTCAAGTTTTCCCGATGATTTTGACTTGAACTTTTTGACAATCAAACGCATTTTAGTTATTTTAAGAAATGAACCATGTTCGATGCTATAACATTAATTTTGTATAAATATTATATCGTGAAATTACAGACAAAAAAACTTTGTAAAGTACTCGAAAAACAATTTTATTTCAACAACGCATATCGAGATTGATCGCACCGATTGATAAGAACCCGTCAGGATTGACAGACGTCAATCGGCGCGCGCGCAACTCAACCCCGATTGTTTAAAACTTGTTTAAAAAGAGTGTTTAAAACAATAATGGACATGTAATGGACTCGATGATGGCAAATCGAAACTTCTCCGTTTTCACTTTAGAATAACAAATGCTAAAAATACTGGACTATGAACGTATGAACTGAATTGAAACAGACGCGTTATAAGAGTGGCTAAGTTGTATAGACAGGAAGCATGTATGAAGCCTGTCCTCATAGAGTACCAGTCCCTGAAAAAATATACAAGGGGTGGGGTGGGGGGGTTACCCCGAACAATCTAACTTGAAAAGTTTTTTACTGTAAAAAATATTGAAACAGTGGTTAATTTAGCACGCAATTTATATGATTGATATGGAAAACTTTTCTCGAACTTAAGTTTCATAGTAACTAAATAATTAACAGAAATAATAAACAAAATAGTTAAATTTTCTTAATCTGGTGAATATAAAAATATGAAAAGTGCAATTCTAAATTATGCAGAGAGAAGTCTTTTCTTATAAAGTGGACAAACCAATTTTATTATATTATTATATCCAAAAAAGAATGAACCCATTATCTCAATCAACACAATCCGCGTGGAACTTTTAAAAAAATATTAACCTGTTCCATCAACAATGAGGTTAAATCCAAATATTTATTCCAAACACAATCCTAGATCAATGAAAATACACAAACTTTATCAAGAGTAGAATGGATACATTTGAATAAACAATTCAGTTATACAAAGAGGAATAAATGTGCTTTTTGAGCCAAAGATATTTTTGGCTTTGGGTGACTTTAACACTATATCATCCAATGGTAACCTTGTTTCTTATCTGATTCTGATTCGGCAGACGTTTCAAAATGATCCTTCTGGTTTTAATTAATAAATGCAAAATTTACTTTGACTTTTTACTCTAGAAAATAATAGATGTAAGCGTCTTATACGTAAGTTATGTTATGTTAATAAAACTTTGAAATTATTGTCAATATGCTAAGATATGATCATGATCGATGCAAAGATGAATATATCAAATAGATATATAAATAACGAAAATTAATGTAGTTACATATAATCATACCAGAGAATCTTTAGAAAGAAAAACTGCATTTTCTCCATAAATATTGTAAAAGAATCCTGAGTAAAATTATAAATTCGAAAGTAACTGTGTCTCTTTATCTGTCTGTTACCTTTTCACGACTGAACTGCTGGACCGATTTCGACTGCGCAGAAGGAGGGTAATGTTTTTATTGAAAAACCACACGTGCGAAGCCGCGGGCTGGTCAGCTATTGATTGACAATCATTTGGTTGAAAAGAAAATCGAGTTCTTCTGTGATTTATACTTTTTTTCTTTATACAATTGCAGACATTAACACTTACTGAATTAACAAATAGCACAATCTGTTCAGTGTTACTTTTTTTGTTTGGAACAGAGGGCTTTGTCTATCCAACACTCGAAGGCGATAAACCAGTGATCTATCTGTAATTCTGAATCACGATAAACTTTAGCGCTGAAATATCTGGCTGCAGTGTTCAATTGGTCTTGAGACTTGATAGTAGATACAAAAACGAGATTTCTAGACTACATTTTGATGTGAATCATATATTAATTATATTAACTCGCATTAGGGGTAAGACCGGCTCGTATGCCATCACGGCGTGACGGCATGATTAATAATATTATTCAAATATTATTGGAGCGCTTTTAGGTTAACATGTCGTGTTAATTGTCAAAAGTCGATAAGGTAAGGTTCTTTCTAGGCTGCTCCATATTCGGTCACACTATCACTTACCAATAATGAATCATAGTTCTTTAAAAATCAATATGCCTATTTTGGAAGAGGATAAAAATATATTGATACTAAATCTATCAATATCCACTGCAGGTTTATCGTCATATCAGCCCATCTAAGGTTCCTGTAACAAAATCTTTATTAAAACTACCAGAAAACGTGACCAAGAAACAACTAAACACACGAGATTAAACATCTTAATTATTAACAATATTAGGTAAACTTTGTTTTCAGCTTGCAAGGTGCAAATATGCAAAAAATACGCAGAAAACTTCACTTTGATCCAAAAAAATCAAATCGAAACTCAATTAACAAAAAGTCGTGTTCTGAATTTAAAACTCAATAAAATTCAAGATTTGTTCCATCTTTAAAAGCAAGTATCGTTTTAAAATGGCCGGTGTCATCTCCCTTATTCTGTCGCCACAGATTATAATACCGGCTTTCATTCTTTGAAAACTCTTTTTAAGATGAAGTTTATTACTAGTCAGATCAGGAATTTCAATATCACATCCTGAGCTGATTCTTTGATGTGGCCGGTGCTGTTCAATTACCAACCTTGTTGCTCTTTGCACTCAGTTGAGTCTCGCATCATGAAAGACAGTTTATTTCTCATTGAATGGTGCTATGTATTAGAATTTGCATTGATTTGTTTTCTAAAGAGTTTATAATATTAGATGCGACTTCAAATGGCAAAGGAATAACTATTAATAGATCTATAATAGATAGATTTTCTTATATTGCAAAACTGTTTTTGTGCTTAAGGATCTTTTGTAATTATTAGGAGAATTCAAATATCAGGTTGGATAATAAAGTTTTTATGGAAAGAACATTATTTTGAGGTAGATTAAAAAAATATAATTACTTATGCTTAAAATGTTATAGTTACGAGTAATGTATTCGCTTGAAAAAGTACTAAATAAATTAAAACACCTTCAATTATGTAAGTAGGTCCAAACAAATTGGAAAACACAAAACCATTAACTTGCATAGTTATGCAGATTAATGACGTCATCAACACCCAGCCTTTATCAACACGTGTGCGTGTGTATATAAAGTGCACATACACTGTGTATGTGTACACTGCTGAATTGTGTGCCAAATACATCAAACACAGTGTTTCGGCTATGAACTGGACATTGATGTCCTTTATGGGTTGCAAATAAATAGATCAATGGTAGATCGATTAAGATACTCCTATTTCTGCCGCATAGCAGCATTGCTGTGTTTCGATTTAAAAGGTAAAGGTAAGGGTAAGGTTTAAAGGGTCCCGGTAAAATTACAGGCACATGAGGCCAGATTTTTATAATTGAATCATTATTAAACTTTGATAGTTTTGAAGATGAAAGCTGATTTTTTTTTGTCGCAGACTAAAAGTAATTTTCAACAAAGATCTAAGAAAATGACAATCTTTCCACAAGACTACAGAAACATGGATATTATATCTTTACGACCCTTCTCTGCTAGTAGCAACTAATTAATCACATAATAGAGTTTCCGTTTCATCATAAAAAGCATCTTAAACAGAATATCAAAGACAAAAAACATCATTACCTCGATAGAGACATCAAAAGAAACATCGATACAGAAAGGAAGCTTCAGAAAAAATATCTAAATTAATTTTTAAAAAAGCCCGATCTTCACAAAAGGGTCTTTGATAGACTTTCACTTACAATAATTTATGCAAGTGGTCAGCATTGAATACGACCCTTTTTAATCTTTAAATTATTTCCCTAAACAAGCTTGAATGGGCTCTTTACGAGCCCAACGCATTGATGTTAATAAGACGTTCTAAGTGTACATAAGTAACTATGCTAGGGGAAGATTGTTTTGTAAAGGAATCTAGTTAAATATCCAAGATATTTTGTCATCATTATTAGAAACCGCGTCGGCCTAATAGGCCTTCAACTTTGGGGGGTTGTGGGTTCGAATCGCGATTGTGCGATAGAGATTTTAGTCGATAAAAATATATATGCGCTCACTCATATTGGAAACGGTAAGGGAAAACTTATGGAGGAAATTTTAAACTTAGTTTTAACGTAAACCATGTCTTTCCTGCGGATTGAGGCTAATTAAGCTGTTAGGATGGTATAGATGCTTGACAAGCCTACTTTATCTAAATTTCTGTCGCCGTGGTAGTCTTGAGTGCAAAGTATAGGCTAATTTGAAACACTCTGGGCTCTATATAACTTTGACTTAATCAATATCGCATTACATTTTACGAAACACAAATCGACACAAAAGAGTAAATGAACTCGAAAGTTTCCATGTTTCAAAGCTAAACAGACACGAAGGCAATGAAAGAAAACACATTCAGCAACAATTTTAAATAAGGAACAGCTGCGGCTACAGAAGGTAATTTGACAAACGCTTTGAAACGACTTCCAAATTCGAATGTTTGAATTAGAATCCTAATCTTTGCAGTGAATTAACTTTGACATCTTCGATTTGTGTAAATTATTAAAATATGTATGTACCTTCTTATTCTGCAATTCGATTTTTAGAACTGGTACATTAAATAAAATAATTTTATCGACAGTAATCTGTCTTACTTAGGTAGGTAGGTATTTATTTTAGTAATGCAGTGCAGCTTTAAATCTTTGATTTGGTTAAATTATTAAAATATCTGCAATTAGATTTTTAATAATGATATACCTATAATTTATTGACAATATGTAGTCTGGTCTTGGGTATTTATTTTAGTAATTTAATCATAAAAAAGGTTGTGTAGATTTAAGGCCCTACCAACATAATAAAATAAAACTTATGAGTTTTTAAAATACTACATACATTTTGTATCATTCCAGATTGATTTTATTACTTTGTTATGTACCTAATCAAATAAGTTGGTACTTACATACCTATATACCCGAAAT
Source organism: Philereme transversata (assembly GCA_963924445.1). Classification (NCBI taxonomy): domain Eukaryota; kingdom Metazoa; phylum Arthropoda; class Insecta; order Lepidoptera; family Geometridae; genus Philereme; species Philereme transversata. Next base: position 22,361,590 of record OZ004344.1, read on the forward strand.
AAAGCCTAAAAACATAGATTTAAAACATTTCTTTATTGTATATGGAATTATTTTGCGCGCCAAATCAAAGGTGTCTACAAAGTACACTTTCCAGTCCCGCGATTACGCAAATTGAAAGAATCGGTGGCAAACAACAACCAGACTAGAGATGGCAGCTGAACCACTCCATCCATTCTCAATAATAAATAATTAAAATACAAATACTGGATATTTCACACAGCCTCTCTCGTGGTGTGGGATAGCTAAGATCAGAGATGATTGGAAGGATTTGGGGGAAACCTTTGCCAAGCACTGGGACGATAAAAAATAAAAAAAAGTTTGTGGGAGGTACCGGGGTTGATTCCCGCCGCGGAACAAATGTTTGCATGATCTACAAATATTTCTTCCGGGTCTGGATGTTTTTCTATATATTATAAGTACGTATTAAAAAAAAAAATGATATGATATGGTCTGGTTGTTTCTCTATATAGACTGGATTTTTGTTTCTATTTATGTACTCTATCAGTTATCTGGTTACCATAGTAGTTTGGGCTTGTTTATTTATTTATTATTATCCCCATCGAGTCTAACTCGACTCTAACTCTAAGTTGCGGAACGTATTACATTAACATATTAGGTATATTCAGTTTTTATTGAGCATCCACGACCATTACTGTAAAGTTACAGAAATCAAATCCATATGTTGTGCAGAAGAAATCGCTTCTAACTGAAAAGACTGCCCATTGTACTTGTTTGTTCTGTGGTGCACAATAAACAATTTATCATTGTTGACTGTTGTTAGATTAGATTAGAAATTTTTTATTGCACTAAAAAAATAATACATAGTGGAACTAAATGCTAATTAGCATTTTCTTCCAGCTAACCTTTGTATAGTGTGGAGAAAGTGGTAGTATCAGAAAATAGAGAGGTAAAAAAAACTTTAGCTTAGGTTTCATAAAAAATAAACTTACAAAAATTAATAATAATAATAATACACTTACATTAACGAAATACATAAATATACCAACATAAAGCGCTCAATTTTGGTGGGTATCTTGAAGAGAGATGAAGTGTTTGAAGAGTGTTGTCTTCATATATGCGGTGGTTGCCTTCGCAGAGTGACCACAGGAAGTGCGTCTATTGTATTTTATTTTAATTCAAGTCTTTGTATTACTCATTAGATTATAAATAAATAAATCATTCATTCATATCAGTCAAAGGTATGGTTTCTTAAACAACCCAGCTGTCTAACCAGGCTGTGACGTCAGCCTTTGAGAGACTCAAATGTAATCTGTTTTGTTAATTTTGAACGACGTCTGTCGGTGTTTTTCATCTGAACCGGTATTTGGGAAGGCTGTGTTTGCACTCCGGGAATTATTCAGCGTTTGTTTTGTGAATAGAAAACGGATTCGGAAAATAAATTGTATTTTTCTTTTTGGTCTGATTGTATTTTGTTGAATTTCTGTTTAACTATCACACTAATATTATAAATGCGAGAGTATGGATGTTTGTTACTCAATCACGTCTTAACGGCTGAATGTTCGATGAAATTTGGTTTGCACGTAGATTATTACCTGGATTAACACATAGGTTATTTGTTGACAAACAACACATGCGAAGCCGCTGGCGGAAGTTGTTTAATATATCCATTAAGGAATGGTTTTACTCATAAGTTGGTTGGTTTAATATGAAAAATATAGGTATAAATGAATACTTTTGGTACATTTTGTCAATATTTTTGGAAAAATAAGTTGTTTAAACGGTGATATTTTAGGTTAAACACCATCTTGGTTACATTATAATCTACCACATCAACTAAGTAAGCATCCCCCAAATACTCGCTCCTCATTATGCTCAACAGAATATTACGCCATTATGTATCAAGGGACGTCTATTTGTATAAGCACAAAATTGTCAAAGAGATTTTATCTGTTTAAACAAAGAATCTCCTTCTGTTGGCTTTTGCCCCTGTTGGGGCGCCCATTTAATAGGATCGGCTAATTCAGATGATGCCTACGTTTTAACCCCCTTGATAATAAACACGGTCTTACCATCTTCTATGATTATCAGAGCGAGATAGTTGAAAACAAAGGTACGTTTCAATGGGAGGGAAAGGGATGGAAGCTGCGTGGTCGGATTATTTTGAGCGGCTTATGTTCCGTGATTATGTTATTTGTGCTTGATTGTGCGGTGGTAGAATGGACAGCTTTGTTGCGATCTTTATTACGAAAATGGTGCTAAATATTACATGATAGAGAATGAGGTAAGTTCTCCATAACATATTCTTGATTGCCAGGTAGGTATTCCTTCTCTTGTCAATTCCATTCAGCTATGTTTATTCAAAAGATAGCCCATATAGTTATAAGGTATCGGTCTTGAAGTTTTTTGTACTTATCCATCTACTTGAGGTTTTACACGCAGGGCAGTGCACTGTAAGGTACGTTACTAAGGTGCGTGTGCGTGACCTATAAGGCAATGCTTCGTTATAAGAGATTGCTACCACCTAACATCAGGTGGGCCATACCTATGCTTGCTCCATCAACAGATAACGTAATAAAAAAAATTTATGATAGTTTCATTAATCTACAATTTCCTATCTTAACACAATGCGTCATAGCAGACGTACTTATAAACCGAATAAAAACCGCTAACGAGCTTTCTCCTTTGAACCACAACGAATTGATAGTAAGCACTATCAAAAACAACTTGAAACCGCACGAACAATCATCAATCCCAATTAAAGCACCATCAGCGACCCCAACGTGAGAAAAATCAAACAAAACGACGCCCAATCACCAACCACCAACATTGGCCAAACACCCTCCCTTTTTTAAACAAGCATTTTTGTCGTCATCATGACTAAAGAGTACGAGATACCAGATTTTGCGTCATTAGCGTTTCGCAAGTCATCCTGACACGATTTGTCTATGGTTATCGCGTTCTTTTTTCAAACGCGTGCTATAGCACACGCACAATATGCGTAAAATTTACAGCCAGCTTAATGTGTTGGAAGGAAGTTTCAAGATAAGCGCTGAAAGCAATTTTTTGTTTATGAAATTTTCTTCGCGTGATCAATCTCTGACTGCGCGATCCACAGAAAAGATCGCTTCGAACAGCTTTGGTAGCATGACAGTTTTATAAATAATTTAAACTTTATACTAAACAACAAAAGTGGCGTTCAAAAAAAGAACAAACAATTTTAAAATGCAAACCTTCGTCGAAAACCCTTGCTTTCGCTGCAGTAAATGAAAACATGACTTTCGAACAATAATTCCGTTCGAAGTTCGGATGTGAACACGAGGGGTAAACGCGGGCACTAAAAGGCATAAGTGGGCTCGAAAAGCCACGCGTCAGGGACCACAACAAACGAACGCGGTAGTATACACGACAATCGAAATAATTTTAATTAGAGAAAAATTGCGATGAAATGCGCAAATGCAAGTGCAGATTGTAGGGTCAGCAACATGTTTGGATCTAGAGATCAAATCAGTAAGTGTCTAAATTAGTATTAGTCAGTTGTCAATCTTGGTGTTGGAGTGAAGAGATAACGTTTACTGAAACATTTCATACATTTTCATTTCATTTTAGTTTTTTGTTCATATCAGATTTAAAATCAGATCATTGGTTTTAGTAAACATTTTGTTTAATTAAAAAGACAAACAACTTATCTGTACATTCTACTTGCATCAAATTATTGACGAGAAGAGTGTTATGCTGCTATTTCATTTATTAAACATGATACTAAACAAACCAATATCATATTTAGGTACTCACTTGATCGCGATGCCAAATTAAAATAGGTTTCATTAAAAAGTCACTAAATGGAGAACTTGCTTACAAGTGAATAGTTTACTAAAAAGGAATATTTTTTTACACTTAGGACACACCTTCTAAAGTTTTTTAAGTGTTTTTATTTTCTAAGTATATATTTAAAAAAAAATAAGAATAATTAGATCAGAAAATCTGAGATTAGAATAATTTCTGCCAACCTTAAAAAGTCAAAACTTTCCAACAATCATACCCTTTCCGCAAACAATTAGCGCGCGAGTGGCACTCAGAACAACGGCAATCCAGCGTCCCCCAAAGCAGAAAGTAAGCAGAAAAGCTTCCGACTGGCTGAAAACCAAGCCTTTGCTCTGCCGCCGTCAACAGCGCGTGCAGCGCGCTTTTGTTTTTCAATTGTGGAACGCGACGTTTCTTTTTTTAAGTTTTCTTTGAATTTCGAATTTAACATTTTTTATTTAGCGTTCTTAACATTTCACGCCCGTCATTTCTAAACAAGGGTAGTTTAGGAATCAAAGTTATAACTTTTATAAGGATTTGATACATAAAAACCATTTTAAAGTAAATTGTGCTGGTCTTTTCAGGGTTTTAAGGTTCCAACATCAGGAAAATAATTTCATATTATAAAGTAGGTACTTACTTTAAATCGATGTTCTCAAAAAGTAATCTTGATCATTCCACAAAATCCTTAAGTTCAACATTTTGTAACAAAACGCATTTACATAAAGGAATGTGACGTAATTCCCAATTAACAGTCTCAAGTTCCGTCCCACCTCCGAATGCATGTAACCTGATTCTCGGAAGAATTATCTCGCTAATGTTACCTTTACTAAAAGCTCATAACTTTGACTAAGATATGTTGGACCAACGACCAATTTCTTCTGAACCCTAATCTAACGAAAACAAGAAGAAAAATGACCAAAGTTTGAGCGGCCAGAGGTCTACGTAAATAGCTATTGTTTATTTTCAAAGTATCAAGACATTTTTGAATTCATATGCCTTATCAACTGGAATCGTCGAGCTACTAATTACCCCAGATCTTGCTTTGTTGACTTCTCATGTAACCTGATACTTCTCATAATTAATGTTTCTTCTCTCAAATGGCACAGGATTTATGCTCACAGATAACGTTAAAAGCTGAATTCAAGATACTTTATAGCCATCTTGGATTACAAAGGAGTGAGTTATATTAAGAAGTTGTGTAATTAATTCATACAATGCAAACCTTTAAATGAATCTGTACATTGTAATTATTGAATGAAAGTAACCTGGCTGTATGATAAATGAGGCGAAGACTCTACATTGTTCAGACGATGAAAGAGCTTTTGTCTATGGTCGAGACAAAACGTCGTTCGTTGTCTATGCTCGCTCGCTCATTCTTTTGTCGACCGTCGGCGCGCATTGTCGAGTTGAGCGTCGGCGGAATCATTAAATGTGTTTAAAACGAAAACATAAAGTAATGCTTTGCGAATATTTGCAGAATGTTCACGCATGCAAAAAGGTAGAATTTCATGTTTTTATTTTTTAGCTTTCTTCATTTTACTTGACTGATTATTGGAAACAAACCATTTCAATTTGAAAAAGTTTATAGTAGTGATTCGTCGCATGCGCTTTTTGAATGCAGATTCGCCTTCTCTATAGCTGCATTTCAAATTCATTCGAGACAAAGGGAAATTGATTTCCTCAAAGATTACAAAGATTTCTCTAGACAAGACAAGAATACTAAGAAACTGGAAACAATAGGTAAAGGAGGTCCGCCATATTGAAAAGGCATGCGCAATGACAAAGACTTATTGTGCGCCCATATGGGAAAATATCGCTTGTTTTGTCATCTCTATTGTGTGTGACAGACAGACGGACATTTGAAAAGACGGACTCTGAATGCTTATGTAAGGAATACGAGCTTTAGTTATGAGATTATGTAAAGTGGTTCTAGTTAAGTTTGTTTAATGCTTGCATTGTTTATTTTGTTTCTGTGATTTCTTGAAAGTTCCATTAGGAAAGAAAGAAACGATTGATTTTATTGCTTATTATACTTTATATCAAATCTGATCATGTTGGCCCAAATACAGTAATTTTTGTTTAGTTTTTTAAATACTTTGAGATATGTGGATTAAACCGACGATCATGGTTTTAACCTTATAAATTGTTATTAATATAATTAACTTTTATTTTCACGATTTCCAATGAAAATATTATTTGCAAATATTTTAATGGTTACTTTAATATAGGTAATACCTTTTTATATCGACAAGCAGCAATATTACTGTATTTTGATTTGAAAAGTATGGGTGCCGGTGAAATTATAGGCACATGAGACTTGTGTAAACCCTCATGTGCCTCTAATTTCACCGGCACCCATACCCTTTAAACCGAAACACAGTCATGCTGCTTCGCGGCATAAATATTTATACACTTTTGTGAGTTATTAGGTTTGTAGTGTTATTTATGTATTCTAAAACATTTATCTACCATTAATAATGTAACTAAACTCCTAATTTAATCTAGGTCCCAAAGCCTACTCAAATTTCTTATTAAAACAGCAATACATTTCATATTAATCAAAGTCTCGTATCGTTTTCTAACACAAAACAGTTTTTTTACCATTAACTTGATTACCTCTTGTCAGATTTCATCTTTTTCTTATTAATTTATACATTAAATTATAAAATTGAGAACATTAAAAGATAGGTATTAAATATCGTAAATCACATTGATTTTCTGTAGAAGCTTTATTGATATTTGAGCTAATCAAATAGCATCATGATTAGATCATCATAATCTCGAAAGGACATATTTTTTTGACTTAAACTTAACACCAATTGAATAATGCAGGGTCTAAATGACATAAATTGACAAAATCTATTTATTAAGCGCGACGACTTGCGCAACGATTCATAAACGTATTTAGTGGCTAAATATGATTTAAGGCGTTGTCAAATCATACAAATACGTCAAGTTTAAGTATGTTTAGTCACATAATACGTTTTACCCCTTTTTAAACTTATTGCGCGCACGGAGGAGTATGAGATTTGGCATAGACAAAAGTTATATGGAGAATGAAGAGCGAATGTTAAAATTAAGTTAAAAAAATGAGATGATATTAAGTATGGTCAAATTCGACCACTCTGCACTGGCAAATATTACCGATATCATACATAAACAAACATTTTTCATTCATAAACTCCTGTTTAACGTATACAGCAGAGGACTGTCTTTACCATCTGCTCCATCATTTAACTTACGTACTTTACCTTTGTTTGTTTTTATTTACCTTGTGTATAATTATAATCTGTGTGTATCACTTTGTGTGTTTCTCAAATAAATGTATTTTGTCTTTTTTTCTTTCTAATATACAATACAGGAAAAATCCCACTGCGAGATCAAATGATGATGTACGTGGCGCAGTGGGCGAATAGCCGGCTGAGACGCAGGATATTGCGGGTTCAATTCACGCTACGGAACAAATGTTTGCATGATCTACAGATATTTGTTCTGGGTCTGATTGTTTCTCTAAATATTGTAAGTATGTATTTACAAAAAAAAAAAAATAAGTATTCTATCAGTTATCTGGTTCCCATAGTAAAAGCTTTGCTTAGTTTAGGGCTAGATGGCACTGTGTGAAATGTCCAGTATTATTTGTTATTTAAATACGGACATCATATTTCTTGACCGCAAACGGGGTTTTCGACCACAATTTAATTAGTTGCTTTCATCAACCATTGACTAATCTATGATCTGATGAAAAATAATATTACGGGTCAAATTTCCAGCTACTTATAATATAACGTACTGGAAATAGCCACATACGGTTATCAAGAGGAGTTCAACAAGCTGTGATGTTAGCGTGGGACACTGGAATGGTGTGAACTACCCATTACCATTATTTATTTAAATATTTTATTGAACACTTCACATCATCAACAGAACTTGCAACTCTACACGTAACTAATTAAAGTTTAAATTTGTGAGACAAAACGCTATCGGTCTAATCTTTTATGAGCTCTTTGTCACACCAGTAGGTCTGTTTTATTGGTAGATTAATTTTTGTCTCTGATTTCGGAAGGTAAGCTTTTGACGTGAATATGATTATTTTTTGTTGAAACTAAAACCGTGAAAATTATGTTACAGTGGCACAGACGTTAGCTAGTGACGTTGGTTTACTTCATAGATATATAGATAGAAAACGCTATATATAGTGTTTGATAATATACGCACAAAAATGAAAGAAGTTATTTTGATGAGCATAATAAATAAATTTGTGAAATGTTTACCATAGAAATGTGAAATTTATTTTGGCGTGTAAAAATAAACACTTCATTAAACTTTGTTGTGCTATTGCATAATGCTTGCCATCTAACCACAGATACGGTAATCTTGTCTTGTCTCTTTCTAACCCGAAACCCGCAGCCATTTCCGAAAGAGATACCAAATCGGCCTTTATTTTTTGATGTCGATTGCAAGAGTAGGCAGTAAGTCTTATATCGAATTAATCACCTAAACTTAGTCGATTTTCTTTAAAATTTGATAATATAACTAGTAGTTTTTTTTATGTCTTTTTTTATGTTTTGAGAAACCGTTACTTGAATATCGCTCGTATATTATCAAACACCCTGTATTGTAAATCACACTTAAATTATAAAACAATATAAAAAACAAATAATACACGTAGTAATACAAGTGGCGGTCTTATCGCTAAAAGCGATCTCTTCCAGACAAAATTTGGATGGATTGGATTTCACGACAACGTTATAGGACGGTAGCTTTTAATGAAGAAATAATTGAATATTGCATAAACAAAGTACTTACATAAGCAAAATAAATCAATATATACATATATACTCATCAATGGATTCGGTATTATTTTATCAAAACATGTGTAAAACATAACTGATAACAATAAAAATAAGTACTCGATGTTACGATTACTTTCATAACGTAATTTACGTAGATATCTCGTAGAGGTGCTACGCAGGTTCATAGAGATACCCAGCTGTTTCGACCGGTCTGTGGCATGATTAAGAATCCATTATCTATTTATGTATGTATGTATATGTATAGATTATTGGCTTGTTCCATACATTATAATAGAAACATAATATAAAAGTTATGTTTAATACTGAATAGTTGATGCTATTACTGTTGTTTATGAGATATTTAAATACGAATTTAAAAATGGTTTTTGAAACATATATAATGAATTGTTGACGATGAGAAATTAACATTATTATCCCACGGTTGGGAGTTACGCTCATATTTAAGTAACATTATACCGTTGACATATGTATAAGACCAAAATTCTACTATTGGAGCGTAGGTTTTTGACAGTTTTCAAGGTAATAATTTTGAAATCTATGGGGGAGGCCTATGTTAAAAATTCAAGATTCAAAATGTATTTATTCATTAAAACCATAAGGATCACTTTGAAATGTCAATTTTACTGCCTATTCGTGACCAAGCCAGGAAAGAAAGGCAAGGAAAGGCTGATTGATCTTTTTAATGATCCTTTTTTAATACATAATAATAAAGAAAATAAATTAAGTGTAAATTGTATCATTTTTGCAACAGCAGAGGATATCCTATGGCTGACGATAATGACGAGAAATGAAAAAAAAAATTATTATTAAAAAAAAAAATTAAAGGGTCGGCAACGCGCGAGTAATAATACCCTTGATGTTACAACCGTCCATAGGCTACGGTAACCGCTTACCATCAGGTGGGTATGCTATGCAGTATGCTTGTTTGCTACCTTAGTGGTATTTTTTGTTAACACAACTTTAATAATCTATGTTACCCTCTAACAGACCCTGTAGCTGAAACATTTCTTTTAATGAAACGTAAATAACTAACCTGTGGATAACGTCGTGGACTACAGTATCAATAGCTCACACATGGTATACTATGTACTAACACAGACTGTACCTTACATATAGTTGTTTGTTATTCCTTAATAAATAAATAAATAAATAAAAAAATTTGAGATTAGAACCAAAGTTCATACATAAAAATACCTTAAATAAATCTTGGGTTATCTCCCTTGATTTTGATGTAATCGAAAGGTAACAATTTCTAAGAAGAATGTATTTGATAGGGTCAAAAGCTAATCTCTGTTTAAGTATAAATCTGGTCGCTTTGTTACAAGTGGTACATTTAACTGGTCTTAGCCCATAATTGCTGGCACAATTAAAACAACGATTAAAAGTGTAATGTGTTCTTGTGTTTGTACTGGCGGGGAGATAAGCTGTAAGAACTAAGCAAGTTTGTCAATCAGCTTCCCAGTTTCTAGTTTATTAAGAAGCTTTTCTAATCAAAATGTTTTTATTTATTTTATTTTATTTTATTTTGACGACCTCCGTGGCGCAGTGGGTGAACAGCCGGCTGAGACGCAGGATGTTGACTGCCTCCGTGGCGTAGTGGGCGTATAGTCGGCTGAGACGCAGGAGGTAGCGGGTTCGATTCCCGCCACGGGACAAATGTTTGCATGATCTACAGATATTTGTTCCGTGTCTAGGTGTTTTTCTATATATTATAAGTATGTATGTATTTACAAAAAAAAAAGTATATAAGTATTCTATCAGTTATCTGGTTCCCATAGTACAAGCTCTGCTTAATTTGGGGCTAGATAGCACTGTGTGAAATAACCAGCAATATTTATTTATTTTATTCATTGAAATTGCAAGGATCACTTTGAAACGTCAATTTTACTGACTATTCGCGACCAACCCAGGAAAGAAAGGCAAGAAACAAGGCTGGTTGTTCTTTATAATGATCCTTGTGGAATGCATAACTCTCAAGTCTCGGAACAAATATCTGTAGATCATGCAAACATTTGTTCCGCGGCGGGAATCGAACCCGCTACCTCCGGCGTCTATAACAAAGCATTGCCTATATAAGACTTGATCCAACAGTACATACTTATTTAAATAAAAAGAATAAATGGTCATGATGATGATGATGACTTTATCACAGCACTTTGCTCTATAAATAGACAAGGTATTTTCTCTCTGAGTGTACATTGTGGGAACTTTCTTTATTAATTACTGTTTGACTGTTAAGCGGTCAACACACTCGAGTCCAAACATATCTGATCCTGTTTTCAGTCAGTTTTATTGCCTGTTTACTTAAGTATAAGGGATATAAAAATCCTGAATTGTAGCCCGTACAAACCAAGAGAATACTTTTTGTATTAACTTAATACTTTTTCTTTAAATATGTATAGCTTTTTCAAAGGACGTCCACTGCTGAACATAGGCCTCTATAGATTTCCAGAGTGACCGATCGAGTGCGGACTACACCCAACGGCTCCTAGTGAACTTTATCAGGTCAGCTTTCCATCTAGTTGGAGGCCATTCTACGCTGAACCTCTCTGCCCCAACGGCCGTCAGTTCTTTGAGCTGTGTGCCCACCTACTGCCACTTCAGCTTGCTAATCCTCTTTCACACAATTATAATATAAACAAATAAAATAAAATATGTTTTTAAATCATAGATACAATGATACCAATGCATATATATTATATAGCCTATGTTTATGCTTTATAAGCGGCTATTAGGACGATTTTTTTAAATTTTATTGCGCATTTGTGGACTTACCCAATTTTTCTGCCATTTTTCTCGCAATAGAGTGTGATTCCAACTTACCTAGAAAAAAAAAGCAATGGTTACTCTTTCGGACTAAACCTAAATATGTATAAATAACTGAACCGGCTTCGCACGGGGTTTCATCAAAATAAATATGGCGTATAGCACATACTGATAGTGTAGCTTCCTATAAATTAAAGATTTTTCAAAGTTCGTTTAGTAGTTTCTGAGATTACACTCTATTATTATAATTTTTTTATTTTTTATCGTGCACAATAAAGTGTTTTCAGTCATTCATTCATTCATTCTTTTTTTATTATTATGCTACTTTTGAAGATGGAACAAGCATAATGGCCTATCTGATGTTAAGTGCTAACTATTGCCGATATAAAGTATTTCCTCGTAGGTCACACACCTTAGAAACGTGCCCTACGATGCTCTGAGCGTCATTGTAATATTAGTAAAAAATATTTATTATTTATAAATTATATTATTAATTATATTATTAATTATTTATTATTATAAATTTTAATAAATATTTATGTAGATAAAATATTTAATGCATATCGATTTCTTAGTTATGGTAAAATTCAATTCAAAATGTTGAATGGCCAAAAATAATTTTGTATTTATATTTCATTGTTTACATAAAACTTCCATAATTACTGCTTCCCACAGTCCGGGCTCATAATAAAAATGTCGTCATTTAAACCCACTAATGAGTAATATTCATAATATTGTACAAACTCAAAAGAGTCTTGTTAGGGCCACATACAGGGTGTCGCTTAAGGAGCGGCTCTATTAAATTCTAACACTGTGGTACAAGTCATAAGAAAGAGCGAGTCTCATAAAACAGCGATTTTGGCACTTTTATTGCAGAGTACAAAATTAAGTGTGTTAAATTAAACATACAAAGCTAAAAAAATAAGATACTCTCAATGAATTATTTATTATACACCTTTTAACAAATAGTGAGGTATAATTACAAAACAAACTATAAATGTAACTACAAAAGGCGGTTTTAAGGCTCAAAAATCGTTATTTTAATAATAGAGAATAATTACTTCAGTGGATAGTAATTCATGTAAATTAGTGATCAACTCTGATGTCAATTTTTTTAGGCCGCAGTAAGGCTTTAGACACTATTTTCTTAAGAAATAATAAACATTTCTAAGTAAGCATTACACTAACAAAAAAATGTTATTTTATCAATTCCTAATTTGAGATGGACCATTCGTATTTTCAATATATAGCAAATATAATGCGATTATTTTACTCAGTGTTTATTAAAATCGCTATTCCCTTACCCCTCAGACCCCGCCCACTATTCGCATTACTCCGCAAAAGCCTCACATGTGCCCTGTGAATGCACAAAGCAGAATAGTAATCATAAGGCGGACTGCAATTAAAATATTTAAGGCACTTTGTCGCCGGCCTCAGCAACTTCCACATGTAAGTTTAAAACCTTTCATAAACTTTTTTACTTTCAGTAATTATATTTTATGCAAGAAAATCAGGGTTTTAATGATGTCATCATTTTTTAAATCATTATACCGTGTTTATAAGAGAACATCGAGATTCTCGTAAGTTTTACGCGTTAAACGGCACAGTTGATTAATCTTAATTAATTTGAAGTATGCGGAATTTCATTCTGAGCCTTAATTTTTGGAGAATAAATGTTGTTCTTGTGATTTACGCTTTTCAATAGTGATTGTGATGAATGCCGATAATTCACTGCTGGAGACATTAATGTGCGCCCTTCGCTACATTTCCACACTTTATCGCTTGTACGATTGCTGACAAATAAAATGGCGATGACACACACTTTATAGGACACCCTGTAGACAGATTTGTGTACACACCTATTTAAGTGACACGCCTATCTGTGTTCGCGACTCTCACAATAAAACTTTATTACTTATTTTTGTGAGTTATAAACATTTTCGTAGGCCGATGGTATGCCAACCTGAAATGCCACTAAAAGTAATCATAAATCACCCACCATTGAATAAATGCCTTAAAATTGTCAATTAATTAATAAATTATTGTGTAATAAAGTTATTTTAGGAGAAACGTAAATAAATGTTGCCTGAATCAAATAAAAATCTTATAATTCAAAGAGCACACTTTTCAATTTCAAACATTCTATCAAGCATAAAACTAGTTCAAATAAACATAGATTAATAAACAACAACAGAGGTGTCAGTTCGCGGAATCGGGAGAATAAAGCGATCGCATTTTGCAATGGGTACTGGTACTCGGAAACGCGTTACGATCTCGCAGCTAGACGGATGCTCCATCCCTCTCTTTATTATTCCAATAACAATCCGTAATGAGTGCTCTGCTCAAACGTAAATAGCAACTTCATACATTTTGAATGATGCCAACGTAAACTCTGTTCTATGCGCTACTCTTTGCCGGTTAGGGTTGCCGATATTAATTTAGTGTCGAATAACTATTTTAATAAAAGTAAAAAAAATATTGTGCGATTATCGTATTGAAGATACTAATCGAGGTACTAATCAAATCAAGTCTAATCTTTTTATTATAAATAAAACATGGGAACAAAAAAGAGAGAGTTCTCTGTCTTCTGTTTTAGTTAAAAAACTGTATACAGAAGACAGCTTCATCGCCGATACAATGCTATCACATAATTTTTTTTAAAAAGATACAATTGTTTATACAACAAAAATAACGCTTGTTTGAAGAATAAGAAGTATGACATGTAATATTCTTACCAAATAAATGACTATGACTATGACTAAACTATAGAGCCCGCTGGTTCCCACAGCTGGGCAAGGGCATCCCTTCACTTCTTCCATGCATCCCGGTCTAGAGCTTCGGTCAACCAGTTCGCACTGGTAGATTTATTATTATTATTTGTATTTGTTTCTTCGTATTGCAGATACTACTTCTTTTAATTTTATTGGTAAAATATAATGTTTAAAATAATAATTATGAACCATATCGACACGAAGAAGAAGACGAAGATGGTTCAATTTAGCGTAATGTAATTTCACAGTGTGTTTTTAATCATTCCACCCTGAAATTGTACTTATTACTTATATAAGCTTTTGAAGTACTTACTTAGTTTTGAAGTTTTTTTTACTTAGCACATGAAATGATGATGAATGCTCCAAAGCATACGATCTATAGATTATAGATAAAATTATAAAGTTCACATAGATTCTGCCCAAAGATTACCTGGAAAAAATCGCTTTGCAATAAGATTGCTCATTGCATCTTTGTTTGTTTGCTTTAATTCTTTATTGCACAAAAAGAAAAATGTACAAATGGAGGACTTAACGCTTAAAGCATTTTCTACCAGTCAACCGTGACAGGTAAAAAAACTAGGTTGGCGTGCTTAAATAGGTACTAACAAAAAATACAAATAGAAATAAAAAACTGCTAATTGCCTACATAAATATAATAATACTCAGAAATACAAATATAATTATAAAAAATAATAAAATACACAAATATAACTCATAAATAGATAACACCTTTGACTGGTAACGTGTATTTTTCTTCGAATTCTTTATTCTTAATGACCTGCATATGAAGATAATAAATTCGATAATAAAAACGTGTTTTGTTATGTACGACATTAATTTAAAACCCACATCCAGAATCGTATTAACTGATTTCAGAGGTGGATTAAATACCGGTAGCTTGAATTATTAGCCCGTAACCCATACATTTACAATTACCAATAAACAATTTTTAACGTATGTACATCGGCGGCGGCTTTGCGACGATGCCGCTTTGTCAGTTTATCAGGTATGTACCACTTACATGGTGAATGAATATGATTTATTTACCTATTTTAACTAGCTGTTTCATTGGAGATCATGATGACCTCCGTGGTGTAGTGGGCGAATAGCCGGCTGAGACGCAGGAGGTAGTGGGTTCGATTCCCGCCGCGGAACAAATGTTTGCATGATTTACAGTTTAGATATTTGTTCCGGGCTGGTTGTTTCTCTGTATATTATAAGAATGTATTTATAAAAAAATGTATATGTTCTATCTAAGCTCTGCTTAGTTTGGACCTAGATAGCGCTGTGTGAAATGTCCAGCAATATTTAATATTATTTATAGATATTTTAAGACTTATTATTAAGTATGTTTGAAAATTTAATATTTTCTATGGTAATGAATTTATAAAAAACAATTTTACAACAATTCTAGCCATGAGCCCTTCCCTATCAGTGTTTTCATTTAATGTCGTACATAACAAAACACGTAGTACATTTTAGATAAATTCGAACACCGAATTAATGTATAAATAACGTCCAAATTGATTGAAATTTGAAAACTACGTTGTCATTGGCAGCCCTACGCATCGGCGAGATCAAAGAAACACCTCACACTCATCGTTTACATTGTAACCTCTACGGACCTGTTTACTCACTAGACTACTGACCTCTGGTCAATGCATGTGACTTTACCGATATGCTTGTTTTTATTGATTTTCGTTATGACAGTCATTAGAAGAAACTCGTGCTAAGGCTACTGATTTACGGTAACGAAGGATACAGTATTAACACTTTGTATTTTATTCTTTTAGCGACTTAATGTCACCTATAGTGTTAAGGGTAGTCTTTAACCTACTTAAAAATATGGAGATTTCGAATTAGAACGGGATATTTGCCGTGCTTTTAATAGATGTAATAACTCGCATTGTTATGGGGTGGTTCCATTGCGGTAAAATCATTTTGAAGGCACTGTCCAAAAGTGAGGATGGAAAAAAACAATCCTTACACCCCAGTGTGTGTGGTATTGTTGAAAAGCTTTCTAAAAATTAAGTAAAAGTTTCATCAATCAACCACTTTTCATTTGAGTTCAGTTCCAATTTTTTTACTATTTTCTGTTTTAGAAGTATAATTTTTTTAAATAAAGTAAGTGGTTTTTTTAGAATCGTAAAACGCTTGACGTCGAAGATAGATCACGATTATTACGAAATACTTATATAATTAATTTCTAGACTTCAAAACTCAGAGTGATAAAGGTACACCTTGTAATGGTCAACATTTTGAAACACCCAATACAAGGTGTTTCAAAATGTTCAATCGTTAAAATAAATATTAAAAATCGAGGAATCTTTCATCTTGCGGTTACTGTGACATCAAAAGAATTAATTTAAAACCTTCATAAAAATAATAATGAAACAATAATAGCAAGAATGCTTCCTAATAAAATTGTTTCTATCTCGCGTAGGCGGCGACATAATATGACAATAACTAAAAAACAAAAACTACTTTGATCTACTATCATAAAATAAATATGACAAGGCACTTAAGCAGAAAGAGCGGTGACAATTTGACAGTTTTTGTGTGATTAAAAACTGAAATTAAGAATTGTCATTCTACTGTGATGATTGATGTTTCTACATTTCTACAATGAAGGTCCCTTTAGGTGTTTACAGTGTCCCTTTTTTTCTACTTTAGTAAAACTTACTAGATTTTTTTGACGTAAATATGACCAAAAATATGCAATTTTATTATTCCTTACCACTTATTTTATGGTTAAGTATGTATTTTTATTATGTATTTAAGCAGGTTTATTTATGTAATATGTACATATATTATGCTAATTTTATAAATCCTGTGCAAATCCTACACATGTTTATCCGCAATACGCAAAGGTTATCTGGAAGAGAATGCTATTAGCATTATGTTCGATTTGTACTATTTTTTATAAGTGCCATAAAGTATTTTCAATCAATCAAGCAAATATGAATTCAAGGTTGTCTGGAAGAGATCGCTAAGCGATAAGACTACCCATTGTACCTTTATATTTTTGTGTAATTGTTTGCTATTTTTTTTGTATGTTGTATCTATCTATCCTTACTTTAACATTTCTGTATGCAGTGAAAAAATATTTTTACAATATTTATTTATTTTTGATGATCCTTACATAAAAGCTTGTTTGTGATGTCATATTCGTAGCTTTTAAAACCCAGATTTCATATTTTAAAATGTTCATAATTATTCGTCACACAAACAAATAGAAAACACTGAATGTAAACAAAAATATTAGTATAGAATATTTGGTCCATATTTTAAACGCAAGAAAAAACGATAAAAGCGTAGGACACGATTCCATGAATAAATAAATTAAAGAATGTTATTTATTGCTCTGACCAGGAAATCAATTGAAAATTCATTACAAAACCCAATATCCGAAAAATGCTAATGTTAAATTCTAAACACGATTATTTCGTAATGATTTTTATAAAATGCTATTCGAAAGCAATCAGAGAAGCCATTACCACGTTTGTACAAGAAAATGACGTTGAGCGATTAAGATAACAGTAACACAAGCAGGTACAGGCAGCATCGCTAACAGGTAAGATATTGCATATAACAAGATTTGCAGTGATATTTGCGTTCAAAGATTGAAATAAAAACTTTTTTTTACTTTTAGATTTTATCTAAACACACGACGCGTGATAAAAGCTTTTACGAAATCACTCTTCTACATGTTTTTGATCGAGCCAAGCGAGATCTCCTAAACGAATCGGCGTTGTATGTTTGTTTCCCGAGAATTATTTCGAAGCGTTGATCCGATCATCGTGAAATTTGGTATATAATGTGATCAAATGAGTCAAAAACGTGTAGGGGTTGTTGAGATATTGGTGTTCAAGAGGGGTAAAAAAAACAGAATGTGACAATCAGGTCAAATGGGACGTCTAATGAATGGTCTTCTTCGGTACATTTCGATCCCGTTTTTGATCGAGCGAAGCGAGATATCAGCGGCAAATCAGCATGTATGTTTGTTTGTCCGAGGATAACTTTTGAAGCTATGATCTGATTATCGTGAAATTTGGTATATAGGTAGATAATAATGACAAAAATCCGGTGTGACTAAATGAGCTAAAATGGGGGGGGGGGGGTATTGACAGGTTGAGATATTGGTATTCAAGAGGGGTAAAAAAACAGAATGTGACAATCAGGTCAAATGGGATGTTTAATGAAAGGTCTTCCTCGATACATATCGATCCCGTTTTTGATAGAGCGAAGCGAGATCTCAAATCAGCTTGGGCAAATCGGCACAGCCAAAAAGTGACATGATGAAATTAGCTACAAACAAAGAGTTGTGGCATACGGGTTGAAATCTTTAGCTATTTTTGTTCTGTTACACCATAGAAGTATAACTTCTTACGTGCGTAAATAAGTACATACATACACACGTTTTTTTTAGCTTTTATGGGAGACTTCGAAATTCGAAAGCAGACTAAAGTACAAGACGTCAGCAAGCGAATATTGGGGCTCTAGTGTAGTTGGGCAGGACACTTGGCCAGACGTAGTGACGACAGGTGGACTAAGGCACTAACAGAGTGGAGGCCGAGAACTGGCCATCGAAATAGGGGACGTCCACCAGCAAGATGGGTCGACGACATTCATAAGACTGTCTGTAAGGATCGGGAAGAGTGGCAGAAACTAGGAGAGGCCTATGCCCAGCGTGGGTCGACACGGGCTGAGAATGATGCTGATGATGATGGGAGACTCGCGAGCTCTCAGTTCGGGGCGAACCACTAGTTACCTATTTCAATCTTTACAAATGCAGTAGGTTACTTGTTAGCAACGCTGTCTGTACGAGTACAAGTAACACAAGTAGGTAACTGTATACTTCACTTTAATCTTACTGTTTGTTGGGTTTAAATGTTTTTTTATTCATTGGAATAGAGATTAGCAGAGTTGGGATACAAAACAAATAGGAATACCTACGCCTTAAAGTGAACCGAAATAACATGAATGAGTAATAAGAGTTTGTTTTATTGTTTACTAGATACTGCCCGCGGCTTCGTGCGCGCAATTTGTCAATAAATACATTACCATGCGTAGTAAAAAGGACCTATGTCCCAATCCCGGTTTTAATTTACCCGTGTACCAAATTTCGTCGAAATCGGTTTAGCCGTTTAATTGTGAAAATGTAACAAACAGACAGATAGAGTGATCTATGAATTCATAATATAAGTACCTATGGATAAACCTGGTTTTAGATGATACATAAATCCGTCTTTTACTAAACAGACGGACAGACGCGAACTTTAGGTTCAAATTGATTGTTTTAATTGACTTGTAAAATATTTTACCAATAATGGTAGAGATAGCTATTTAGCGATAAGACCGCTAATTGTATCCATAGATTTACGTTGTTATTTTTTGTTTGTATTTGTTCCATGGAGTGCAATTAAAAATTATCTAATCTAATCTAAATTGATTATTTGGACTATAAACTCAATATTGATTATTATATAAATACCCGCGACTTCGCAAGCGTTTTACGTCCATAAATGAGCGTGTACCATCGTAGACTGCATCATCGCTTACCATCAGGCGAGATCGTGGTCAAACGCTAGACTATACATATATTAATAAAGAAAAAAAAATCGGTCCTGCCGTTTGGTCGCGAATACGTAACAAACGGAGTTAGTTTCGAATTTATAATAATAGTAGGGATGATTGGGTAAAGTTTTTAATTAAGAATATTCGTTTCATTTTCAAACTTGAAAAGTTATAGGTACGTATCATTTGTGTCCTTTGTTCAATAGAATTTTAATGCAGTTTTAGTAATTTATCGCGTTGAAATTTTCTTATAGAGAATAAACAAAATACAGTAATTTTGGCTGTCTTTTATCATTATGGCCGTGTTAAAGTTAATTTCAACCAACTTACGATTTTTAATCAATTAAATACACCAATATTGTCTACAGGAAGTCTTATTAAACTAAAAGTAAAATTTAAAAGAGCTCCGATCCCCCCTTTTTACTTTGGAGGTTAAAAATTAACTAAGCTAAGAACTTACCCAGTTAAACTACCTTTTTATTAAAAAAAACCGCGTCCGAATCGGTCCAGTCATTTGAGAACACGATGCCACAAAAAGATCGTAGACAGAAAAGACGTAGGCGTGAAACTTATGCTGCTTGTCTGCTTAGTTTGGGGCTAGATAGCATTGTGTGAAATGCCCAGCAATATTTGTATATTTTGGTGAAATAAACTTTATTTTTATTCTTCTTATTTATTTATTTATCCCCTCGTTTTACGTCCGGGTTAAAACCCCGTTTAATAAAGTAAGTCTCAAGTATTTTTAACAAAACTTTTTCTCAAAATCGAAAAGAAAAACCGTCACAATCACAATAGAGAGGAGATCGTAAATCTGTCACTGAAGCTGAATTAAATTCTATACGACTCTGAAGTTCGGAATGAAATAAACGCAGCGACGATTGACAAATATCTTATTATCGTTACGGGTTAAGGCGACACGATGGCTCAATTTGAAAATTAATTTGTGCTTATTATTAGTTTCACAATTAAAAATGTGTTTTAAAACAGGATCTTTTTTGACAAATTGGAGTTTTTAATAGTGGTCCATGTCGATGATAAGTGTAGACAAGTTTTTCTAAAAAAATATATAAACATCTTAATTAAAAATAGCTTATTTTGTGATGGTCAAAAATATATATATTATAACCGAACTAATTTATAAGCGATGAGGTTTAAACAATTGTGAAAGAAAGTGGCTCCTCAATTTGATTACTTACTTTAACAAAACAGTAAACTTAATCAAATGACGACGATAATACAGAAATACAAAATTCAATCTTTTAATTCTAACATTAAGAGCAAAATGAGTTTTTTTTGTCTTTTTAATTGTATTTACTGAAAAAACTTCGTGTTCTTTTAATAAAAATAAACTTCTTAAAACTAATTTAAATTCAAGAATCGCAATTTAACTTACTAATATCATAAATTAGAAAGTAACTCTGCCACTCTGTCCGTCTGTTTGCTACCTTTACACGACTAAAAGGATGGACCGATTTCGATGAAATTTGGTTTATAGATAGATTATGACCAGGATGGAGACATACGCTTTGAGTAACTGTGCAAAAGGTAATGTTTTTAGTAACAAACCACGCGTACGAAGCCGAGGGTAGTTAGCTAGTATATTAAGATACACACTTCGCATAGTAAGATATAGTTTGATGTTGCAACAAAAAAAATTGTAAAATAATGTTAGGTATATTTCATTTGACATGCATCTTAATAGGTACACCTACGGTACAAATAGCACTTGTATAAATTGAGCGATAGCCAACCTCAGCCTCTATTACATAAATCGATGCAGAGATCATTGTGAAAATGTTGACGATCGCTGCCGATGGATGTATGGCAACCCCGAGTCGTAATGCTGTGGTGTAATTTATAAGTGAAAGCTAATAAGTTTGTTTGAACGTGAGCCGATAACATCAGCAGCCTCCAAAAATGATGTCACAACATGATGACCACAACCGCTCTGTCAATACAACCAAGGGCGGATCCAGGGGGGGGAGGGGTCCAGGACCTGGGTGGACCACTAATTCAAATTGTTAAACATAACACATGACATTGACCACGACTATGTGCCCCCCCCCGACACCAAAAGCTGGATCTGCCCTTGGATTCGACTCAGGAGCAAAAATTTAAAAAAACGAGTGTGCTTAGACCACACGACTGAAGTAAAACTTCTTTAGCTCCTCTCTCTCTTTCTATCATCACTAACTTATATCTCCCTCTCAACTTCCGTTCGCCTCGCCCGATCTCACTTTTCGTAACGTTCTCGTCACGCATTCACCAGCTTACTCCCCAAGTCAAGCGTGAAGTTTTACTTCAAAAAACACTTGTTTAAGAAATCAATTCTTACTTATACAAATACAAATGGTCAAAACGATTTTCTAAATGCGTTGAATTAAAAGTTCGTTTATGCGTCTGTTACCATTTATTTTTAAAACGGCATGATCAGTTTAAGTGCAATTTTAATAAAGTCAGATTTTGCATGATTTCTGAGCAGGTACAGATATAATGTTTTGTTTTAGTTACAAATTTTTTTTATATTAAAACAAGATTTATATCAAACTTCAAAGTTAATAGTAGGAAGAACAACACAATACTCTCACAGGGTCTAGTGGCTAAATGGATCGGTCTCGATAGAATATCAGCGCTTACCATTACGGCGGGCATAATGCTGAGTCGAGTTCCATTTACTGCTGTAGCTTACAGTATCTACCAAGTTCTCCCTTGTTTTGGTTTATGTTTTACGTTTATACCATTGCATTGTTTTTTTTTTATTTTCTCTGTCTTAAAATGTAACTGAATTGTATATTTTGTGCTAATGTAGTGAATAAATGATTGTCTATGTCTAAGTTTCTAAGATTGCAATTATTCTTTTTCATTCCGCTGTCACTTATGACTCATCACACAATCTTTTGTCTTAGATTTTCTTTTGTGGTCATTCTATTGTGACATGTTTATTTCTTTAGTTTTAGAATTAGAAAAAAAACAGATCATAGACAGAGCTGTTAACTTATTTACAATTATTGTGAAAAAATATTCTTAGAAATTGGGTTAAATGTGTTTATTTTAAATGTTATTGTTTGTTAACGAATATATTGGATAGTTTAGCCAATAAATGCGATTGAGACATCCGTTTATTGTTTTTGTTGTGCATGCAAAATTAATTTTACTATTTTTTAAATTAATATGTTTTGTTTGGGCAATCATCTATCAGTAGGTAGAAAAATACCTTCTTTCAGTAGGTGTATTTTAAGTTGACCTAATAAAGGTCGCACAAATTTGGTGTTCAAGAAATCTATATTTAGCAGTGGCCATCTTACGACTGATTAAAGGTTGGTTAGCATTTGTATTTAGTTAGCAAGAGTTTTTTAAATTAAGGCCAGTTTGCACAACGATCCCTAAACGTTTATGTGACTAAACATGTTTAAATTTCACGTATTTGTTTGATTTGACAACTGTCTGTATCATATTTAGCCGCTTAATACGTTTAGGCTCGTCGCTCTTAGAGTCATACTTTTTCTGTATTGTGTTGGTATTATCCATACTAATATTGTAAATTCGAAAGTAACTCTGTCACTAATATTATAATTGCAAAAGTTTGGATGTTTATTTGTTTGTTACTCAATCACGTCATAACGGCTGAATCATTTTTTATTAAATTAGGTATGCCCATAGATTATGACTCGGATTGACACATAGGGTACTTTATATTGACAAACAACGCGTGCAAAGCCGCGAGCGGAAGCTAGTTTATAATATTTTAAGGATTTCATCGAAATCAGTCCAACCGTTTAGTCGTGAAAATGTAACAAATAGACAGACAAATAGATAGAGTTACTTTTGAATTTATATTATTAGTAAATACAGATTAAGGTCTACCTGATAAGTAAGCTTTAGTCAAACATGGCTTTTTCTGAAAAAAATCCTTCGGAAACTCGATTATAAAGTCAACATAACAGCGCTGAATGTATCACTACAAACTAAAGAACAATCATTTAAGACAGGAACAAAATATATTGACTTTTAAGTCATTCGAGAGAGTACAAAACGCATCACGATATTTATGTTAATCCCGAGACTTCTCTCTGGATCACGTTCTGAACATTATTTTGATGAACTTGTATTACACGAACACCTAATATGTCTCCATTTTACTTAGTGTTCGGTGTAAAAATATCTAAATATGTACCTATAACAATATTCAAAAGTTTGGTAGGTTAGGTGGGCAGACAAATAATGAACATAAATATTATAGACACCTATAATAAATATTAATTAAAAAAGGTATTTATAATTTTTTGAACTCAATACCTATAAAAATAATGTAGAGATGTAGAGTCTTAAATCGTGCGACCCTTCACAAAGCAAGTGTTTAAAAATAATCCTTATAATATAAAAAATACCCGTTTATTAATCCAAAATTTAAACGGTTAAGAAAAAAGTATGCAAACAACAATAAAATACTGTGACAAAAGAATAAAAAAACATTTACTTCTAAAATTATATTTTCAAAAAGAAAAGCCCGATTCATGCGGCGCTCGACCGCGCTATTCAACTTATTTTGTAAATTAACCGCAAGTTTGTGGGAAAATTCAGTACAAGGAAACAAAGGCAGGAATCTACTAAAGCGGAGAAGAGATGAGTTTTCAATGAGTAGAGGTAATGCGTTAACTAGCGGAGCGGAGTCAGTAAAGTGGAGCGGAGTTCCGGTGTGTATTTTACACATGCATTCACAAAATGACAAGAATTTGAAGCCTGGGTGGCAGCGGTTTTAACGATCAAATTTGTATCATAAACATAGTTATAGAGTATGAACCCATAATAATAACCCTACACTCAGCAGTGGGTACCTGATAATGAAAACGATGATGATATACATGATGATGGTATTCATAGTTCCAGACAGACAGTGTGTCAAGTGTCAAGTTTATCATTATAAGTACGGGATTTAGCACGGAATCGGAGCGGATCGCACTCACCCTGATGATGTCTAGGATTTAACCGAAACGTGTTCGTGACACCGTTAAACACAAAAGCCTCGTGATCGCAGTGAAACTAAAGCTGCAAAACCTACGATGACACGGTAAGTGATAAATCCGTACGTAAAAATAAATATTGACCGAACTATTATAATGCGAAAGTGAATTTGTTTATTAATGTCACGTCGAATCAGTTAGACTGATTTTGATTAAATTAGGTATTCAGATATACTGCAATAGAAGTGACTGAAATAAATCACGAAAGTTTTCTTAGGTGTAACGCTATTAAACGATTTCTCATTAACTTCTGCAATTCTGCAACCTTAGACGTTTTCCTTAACTAAAACTATCATCATGTCCAGTCTTTTCCGTTCATCTCTGGCCCTCTCATTTGAAACGTACAAAACTGGTAATTCCTTAAAACCCGACTGTTCAGTGGCAAAGTGCTATTATTCTGTGGTTCAACATTGAATGTGAACCTAGTCTGCGGCGAAGAAAGCCCGGAAAAATAATTGGAAAGTGACGGGAATAACTAAGAGTAGGGATGGGAAAATGGTAAAATACTTGTCGATATACCTGCCTTGATAACAGTCATTAAGAATGGATGTCATTAAATTAAATATTTACACTTGAGCGATTAATTTTGACCCGATGCATTTTTGTTAATGGCTTAGGCGTTCTATTTGAATAAACAAATATTGTGATATTAAAGAGTATATAAATAAGTATTATATATTATCAGTTATCTGGTTTCCATAGTACAAGCTCTGCTTAGTTTGGGGCTAGATAATGCTGTGTGAAATGTCCAGCAATATCTATTTATTTATTGTATCTTCAAAGAAGAAATAGTCATATTAAAATTTTAATCCTTGTATTCTTTTCTAATGAACTTAAAATTTTGAGTTATATTTTTTGGCATTGTTTCAAAGGAGTTTTTTTGTTCAAACTTTTAACTGAATTGAGGGCAAATAGTGGGCTATATCCGCGCTGAATTGCATTGGTACCTAACAATGTTTTATACATAGATATTCTTAAAATATAATTCAAATAGTATCTACCTATTTAAGTTTAGTGCATTCCATTATAATATAATATCAATATAAAGTTTATTTCAGGCAACAATGTGCACATAAAAAAAATGATTACAAGGCCCATATTTATTAATACCATACAGAAATTCATAAAACAATACACTTAAAAACGAACACTTTTATTTATCGATAAAAAGAATGATGTTAATGAAGAAATTGGGTTTGACTTAGGCTTGCAATGTATATTTGTAATGTGTACGTGTATATATGTATATATAAATATATTATAATTATTATGTTAGGCATTTTTATTATGTTCTTATTTAGTCATTTAGGATATGTATTTATAATTACCTTTGAAATACGTTTTTTTCCTGTGTCACGCCTTACCTTTTTTTAGCACGACCAGGATGACTGGTAGATAATGCTATTAGCATTAAGTCCTCCTAGCACTATTCTGTTTTGTGTGAAAGTATTAAATAAATAAATGATCCTTTTCAGTTATCGATGAAAACCATCTAAGTCGCATCT
The DNA here is from genome assembly GCA_963924445.1 of Philereme transversata. Taxonomy (NCBI): domain Eukaryota; kingdom Metazoa; phylum Arthropoda; class Insecta; order Lepidoptera; family Geometridae; genus Philereme; species Philereme transversata. Next base: position 22,387,809 of record OZ004344.1, read on the forward strand.
CTAGCTGCCTCGGGAACGCGGCCCAGATTCCCAACTTTTCATCACTCCTTGCCTTCCCGGCGTCATTGTGGCCGTGGGAACCTTTATTGCCCCCATAGAAAACTGTGAAAGCACCAAGAAAAGCGTTTGTGTGTGAGCGCTTCAATGAACACAAAGAACGTCTATTCAGTAATCAGGCCTCTGGATTTCAGAGGTTTTGCGGATTTTCCGATTGGGGCGCTGTTGTTAGTCGGTTTTGTTTGGGTCTAATTATACGTTTCTATTTGAGTTGCTTTGTGTTTGTTTGTACGTAGGTATATATGGATCAATTAGCAAATATTGACTAAATTTACGCTATAAAATAAAGTTTCAGTTAATATAACTAACGAGAATAAAAAAAAAATTAAAGCGAGTGAACCTTACGATGATGAAGATGGATACTAGTCTCTTTTTGTATATTTCCTAGTTAAAAAGCTCTAAATAGGGGCAGCTCCAGTTGTTCAGTATCGGTAAATGAGTTTAGTTTGGACTAATTTAGTTTGCAGTTCTGCGTTTGTTGCGCGTTGGAACGGGACGTAGCAGATCTGAAGGGGAGTGTACGGCTCTTTCGCTCTTTGTATTGAGTTTGTTGCTCTAGATTGAAAAGCTTTTATTGGACTTAATAAAGGTACTGTAGTGGCTTTCGGCCATAGTTCCTCTGGCATACGACAAATCACATGTCAAAGCCACGTCAGTTATCTGTGTTTTCTGTGTTTTGTATGGGTTCCAAACGGGCGGCGGCCTCGTGGTAGACCCAGGCGGAGATGGAGGGATGAACTGGATGCATACCAGAAAGAGTGGTCCCAATTAGCCAATAACCGGTATTCGTGGAAAGTGGGACTCTACGGGCTGATAATAATAATAATAAGAAAGGTACTCTTGCAAATGGATGTTGAAGTAAAAAATGGCTTCTATTTTGCATGCTAGAGACAAAATAGGAAAATTAAACGAAACTGCAGATGTCAGAGATCTAGCATATTTTTTTTGTATTTATTAATTAGTAAAAACGCAGAATATTATATTATATTATGTAGGCATTTTTTAATGCATATTACAAGCCGTATGCAATACAATAAGTAGATGAAATCTTATTGTGATCGGAGTTCATTATTAGGTATGTGTGTTTCTTTTGTTATTTTAAGTACAAATAAGTTAATATTGTTTTTTAAGTTGGCACACCAATCTTTTTTTGTTAGCTATGAGATTGGCACGCAGAAAATACATTTAGCATTAAGCCCACCTTTTATATATTTTAAGCGATTTTTACTAATATTCAATTTATACTAATTTTATGAAGGAGTGAAGTTTGTTGTTTTAGTAGGGGGTAATCTCAGAAAATTATTGAACCTATTCTGAAAATTCTTTCACTAATAGAAAGCTACTCTATTCTTGACTTCCCTACTAATATTATAAATTCGAAAGTATTAAACTACTGTCAGTATATTTGTTACGTTTTCATGACTGAACCGATTTCAATGAAATCTGGTACTTTTTAAGACAAACGACGCGTGCGAAGCCGCGGGCGGGTCGGCTAGTTTATTAATAATTTCACTTATTATTACAGCAAGCAGAATACAAAATTGTTTTTACAAAGACATTAAGTACCGGTAAGTGCATAGTATAAACATTGAAGTGGATAGCGTGGATTAATGCAACCATTAAAGATGTCGCTACTGCGACAAAGGTAAGTCGTGCTCTTGCAAATGGAAAAAGATTATGTCTTCAACAACAGACTAAATAATATGGCAAGTATGTTAATTCAACTTATTTTAATTTATTTATTTTATATAACTAATGGTTCGCCCCGAACTGAGATCTCGCGAGTCTCCGATTAAAGCAAAAAAATATTATTTCTAATCTTTGACTATCAAAATAGTGCCACGAAATAAATAACCAAATAACTTGACCTAGAGTTTCATTCAAATTACAGCTAACGGTAGTTCATGTCAATTGGTTATACTTTTTTGGGGTACAAATTGCAGTTATTCTGGAGTTCAGACTTTTGCCTATATTTGTGTCACTTAAGCTACACGCATACCAAATTACAGCACTGTGGGGTCACTGGTGTACCCTGTGAATTTTGTCAAAGTTCAGTTTTTATTCGGGCTAATAACTCAAAAACTATAAAGACTTTACTAAAATTAAAAAAGTCTAAATGTACTAATGAAGACCTTTTATTTGACGTCCCATTTGACCTAATAATAAAAAAAATTTTTTTTGCTTATTTCGAACCCCAATATTTCAACAACCCCCCAACATTTTAGCTCATTTAGTCACACCAAAATTGTGCCTACCTATGTATCGAATTTCACGATGATCGGATCAACGCTTCGAAAGTTATCCTCAGACAAACAAACATACATACATACAACGCCGATTTGCCCATGTTGATTTAGAGATCTCGCTTCGCTTGATCAATTATTTATGTACTCTGCCATAACAGTGTAACACTAAAGCCACAATGATATACTAATTACTAAATAATTAATAATTACTTATTAAATATTATTAATAATTAATAATAGGACTTCTTTCAGAACTAAAAGATGGATATTTTGTTTTTTGATATCTGTATCCCTATCTGTCTACATGTCTGTCTGTATGTGTGCGTGGCATCGTAATTCCCAAGCGGGGGGACTGCTTTGGACGCGGTTTTTTTACTAGAAAGTTTTTTTATATATTGGTTAATAAGGGCCGGGGTTTTTAAAAATTTTATGAAAATTAGTTTATCATCATTTGACATTTCTTTTGACCATATCTTTCAATACTTGTTGTCAAAAAACCCTTTTCAACAAAAAACTGAAGATTTTCTTGTACATACCTTTCAATTTCAATTCTTTAGTACACCGCACTCCGTTAATACTTCATTAATTTCTTACAAAATGTTGCCTGGAAGAGAACTTTTTAGTTTTATTTTAGTGTTATATTGTTTCTTTGTGGTAATTACATAAGGAGTTTGTTTACAAAAAAACTCTTTTCATTAAATAACTGAAGATATCCATTCATTTTGTTTCGAAACACTTGAAAACTGACACAAATCGGCAATCGATTTTCTGATTTATCGATATCTACTGACAGCACTATTACTCGATGATTGGCGTGCTGCCGTCATCGATATTTTGTTATCACTATCATACATCACTACGCCAGATTAGTAATTACTAGCTTCCGCCAGCGGCTTCGCACGCGTTGTTTGTCAACAGAATCAAATCAAATTAATCAAATAATTATTTATTTTGACACAAGAAAATACAAGTAAGTAAGTAGGTACCTACATAGCAAGCTACACACATAGAATGAATAATTTTGTTTAAAATTGTTTTTTTATGATGGACGAATGTAAAAAAAAACTTTTTTACAACATACCAGTATACTATTAGCACTTACTGTATAACTTATTTAAAGATATATCAATATAATGAAATTCTCGTGTTACAGTATTTGTAACCAAACTCCTCCAAAACTATTTGACCGATTCATATAATTTTTTTTGTGTATATCCGGTAGGTCTGAGAATAGGACGTTAACTATTTTTCACACCCCTATGTGATGGGTGGTCCACCCTAATTTTTTTAAATATTTAGACAAAAAAAATTTTTTTTTGTATGATTCGACTATCAAAAATATATACAACATACAACTATACATTTTTACCCTTCTACCACCAACCCCTATCTCAGCTTAGCAACACAAAATGTATTGATTCTAAGGCAGTACGAAGTTCGCGGGGTCAGCTAATATCAATATTATACATTATTTTTTACCGTATTTTATCATCTCTTTGTATTTTGCCGAAATTTATTAATATCAGTTAAGATTTTACCTGCAAGATTTTTCAACAAACTTACAAATACGCAATCTTGTGTAATAAGTATAATATTAATAGGTTGACTAGCTGGTTGCATGACCTGAAGCCAGCTTCGACATACTAACTATAAAGTATTCTATACACTAGCAAATTAAAACCACGACTAAGTTATCTTAACTAGAATTTTAATAGCTTAACATTGCTTAACCAAACGGCTGATAATTGAAACGTTGGCTAAATTCTTATTGCATCGGTTATTAACACTGGTTAATGATTAACCGCTATAAAAACAGCAAAACGTATGTAATTAGTTACCTAATTACAAACGAGTAATGGTTTATTTTGGTAACTTCTGTTATTAACCCTTTACGGACTCAATTGACTAATGAGAATAATGAGATATTAAATAATGAGAATTACTCTTTAAACACTTCATCTCTCTTTAAGATACCCAACAAAATTGAGCACTATACAGGGTGTCCCAAAAAATAGTGTCAACCGAAAGTCCAGAGATAAAACACCAGTACAATAAATATTTTTTTAAATCTAATCTAATTACATTGAATTCGAAGATTTGACTTTTTGTAAACCTATATCTGTCAGTAACCCAATATGCATACTTTTTAAGGATTTGCGCAACGATGCCTAAACGTATTTAGTGGCTAAATATGATTTGAGGAGTCAAATTATACAAATACGTCAAATTTAAACATCTTTAGTAACTAAATACGTAAGGGCCTACCAAGAAGTCTAATCTAATCTATTTTTTTTTGTAAATACGTAGATACGTATTATCTTTAATATACCTACGTGTAGAAACACCGAGACCCGAAAGAAATGTCTGTAGATCATGCTAACATTTGTTCCGCGGCGGGAAATAAACCCACAACCTCCTGCGACTTACCCGGCTATTCTTCCACTGCACCATGCAGGTTCTTCTACGCGTAATATGTCCATAAAAAGTAGCCTTTTCTCAATCCAGGTCATAATCTTTATGAAAGGTACCAAATCTCAACAAAGTCGGTTCCCCCGTTTAGTCGTGAAAGCGTAACAAACAGGCAAACAGAGATACTTTATAATATTTATAATCTATAGATAATTTATAATACCTACCTATTAGCTGACCCGCCCGTGACTTCGCACGTGTTTTTTTTGTCAGTCACGTGTTGAATCAGTTAAAAAGTAGCATACAACTCAATCAAGATAAGCCATCTATATACCAAATTTCAGTGAACTTGATTCCAGGCGTAACAAACAGACAAGAGTTACTTTCGAATTTATAATACCGCTTTTAATTTTTTATAACACCTGGAGTTGGAACAAGAATATGGTCCACCTGATGTTCAACGATGTTAGACGATAGTTGCCAAACTATCGTCTAACAAAGTATTGCCTCGTAGGTCACGTATCTTAGGAAAGTGTCCTATATGCACTGCCCTGCGTCCATCAACTTGAAGTATACAGGTATAGAAGTTGTTTATAGTACAAGTACTTGTACTTGATAGTATGTAGTGATAACATTTAATCCATTCTCTAGCACTGAACGTGATGTACAGTCAGCATGATGAAATTCATAATTTGAGCTTGCATAAAAATATGATAATAACTATAATGGATTTCGAAGAATAAACTAGAGACTGACCATTATGACTTTGTTTTCAGACATAGGTAATCCGCATATATTTCGCAAATGGATATACCTAGATTGTCAAATATGGCAACATTAATTTATTTAAATTATAATTAAAAAAAAATAGAACGTAGCAGCTGACGCGTCCATGAATGATTGTCAGTTAGATATATAATATATATACCTACTAGTTGACCCGGCGAACTTCGTACCGCTTTGACATGCATATGACGCAGGCTGTCAATGTACGCCGCCTGTAGAATTGTCAATCGGCCATCATTAGCTAAGTACATCTATTATATGAGAAATTTTCTTCGTACATTTTTACGGTGTTTTAATAGTTGTTCTGCTATTCGGGGCGGAGACAAATCCAATAAATCAAAGATCATTATTATCGTTTCAGCCATTTTTTAGTGATAAATGGTGTAACTAACCACGCTTCGTTTTATATATTTAAGATATTTCGGAGAGGTAGTCTGAAATCATCTCTACTTGCTACGAACTTGACGTACCCACTTATACCTATTTTATTCATTCACTCTCATCACATTCTTTATTCGTACATCAGTTTAAGGTTAATTTAACCTAACTTAGCATTTTTACAAACATCATGTTTAAAAGTTTGCAAGCCGCGCAAATACTTTCTCTAAACTCCTTAATTTCTAAAAACTTATAATACCGTATAGCCGGCTGAAACGCAGGAGGTAGCGGGTTCGATTCCCGCCGTGGAACAAATGTTTGCATGATCTACAGATATTTGTTCCATGTCTGGGTGTTTTTCTATATATTATACGTATGTATTTACAAAAAAAAAAGTATATAAGTATTCTATCAGTTATCTGGTTCCCATAGTACAAGCTCTGCTTAGTTTGGGGCTAGATAACGCTGTGTGAAATGTCCAGCAATATTTAATATTTAATTTAATTTAATACTCCGAGTTTGTTATTCCGCCTCCGCGCTGACAGTACAACTCGTAAATGAAAGAATGTGTTGCAAAATAGACGCATACTTATCGATAGAACTGGTCTTGGAAAACAGTTTTAATCGACATGAAATGGAATGGCAAGCCCATCGTAAAAAAATACTACAATTATACGTATTAAAGGAAATCTAATACGTCCGATTTTACTTCTATCATTTTGCATGCCGTGATAACTTTGTATGAACGTCTACACATTAAGTCGCAAAATCAACCACATAATGCCACATAACTATTATGTTATCCTTACACTATGGCAATCAATACACATTATTAAACACCAAGCTTCACTTCATATTGAAAAATTACACTCAGAAACACTAGTTTTTGCCAGCGACTTCACCCGCGTTGTTCTAGGTTGAAAAAATACATATAGAAACTTTGACATCTCATTTTTATACCATGGAAACTGAATTATAAGATAAAAAGTAGCATATATGTTAATACAGGTTATAATCTACGTATAAACTAAATTTCATCGGTATCGGTTCAGCCGTTACGGCGTGATTGAGTAACAAACAAACAAACAAACCATCCAAGCTTTCGCATTTATAGTATTAGTGTGATTATACTTAGAAACACTAGTTAATCTTGGAACAATATTTCGACACGGCGATATTCCAATGTTGTATCATTTGGTTCTGTTGGGTTCTGTTGTTTGTTGGTAGTATTATGACACCTGCATAATCAGACTTTTTGAGTTTCTACGAGTTAAAATTCAAACAAAATTTTACTAAAGACATGCGCAGTTCTATGAAACGTAGATAAGTGCCCATAAAATGGAAATAAACCGACGAATAGTGGAAAATCTGAGCGACAAAGGCGTGCCCATTTCCACAGATCATTGTGTTAGAGCGGAACAGATGTATACCCGCCTCGTTCTATTATGAACGTTTGCGGGCGATGCGCAAAAGAGATAGGCGTCACAATAGACAATTGTTATCCCTACCACTTCACATTGTACTGCCCTAGAGGAAGCGTAGCTGGTAATTTTCGCCTGTAAATCGATGTTGTAAGGTTGTTTTTACTGTGAGGTGGTTATTGCGTGACGCATCCAATAATTTGATTCGGCTGTTATCATTGGGAAAACAATGGGTTGAAAGATGTAGGTATGAATAGATTTTAACGACTGAGACCGGAAGTCGATTGGTGTCGCTCGCCCGTAGGCGTTTTATGATTCATTTTAACGGTTAGTCAAATGAAAATATAAAAACACACAACTTTGCCTGAAACAACTATGAAATGCGGTCAAGTGACTCCAGTTTTAGGTATAAAAAGTGTTTATAATTACATTTTTTCTACGTAAGAAAAACTAACATTAATGCACTTACCGTAAACCAAGCCAGCTGAAAATTTTATTTATTATTAAAACAAGAATCATAAACTGTAAAACTAAAAAGTTGTTTTAACCCCTTCAACATCGCCTGGCTTTTATTGATAATAAATAAAATAAACATACATAACTTTTTAGAGAAACTTATAAAAATTAAATCGGAATAATTTTATAGCAGATGTGTTCAAACGAAGAGGGCTGAAATCAGTTGCGTTTACCATTCCACATTAAAATTTTATCTTTTTAAAGTTTTTAATCAAAAACGTTGTCAACACATGTCCGTCACTCGTCCCTCGGCTTCTTTCACTAACTAATTGGTCTGACATCACACCCTGACGTGTCATGGATACAGTTTTTTTAAATTAAATATGAATATTTTCTCTATTTAGGGGACCTCGTTGACACTAGTCATTATACCGGCGTAGCGGTTGGACGTTTGACATGATCCTTTTAAGAAAACAAATAAGTGCAGTACTGTAGTTTAAGTACTGATGATTTTTGTAAAACATACCTAAAGTAAAAACTCGAGTAAAAAATACCGGTTCAGAGTAATTAGTGATTTATTTCGCAAATGGACATAAAGAGGGCATGCTGACTCGCAACATTGTCAAATATGGCGACCCTAATTTATTTGTTTTTAATTTTTAAAAATAGAACGCGGAAGCGGACCAATGAGACGCGTCCCCGACTGATTGTCAATTAGCGACATCAAACGGGCTTTTTGCGAATTAAGCGCTCGTTTGTGTTCATTTTTTGTCCAGTATCCGACGAGTGAGGGTGTTCGATGCGTTTTTCCGTTTCAACGTTTCATTTTCATATTTCCGTTTGTCTGGCCGGCATGGGGGGGGGGGTTACAATATAGGGTGGGCTGATATGTATCAACGAATATCTGCCGGTGATATTTTTAATTCGGATGAGTGCTCGTTCTGTCCAAATAAGTTATTTGAATGTGTTTATATATTGGACAAAGCAATGTTGTTTTGAACTGGATTAAAATTGGGTTTTGCAGACGACTTTTTTTATACATTACATAGCACCAAACTAGGCTTTTAATAATATAGGTACCTACTGCATTTTTTGGATACGCCGGTAAAACATAGTTATTTCATAAAAAAAAAATACAACTATAACTACCTATTTAGTGAAAATTAATTAAAAGCGTAGTCGTGCTAGGACCTTTGGTTTTGTTAACTCCTTAATTGTATTTGCTTACCAAATCTAAGCTCAAAGGTTTAATTAAATTGTTCATTTACTAAATCAAACTTTTTTTATCTCTAATCACCCCCCAACCTTTCAACCACAGAACGCGAAACAATATCACAGGTTGATGACACGCCATAAAAGAGAAAATCAATCATTGCATCGCAACTGTCTGGCTGTTTGAAAACAGTGCATTTGGCAAACAAAACTGTGAAAAAAGTAAATCGAAAGCCGGTATCGAACGCGCCTATTCGGAAAGCATCCGGCAACGTCAACAAAGGGACCTTCTGTATTTGAAATAAAAAAGCGCGCGAATGCGAACGTGGGCCGCCATTAGCCGTACCCATTTGCAGAGAATCTATAGACGGCAGGCCTCTTCAATCTATACGGTAAACAATGGTAGGGTTGTCAATGTACCCGGATTTAAATGATTAGCTATTGGCTTTTGGTCTTGCTCGGGCTGAATCTGGCGATACAAGCGAGAAGCGCCTTTACAAAACCAACGGAGATCAAGCCCGCTGTAGATTTTGTAAAGATAACAGCGTTTATATCGCAAGCTTAAAGCTTCAGACGTTAACGTTGAAAACTTTTCCTTAGCCGGCAACACCAATCACGCTTTGGAAATGCAACTGTCAAACATTTTGACTACAATATCTTTTTTCAACACCAGACACAATTTAGTTCATGTTTATTTATTCTCGAAGATACTAACAGTATCTACATTTTAAAAAGTAAATCTTAATATATAAAACAAAATCGGGTTTGTTCGAACACTTATAAATCGAGAACGGCTGGACCAATTTTCATGGTTTTTGATTTGTATTTGTCTCCGTCCCGAATAGCAGAATAAATATTAAAATATCGGAAAAACTCACGCTAAAAGATATTATCATGAAACATAATTTTCTTATACATTGATGCAGATAATGATGGCCGACGTATATTGACAGCCCGCGTCATATGCATATCAAGGCGGTACAAAGTACGCCAGGTCAACTAGTTTTATATATAATTACGATTTATGTTACAGCTACCAGAGCTTGGTAGCCTGGTAGCGGCTAGCGATTTGCAAATTGCTACGAAGATACAATTTTTTAAATATTTTTTTATTTAGTTTTAAGTTGGTATACGTACAATTTGAGTGCGTTATCTTTCCATCTCCCTGTCAACCCTATTCTGAGAGCATGTGATCGAGTGTTGTTCGAGTTTTTATCGCTGACTCATTAGTGCGAGTGTCTTTGTGAAGCATTGGCGCCCCGTACACTAACTGAACGAATTGATTCAACATGAAAGGATTCCCACTGTATTGTAACGAGGATAATTAAAAACGCACCTTTGATACCTTCCGTATTTGTAAGCTTTTAAATTGCTATTTAAGTAATGTACAGGATATTTTTTTTTAATCTATAAAACTAAAATTTCGTAAGACGTAAAAAAGTTAAGAATTTTTAAATATGTTATAAGATTTTTGTTGATAAAATAATTTTTCAAAACAAGCTTTTATAACATTCATAATCGGAACCGTAAGCAGATTCAAATGAGCCCAAACACTAGTAGCCTACTATAATCCATTCAGAAGTTCCGTTGTCTGGCATCCGTCTCCATCATGAGACCATGGTACCATATTATTGCATTGTCACCGAAGTTACATATACACGCTTAAAATTCAGTTGCAAGATTGCACCCGGACAAACATACATACATTGCAAGATAATAAAGTTAATAAAAAAGCTTGTAAAAAATGTCACCTACTTCTACTACCATTTCTCTCTAACCTTAAAGATTTGCTGAAATAAAACTCTTGTTTATCCTATAGGCTCATTTTTTCACAGAAACTGGTTCTGTGTAATTCTGTCTTTTGTTAAGTATTTTCTTGCAAAATATTACAGACAGTTTTTTTGCAGATATAAACACCGTTTTTGTGCTGCAAAAGAGGGTTGTGTTCGTGCAATTTATAATATGGGCCCCATATAATCATCACACAATAAGTTTAAAGAAATAAATATTATGACATTCCCTTGTCAATACATCTATGAAAAAAAATATTAATCTGTTTCATAAAAATAGCGATAATCATAATTTTAACACTAGAACTTAAGATAAACTCGCTGTTGCCACTTGTAGACTCCATAAAGTTAGTAAATCGTTTAAAGGGCAAGGTGTAAGCTTTATAACAAACTCCCAAGGGATGTACACAAATTGACAATAAACAAATTTAAAAACGTAATTAAACAAAATCTTTATAAAAAAGCCTAGTATAAAATATCGGTTTATTTAGAAGATAGAGAAGCTTAGGATTGAAGTTGCTCCAACTCGTTCAATATGTTACACTTTAAACGTAAATTATTTTCTGTATTGTTATATATTCTAAAAGGATCATTAAAAAAACAACCAGCCTTGTTTCTTGCCTTTCTTTCCTGGCTTGGTCGCGAAGGAACAGGCAGTAAAATTGACGTTTCAAAGTGATCCTTGTGATTTCAATGAATAAAAATATTTGACTTTGACTTTGCTGACAGTTGCTAAAATTAGAATTGACTTATTGATTTTTAAGTAAAACAAGTTCCAAACAATACAAGCAAATAGTAAAGAAAAGTAGTGCAACTTTACATAGGTCACTCAAATCCTATTAAAACAACGACTTGAGAGAAACTGAACAAAGTGAACAATCAGATGCAAATCTAATTTAAAAGGGTGAAGTAAAGTTGCCGACAGTCAATGAATAATTTCGTTCGAGGGTGAACTTCCAATTGGCAATTATTTGATTCGGACTTTCTTGGGGACGAATACAAACAATAGGTTTTAATAAAAAAAGAGTGGTGTTATCAGTTTGTTGATTTTATTTACCGATGAATTTTAGTACCCAGACAAGCCCCTTGGCCTTGACAAGGCTTGTTATAAGGTTATACGTGCTTAGCTTGTATTATATAAATACAAAAAAAAATTAACTGATGTCGTATCTCTTGACATCGGAGTTTCCAGATCAAGGGGGCTATTTATAAAGTTTATGTTTCGATACTGGTGTTTTCGAATTGGTCCTTTCTAATGTTTGGTAAAAAGTACTATCCAAGGTTAGATTAGATAAGATAATATACTTATCCTATACCACCCACAGATAATGTAATTTTGTTTATTGTCAAACAATTTTTAGAATCAGTGCAGTAGTTCCAGAGATAACCCATTACATACAGAATAGAATTGAATAATCATTTATTTGGTACAGACAAAATGACACATGAGACAATTATAAGGAACAGTAGATACAATTGAATCTAATAAGAGAGTTCGACTCATGCGTCTGCGTATCAAAATGGCGTTCAGTTCAGCATAATGTTGGACGTTAAGCACCCAACGTTGAACAAACAAACTCACAAACTTTACCTCTTTATAATATAAGTATAGATATAGCATTGCAGGTTTGTTTGTTTGGTACCCAATATTAAGTATCAGGTGCTAGAAACACAAACTTGGACTAATTTTATATCCTTGAAGAAGTTGCTTTAAGATAGCTACTAGTGTATAATAAAATAAACACAAAATAGGCTCCCACAACACAGTGTGCTTACAAATTGTTATACCTCACCTGAATTGAAACATTCACTCTAAACAAGCCAACATTGTTTCATTATCATAACTCACAGACAATTCAACCGTAAACTTATCAGTCCGCAATAAAACTGTCAACATTCATGGCTTCGTAACGGACAATGACGGACGTTTCTAAACAAACTGTCAACGCCATCTAGGGATAGAAATGGGACAACTGTCCGTGGTGCAAAGTAGAGCCGAGTGAATGCGTGACCAGAGTTGGCATGCAAAGTATGCGGGAAACAAAATGAAAAGTCTTTACTTTGCCGTTTCTACGCCTTTAGTACGGTTTTGTGCAAAAACTGAGCGCTTCTATGTTTCGTTATGAACTAAAGCTATCGTAGTTATCATCATCATATCAGCCGTACGTCCACTGCTTAACATAGTCCCTCATAGATTTCCAGAGCGAACCATCTTGTGCAGCCTGCACCTTCTCTGGCTTTCAGCTACCTTTATAAGGTCATCTTTTTCTTTAGTTCATAAGTCCAGACTATGCCGGCCTTAAAGGCGATCCAAAAACTCAGAACAAAAGTGATTTTCTTACCGGATTTAATCGAGTTTGATATTATCATGTCTCCCTTATACAACAGTTTGCCAAAGTGACATTGACGATGCTTAAGATTTTTTACTTTAGATTTGACGTTAAAATAGACTCGCTTGCATCAAACTTACGCTAACTCTGTCCGTACAGACTATGGTTTAATCTGTGTCAGAGGTACAGACTGGAAGCGTGACCGGGCATGCAAAGTATTCGGACGTTGGGGCAACAAAGTGACTCTCAATTCTAATTGGGTGTTTCAGATTGAAGGGTCTTCTTGAAAAGGTTTTGTTACTTTGTTGTTTTGAATCAAAAGTGGATTGTCAATTTCATTACTTTATTCATAGCGTATTTTGTTTATAGACCTGAGTTATATACTTTAAAAGGGCAGGATTTTTAAAACAATTTAAGAGTTATTTTATTTAATCTTCCATTACTAAAAGACATAACAAATTTTCTAAATGAGATATTTATTATTTTTGTTATCAGTATTTTTTAAAGAATTGAATACGTCAAAATTTGCAGACTAAGCTCTGCCATCATCACTACCTTGTCATACTCAAAAACCAATGAAATGGTGGCCTCATTAATGAGTGTGCCAAGTTGGTGTAGTTGCTTTTCTGGATTAGCTTCGACTATGACAAATACGTAAAGGATTATGCTTGTTTACCGTTTCTATGCTAAATTAACACATTTAGAATGTACAAATTTTTCATTCGATTCCCAAACGATTTTACAGGCATGTCAAGGCTGGCTAGAATTCGGCACCTTAACTTTGCACAAGCCTAGAAATTTTGACAAATTCTTCCCACAGAGGCTTGCGTAAAGAAATCGTTGACGTGTGTGGCCCATAGTTTATTAGGTGCGTCATGTCATGTCTCAAAGCAAAAACTACGAAGAACTATTACAAAAAACCTTAACAATGATTTAAGGGGTCGAATCTATCACCTCTGGGACGGATCAGCGAAGTACCAGCTAGAGGCTCTAGATTCAATTGAGAGAAGAGCCAAGAAGCTCATTTGCAATGACGAGTTAGCAAAAGCAAGGCTCCACAGCCTCGAGCATCATCGAAAGGTTGCAAGCCTCTCGATTTTTTATCGGATACATTTCGGAGAGTGTGCTGCGGAGCTTTTCAACCTAATCCCACCATCCCCATTCTATGATCGGACAACCAGACGCTCCGCGATGCGCCACTGCTACATGGTAGGCATACCTCCCATACGCACAAAGCGGTACTCTTCCACCTTTATTATGCGCACCGCCAAGGAGTGGAACGCCTTGCCTGAGTCTGTGTTTCCTGATAACTACAACCTAGGGATCTTCAAGTCACGAGTGAATAGGTTTCTTCTAGGCAAGCGTGTACCATCGTAGACTGCATCATCGCTTACCATCAGGCGAGATAGTGGTCAAACGCTAGCCTATAATTTATAAAAAAAAAAAAAAAAACCATCTTCCAAAATACGTCCATATATGGTCGACAACATCGTCAAACCGAAATCACACTTAAAATTATGCTTCTTATGGTGCCTCTAGACGTACGTTCATGCTCGTTGAGCAAATGTAATCGAACATTATTAACAATCTAGCATTTCGGTTCAACTTCGAACATTAAATCTTAAGTATTATCGGTATACACGTTCATTCCTGCTCGATTGGACGCAATAACATCGAGCATGTACGCCTGTGAGGACTTACCATTAGTGCCTATCGAACTTGTGACTATGTCTTCTTTTATTTTTGTTTGTTTCTTTAGTGGTATGCAATAAAGTATATTCATTCATTCATATCGAAATCGATGATAAAGTTCAACCATCATTCATCAACATTTCCTTTTTAAGAGAATGACGTCATGATGAAATTGGGCGAAATGAGTGCTTGGATGAGAATTAATTCATAATTGAAGGACTTCATCACTAACCTTAGCATGCTCCTGTTGGGCAAGCAGCTGTTCCCGCACCATCTGTAGCTGGAGGATCATTTCTGATAGCTGCCGTTCCTTCTCTAACACACTCTCTCCAGCCAGCGCTTGTATGGCCGCTGCATCCAGAACTCCTCGTCTGTCACTGGGGATAAGAATATCAAGTTATACAAGACGCCAACACTCCTGGCAGACGGGATCATAAAACGTGGGTCAAGCGACTATGATAATTCTATCTCGCTCGCTCTTGCAGCCCTTGCGGGATCCGTTAGTGATGCGCCAAGTACCTATCGATAAGACTAATAACCAGTAATTCTATTGAGTAGAAAAAAACGCGTTTATTTGTTGGCCCCGTCTACCATGAATCTCGGTGTATACTGTAGTTTTATATAAAATAACTATAAATATGGGCTAAATAACTTTCGATATCTCAGGTGTAAATAAATAGCTACATAGTTGCATAATTACAAAGTACCACCGCTAATTTGTAGGGTGTGATTTAGGGAAAAGGGTCTAACGGCTCGAATATCAAACGTATGTGAAATAAAGAGAGCGCGTACATTATTACTCCCCCTTTTATTTTACATACGTTTGGCTTTTTTTGTCAAATTCGGCCGCCGACGTTCGAACATACTTCAGCCGATGACGGATTAGGTGAGTTCGAGCCATTAGCTATATCATTAGCCAGTTATCCGCGCCCAGTCACCTCTTTGTATCGCAATCTACCCCATATCCTAAAGAAATACTACGCCTAGGTACTGAAGCTGCAATTTATGGTCTCCTTACGTCTAAAACACCGTTGAATATGATAGAGCTGTAGTTATACCAGCCAGATGAGGGTAGTTGAATAATTCATAGATACTGTTACAGCTACCATGATATCAACAAACAAAGATCGTGCACGAGCGGCGTTCTGGAACTACATCTGAGGGGTTACTACGGGAAGACGAAGGTATTTCACTCTCGTCTCGAATATTTGTGATAATATATTTTTTATTTTGATTTTCTTCGTATTATTTCTATTTCACGACAAAGTTTGAAGTTTTTTGAAGTTATATTATTATATATTATTTGAAGTTATAATTCTAAGTAACCCTTTTCCTTAGGAAATTATCGAAAACAGGGCAAACCATCTTAGCTCTTGAACAGTAAGAAATCGTAGAATCGCCGGTGGCCCACCCCCGGGTTGGGATGGTTCGGGGAGCTCATGGGTCATGTGTCCCTCCATCGATAGTTTACGTTTGGACCATATGAAATCAGACACCGTGTATAATCTAACGCATTTTTATTCATTTTTAATTTGTATTGACAATAACTAAATATTTGACCGTGATCTGAAGTAATGGTGTGGTCGAAGATGGAACCTTAAAAGAACGGCAGTTTAGAAGACTTCGAGGATGTAATGTAGTAAATATCTATTATTCTTTGTTATAATGGTCCTGAAAAACAGGCAGTGGCGAATTCAACTTTTCTCGTACTAACGAACAGTTGAAGCCAATCGTTTGGTTGTAAGTAGTAACTAGTCGGCTAATAAATGGTTTGTAAAAGAACCGGTTCATAAACTAATTAGCGTTTAAAGAGTCAGTATTATAAAAAAAAGTTCGAGGCAAATATAGCTATATTAAAATGGTACTATACAAAGCAAAGCTACGTTAAATACCCTTTTTTGATTCAGTTGGAACAGATGTAAAACCGTTTACTTTAAAATGTCGAAATGTGAATAATCTCAAAATGCTCCGATATCCATACTAATATTATAAATGCGAAAGTAACTCTGTTTGTTTGTTAGTTTGTAAGTTAGTTACCTTTTCACGACTAAAGGGCTGAAAGGATCGGATGAAATTTGGCAAGAAGATATTGTTTCAAAATATAATCTTAAAGGGGGTGAAATAGTGGTTGAAAGTTCCGTATAATTTAACCGTCGTTTATTGACGTTAAGTCATTTACATGAAGTGTCGCGTTACTTTGACATTTCATTCTTCATTTGATTCAGGGTCAGGTTGTTTTCTATATTTAACTTCGATTGTTTTGCGAGTTTTCACACACTTTTATTCGAGAATTTATCGAACATTCTTCACTCCAGTAGAATGTTACGGATAGTAGAAGCCGCGCAGGCACCGCAAACAAATGCATCGTAGGACGGAACTGAATTATTAATGTAGCGCTCCACCAAGACGCTCCTGCACTATAGGTTAGGAGTTTTTGAAGACGTGCTATCCTGAAGTGATTTATTCTCTTTCATTTACAGTTATTACTCTGAAGAGAATGAATGAAGAATAAAAATGCAGCGTCTTAGAGTTAGAGTTGTGAGTAATTTTGTGAGAGCGCAGAAGCTCTATTTTCTGAAAAATAGTTTAAACAGCGATCTAAAATAGGTATATAATTATAATTGCCTTTGGGGACTGAAAGAAGTAGGGCGGTCTGAGCTGTTTGGTGCAGGCCTCACAAGATTGGTCGCTATATAAATCTTTGGGGAGGCCTATACTCAATGCAATGGGCGTACTACGGCTGATAGATATGATATGCTATGATATGATGAATTTAAATGAAATAGTTTAATTTTTGGATTCCTATTCATCGTTTTTAAGGCTGGTGTTAAAGTTTCTGGCACACTGTAATCTTAACGCTGTCAAAATTTCAACTTTTTTATAAATTCGTTGATTTCCATAGTAGGATAGTATCACGCTATAAACGTCAGAATAATTTACAGTACCTAAATGAACAAGAGGAAACCGACACTTGCTGTTGTAACCTGATGAAGACAAAGATAACAGTGAAACAAAAACCTCTTAATACTGCTTGTCGATTCGGGAAACTGCCAAGAGTGTGCTCACTATGCCCTTAAATCATATTGACATGAGTTGCGTGCTGAATTTATTTATTTTTTAAAGTTCTGTGGCTGATAATGTACCAAGAGAGCCATAAAAGACACATGTAAATATTTGGGGAAGATTACTGTTAGTTTAGCGTGGCCACTAAAGGGTTGAGAATTTTTATCAAAATAAAATTAAGTTTAGCACTCAAGGATAGTGTAGATTTTTATCCGAAAAAGATTTTTCAAAATCGGTTAAGTAGTTCAGGAGATTACTCATTACATCCAGACTCTCAAATTTTACCTATTTATAATCTTAAATATATAAAACAAAACCGGGTTAGTTACACCATTTATAACTCAAAAACTGCGGGACCGATTTTTATGATCTTTGATTTGTTGGAGTTGCCTTCGCCTCGAACAGTAGGATAACTATTAAAACATCGGAAAAATTCACAAAAAAGCAAAATTAAGAAAATTCAAGTATAGTGCAATTTTTGGTACCTACCACGACTGACGGGAGCTCGCGCCTTACTAGTATATTTATAAAAGTATAGATTAATAGTATCGAAAAAGCTTTGTCAAATCTCGGAAAAGAAGACAGAATCAGAGTTACTTTTGCTTCAGATCTTACGCCATTTTTAATTGAGGATCCTCCTTTTCATCCATCTCTAGAAGTGTCTTTTTGGGCATCTGTTATTATTATCAGTGCGCATCTCACGGTAAAAACATAAAGTCACGATGAAATAACTCACAACAACTTTCGGAATCGCAAGGCTGGTCCTTCTTAATTGAGAATACGTCTTTCGGCTGTCACTCATGCGCAACATTTATTATTTTCGCCGACACAAAGGAGCTGAACTACTTTCTCGGCTCGACTTATTGTATAACCAGTTCGGAGAATTAATGAGACCTAATTAAAGAGTTTTTTGCTTGGCTATTTCTCGGGAAATTCTTCCTTGTTTTCGAAATTGCTCTCGATTTTACTAAGAATTTTGATCTTTATGTCAAAGAGACAGTGTGTCAATCTGAGAGTGATAAGAGGGAAGCTTTTTAGCGTGTTGATGCTGGTGGTTAAACAGGTCACGGGTGAACTTGGAACTATCGTCGAGAAGTAATGGCAGATGCGGCAACTACCCTCACTTGGTCTTCAAAATTATAAATGTCCTCATTCATATTACGACATACTACACTAACCGTATCTTCCGTATTTACATGCCAAAATAAATTTCACATTTCTATGGTAAACATTTCCCAAATTTATTTATTATGCTCATCAAAATAACGCCTTTCATTTTTGTGTGTATATTATCAAACACCCTATATAGAGTAGGTCAGGTTCAGCAGTGGACGTCCGTTGGCTGGTATTATGATGATGACGATGTAACATTATATCTCAAAACGAAAAGCTTCCCTACTTGTAATTTACAGTTAATGATAATTAATTGAACTAAAATTAAATAGTATAATTGGGTAGTAGGTACATACATATTGATACTAATGAATAGATATATACAAGATAATAAAGAATTTAAATTAATAGATAAAAAAATATTTATATTTACAGAAATATAATAAAAATAGTATAATAACGTTTATTTCAGGCAACAATGTGCGCATACAAGGCTGTAAATACTTTAAAGACTAACGTATATGAAACAATAAACTTAAAAACGATTTTATATATCAATAACATTTATTTATTTGGGGGGTTTTGCTTCGTAGCCACTTCCCTGTACGCCTGTAAACGATACCGACTGGCCAGAAATCCGGATCAATTAGCACATCCTTATGCTTCGCCAGAATCTGTAGAGTCGCTGGAGAGACATTCAGAACGTGCCTGAATATGGCACATAGGTTCTTATACAGTCTGTCACCGCATTCACGACAATAATTTAAAACACATAATGCAGAATCGTATTAACTGATTTTAGAGATTGGTTTAATACCGGTAGCTTGAATATTTACCCAGTAATCGATACATTTCCAATAAACTACTTTTAACGTAAATTGGCGGCGCCTTTGCGCCGATGCCGCTTAGTCAGTTTAACAGGTAGGTACCTACTTACATGATGAATGAATATAATTTGTTCACCTATTTTATACAAGCTATTTCATTGATATTTTAGGGCTTGAAACTAAGGTATATTGTAAATTAAAAATATTTAGATTAGATTAGATTAGATAATTCTTTATTGAACACCATGAAACAAATAAAAATAACAACTTAAATCTATGGATGCAATTAGCGGTCTTATCGCTAAATAGCGATCTCTACCAGAAAACCTTTGGAGGGACTGTTTGGACATACACAATATTCATTTACAATATTTCATATAATGAATTTGAAAAAAAAAAACAATTTTACACCAATACTAGCTATCAGCCCTAATCGTGATTAAAATTAATGTCGTAAATGCAGTGACAGGTAGTGTAAAATTCGAAGTTCTCAAATACAAGTGGTTCGTACTTCACACTGTCAGTACTATACATATGTTACTGTTACTCTTAGGTGTCAATATTATAGTACTGTTCACTTGTTCTCGCAATCGTTATAAAAGCTGTATCGATCACGCCATTCGACTCGGATTCAGAGAAACATTTCATTTTCCTGTTCAATGAAAATGCCAGGTATGATTTATTGTATTATTGTAGGTGTATTTAGAAATAGCTGTAGTGCAAGTACTTAGTCAAGACAGGTGTAAATTCAAAGCCATTTGTGAACCTTTGTGGGCGCTTGTAGATACATTATTCATTTGATACTTCAAATTATTCGGTGTTATTAGAGAGACTAAAAACCTTTTTGCTATGACATTGTAATGCATACGTCTTGACAATGTAAATTTATTATTAAGTTTTTAATTTTATTATTTCATTTGTTATTATAAAATTGACAATGCTTTTGCAGATACTTCTAGTTTTATTTATTATTAATTTCTGAAGTGATAACTTTTTTAGGCGCGCTGGACATTTTTTGAGATGGGAAAAAAACCATTGAACTCGCGACACCGTTACCGTTACCGTTACCGACACCTCTGTATATGAAGTGAAAACTTCTTTAGGCGCGTTGGGCATTTTTTGAGATGGGAAAAACCATTGATCTCGCGACACTGTTACCGTTACCGTTACCGACACCTCTGAATATAAGTATCTCGTAATTGTTCAAGTTTTCACTTCTGTCGGCACTCCCGGAGTGCCACTTTTTTTAATAACCTATACTCTCCCACAGCTGAGCAAAGGTCTCCCTCATTTCTTTCCATTCCTTGCGTTCTCCAGAAATCTCTTTCCAGTCAGAGTGGAACCCATCCAGATCAAAAATTTTTTTTATTCTATTTTTATTTCACAAAAAAAATACATTTAAAAATACAGAAATAGAGGTCAAGTACAAACGAGCTTAACACTACGAGGCATGCCTTTTAACTTCTGTCGTTTCCATATTTTCCGGCCATTTTGAATTTGGAACTGTTCTATATTCGAATGTGTTTACATTTTGAATCTCAAAACAGTTGAAAGTATTAGGATTAATGCTATTGTTTAGTCACAGTTTCGATTTGAATCTGTCAGGTCACGTACGAAAATGAATCTTTCTAAGGAAAATGTTCGTGCAATAATTTTCTACAACTTTAGAAGAGGCCTGACACGGCTTCAGTGATTAGAAGAGCTAACATCTGTGTTCAGTGATGTAGCCCCATGTCTGCGGACTGTCGAACGCTGGTATTTAGAATTCCAGCGTGGACATACTAGTGTTAGTGACAGATTTCGCGAAGGACGCCCAAAATCCGCCTTCACTGAAGATAACATCATTGCTGTGAGACAACTAATTCTCGAAGATCGTCATGTGACGTATCGAGAGATAGAGGCTCTATTAGGCATCTCAGGGACAACCATTCAGAAGATCTTGCATGAAGCGCTTGGTGTGAGAAAGCTAGTTTGCCGTTGGATACCGCATCTGCTTTCCGACGATCACAAGGCGGCCCGCGTCAGATGGTGTAAGAAAACTCTGCAAAGGTTCAACCGAGGGGAGTCAAATCACGTCTACGACATCATAAGTGGTGACGAATCTTGGATCTATGCCTACGATCCTGATACCAAACAACAATCTACAATCTGGGTCTTTCAAGATGAGCCAAAGCCGACTAAAGTTGTTCGTTCTCGAAGCACTTCAAAGAAGATGGTGGCCACATTCGTTGGAAAAACCGGCCATGTTGCGACTATTGCACTTGAAGATCGTAGAACGGTTAACGCAGAGTGGTATACTACAGTTTGTTTACCACAAGTCATCGCCGAACTTCGAAAATCTAACTCAAAGCGACGCATCATCCTGCACCACGACAACGCAAGCTCACACAGCGCTCGTCAAACGATTGAGTATTTGAAGCAGGAAAAAGTAGAAATTCTTGACCATCCTCCATACAGTCCTGACCTAAGCCCTAACGATTTCTTTACATTTCCTAAAATTAAGAAAAGTCTTCGTGGTCAAAGGTTCCAGTCCGGTGAAGAAGCAGTCGACGCTTTCAAGACAGCCATTTTGAACACCCCACTTTAGAGTGGAATTAATGTTATAATAACTGGTTTGAGCGAATGGAAAAGTGTTTTAAGCTACGTTGTGAATACTTTGAAAAACAATAAAAAGTACTATAAGGTTCTAGATGTGTTTTTTTCTTCAAACGACAAAACTTAAAAGGCATGCCTCGTAACAAGAGTTTTCTTCCAGCAAACCGTTGACCTTTATTAATTTCTTATGTTTAAGTATTTAATTTATCTTGTTTTGTTATTCACTATTAACATCATAATTTAATTCTACCAATGTGACATTATAATTATGCTAACATATTTAAGAACATGTAATTTGTCAAAAGATGAAATAAATGAAATATGAAATTACTGGACAATGAAAACTGGCTTTACATACTTATGGTATTTTGTTTACTGTAAATTCTGTTTTAACTTCAATTCTATTTCTAGTCTGAATTTACTAAGAGTAGTAGAGTTTCCTGTGAAAGAGCTCACCCGGAGAAGTACTACCAAAACGCCTATTTCTACCGCAAAGCAGCATTGCTGTGTTTCGGTAAGAAGGGTATGGTTTTTAGTTTGGACACGTTTCTAAGGTGCGTGACCTATGAGGCAATACTTTTTTATAGGCAATGGTTACCACTTAACATCAGGTAGGTCATATGCCTGTTCAATCTCCAAATAGTATAAAAAAATGAAAAATAAAAATTATGATAAACAAAAATAGTTTGATGCACTGACATAAGCAGGGCATCTAAAAACAATCCCAAGAAACACTATATCTGTGTATAGTTGTTCTATGTTACGAAGGCCTGTTGAAAATAAATATTGATCACGAAAAATATTTGTATTTCACTACGAAACACAAATCTTACTAGTTGAATTAACTGATTGATAATTAACTGTTTAATTCAAGTAGTAAGATTTGTATTTCGTTTAGATTTATTTTCAACCCGCCTTCGTGAGATAGAACAACTATATTACATAATTATGATTGGTAATTATTTATTCCTGAGCCTATAATTAGTTACCCACCTATCAAATTGTTTGTCAGTCTAACATGAAAAGAACAATCTATAACTAATTTAAATAATAATTGTTAAAACCATAGTTTTTTCTAATAATGCTTCAGTCGAATAGTTCATCTTTAACATCCTTCGTATTAGAACTCATTCCAATAAGCCCATAAAAAAACCTAAAACAATACATTAACACGTAACAACATTATAGGGGAGCCAAACTAGGGTGGGGCAGTAACTAGGGTGAA
Source organism: Philereme transversata (assembly GCA_963924445.1). NCBI lineage: Eukaryota > Metazoa > Arthropoda > Insecta > Lepidoptera > Geometridae > Philereme > Philereme transversata. The sequence continues at coordinate 22,411,409 of OZ004344.1, forward strand.
CTAATAGAGCAATCGAACCACTCGATTCGGGAATCGATTCGATTATTCCAACTCGTCAAGCACTACAGCACTAATTTACTGTTTGTTTGTGGGGAGTATGTAACTACTGAATTGGCTTTGACAATCCAAAACTTGTTTCCGAATATATTGGACCATAACTGAAACTTTATTTGAGTCATCAATAAAAACTATATCTCCAACGGTTTGGTGGAAAAAAACTCTTATTAGAGTTAACCTCGCCTTTGCACATGTCCATTTTGTAAGCTGTTTTTGTCTGTAATCAGTACAAAATCATACATGGGCTGGTTTATCAAGCTCAAAACAGAAAATCATTATTTAGTACGTGTAAATCTCTAGCTCTAGCATTTGTGCAGTACCTACTTGCTTAAATTATTCAAATATGGTGGAGACGAGCTGAATGAATAAATTAATGAAAATGCAAAGAAAATTATTACATTTCCGGGAAAGTAAATACTGGTGCGTCTTTACAAAAGGCAGCAGAATTCTTCATTCAACATTACCCCAAGAAATGAATACGGCATCAATAGCTAATTAAACAATTAATCGAGTAGAGATCGAAAAAACTCAATAAGTCGCCTCAAGAAGCTTAAGAAGACCTGAAAATAATGCAAAAGCAATTATTTTCTCATTCACTTCCTCTTTGAAGACGAGATTGGAAATCGAAGAGGGAAAAATCAAAGCAAAGTTTTAAAAAGAATGAAGTTTGAAAAGACATTTTTCGCGATTATGATACCAGCGGGTGGGCCAGGTGAAGCTGAGTTTGATTTTTAATGTGATGTCACGATATTGTAAACAAATTGAGATTGTAAGATTAGAAACCTGATGTTTGAACTGCCAATTCTGTCATGCTTAAATATTTTTCCCGCGTAAAGGTATTTGAGTCTGTACACGTAATTTTTTTTCTTTTATGTCCCACCTGGAGGTGGAACACGCATTTGGCCCACCTGATGTTAAGTGTCTTGCAGAACACGCACCTCAGAAACTTCCCTATGATGCACTGCCTTGCGTCCATCAACTTGAGGCATACAGGTATAAAGCCGCATGTGCCTGTAATTTCGCCGGCAACCATACCCTGCAAACCGAAACACAGCAATGCTGCTTGACGGCAGATATAGATATGGTGGTAGCACTTTTCCCGGCGAGGAGCCCTTTCACAAGGAATGAACAAACTGTTTATGTATGTCAGATTAGGAACATAACATGATAAGTCCTAGTTAAATAAGCCAAACAAGGTCAAAGACGCAACTCATAAACGAAGAATTAAGCATCACCTGCAGTCATGTCAGGTGTGCTGGAAAAAAATTGATAAATTTTCGCCACGGGCTAACCAATGAACTTTGGTCTAAAATGCGTATGGGTTGCCAAAACTCGATGAAAATAGGGAGTTGTAAAGTGTGAAATAAAATTCCAGTCACGACTTCCTCCCTTGTTTTGACGTCTTATTTTCGTGCCGTTATAGATAGAAATAAACACATAAGCTGAAAAACAAAATTTTATCGTTTTATATTGATAATACCGGTTATCTAAAAGTATCCTTGCCAGTCAGTCACGCACGCGACAGCGCAGTTTCTATCAGTGTATATTCTATCTATATTATCAGTCCAAGAACTTTTTATCCGACTGCGCAAGAGGGTAATGTTTTTATTGAATAACCGCATGTGCAAAGCCGCGGACTATAAGGTCTATGATTGCAACTATTACTTTACTATTCCGCGACAAAACCAACGGAAGTACATCATTTGAATGACATAAAGAATGCAAGGTTAGAGGGTTGCCACGATACAATTTGTGGGGAACAATAAAAAATCCCTTAACGCGAAACAACGGTACCTTGCAAGGGTTATCCGTCTTGTTCACCCCTCGTGTCAGACGGGGAAGGTTAGTCTGGATATGCCATTTTACTTGCTCTTTTGCCCTTGCCTTGTAAGTTTCTTCATTGATTGGTTCAAATCATGCAAGATTGTAAACCAAGCTACATCCATTATGTAAACTTAGGCGATAAGTTGATCTCATGATGGAGAGGAAAGTGCAGAATAACACTTTTTGGAGGTTAAATTTCGGTATTTAAGCACATTTGAGTCAGCACAGGTACATTTTGGGGTACCAATTTAATAATTGTTAATATTTTGTCCATCTTTTTTTTTTATAAATTATAGGCTAGCGTTTGACCACTATCTCGCCTGATGGTAAGCGATGATGCAGTCTACGATGGTAGACGCTTGCCTAGAAGAAACCTATTCACTCGTGACTTGAAGATCCCTAGGTTGTAGTTATCAGGAAACACAGACTCAGGCAAGGCGTTCCACTCCTTGGCGGTGCGCATAATAAAGGTGGAAGAGTACCGCTTTGTGCGTATGGGAGGTATGTCTACCATGTAGCGGTGGCGCATCGCGGAGCGTCTGGTTGTCCGATCATAGAATGGGGATGGTGGGATCAGGTTGAAAAGCTCCGCAGCACACTCTCCGAAATGTATCCGATAAAAAACCGAGAGGCTTGCAACCTTTCGACGATGCTCGAGGCTGTGGAGCCTTGCATTTGCTAACTCGTCATTGCAAATGAGCTTCTTGGCTCTTCTCTCAATTGAATCTAGAGCCTCTAGCTGGTACTTCGCTGATCCGTCCCAGAGGTGAGAACAGTACTCCAGACATGATCGGACTTGTGCTGGGTATAAGTTGAGCAACTGTCCCGGTGTGAAGTATTGCCTCACCTTTGCAAGTATTCCAAGCTTCTTAGCGGCCAGCTGGGCTTTCGACTCAATATATGAGCCGAAATTGAGAGTGGGTGTTAATGAGATACCACACATTACGGAAAGTAGGAGCTAGATGAAATGGGCTCCGTTTCGCGGAAAACAGGCACGCCTGGGTTTTATTTGCATTAAACTTAACCAAGTTGGCATCACCCCAGTCGGAGACCGCCTTCAAGGACAAGCTTAAGCGCTCAACCATGGCATCTTTCGCTAGATTATCCCTACTATTCTTTCAGTTAACAATACTCTCATTATTCTTTCATACCGAGTCACCGACGTAGTCCGTCATGTAGTTGCGTTTTTATGCTGGCAACCTTACACATTCCCCCAATCCACTATCAACCTTATTTGCATAAAACTTGAGTACAGTTTACCGTATTTGCTTGAGTTGTTTTGCATTTTTATTGTGATCTTTACGACCTTGCAATAAAGTGCATATGTTTGAGCATTCAAGTAAAAAGAGGGGACACAAGACTGATAGCATTTTAAATCAGGTTAAGGTCAACAGGAACCTGCTCTCTGCCTTCGAGTTACGGAGTAAAAAGGTTTGAATTCGAATAATGTGTAAATATTTTGCTCCTGCAACGACCGTTAAACTGTGGTCAAACTAACTTAACTTAGCGGTAGGTAGTAGTTCTTTATCTACTTACCGTCATTTTTACGATAGATAATACCCATAACTACCTTTTGGATGAAGATCATTTGGTATTTGGTGATCTAAATAAACAAGATATTTGAATTGATGTTCATAATGTAAATAATGAAACACGTTCCGACCATAAAATCAAATAGTTTGATCTGAATCACAGATGCATAGTATAGACGACCCGTCAATATTGCCCCAATAAATAAAATGGCGTCCAATCCACTGATCAATAAAAATACATCCCAAATGTAAACGGGAGCGTTGCATGAATTCTTCATTTGAAATTGTATAGCTGTCCATGTTAGGGTATTATCATTTTTAGTGCTCGCCACACATATTCAGATGGAATTTTTGATGCACTGGCGACACAGGCGCGCTGCGATTGGACGCCCTGAATATTGTATGAACCAATCACACAGTTGCGCTTAACGTTGCATTCCAATTTCAAATCGACGAAGGCGGGAAACCGACTGCGACAAAGTTAACCTCTTTTGCAATGTAATGGTCGCAATAGGCATAATTTGCGTTACACAATCAAATTGGTAAGACAAGTATGTGGGGACTTTGTGCAGGATGTAGTTGGTGAGGTAATTGCGGACTGCGGCGCGGAAGGACCACATTTCACTGTGTTTTGTGCACATTTCTAATAAATGACACACGAGAAAAATGATGTAAAACTGCATTTGTGGTGTAACAAGCTCTTTTAAAAATAGTTCTCTTTTTGCCTTTGATCGAAGCGTGCTAATGACAATCAAACCGGTCGGGCGTGAGTCAATGCCTTCAGAAACTAAAGTGAAACTCATTTCCTTTATCTGAGCTTTCTCATGAATTATTCGTTCACTTTCCTTGTTAGTTACAAAAAAAAAGTGTTTTCATAAAATTTATGACACCAATTTCTTATTTTTAGTTTTAATATAACCAGGCTTTTACCAAAGCATACTTTATAGTTCAGTATCAGTTTTTTAATCTCATTTATAAATAGTCAAATTGTTATACATTTGTAATTGTTCTATTATTAACATGCCTTGTCTCATCTGCAACTCAGAGCAGATAACCTTTGCCACAGCCAAAATTATTGTTCCTTGGTTTTGTTTGTCTTCGCCACTATCTGTATTGTGTCATTTTATAATTTGGGATGGCTTGGGTCGCTAACAAATTGGTGAAATCATTGTTTATTACTTATAAATAAATGTTTTTATTAGTTTTAGTCTGATTATATATTGTTTTTACGTCGCATATACAATAAAAAAATATGAGCCTTACAGTAGTCGCATATGATGTGTACACCATATAAATAAATACATATAGCTGGACATTTCACATAGCGCTATCTAGCCCCAAACTAAGCAGAGCTTGTACTATGGGAACTAGATAACTGATAGAATACTTATATACTTTTTTTTTGTAAATATGTACATACTTATAATATATAGAAAAACATCCAGACCCGGAACAAATATCTGTAAATCATACAAACATTTGTTCCGCGGTGGGAATCGAACCCGCTACCTCCTGCGTCTCAGCCGGCTATTCGCCCACTGCGCCACGGAGGTCGTCAAATAAACAAAAAAATACAAACAATATAGAAAACACAAAGCAAATCTTAATCTTATCTGCCGAATTCATTACTCTGAAAGTTGGTCATTGAAAACTCAATAACGGCTCCGTAAATGCGATTAACCGTAAGTAAATTTTAAAATAGAATGAGACTTATTGTATTCATAATATTCTATGATGAAATACAACCTCCATGACAAATCCTTATTTATATTAAATGAAAGAGACCATAATACAGTCTCGTAGTGAAAAACATCTGACCACCGCGTGTGCTCATTGGTCAAAGCGCTTCCCCGGTTTCCTGTTACACATTTTCGTCCCTTTTGCCAAAATCACTCCCACAAACTGAGAAGAAAGATGTTACACATCAAAAAGTTATCCTACTTTAAAGTATTAGTTGCATGCATAAAATGCAACTAATAAGATGAATTATATTGTTCTTCAAAATCAGAACCTTTTTTGCATTCGCTTTCCATTTGACCAGTTTTAATTCCAATCTAAATTTGTTTCATTTTAAACCATCATTCTGCTATTTTGTAAGAAACAACTGATCAATCACGGCTATCTTCGGCAAATCGTGACTTAGATTTACTTACTCCGAATGGCAATGCATTAGAATCTGAGGCAATAAAGTATACCGTCACGTTATAAAGCATTCGATCGTTAGTGTCGGTGATTACAATAGTGTTGTCTTAATTAGTCTGAGATAACCTTAAATCAGGTTGATTGGTACCTACTGTATCTAGGTGTACTAGATTATGGTGTACTATACTTCTACATTCGTTTGACCGAACTATTTCACTCGTACTTCTATGATAGGCAAATATATAATTTAGGAGTTAAAAAGTGTCTCACTTTTTTATATTAATTACACTTACAAAAAAATTCACGATTACGAATTCAATTGAAAACCATTACCTCTTCAATGCTAATTATAGTATTATCTGTTTTGAATTCTTGTCCATTATTATCTATTGAATAGGTACTGCGATTCCATGTGTGCGGCAAATCTTTGCAGAATGCCACTTTGTCATCGGCATAAAGAGTTATTGTGGCATACAAAGCACCATTGTTCTTAGGCCTTGTCGATTGTCCTGTTGCATGACATATCTCATTGTCGTTTCAGTTAGGTGTGCAATACGGTTCACCTTGACAATCTATTTCTAAAAAGTACCGTATAGGTTAGGTAATAAACATAATCACTGGTTCTGTTACCTGTGCTTAAAAAACTAAAAAACTGCCACTTTCATGAGAAACGCAAAAAAGCTCGGAATCTTTAGTTTTGACATAATAATGACGTTAAACAATTCCAAGAAGTGACACTGACTCATATATGGTGTTGCGCATATATATGATCGGCATTTATATAAGGTCAAAAGACCACTCGAAGTGTCAAGGCTACTACAATAATACTAAAAAGCTTATACGACTGTTATTTTATATTATTTACAAAATGATTAATCGATTTTGATTCGGACACTTTATTATTTTCTTTTAACGTTATAGTAAAACCTGCGGTCGAGACCATTTATAAACCATGAATTCATAATAACAAATGCTACAAAGTCTATTGTAATCAGTAACACTTATATTGTGCTTTAAAATATATTTCACTGTACAAATTACTCTTATGAGCATTGTTATCGTTGTGGCTTTAGTGTCGGTTGAAGGTATAGGCTTCTAGCGATATCCGTTACTAAAACTATATACTATACAATTTTAACAAAATTTCTCTACACAATCTGTTTACATTTACTTATCTTTTGATAAGCATTTTTAGCATCTTTAAAATTATATGTATAAAGCAAACTTATAAGATTTTTAATCGTGTATTAGTAGACGATAATCTCACCTGATTGTAAGCGATGATGTGCATTAAGATAGAGCACGAAGATCTAGAAGACACCTATTCACTCTTGCCTTAAAGAAGCCCGGGTCGTAATCATGTACGACCTAGGTCTTATCGCAGGTTCGTTAAAATTGTCATCGAACCTTGCGGATGACCAATCCGTGCTCTTCTAACGTGTATGACACCTTTGAGTGATTCTCGTGTTTTCAAAAACAATAAATCTATTATTTCTATATCTTCCAATTCAAATTCTGAATTAGTTACTTAAACCACGCTCTTCGTCGGATTCACAGCATTCATAAAGGAGATGGATTGTGGTACATTACGTGTTCACGTCTTAATCTCAGCTGGCGATTACCAGCGGTTAATTAGAGGCACGCCCGAGGGACAATGGGCAACATTTGTCTTAATATCATTCGTGTTTCGCTCTCTGCCGTCTCAATTTAGAATTCGGTTCCTCCGAGGTTCAATTTTGGTTTCAACTGGACTATTGCTTACTCGACGCGACTAGCGCTTATAGATCAGCGCCCTCTGAAAGACAATGGAATGGTATTTGTCTGAATATTATTCTTGTTTAGCTTGCGCCTCAATTTAGAATTTGGTTTTTGTGGGTTATGGGATTACCCGGTAATAAAGAGTGTATTGTTAAGATGCTTGCAGTCGATCAATCACTTACTTTTTAGGTATTGTACCATTGTAAGACTTTTTGTTAAAAGTTCGTCCTTTGAGACTTTGAAACAGTTAGCAACAACCTATTCACATCCGCGCAAACAATCGTCATTATCAAAAAGCCATTAATTTACTGATAAAAGCAGATATACAAAGTAAATATTGACATAGATCTGGTTTGACACCACCTTAACCTCTCGATAATCGTCACCTATTATTTAACTATCTTATCTAATTTTATTGTATTACTGTCCAGTTATCATTGAACCAGTTAATCTTATTAGATATTAGGGGAGAGGGATCACATTACGTTGGCAATGAATTATTGTGTCTATTTGATTATCTGTGCACTTTGATACTTAGGTTGAAAACAGATGTGGTAGGCATTTGAGCTCATTATGATAGAAAAGAGGAACTAAATTAAAATAATAATAAACTAATTAATGTAGTTGTAGGGAGGGGGGGGGGGGATTGGGGGGGACACATTAGCAGAATGCACCCCGATAGGTGGGCTAATCTAGCTACAACTTGAGAGGCCTGATGGAAGACGCGGTCGGGGTCGGCCAAGAAAGCGTTGGCGAGACGATCTTGATGCCTTCGATCAGGAGTGGTGGAGTGTCGCACAGGATAGTGATAGATGGAAATACTTGGGAGGAGACCTTTTCTCAGCAGTGGGAAAAGGTCCAAAAAAGGGAAAATGTAGTTGTGAGTGACCCTAATTATTTTCAGAGTGCAACTTATTAACAGTTAACAGTTCAAAGGGGAAAAGCTCATTTTTATTTAGGTGGGGTAGTTTGTTGATAATTTTTTTTCTAATGTATTTTCCGGTAGCCGATTCCTGATTTCTAATATAAGTTAAATGTCGATAAGTATCTGAAATCCGCAAAGTAATAAATAAGTCACCTGACAGTCAAAATAATTACCATAAAACTGTAATAAACCATTGGTTCGTCAACAATTATCAAGAAAGGCCAATATAAAACTAGTTTATTCTCTTCGTTATCTCAATCAGTCTAACTTTTGAGATAATAAAATCATATTTGGACTCTAACAACATGAAATTGCTGGGTCAACGACATTTGGATTAATTAAGGTTATTGTGTAAAGTATTCTACATATTTTACGTTTGATTGGTCCTTTTAGATAGAAATTGATCCAATCAGAGTTGTGTTTGAAATAGAAATATTGTTTCAATAAATTGCTAAAGATGAATGAAGATATTATGTTTATGCGAATGTCTTCACATTGATTGATTGCATGCCCTAATCACATTGAATGTCGAGACTAAGAAATTGTTTAATTTTTTCGATAATTTTTGCAGCAATAATAAATAAATAAAAAATAAATATTGGTAGACATTTCACACAGCGCTATCTAGCCCCAAACTAAGCAGACAACTGATAGAACAACTGATATCAAATAACTGATAGAATACCTATATATTATACTTTTTTTTTTGTAAATACATACTTATAATATATAGAAAAACATCCAGACCCCGAACAAATATTTGTAGATCATGCAAACATTTGTCCCGCGGCGGGAATCGAACCCGCTACCTCCTGCGTCATAGCCGGCTATATGTCCACTGCATCACGGAGGTTGTCATAACCATCAACTAATCATAATCATATTAATGAGTAATAATTATCAACTACCTACTATTGCTGTATTCCGGGTTGAAGGGTATGGTTGCTGGTGAAATTACAAGCACATGAGGCTTTACACCTGTGCACCTCAGGTTGATAGACGCAGGATAGTGCATCGTAGGACACGTTTCTAAGGTGCATGGCCTACGAGGCAATACTTTGTTATAAGGTGATGGTTACCACTTATCATCAGATGGTCCATAAGCTTGTTTAATTTCCAGAAAGATAATAACTAGTGATTTGCCCGTAACTGTAATCACACAAGTCTCCGATTAAAACAAAAACATATTATTTGTAATCTTTGACTATCAAAATAGTGCCACGAAATAAATAACCAACTTACTTGACCTACAGTTTCATTCAAATTACAGGTAACGGGAGTTCATGTTATGTGGATAATTTTTTGGGGAACAAATTGCAGTTATTCTGGATTTCAGACTTTTGCCTATATTTGTGTTACTTAAGCTACACGCATACAAAATTACAGCACTGTGGGGTCACTCGTGTACCCTGTGAATTTAGTCAAAGTTCAATTTTCATTTTGGCTAATAACTATACTAAAGACTTTACTAAAAATAAAAACGGAGTCTAAATGTACTAATTTTTACTATATGTAAAATGTAACTAAATGTACCTAATAATTAAACCTTTCATTTGACGGCCTATTTGACCTAATAGTCTCATTTCAGTTTTTTTACCCCTCTTAAACCCCAATATCTCAACCCCCCCCCCCCCCAACATTTTTAGCTCATTTAGTCACACCAAAATTGTGCCATCACTACCTATGTATCAAATTTCACGATGATCGGATCAACGCTTCGAAAGTCCTCGGACAAACAAACATACATACACAACGCCAATTTGCCCAAATTGACTTAGAGATCTCGCTTCGATCGATCAATAAAAAAATCTATATAGTACTTATTAACGTACATATGTAGTACTGTCATAATTTGAATTCATAGTTCGTTAACCTCAAGAATTTACTAGATTCGCAAAATTACTATAAAGCTCATTTATACAGCATTTGTTACTCCCCTGCTGTGGTCAATTTTTCTTTTACAGCCTCTTAAACTTAATTTTACTATCGAAACTCTTGTTTATTTAAACTTATAGTGGTTTACGCATTAATATTATTGCCAATAAATACACTGACGTTGGCACTTAAAACCGCGTTAAACATAATAGCTATGGAAGTATGAGCTAATGCGATAGTTATGGTTTAATATATTGCTACCGTTATGACCTTTTTACTACATGACCTAAGAAAAAAAAACCGCGTTAATCGTTAGAAGAAAAGGTAAAAGTTGAAATCATGATTCTTTTTAATACTGGAACAATTATATCATTATTTACATCTATTTATTTTTTACTAATGTATGTTGTTCCACTGCTTGGCAAAGGTCTTCCCATCTCCCCTCCATCCACCACAGCCAAATCTGACGAATCTGGTTTGAATGCATCCAGGTCGTCTCTCCATCTTTTTTGGGCCTACCACGGCTGCGTCGTCCGTTCGGTATCTACTGTGTGACCAGATTCGCCCATTGTTCTGGATGCATTCGAACCACATGACCTGCCCAAACCGATTTTAAGCGGGCGGTCTTAATGCCTACATCGGCTATGACAGTTTTGGCTGGTAGGTCAGTATTTCTGACTCGATTGATTCATTTCACTCCAAGGATGCTTCTCTCCATCGCTCTCTGGCAAATCTTGAGTTGGGACTTTTGTGCTTCTGTCAAGGACCAAGTCTGAGCTCCGTAGGTCAATACGGGCAGGATACACATGTCGATGAGTTATCGCTTCAGTGTCAGTGGAAGGGAACCCTTCATAAGCTGCTTTATGGACCAGTAGCTCCTCCAAGCATTTTCAATGCGGCGATTGATTTCATACATCTATACATTTTTAGAATAGGCTTTTCATTTTTAAAGTTATTTTAAATACTTTATTCATTAATTATTATAGAATGTTTTCTTAATCTAAACTCACTTAACTTTACAGTAATGCTTTGGAAGGTTATCCAGTGCTATTAAACAGAAAACATAAGCTTCCACTCCAGGCTCTCGCACAATCTCATTTCATTAGATATTAATATCTGCGCAAGTCACCATTCTCCTGTTTACGATTTCCTCCGCGACAGTACAGAAGAAATAATACTTAGCACTATCAAGTTTCACTGCCATTTTACTTGAAATTTATGAATCTGTCGCACGCACCTGACCTTAAAAGTCAGCTTTTATATTCATTTGAGAAAATTGGACTGAGTACATTGCACTGATAGGCTGTGGTTTTTTGACAATTGCTATGCTTGCATCCAAGCTACAATCAATATAATACCGGCATGATAAATGTAAATTCTAGGTGAATTTAAAGTGACACAGGCAGTCAAAGTAAACGTTAAAAGCACAATCTATAAAAGCCTAGTAAAACTAGCATTTAAAGCTTTTATAGGAACTTGTGGTGGTCTCTCTTAACATTGTTTTTAATGAGCTATAATATGACCAATTAAATTCTGTTGAAACTGCCGCGGGAGACATACAGTGCAAGCCGCTTCATTTTAGAACAGCGACAATCTACAGGCTGTTCGTAAAAAGAAAAAGCTTAAAATGACTATGCAAAGCTTTAAATAACTTCTATTTAAATAATAGAGTTCAGGGCCCGTAGCCAAATTACATTCGCCACGAATCTATTCGATTTCTACATACATCTGTTGTCGCTGAATGACGTAGTATTTCTATAGCATGTGTCAAATCCCATACATTTTCGGACGTATCGACTAGCGTCATCGCTAATCGACTGTAACTTGGCTAAGCCCTCAGGTGAGTTACCTAGATTTCAAAATTATCTGTCAGAAATAAATGTCAGTCAAAAACTACGTATAACTGCGTGTATCGTATGATCAGAAGGTAAGTTGAAGAATTTCTTGTGAAAGGGCTCGTCCGGGGGAGTAATACCACCATACCCATTAATCCAGCAGCATTACTGTGTTTCTGTTTGAAGGTGAAATAACAGGCACATGAGGCTTTACACCTGCATGCTTCAAGTTTATGGACGCAGAGCAGTGTATCGTGCACGTTTCTAAGATACGTGGCCTACGAGGCAATGCTTTGTTACAAGCGATGGTTACCACTAAACATCAGGTGGTCTATAGGCTTGTTCCATCTCCAAGTGGAATAAAAAAAAATTTCAATCAACTTGATCCGAGATCCACGAACGCGCGTCTTGTGTGCGTGTGGCCGTTTTCGTTGTACTAAACTTACATTCAAATATGTTTTGTGCTTAAAGAACGAAATACTGAGTACTTATTTTTTGATTAAAAGGATCATTAAAAAAACAGCCAGCCTTGTTTCTTGTCTTTCTTTCATGGCTTGGTCGAGAAGGAACAGGCAGTAAAATTGACGTTTCAACGTGATTCTTGTGATTTTAATTAATAAAAAAACTTTTAACAAAATATTTTGATTTGATCATGGTTTAAATTTCTTATTAGTCACGGTATCAACAAAATCTGACGTAACAAAACAGCAGCCCAGTACAGCAAAGCATGTAATGTCTGTAAATTGTGTAATTAAACACAAAATGTTTTGTGTAAACTATTACAGCGGTAGTTTATTACGTCAGCTTTGGAATTGTGACATGGACAATGGGAATAATTAACAAGTCAACGGTAGACAGTTTGGGACACTAATTATAATTAACTGTTACTGGCAAGTCAAGATTTTGAGAAAGGTTTAGGGCTGCTAAAACTAAGTAGGAAGCGGTTCTTAAAAATTTGCCATTAAATTCACGTAACTTAAAATAGTAATTCGAGCTTCGATCTAGTCTCGTTATATTAAAATGTCATAAACGGTATTCACGTAATAACAATACAAAGGTTTGAGTTGAATGACATGCGATTATAGATTTTATTTATATCAAGCTAATATAAAGAATATACAATAAATATTAACATGACTAAAATACAGAAGAAACAGTTAAATCATAAAGTCTGGTGCAAACGATCTATAGATAGCTCAATTGCTCCAGTTCATTATCAGGCGGAAGTGTCCCCAAGACACTGGCTGCATTGCCCCGCTGAATTGCAATGGTTATATTGTATTAGGTAATATTATAATATGGTCAAGTGGCATATCTAATAAAAGGTCTTTGTAAGTACATTTCGACCCGTTTTTATTTTTAGTTCAAACTTTGCAGTTTTTATGTTATTAGCCATAATAAAAACTGAATTGACAAAATTCACAGGATACACCAGTGACCCCACAGTGCTGAAATTTGGTATACGTGTAGCTTTAGTGACATAAATATAGGCAAAAGTCTGAAATCCAGAACTGCAAGTTCTACCTCATAAAATTAACCACATAACATGAACTCTCGTTACCTGTAATTTGGATCAAACTGTAGGTCAAGTAATTTAGTTAGGCATTTCGTGGCACCATTTTAATAGTCAAAGATTACAAATAATATTTTTTTGTTTTTTTTTATGGGAGACTCGCGAGATCTCAGGCGAAACACTAGGTTAAAAAAAATATTTTATGAATTGCCCCCCTGTTCTTTATAATCTCCAAACAACATTGGACGACCTCCGTGGCGCGAATAGCCAGCTGAGACGCAGAAGGTTGCGGGTTCGATTCAAACTGCGGAACGAATGTTTGCATGATCGACTGACAACGTGTAATACCTTTGCTGTTATAAACGTCCATAACCATCCATCAGGTAGGCCGTACGCTTGTCAAATCCTTATTTCTATTTAGAAATGAAATTGGCAACAGTCCGCTGGCGCTAACAGTCCCTATTACGTAAGTCAATTGCTGGTGCGTTACTGTCGCTGATCAGGCTTAAACCTTTCACACCTAAACGCGTATATTGTGGCCGTTTCAGGACTTAAAGTAACAGTAAAGGAGTTCCGGCTTCAGAAAATCATTACAAGAGATCAACGTTGTAAATTTTTTTTTCTTTTTTGCTGGACATTTCACACTTTGCTTTTGTAAATATATAGTTATAAAATAGAAAAACACCCAGGCCCAGACCAGTTTGTATGATTTATAGATCATACAAACATTTGTTCCGCGACGGGAATTCAACCCGCAACCTCCTGCGTCTTAGCCGGCTCTTCGCCCACGGCGCCACAGAGTCGTCAAAACATAGACATAGACAAGATCAATAAATGTGACTGAAAGTCATCAATGTCACATTACCGCATTGTTATGATTATATTAAACTGATATCCGCAATAATTTCCGTTACACTAGGTAAACACTTAACGTTTTCAAACTGATAAGGTGATGTAGGAAACTGCCAATAATGGAGCAGAATAGTGATTAGACGAGACATTTTCATTTCTCTCTTTACTTTAATCACTTTAAACTATTACCTATGTAATTTTGCATGTCCTAGATTCTAGGACCTAGAACCAAAAATTTTAAGAGCTGGTTCACATTTTTGCGCGAATATCGAAGATATTAGACGCCTAATTTACCATCTTAGGCCAGACTCTGATATTGTTGAAATTTATATTGTTATAGTGTTATCCGAACACAAACGGAAAAAATTCGACCCTGACGTGACATGGCCTGGTGGCACAATTGGATAGTGCGTCCTCGTGTCAAGAAGAAGGTTCAAGTCCCGTCTAGGCTTGATATTTTTGAGATGGTTTATAATCTTGAAATTGTTGAATACATTTAGAAAATGGAACAAGCTTTTGTATCTTTTAATAATGTAGCACATTTAAAAACTTATTTGTTTACTTGGATAATCTCCCACAACTAGTTTACTGAACAGAGTCAATTTCAGACACCTATATCTATCATAAATATGTATAAATTTGACTGAAAAAAAAAATACATTACGCATCAGACTTTTGTCTCCTAATAATGTACTAGAATAATCGATTAATAACATTAATTAGTAAAAAAAAAAAAATCTTACGCCAAATTTTTCGTCGTTTATCGCAATTTAACCCTTAAATGCATTTTGTATAAAAAAAGTTACTTCATATTCAAACTAGTTTTAGGCACATTATTTTCTTATTTATGGTATTGATTGAATGTTTAAATAGCGGTTGTTTGGTTAGAAAAGAGCGAAATTACATAAAAGGCATAGACCATCGTGTTAGTATTCTAATAAGCTGGGTTTGTAAGTTGCAACTGTCACGTGAACGTATTTGAAATTAATTTTATTTATACGACCTGGAGATGATGCAATCATTTGACCAATCTGATGTTAAGTGGTAACCATCGCCTTATCATCATATCAGCCACTGTTAAACATGACCTCCCCCATAGATTTCCAGAGCGACCAATCTTGTGCATTTATAATTTTTCTTTTATCTTAAGTCAATCTGCATATAATTATCTGCATGTTTGTTAACCCTTTTTGAATATAGAAGAGCGGGGCCTTCTAACACAAGTAATTTTCTATTTAAAAGAAGGTTCCAACCATAAACAATTTCATTTTTTTAATTTTGATTTTGACCAATTATTAAGATCATCCAAGGAAACCAAGGCTTTAAATAAGCCAATATTAAGTACCAAGTGAAATCTGATATGAGATACATTATGTATTTATAGTAACGTCTATATTAAATGGTCTTAATGATATCATCGCTATCTATAATATCGCCATGATTATCAAACTAATGATCGTTAATATAATTTAGGTGGTACTTTCTTACATTGATGGCCAAATAAATAGGCTAAAACGTCGTAATTACGTAAACCTGTTATAAGATATCAAAAATAGAATAATACCGAAAATCAAAGCACATAGTTGTGTCATTAGATTGTTATTTTATAACGGGTATAGGATCAATATAACTTTTGAAACTATCATGGTTATGAACACTATTTGTATTAAAAACGGGATATTTGTTAGATTTTTTAAATTTTTTAGATTTGTTCCGGGTCTGGATGTTTTTCTATATATTATAAGTATGTATTTACAAAAATTTATATTTATATTTATACTTATATAAGTATTATATCAGTTATCTGGTTCCCATTGTACAAGCTCTGCTTAGTTTGTGGCTAGATGGCGCTGCGTGAAATGTCCAGCAATATTTTTTTTTATTTTTATTTACCAATAACCATATCTATTATATATAATATAATACCTGCCAACAACCATCCACACGCAGACTTTAGTTTACCCGTGGTCATGGCACATGCAACTACGTCGGAATATCGAGATACACAAAAACTCACAAATCATGATAAATATCCCGTTTTTAGTACAAATAATATAGGATAACTTTGAGATTTGCTGTTACTTTTGACATTTCATACATTGTCGGTCACCAACCGGATTATTGACATAAAATTGTATCAGTAGTTCGGACTAACAACCGAACTTGACAACATGACTTGAATGTATAGAAAGTCAAAGTGAATTAATGTTTTTTTTTTAAGATTTAAGAACTTACTTGTTTTGCTTCACAGGCGTCGTTGACGGCGTAGGCCTCTTCTCTTCTTTGATAGTGCTATTGTTCATCTTTGATGTGAGCCTCTTCAACACGTCATCCATAGACCGCTTGTGCGGCGGCCCGAAAGACAACGCACTGTTGTGATTCAACAACGAATTGTTATTATTACAAAGTCCCAAAACCTTCGCCTCAGCACCAGGGCTACTGCATTCTGAAGACCCGCGTCTCCGAGATAGGTCGTTCTGATGTAGACTTAAAAACGATGAAGGGACTAGAAGGTTATTTGTCATCTCTAATGCTTGCTCGAATCGTTGCTTCTTCGGGGGTCTTTCGTCGTCAAAATGATCCTCTTCGCTGATAGAACTTCTTGTAGAACAACTGGGAGAGAACTTGTAGAAGTTTTGGGGATCGTTGTCGTCTGACTCGTGGTGGTCAAACTCTTGAGTCGCCGAACCAGGCTCAGACTTCACGGTATCGGCGGCACCTTCTTGCAATTTAGACGGTGGTGACTTTCGTTTAGATGACATGTTTCTGTGGACAATAAAAGGTTACTGTTAGAATTTATTAATTTACTGAAACTATAGATTCATTGCAATAGCATTTAAAATCTAACCAATAAAAGTGATTCATTAGTCAATTGCCTTTGGAAATGAAATCTTATCATTTATTTATTATTATTATTATAAAATTCGGGTTTTATCACGCACCGTTTTACGTTGTATGCTGGATATGGTAAATCCCGTATTATAATAATGATTGAAATAAATCACGAAAGGTGTCCAAGTAAAATCATGTTTAGCAATGGAATATTATTAGAACTCATCATTGTTAATAATCCTTTATAGAGAGTTGGTATATCTAAATTGTACATAAGCAACATCTTTATCTTATTCGAATTAAATTAGATTCGCGTAAACAGATCAATGAGCGCTACACAAATAGTTTGAGTAGATCGAAATCTCGGGTGTCTCGCTCGGGTCGGACTTCAAACGTATTTGTCACCCAAACACCCCGACTAGTTACGAAACTCGCTTCGTTAAAGCACCTAATTGGGCTCTACTAATTGTACTAATTGCAGCACTGCCTCCTTTGGACTAAGGTGTCCGACCAGTTAAGCAAGATCTCCAAACATTGCTCGTGCTTCCTGTCTCGGTCTTGTTTTGGTAAGATATTACAGGGTGCAATGGCTCCGGCATGTCTGGTGGATTCTTTATAATGTATGACAGTTTTAAGACATAGTAACTCCTTACAGAATGTGATTGGTTAATCTTAATACTAATAAGAATGAAGAAAGTGTATACATCGAATATATTTCAAAAGTAGATATATTTTGCTATGTGGTCGTAGATACAAATGCATTTGGAAAGCAATCAATATTTACTAGTACGTGCACTATCATCAATGTGTATCTCTTAATGAAAACGACTACCAAAATAGACTAGATGAAGCTATATGTGTAGACATTAATTCGTACCAGAGATGGGGACGTCTTCATTGATTGTGCTAACAAACGAATTTCCTTAACGTCTGGAGTTTCACTTTGATGTCTGTTTGTCTTGATGTACGCATCTTTGATTATGTAGATACGAATGTTTATTTAAATTTAATATCGAGCTCTGATTGAACCTTTTAAAATTGCGAAATCCTTTACAATTATTTGCATAACATTGTTTGTGTTTAAGTTCCGAGCGTCTGTGAAGTTGATAAGCAAATGAAAAATAAACAGAAAGTTTGAGATTTTGTCGATTTGCACAAGAATTTATTCGTTCTGATTCCTTTTTACACCTTATTATTTCATTCTTTAAATTATTATTATAAAAAATGTTATTTCAACCAACTTAATATATTCTTAAATCAAGTCTTATCAATTTATTTTCCGAGATTTTCTACATATCCTATACAAAAATGAGGATAGATAAATATCGAACCCACATTAACATTCGGTTTTTCAAAATTTAACGCAAATAAATTATTCTGGGCATTTCACGCAGCGCCATCTAGCCTTTGGGGCTAGATGGCGCTGTGTGAAATGCTTGTACTATGGGAACCAGATAACTGATAAATACTTGCATACAATTTTTTTTAAATACATACTTATCTAATATATAAAATTCTCGTGTCACAGTTTTCGTTGCCATACTCCTCCGAAACGGCTTGACCGATTTTGATGAAATTTTTTGTGCTTATCCGGTATCTATGAGAATCGGCCAACATCTATTTTTCATCCCCCTAAATGTTAGGGGTAGTCCACCCCTAAATTTATTTTTTTTATTTTTTAGACAAAGTTTTTAATTTCTATTTTTTTATGATACAACATACAAAAATACATACAATCCTCAATTTTCACCCTTCTACGATCAACCCTTATTTTTTTATATGGCAAAACAACGTTTGCCGGGTCAGCTAGTATTATATAGAAAAATACCCAAACCCAGAAAAAATATTTGTAGACCACGAAAACATTTATCCCGCAGCGGGAATCGAACCCGCAACCTCCAGCGTCTCAGCCGGCTATTTGCCCACTGTGCCACGGAGGTCGTCATAATCATCGTTTCCACCGTCGAACTCGAAACTTAGAGACAATATGTTAAATCGTCAACACAGCAGCTATTGATGTTTTTCCGCATCGATTTTCAGAATATAGGTTTCGAGGTTTCCGAGCGGCGGCGCGGCAGTAACAGCGTAGGAACGCCTCAAAATTGAGTTAGTTCCTTCCGACCTCTTCCGACAATCAAAGTAGCGACATCGTGAACAAAGAACTAAGAATACTACATGTGGCAAATCAAAAGGTTTTAGAAATATATTTTTTAATTACTTAGACAATTTTGTCAATTTTTCTTCATGTAATGTACCTACTATGGTCAACACAATCGTTTTGGAGCTGGTTTTAGTTTGTTTCTTCATTAAATCAAGTATATAACTGATTTTGTAATTAAGACTTTTATAAAGTTGTACGAAATGTTTACCAACCATTTGTGTTTAATTGATATATATCTCGTTATTAACAAATTTCCTGTAAAAACTATAACTCGATGAGTCCAAACAACACATTGCTTCACCACGATTACATAAATAAGTAGCCCAGGTTAAGTCAACCTTAGCTCGCATAAACTACTAATAACTCTAGACAATAAAATACTTTTCTAACTTCATTCTCCTCTCTTAACATCTGAATGTGTCCCTAATAGTAACCATTACCAGTTACCACCCATCCAAATCCAATTTCGAAATCTTCCAATCAATTACACTCCTTATTCCATCGCCATAAGATTCGCATAGTGACGAAATAAAATTGGCAAACAGTAACTATTCATTTCCTTTTCATTACCAACACAATGACGTCAAGCGGAGGTGCGAACAATATGGCGGGTTGGCGGGAAATTTGACAGGTCAATATTGTTACGTCAATATAAATAGGCATATTATTATTAGTTTTGTAAAAGAACTCTTCATACTATTAACGATTCTGATAACAATTCATTTTCTGATTTCATCGTTAGTGTTTTTCTTAACTATCATAGCCAAAAGAAGAGAGAGTAAGCAACACACAGGCCGTGGTCAATATAAAAAAATACAGTTTGATATGTTAAATTATGGTAAAATATAATAAGTAGATCGCTAAAATATGCATTCAATATAACATATTATATCAAACAAATACGAAATAAAAAATGCGTGAGTGTCGTGGAACATTCGGTTGGAACGAAGTTCCTGTCGTAGTATATTGTTATTGAAATAATAATATTAAATTAACACCAAAGAAAGGGTCGTAACGTAAACTCGTGATAGAAAACTCTTACACATTTTTTCGCCTACCCCCATCCGCCAAATCCGTACCGAGCGAACTTCGTTTCAAAATATTACAGTTACTATGTCTAGTCAATCTGACATTAACATTATTAACACTTTTATTGAGTAACAGCAACTCACGCAGAGATTTTTCAAATATATTTCGATCTGTCCTAACAAGTGTAGTCGACTAGTTGACAAGTCAGCAAGTTAAATGGGCCACAGCTGATTTCAATTTGAAAATATAGGGGAGGCAACAATGCCATAACCGAATTGGAAGCGAATTGTTTCCGCTAACTAAACCTTCACCCCTTGCGAGTGTGAAATTGTTTTAGAGCGTTTCAATGACAGATGTCAAGATATATTGACTTTTAAATATGAGAACAAATGTGAAAGTGATTTTAAAAACTGAAGATAAAAGCATGTCTCCATCAAAGGCGTTAAAATGGCGTTTATAAAATTACAAGGTTGACATTGAAAGATTAGTTGAAAGCAAACTGTCAAGCACATATTAAGAATTCTTAGCAAAAACCATACAAACTTAAGTAGTTACCTTATCCGTTAAATATAAGTGCTAAAGGAAACCTATCACAAGATTATGCAAAGACCCAAGTCTAAGATGCATCTAATTGATCACCTATAACTTGCATCCGTCAATAAATTAATAACTGACGGACGAACGGACGGACCAAGTAAGTACCTAATCGTAACGAATGTCTAGTCCCCAATCTATTAGGCGAAGGAAATTGCCGACGCCCCGTCTTAGATAAGGTTTCTCTAAGCTGATCTTCAATATGTATTAAAACGTCATCTAGTCCGGCTGATTGAGATAACTTCTTGATAGCACGTAACCAAGTTATAGAGGATTAGGATTTTAATATGTGATGTGGAATGAACATTAAAGGTATATTTAATCGTAGCATAAAAATAATATATATACTTTATGACCTGGTGATGGATCACGCATTTGGCCCACCTGATGTTAGGTGGTAACCATCGCCTATAATCATTATATATTGCCTCGTATCACGCACCTTACAAACGTGCCCTGCGTCCATCAACTTGAGGCATACAAGTGTAAAGTCTCATGTGCCTGTAATTTCACTGGCAATCATACTTCCCCGGGCGAGCCCTTTCAGAAGGAATTCTACTACTATTAGCTTTGTTTTTTTTATAAATTGTAGGCTAGCGTTTGACTACAATCTCGCCTGATGGTAAGCAATGATGATGTATACAATGGTGCACGCGATTTGTGGACCTATGTGAAGCTATTTATTATAAATGTGGAAAGAAATAAATGTAGATGTAGAGCAAAGAAGAGATGCATTGATTGTGTGAAAATTGGTATAGGTAAGAAAGGAGTGAGTACACAAATGACGGCTGATAGAGCCATTTTCATATACATGCAGATGCTGCCCCCACGTATTGTGGAATGAGCCAGGACAGGAAGATGATGATGGACAGGAAGATGATGATGATTTACGAATCCTTACCATTGAGCAGAAGTAGTAAATTAGTGAACACAAAATCATCAACTTAAATGTCAAGACGACAAAACAAGAAATCGAAAACGAGAATCAAGAAACATAAAACGCGATGATATGTTGTTTCAGCCAATAGCCAGTAGCTAGGTAATAAATAACAAAACATCTTGTCATAACCCAATTTGTCCGGGAAGGCAGAGCATTTTATTTGCATTGTGAATAAACTTATTACAAAATAAGAATAATTTAGTTACAGGTTCCGAAGAAAATTTTCCGCCACATTTTTACTAAGGAAAATTCTTGAAATTGGATTACTGCCGCTTCACAATATTTCTATTTAATTTTTATTCCTTATTGTGAACTGTCGAGGACTGCTACGGTTATTTCATTTGGATTTTATTCTGTTCAGCATTTTCAATGGAGATAGGTAATTTCGCCTCGTTGAAAGCATTTGTGTAACGTATCAAAAGGATGATTTGCAAATATTATTATTCGCTGTGTGTAATTTACGTTTTCTGAAAATGAATACAAGTGTTTTTCTTCAAACATACGACTTGATTGTGAAAAACGATAAGCGATAATAACTTGAACAATTTGGCATCAAAGCCGCAAAGAAATATACAAAATGACATGTCAAAACAGCACTGCATTTACACAATTGCCTTCATTGACTGAACAGAAGGGACGTAAATTATCGACGTCAAATTACAAGAAAACTCCCCACATGTATAAAAATATACCAACAAAATAATCTGCACAAAGAATTAATTCCGAAACTGGAAGCGACAGAATAATCTTGAAGGCGTTCCAAAAAACTTTCAATAAATAATTTAATTAAAAATAAGTATTAAATTGTAGGAGTTATACAAAAACATTTTGGTGGAAGTCAAAACATCAGTGTATATGTATAGCGGGTCAATTTGTCACATCTAATGTATTATAGCGATGTCTATAGTATCCAGACCACTTACCGATTTTCTTTTTGATGTCGCGAGCCATTCTGGTGCTATTAACTTATAACTATATGGGTATTCTTTATTAACAGGACGCGGGGAGCATAAGTATGGGGATACTTAAATACAAGAATAGTATTTAATTGTTATTTTTTGGTTATTGTATTATTAAATGTGGACTTAGTGCAAACGATTCAAAAATAAACATTTATCAAAACCGGTGAGTAATTTAGGCGCTACTAGACTGCTAAAAACGTAACCTTTCCTTTTAGCTTTGCCGTAATCGAGTAACAATGAATGAATGTACGAATAAATATGAAATAAATAAATATTGCTGGACATTTCACACAGCGCTATCTAGTCCCAAACTAAGAAGATAGATAAGCAGAAGATAAACTAAGCAGAACTATGTAAACATTTGTTCCACGGCGGGAATCGAACCCGCTACCTCCTGCGTCTCAGCCGGTTATTCGCCCACTGCACCACGGAGGTCGTCAAAGAAACCACTTATGTACCTCATATAAACAAAAAACAACAAACAAAATAGAAAACGCAAAGCAAATATGTAGTACAATGGGCGGTCTTATCGCTTAGATGTTAGGTGTTAGATGTTAGATTCAAAGATATCATTGTTATGCAATAAATAATGCATAATATATAGTTTTAGTAAACAAACTAATTATATATTTTGGATCATGGAATATTTCATTAATGTATGTAACATTTTGTAGATTGCAAAGTTTTTTTGCCTCTTCTAGCATCCTGAATCTTTGACAGAACATTTTCTTGTGACTGACAATGGGGGAAATTACCCATCGGTTGCGCGACATCGCAAGCCAAGTGCGCGTTGAGATAGGAAAGTATAAACATGACAAATCCTAAGAGAATTGGAAAATACAGCATAAAGTGGATGTGAAATTTATGGGAACTGAGAAAAATTAACACACAAAAGTTGGTGAGTATGTGGATTGCAAGACTGAAGTGGAGATGGGGTTTAAGCCGTATCTTGTATTAATTCTAATTAGATATGTGGCTAGAAGGAACAACGATAATTTTTTAGAAACGATATTGACAGCCCTGTTAGAGTAGGAGCCTGTGACTTTACTTTACCACCTTGCCGCACTATAGGGCACCATCAGTCGCCGCTGCCTCACGTTCTCAACGCCCTCAAAGGAATACTTAAGGTTTTCCCAGACTGCGACATATTTGCGGACGAATGGATGGACCTAATGTCTGTTAGTCTGCTCTATTGTGAGAGGGATGAATGACCGATTTTTATTTTTTTTAATTTTAATATTTTATTTTATTTTTAATTTTAAAAGTTGTAATTTTATCTTATTTGTTTTTATTCTTTGTATGTAAATTGTAATTGATTAAATAATTAATTAGTGTAATTGGCAATCACCGTTCTAATTAATAAATAAATGACTTAATGACGGGTGGTGGACAAAAGCAATCCCACAATGGTGGACAAGGGGTGCTCGTAGACCGAGAAGTAAAACTCGCTCAATGTTCAAATGA
The DNA here is from genome assembly GCA_963924445.1 of Philereme transversata. Taxonomy (NCBI): domain Eukaryota; kingdom Metazoa; phylum Arthropoda; class Insecta; order Lepidoptera; family Geometridae; genus Philereme; species Philereme transversata. Next base: position 22,435,704 of record OZ004344.1, read on the forward strand.
TATTGGCAACGTGGCTTGGAATCAATGGACGAGACTCACGGGGGACTGGAGAGAATTACGTTATAGAGGTTTACACCTAACAGTGGGTGCAGACAGACTGCCTGAATTTTTTGTTTTCTATATATTTATTTATTTTGATATATAGCTATTACAGTTTAACACCAAAACTACAATGAAAAGTCTTAATATCTGGTACTTACTAACTATTTATTTTGAAATATTGCAAATGATGTGAAAAATGGTCTGTAAACAGGCTAGCTCAGCATCAGTATTTAGAAACAAATAAATAAAATAAAATAAAATTGCTGGACGTTTCACACAGCGCTATCTAGCCCCAAACTGAGCAAAGCTTGTACTATGGGAACCAGATAACTGATAGAATACTTATATACATTTTTTTTTCTAAATACATACTTATAATATATAGAGAAACAACCAGACCCGGAACAAATATCTGTAGATCTTGCAAACATTTGTTCCGCGGCGGGGATCGAACCCGCTACCTCATGCGTCTCAGCCACTGCACTGCAAAATTCGCCCACTGCACCACGGAGGCCGTAAAAAATAATAATAATAAATAATATATAGAGAAACAGGTCATATTCGGTGCCTACTAGATAATTTAGGACAATAGATACATCATATTATATATGGCAAATAGTTTATATCATAGCTATCTATGTACTCAGAACTCTATTTATAATTCTACAGATGTTCTACATCTACATCTGAACTCATCGTCTACATCAAACTACTGAGAGGGAATAAAAACTCTATTGCTCAATTTGCATCAGTTCATACAATGTGCTACAATCATTTTCAAAAGCTCTCAAAAATAGTCCATCTCTACTTTTCCCCGCCTTCAATCCTCGAGAAAGTAATGAAGATATTATGATTACTTCGCAGCAAACAATACTTTAATAGGGCGTGAACAATGCCCCAATCACTGACGCTACTCTTTGTTTTTCGACTTTGTCTGAACTTGAAACGTATTTCGGTCTTTTGAGCTCAAGGGATCAAGTCGATGGTTGTTAAGGTTGAAAAGGAACTTATGCCGGAGCTCTAAGGTCCGAATTTTAAAACTAAACTCAAATCGAGATTCTGTCATAGATTTTTCTAAAGTTTTTTTAGATAATTCATCCTTGATCGAGTGAGCGAGATCTCCAAATCAACTTGTGCAAATCGGCGTTGTATACATGTATGTTTGTTTGTCCGAGGATAACTTTCGAAGCGTTGATCTGATCATCGTTAAATTTGATATACTTATAGGTAGGTAGTGATGGCACAATTTTGGTGTGACTAAATGAGCTAAAACTGGGGGGAGGGGGGGGGGTTGTTTAAATATTGGAGTTCAAGAGGGGTAAAAAAAAATTAAAATGATACTATTAGGTCAAATGGGACGTCAAATGAAAGGTCTTCATTCGTAAATTTCAACCCTGTTTTTATTTTTAGTTTAATCTTTGTAGTTTTTGAGTAATTAACCATAATAAAAACAAACCTTTGACAAAATTCACAAGGTACAAATGCTGAAATTTGGTATGCGTGTAGCTTTAGTCACACAAATATAGGCAAAAGTCTGAAATCCAGAATAACAGCATGTTGTACCCCAAAAAAGAGTAACCAATTACCATGAACTCCCCGTTACCTGTAATTTGATTTAAACTGTAGGTCAAGTAAGTTGGTTATTATTTCGTGGCACTATTTTGATAGTCAAAGATTACGAATAATATATTTTTGTTTATATGGGAGACTCGCGAGATCTCAGTTTGGGGCGAACCAATAGTTATAAATTAATAAATCAAGTAACGCATATGCTTAAAAAAAACCCGACGAAGTGCGTGTGTAAATAAAAATCAGATCAAAATAAAATTGTATTTATTCATTGAAATCACAAGGATCACGTTGAAACGTCAGTTTTACTGCCTGCTCCTTCGAGACCAAGCCACAGTCTCTCGTTGCACAGAAAAGGATTTGGTAGACGGGGTGAAAATTCATGGTTTAAAAAAAGCAGAATGTTTATATTATCGACAGCTTAATTATGTTTGTATTTTATATTATTGTTGTGAATAACAAAGTTATTTTAAATGCAGTTAATCAGTAGTCAGTTAATTACATACTAGCTGTTGCCCGCAACTTAGTACGCGTACACTAGAAAATGTGCAGGTAACCTAGAAACGCTGTTGCAATTTTACTTGACACCCCATTTTTATCCCATGGGATTTATGGGACAAAAAGTATGTGTTAATCCAGGTTATAATCTACGTAATACTAAATTTCATCGAAATCGGTTAAGCCGTTACGACGTGATTGAGTAACAAACAAATAACTAAATAAATAAACAAACATCCAAACTTTCGCATTTATAATATTAGTGTAATGCATCTTCAGGAACACATTCATGTGATCAATCAGAATTGTCTGAATTTGAATTGTTGAAATTAGTTTTTATTGATTACATCTATTAGCGCTTTTACCATGAGTCATAAGTATTTAATTTAAATCGATTTTGTTAACAACAAAGTAAGATACTCTATTCATAGTAAAATATTCATATTATGTACCAGCACGACCAATATAGGTACGAGTATCACACTTACATGCATTTTACTAGAATTTTCTCCGCCGCCGCCGTACATATTATTCTCAATTCATTCCTCGCGATTCATTCAGTGACCTAAGGACGTGCACACAATATAATCTCTCATCAGCCTCTCTTGTTTACGGAAAGCATTCGGTACACGCCTTAATTGTTTACAGCTCCTATGAAAATACTCGTATGTTCCAGTAGGTTTATTACTAAAGCATTTTCAGAAACACATTCATGAGATCAATTATTGTTTTATAGCTTATTTTATCATGCCACTGGGTTCTTCTTGGTCACCTGCATTTGATAATTTACTTTTGAATCCACATTACTCCCTGTATCTGTATTTTTTTATAGGGATAACGAATTAAAATAGTACTTTTTACTATAGGTAGGTACATAGTAATAATAACTAGTGCGTAATTTTTTTTTATTAATACTTAGATTCACAGTTACCGTATATTAAAAACGAATGAACATAGTTACTGAACTTAAACCAAATTGAATCTACATTAAGTAATGCTAAACTTTTATAAATTTGACGCGGCAAAGTAGCCCGCCTGTTAACTTTAACGTACCTATTTTAAACTAAATTTACAAGAAATAGTTTACAAGAAAAAGTGAATATTACATTTTTTTTAGAATATTTAAATTAATTAAAAAAGTGCTCCTTGAGCTATGTTTGCTTGATTGCATTTGGAGTGTGTGTGTGTTTGTGTGTATAGTGTAACTCTACCTAGTGTGTGCGGTGTTCAATGTATTTTATATTGTTAATTATCAAATCATTTAGGAATTTCGCCAAAACAAATAATAATACTAATATTATAATAAAATAATAATAATGTATTGTAGAGCCCCAGCAGGGCTCATGTGTTGGACCAAATTTTTTTTGTAAAAATTTTTTTGTAAAAAAAACATCAAACAATAAATATCTATGATGCAGGTAATTTATTGAAATCTACCTTTAAATAATACCAATGTGCATAGTTCTACCTACATAACTATTCATGAGTTAGTTGTTTAGGTCAAAACACGTCAAAAACGCCTCACATAATTAATCACCCCTTAACAATAAAATATTTTTTGATTCTGATTCTTTGGTATCTTGAATGAGCACTAAACATCGGGCACTAACTTTCGGGGAACTGATACCACCATACCTATTTCTACCGCCAAGCAGCATTGCTGTGTTTCGGTTTGAAGGGAATGGTTGCCGGTGAAATTACACCTGTATGCCTCAAGTTGATGGACGCAGAGAAGTGCATCGTAGGGCACATTTCTAAGTTAACATCAGGTGGGCCATAGGCTTGTTCCATATCCATAGTATAAAAAAAAACGTGGCTACAACTTAAGCGATCAGTACCGCGATCAAGAGTTACAAAAATTTGCACGATATATTATGTTTTTGTTGAAGTAGAAAGTTGCAGCAAGGAAACAAAAAAAACTGTACACCAGAAAAACTAGCAACCGATACAGCAAAATATATCACAATACGCTGAAAAAGGCATGCCACTTGGCAACTAAATTACCCGAACTCGATTACGGTAAAATTGAAACAAAGTGGAATGCGGAATAGTTGGATGTAAGTACCAATGCCTATCACTTGATGATGGTCTTCGATTAAAAATGAGCTTTACCGCCTTAGCTTTAAAGTAGATGCTTTCAATTATTGTCGCTCTGATGCAAGGAATATTTATAAGCCTGTCAATGCTGTTCGATTTTTAATAGAATATGAACTGTAACCCGTTAATATAAGTTTCATAATTACTCGTCTGTGTGCCATAGACTGATGCATAGATGTTGGTTCAGTGAAACATTATGTTTTTTGGTATTTTTATGTCTTCTGTGGCACCGCTTTTGAGTTAAGTTCCACTCAGAAGGGAAGGTTCGGTAGATTTTGTTTCAATGAAACAAATGTTGTTGAAACTGAAAGAACTCTTTCGACAGTTGAGAAGTCAAAACCTTTGGGGCAAATAGAAACTAAACATGGACTGCTAGCTAGCAATAGTAATCAGTATAGTAATTAGTGTGCCAGCCGTAGCATAGCTTAACCCTAGAGTGGTCGCGTGGATTACCTATGTAATCCACACCTACGGAATTGTAAAATTCTCAAAAATCGCTAACGTAAATTACGAGCGCTTCTAGGTACTTTAAGTTAAATAATTAACAAACGCACTAAGTGCTGCGCGCGAGAATTTCTTGGCATTATCCAGACAGAAACCACAGCGACAACATCAGCAAACACCAACTCGATCCATAGGTCGCTGCCACGACTGCGGAAGAAGCCGCAATAAAAGCACTCGAAAACTATGCAACACGTGCAAAAAGTATATTTGTGGCGATCATTCGAAGGTTGTATGTCTGTCTTGTTTAGAAAACACTAATTAGTATTTTTGATTTTTTGTGCCACTTTAGAGTTTATTTTTGTTTTGTTGATTTTTTTATACTCAAGAGGTTGTGATTCGTTTTTATTGATTACTTTTAATATATCAATACTTTAATAACACTATTACTATAAAAATTAAACATACTTGAAACTCAAATGTATTTTTATTTGAATTTATAAATGGTATACAATAGTACTCCACGCGACCAATCAGGTCAGGTTTTAGTACGCGACCACTGTAGGGTTAAAGAATTATTTATGCTAGACCGTGTCGGACGCGAGCCGTGCCCGTATAGCGCCCGCGTCCGAGCACGGGCGGCGCCCGCACGGTTCCGACCCGCGTATAGCACGGACAGGGCTCGAACACGGCTCGTCTCGTCCATGCCTCGTACGGGGCGGGGCACAGCTCGTGCCCGACACAGTCTAGCATAAATCATCCTTTATACGTTCCAAAACTAGCTTAAATGATTAAAATTTTATTAAGTAGTGGTTCGCCCCGAACTGATATCTCGCGAATATCCCATAAAAACAAACAATATATTATTCGTAATCTTTGACTATCAAAATAGTGCCACGAAATAAAATCAAACAACTTGCCCTACAGTTTCATTTAAATTACAGGTAACGGGAGTTCATGTTAATTGGTTACTCTTTTATAGGGTACAAATTGTAGTTATTCTGGATTTCAGACTTTTGCCTATATTTGTGACATTTAAGCTATACGCATACCAAATTACAGCACTATGGGGGTCATTGGTGTACCCTGTGAATTTTGTCAAAGCTCAGTTTTTATCATGGCTAATAACTCGAAAACTATAAACACTACCAGAAATAATAACGGACTAGAAATATACTAGTAAATACCTTTCATTTGACGTCCCACTTGATCTAATAGTCTCATTTCATTTATTTTCATCCGTCTTGAACCCCAATATCTCAACAACCCCCAATTATTTTTAGCTCATTTAGTCACACCAAAACTGTGTCATTACTACGTACTTATGTATCAAATTTCACGATGATCGGAACAACGCTTCGAAAGTTATTCTCGGACAAACAAACATACATACATACATACAACGCCGATTTGACCGAGTTGATTTGGAGATCTCGCTTCGCTCTATCAATTAAGAGTATATGCCTAGAGTGAGAAAACCGGCATGCCCTAGAACCAAAAAAATCGAAGACATGTGCTATTAGGTGTGTATTCTATTATGCAGTGATTGGTTTGCAACTTTTATGCTAAAGTGGGTATATTAAACTTAATGCTCTGACTACCTTAATGCTCTGACAAAATCCTTGATCCTTGCGTTCATCTGACACACTCCAACTCAGGACACCTGTACACTCTTCCTTCTACTTTGATAAGTCTTTTACAGTGCAGGCTGACCGGTTATGGAACGCGCTGCCGGTGGCTATCAGATATGCAAAGTCACTTGCCATTTTTAAACGTATGCTCAAAGCACACTATCTGAGTATTTGTCGCTAAATATATATGTATTTATTATTAATTAATATGTTTCTTAAATAAGTCTAAGTATGTATATATAAATTGTTATGAGTAGTTATTATTTAGGTTAATTCATATATTTTATATTTTTATATCATTAGTATTAGTATGAATGTACATGTAGTATGTTAGGTACACCATTACACCCCAGGTCCATTCTATCCAAAGGTTGTCTGGTAGAGATCGCTATTTAGCGATAAGACCGCCAATTGTATCCATACATTTACGTAGTTGTTTTTTATATGTATTTGTTTCGTGGTGTGCAATAAAGAATTATCTAATCTTATCTAATCTACCCCTTTGTTGGATATCTTCACGGATCTGTCTACTGAATAAGAGATCCGAGGATGTCCATCATGAGGATTAATGTCGTGACGTTATTATCATCATATGCCTAGTACAGCCCAACCAGACAATATGGTGACAAAAACTCAATATAAATGTAACATTTGCATCAATCAAATCAAGGCTCCTATCTCAAATTAGAATCGTATAAAAGACGGTAGCTCAACTAATTATTCGTCACAATGTTTACATACAGCCCCTCTTTATCCCAAAACAAGCAAATGCACATCCTTTGACAGTGCAACGCAAACAATTGTCCGAATCATAAACAATGGTTTACATCGCAAATATTATATGTGCCCGCTCAAAGTATCCCTACGCATAATGAACCATTCATACTGCCAAACAAACTCCAACCAACCATATGCAATAATTCCATACTCACAGCCCAATACAGAAAACCAGTAACCCCCTATCGCATTACAAAGCAATCTACACCGAAAATAGATGGCAATAAAACCGAGAATTAAACGACGATAGTAATAGATGTAAATCCTTGGGTGGCTGACAAAGAACAGAAGCGATTTCACGACATCAAAGTGGAACACGACATATTACGCTTCAGAATAAACACCAGAATAAATACATCGAAATGTTTGTTCGGAAATATTCGGGATCGGGGTGATCATATTCTAAATTATCTCTTAACATAGGGTAGTTTTAACCCCTTTGAAGGGATTAGTTTGTGACGACTCTGCATATACAGTCTGTATACTGGGATTTGTAATTAATATAACCATACAATCTCGACATACTCTATCAATATAATAGTAGTCAAACTTGAATACGTTTGTGAAGTTCGCCAGTTACAACGTGACTGCATCTTACTGCGTTACATCTTAACTGCACTACAAAGTGCAGTTAAGATTGATGTGAAATGTGCTGATAAGTTAAAACTACATAAATCATACGAAACCTCAATCGGCGAGATTCGTTGCAAGAATCATTAGAACTTAGCGCTGATAAAGATGTAATAAAGTTTGACGCAAATATGTAGTAATACTCGTACATAATATTGTGAACATCAAAATTCAGAACAAACACGACGGTCCGGCAGAATATTATAACTTTTCTAACGAACTCTTGTCCGCGACCCGAGCTCTAAAATGGTAGTCTATAATTTGCGTATAAAACACATCCTAATGCCGGTACGTGATCACTTATTCGAGAAGCTGACAAAGAGGAATCTTCATAAAACGGACTTTGATCATGGAATACATAGGAGTACTATCATACAGATGTTTCTCTTTGCTAAGCCTACCTTTAAAATCATCTTAAAGGTTTGATGGAAGAAAAATCTTCTTCCCTTTGTACATGTCCACTATTTCTGTACCTTGTCATATAATTTTCTTGTATAGACTAATGCATAAGTGGACACTATGCTATCTGACTATCTGACACATGCACGCGAATATAATTTTTTTTAAAATGTATAGTTTTTTTTAATTGATCGAGCGAAGCGAGGTCTCCAAATCAACTTGGGCAAATCGGTGTTGTATGTATGTATGCATGTATGTTTGTTTGTCCGAGGATAACTTTCGAAGCGTTTATCCGATCATCGTGAAATTTGGTATATAGGTAGGTAATAATGGCACAATTTTGGTGTGACTCAATAAGCTAAAAATGTTGGGGTTCAAGAGGGGTGAAAAAAAACCAAAATGGGGCTATCCGGTCAAGTGGCACGTCTAATAAAAGGTCTTTGTAAGTACAATTCGACCCCGTTTTTATTTTTAGTTTAAACTTTGTAGTTTTTAAGTTATAAGCCATAATACAAACTGAACTTTAACAAAATTCCACTGACCATGAATATGTAGAAAAACGTCCAGACCCGGAACAAATATCTGCTGATCATGCAAATATTTGTTTCGCGGCGGGAATCGAACCCGCAACCTCCTGTGTCTCAGCTGGCTGTTCGTCCACTGCGCCACAGAGGTCGTCATCAAGTATGTTCTGAGAATTTTGTAAACACTTTATATACCTAAAAATGAAACGAAGACCGTTGGTAAGCGCAGTAAGTAAATGTCCAGCGTTATTATTTATTTTATTAATTTCAAATTCAATTTCAATTTATTTATTTGAATACACATATATAATTTAAAACCGAACACAAATAAAACACATTAATAGTAATAGCGGTCGATTATTAGCACCATATAATCCTAAATTTTCATTTTCATTCACTCAACTCAAAATTCAACGCAATGATGCTTATGTCACATTAAAAGCCGATTGAAAGAGACATAAGCCTGCTCTCCATTTAAATAATATTATTATTGTAATAATACCGGACGAAGGGAACCCTATTGAAGTCGTACGGTAGAATACATTATTTTAATTCGTAGCTCGTCTTTGTGACCCCATAGAATTAATGGATTCAAAGCCTTCTCTTCCGTTCCACAAAGAATAATTTGCTAAGTAAATGAACGGGCAGACAATCTTGTTACAATCCCGACCCAGGCCTGTGTAGCTTTCAATATAGAATGCGTTTTATCGTTTAGATTTCAACTAGCTGACCCGCCCGCGGCTTCGCATGGGTGGTTTTTCAATAAAAAATTACCTTCATTTTGCTCAGTTGGCTAAAAAGTAGCCTATGTCCTTTCCAAGGATATAATCCATCTCCTTGCAAAATTTCATTACGATCCGTTCAGCCGTATAATCATGTAAAGCTAACAAACAAACAGAGTTATCATATAAACTTTTCTCTTGAATCACTCTATCTATTGCTGAAAATTGCATTAAAATCCGTTGAGTAGTTTAAAAGATCTAAGCGAACAGACAGCGGAAGCGACTTCATTTTATGCTATGTAAAGAAAGATGTGGCATTGAATTTTTTACCATGTTCTGTTATTTCATCATAACAGCATGGTTTCCTGTATACCCATTTTTCTACCGAATATTTCAAACTAGCTGACTCGCCCCGGCAAAGCTCGAATTTCAAAATAAAATATAGCCAATATGGTCTTCAGTTCATACAAAAATCTCATAGAAAAAAAACACGCTCAGTTTTACCAGAATTTTCAAGTGTTGCAGGCAAATCCAATTTTTTCCCCTAAAAAGAACATTATTCTGGATATAACAACCTTTTAAAAAAACTGCCAAATCTGTATGTTCTCAAGTGATGCCCTTACTAACGAAAACCATTTCATTTTTAGGATTCCGTACCTCAAAAGATAAAAAAGGAACCCATAAAAGATCACTTTCTTGTCCCTCTGTCCGTCTGTCTGTCTGTCCGTGTGTCACCACCAATTTTCTCAGGAACAGTCCACCTGTTCCTAGCAAGTTGAAATTTATACAAGATACTGAGGTCTATAGGTTTTTCATTTTTCGGAATTTTCCCTTTACTTGTGCTGTATGGTCAACCGAAAGTACCCTATACATTTTGGGTCGAAAACCTATAGGGTACTTCCGGTTGACCTAGAATTGTCAATTTTGGTTAAAAGCAAGGTAAAATAAATAAAGGATACAGCATAAATAAAGGAAAAATTCTATAAAATAAAAAAGGTTGAAAATTAAAGATGTCCCCATACATACATAGTTGACGCCAATTAAGATAGTCCTGGACGACAATGGATAGGTACGGAACCCTCGACGCACGAGAACGACTCGCACTTGACCGTTTTTAAAATATAAATAGAATAGAAAATTCTCAGAACTTAACATTGCATACACATGTAATTGGAAATCATTGTAATTTGGTCTTACAAAAAAGTTATTAATCAGTCAAACATTACTAACCTGCGTGCATCAAAATCATGGTACATCTTATAAGGTCCAATAATAGTTACTGATATGTTTTTTTATAGAAAACTAGCTTCCCCCAGCGTCTTCGCACGCGTTGTTTGTCTACAAAAAGTAGCCTATGTTTGAATCCAGGTCATAATCTATCAACACGTTAAATTTAATCGAAATCGGTTCAGCCATCACGACGTGATTGAGTAACCAACAAACATCCAAACTTTCGTATTAGTGTGATCTGTAATTTGAACATCTGCGTGACCTTACGAGGCAATACTTTGTTATAGGCGATGGTTACCACTTAACATCAGTCAATTCCAGATCGTATAAAAAAACCTGATAACTACAATGCCTATTTTGTATCATCATTAATTTAGTGGAACTTTCTGTACGGGAGTACTATAATTTAATCCATGGCCCTGGTTTTGTTTCGATGTTAGATTACAGAAATCAGAGGCACCTTTGAAACGGCTTTGTACGTATCTGTTGGAAGGTTAATGGATAAAGTACAAGAGGAGATTTCATTATTAATTTCTCGTTTGATTTCGTTTGCCGATGAGGCAAATTAATTTATTACTGGTGCTTTTGGAATCTTTGTTAAATTTACTAATTTATTAGCCAGCTTTGTGACCTTGGTCACTTTGGACGGTCGTTTGTTTCCATTAGTTCGCAATAATCATATCTCAAATTAGTTTGTCAAAAATTGGACCAAATTATCTCTTGTTTATGCAGTCTATATACTATTATATATACATATTGACTGTAGGGCTGAGACACAGGAGGTAGCGGGTTTGATTTCCGCCGCGGAACAAATGTTTGCATGATCTACAGATATTTGTTCCGGGTCTGGATCTTTTTTCTATGTATTATAAGTATGTATTTACAAAAAAAAGTATGTGAGTATTCTATCAGTTATCTGGTTCCCATAGTACAAGCTCTGCTTAATTTGGGGCTAAATAGCTATGTGAAATGCCCACCCATATTTTGTTTTAGCTACGTAGTGCATATTTGCGTAGGTCACACACAACATTAGCATTGCCAAATACATTTATGTGATGTTTTGTTAATACTTCTAATAGTTAGCGGTGAAACCACAATCCTATCATGCTCTTCATTTTACAACAGCTATTAAGATATTGCAATGCCCAACGAGCAATAATCTAAATTGAAATAGGTTGTCTTAGATGTGGATGCTCTCAATTCAGTATTCATTGAGAATAGTGGAGCTATCGGGAATTATTGTCAAATCTCTGGGGCAATGCGACGGTTGTGAAACGGGAACGAAGGGCTGGCAAATATAACAAAATAAATTCAAATAGAAAATGTTTTTGCAGTACTCGTATTTACTCACAAATATACTTATCTTCTTATTTTAATTTTGAAAATAGTTTCTTAAACGATCACTAATATCACAGAGAAATGATAGATAGATAGACACCATAAACAATAAAACAATAAAAAATAAACATTATTAAATATTATTATAAATACGGGATTTATCACATACCGTCTTATCGGTGTTCGACCGACAATGTTTCGGATCAATGTGCGAGGCGAGACGTTATTCGGAGCGGATCGCACTCACCCTGATAAAGGAATTGAACCGAAACATTGTTGGTCGAAACACCGATAAGACGGTACGTGATAAATCCCGTATTTATAATAATGATTGAAATAAATCACGACAGTTTTATAAGTAAAACTATTCAAATAAATTTTCTTAATAAAAAAATAATGTATACAATCGACGGTCTTATAGCGATCTCTACCAGATACTTTTATTATATACTACGTGCAACTACCTGCTAACATTAAACGGGTTATTTATCGCGTGTTTACCTATTTATGTATTATCCTGACGTTTCGACTAATACGCAATAAAAAAAACAGGTAAATACACGTTTAATATTAGTAATTATGTAAAGTGATAGCAAAAGTTTAAAAAATTCTACGTTGAACAATTCATCATTTCGAATTTAAACATCAATAATTCAAATTCCGTCAATCAGTTCGTAAATTTTTGGTTGCATTCAAATGTATGCATACTTCTGATTCTGATTGAATGTATCCATGACGTCCATATAAAAGTTACTTATAAATCATAAATATAAATAAATATTGCTGGACATTTCACACAGCGCTATCTAGCCCCAAACTAAGCAGAGCTTGTACTATGGGAACCAGATAACAGTAGAATACTTATATTCACTTTTTTTGTAAATACATACCTATCATATATAGAAAAACATCCAAACCCGGAACAAATATCTGTAGATCATGCAAACATTTGTTCCGCGGCGGGAATCGAACCCACTACCTGCGTCTCAGTCGGCTATTCGTCCACTGCGGCACGGAGGTCGTCAACTTATTATTCATTCTAAGCACACAGTTTATAGTTTAAGAAATGAGTATTGATTGTGGATACTCTTTAGTTAGCAGCCCTATTTAAGAAGACGATGTAAAAGGAACTCCCCCTCGGTTTGGTCACTTATTGTAACATCAGCACTGTCTGGCGTTGTCTTGGCTTTTACTTTGACCGCTCTGCCTTTTGGGATAATTTGATATAATAATATTTTATATACGTTTAGAAATAAAGAATAAATGCTGGCCATTTCACAGAGATATAGCCTCAAACTAAGCAAAGCTAACCAAGGTACTACCTACATACTATTAATAATATAAAAATATCCAAACCCGGAACTAGTATCTGTAGACCATTCAAACATTTGTCCCGCAGCGGGAATCGAACCCCTAACCTCCTGCGTCTCAGCCGGCTTTTCGCCCACTGCAACACATAAGTCGTCTTTATTTACGCGTAGAACTTTTATCGGATCTTAATATCTTGAAAAGGGGGGTTTTTTATAACTCCTCACCTAACTAATATAATATTTAATTTAGGTATTACGTGAGTTTAATTTAATGAAGTCACCATGAAACCTTTATCTAGCGGTATATTCTCGAAATCCCCACAGCTACGTCCCCACCGGTACGTAGAGGCCTCGTAACCGGACAATAACTACAAACATACCTGCAAACAACGGGAAATTTTAATTATTTGAAAACAAATTGCCCGTGTTAAAGCATGTGTGTTTATAGTAATTGCCTAGTTACGCACCTGTGGGGACGTAGTGGTGAGGATTTCGAGGATAAACCCTTTCTATTTTACTTAGAAAACTTTTGTGATTTATTTCAATCATTATTATAAATACGGGATTTATCACGTACCGTCTTATTGGTGTTTCGACCGACAATGTTTCGGTTCAATTCGGGGGAACCTTCATCAGGGTGAGTGCGATCCGCTCCGAATAACGTCTCGCCTCGCACTGACTACCTAATCACCTAACCCCTAATCCTTTCGCTAATTCTTTAGGAACAAATGAAATATTTGTGTAAAATATTAAAAGAACGGTAACAGTTTAATTCGTATCTATGTTTTTTGGTTAAATTTACAATGTTTTGAAACCATCAATATGATAAAAAGCAACATCGAATAATATCGAATGATTTATTTATAATTCATAAGGTCTCCAAGCTACTACACCTTTGTGAATAATTTAGACGCCAGACACATATTATTTTTGCAGGGGTCGTGGTCTCGATGTTTGTCCTATAAAATATCATTTTAGATCATAAAAGGGGACGAATCCTTGAAGTAGCGGGTCTTGCGGAATTAATGTTTGTTCGATCTTTGGTCAAGGTTATAAAATGAAAAATCTGTTAATATTTAAAAATGTGTATTAGTTTGCCACTTATTAAAATGACTCCATAACTTGGGTAGCTAATAAAAAAACTGTACAACATAGGTTGTAAAAAATTTTTTTTAGCGATAAATACCTGTCGTTGCGTAGAATGCATAACAATTTTCTAGCATTTTTGAATCAATAGATGAAAATAGGTTTTACTTATATTTGAAATTTCCATACTATTATTTCTATAAATGCCTGCCCTAAGCTCTATCAAGACCTAAACCCAAACGTGATAAATCAAATGCCATTGTTTCTCAAACTTCATTCCGTAGAACACCTTCACATGAAAATTAATTACGTGATTCAAATTCCAAAACAATCCAAGCATTAATTCTCCTGACACTAATTGTACTGAAACTATACCGACAGATTGATAAATAGTTAGTAGGTAAACTTCGCGCCTGTGGCCACAGAATAGTGAACAGTTACTAGGTAAACTATAGCTACAAATGACGCGAAATCAATTCCGAATCCGACGCCTTGTTGCCGAAATACACTCACAATTACAATGGCTCAATCTACACAAGAGCAGCTTTCTAACTGGATTACGTCCCGGGTAAGGATGTGGCCCGTTAGATAGCAACACGCGAAATGAAAACCCGCTTCAGAATACGAAATTACTGTTACATACGGACAAACCTTGATCCGCCCTTTCCATTATACAATGATCCTCTCCATCCAAAGGTTGTCTGAAAGAGATCGCTTTCTTTAGCGATAATACCGCTCATTATGCTTACATTTATCTTTTATTAATTTCTTTTTAACTGTTGTTGTGTCTAGCTTGTAAGGAATAAAAAAAATCATTCATTCATTCACTCTAGGATTTTCTATGAGTATACGAGACTAGGAGTACCATGGTACCACAACTCCCAAACCACAAACAAATATTAGTATAATATGCAACCATTGTCCCGGAATCGAACCAGCAAACTTTTGCCTCTAAGTAGACAACTCGCCCACTCGCCAAAACCATCAATTGTAATAACATTTACCAAATTCAATACCGACATGAAAACATTTTTTTATCAAAACACAAGAGACAGAAAGTAAGTATAAAATTCAACTTAGTATTTTCTGAGACAAGAACATCGCTTTCCGCTGTTACTACTACCACAATACCTTTCCAAGCGCAATCCCACGACATTATAACCCTTTCAAGGAGTCACAATCACAATTTGCGGTTGTTTGTCAAGTGGAACATTACATTTAACAGCTCGTTTTAAACTTCTTAATTTTGTAACGTTCTGCGGTGTTTAGTATTGTGGTCTGTGGTTCACTTGAGAAACACTTGCTAATGAGGTACTTGATTGTCGTTTGTCTAAATAATGTTCTTTTGTAGACGCGGGAAGCCGATAAGTTAGTGAAGTAGGTACTTAGCGCCTAAATATGATTTAGGGAGTTGTCAAATCATACAAATATGTATGTCAAATTTAAACATATTTAGTCGCAAAATACGTTTAGGGATCGTTGTGCAAGCCAGTCTTGAGGTCTTAACACAAAAAAGTTAAACACCCACTAAACACTGTTATAAGAAATCCTAAACAAAAATTGGTAAGGATTTTTTTTAAACACGCGTTAAACAGTGTTTGACTTTTTTGTGGTAACAAGGATAATGTTTATCCTTGTTGAAGTTTTTGATAAAACTGTCAAACAGAGGAATCTTCAGACTCCGTGAAGCGAGAAATAATTTAAGAATAATTAAAATAAATATCAGATAGTACAAAATTATTATTAGAAATATCGCCTCGCACTGACGTGGTTCGGAGCGGATCGCGCTCACCATGATGACGGTTCACGAATTGAACCGAAACTTTGTCGGTCGAAACACCGATAAAACGGTACGTGATAAATCCCGTATTTGTCTGTAATTGAAATGAATGATTGAAATAAATCACGAAAGTTTTCTAAGTAAAATAGTACAAAACTTTTACCATTCGTAGCCAATCAAATGTAACTTTCCCAATAGTTTGTCACGTTAACTGTGTAACTATGGTGTTTAGTGTGTTAAATACGTTTTACAATTATTAAGTATTAATCAGTTATGTATATAATTAATTTGTTGTTCCACTTATCGATAAATAAAACTTAAATAAATATTGCTGGACATTTCACACAGCGCTATCTAGCCCCATACTAAGCAGAGCTTGTACTATGGGAACCAGATAACTGATAGAATACTTATATCCTTTTTTTTTTGTAAATACATACTTATAGTATATAGGAAACATCCAGACCCGGAACAAATATCTATAGATCATGCAAACATTTGTTCCGCGGTGAGAATTGACCCCGTTACCTCCTGCGTCTTAGCCGGCTATTGGCCCACTGCGCCACGGAGGTCGTCAAAAAGTAATAAAAGTGATCTCCTTTTGATAATCTTTAGAGAGCATAGGACACCACTACATTATTACCCATATATTTTATATTAACATCAAGTTATTGGGAAATATATAGAAAATACTTGATTGCACTAGTTAACATATAGGCGAACTTAATGCAAATTAGTATTTTCTTCCAGCTAACCTAATTATTAATTATGTATTTGTTTATACCATATAATAAAAACAAGGCCAGACGTAGTGACGACAGGTGGACTAAGGCACTAACAGAGTGGAGGCCGAGAAATGGCCATCGAAATAGGGGACGTCCACCATCGAGATGGGTCGACGACATCCATAAGACCGTGGGTCGTACGTGGTTCAGACTGGCACAGGATCGGGAAGAGTGGCAAGAAACAAGGAGACGCCTATGCCCAGCAGTGGGTCGACACGGGCTGAGAAAGATGATGATGAAATAAAAACAATAAGAAAAGGATGCGGCCATACAGGGGCTTTCAAATCAAATCAAATTGTATTTATTGCGTAATATGGGTAACAAACAAGGTGTATGCACAGTTGTTGTGTAGGTACAGCCATATTCAGCGCTAACGCATGCAATGTCAAAGCTTTACGTGTTCATTTTATTATTAAGTAAGTATTTATTTATAATAATTATATTTTTTGCAGTTCTTACCTCATATAAAATTTAAAACAATAAAAAAAAATTATAACGGGTCATTCAAAACTATTATCGTATTATAATTATTATAATTGTCATTGGCTAGGTAATCATTAACACTATAATATGCTTTTTCTATTAATAGCTTTTTCAATTTCAACTTCAATAAATTTAAACTAGGAGCATCTAGCACACTCTTTGGGAGATGATTGTACAAACACACAGCCATGCAGATTACACTTTTATTGTATAAAGTCGTCTTGTTTCGGGGGAAACAAATTTTATTGTTGTCTTTTACTTACACGGGTTATAAAAGATCTATATTATTTTTAACAAATGTCGTTGTTTCACAAATATAATATATATGCTTTGTCAGTTAATATACAAATATGGTTTATAATGAAGATAGGAATCATTGCATCGTAATTAGATAATACAAGTAACTGCGACACGTGTATACGGCTTACAACAGTAAAACCAATAAATGTGAGATGGAGTGGAATAATCGATTCGACAAACAAGAGGGCCTGCTACGACTCGATACACCGGGAATCGAGACGATAGACATTCGGATTAGAATCGATTTCCTTGATGTGTTCAATGTCTGATGTGGTTCTGAAAGATGATTATGATAAAATTCATCAAATACGTTTTAGTTTATGAGGGGCATAAGGACGCAGTAAAAAATATTGTTTCAGTAGAAAAACTGTGGAGAAATTTACCCTCTAAAATTTTTTTAGTATTAATTGAAAATAAAAATTGAAAGATCATTATTAATCAAATATAGATAGATAAATAATATCTTTATTGCACACTATCTTCTTCTGTATCTTTACATACTATATACAGATATAAATCAAGTCGCTTCCGCTGTCTGTTACCATAGATCTTTTAAACTACTCAACGAATTTTAATGCAGTTTTCAGCAATAGATAAAGTGATTCAAGAGGAAGGTTAATATGTATAATACATACGTAGTAACTGCGAAAGTAACTGTTTGTTTGTTAGTTTATTTGTTACCTTTTCATAACTAAACGGCTGAACGGATCGTAATGAAATTTGGCAAGGAGATAGATTATATCCTGAGAAAGGACATAGGCTACTTTTTACCCGAGTGTGCAAAAGCAAGGTGATGTTTTTATTGAAATACCATGCATGCGAGGCAGCGGGCGGGTCAGCTAGTTAAAATATAAATAAATGAACCACAAAAAATTATGTTCATAGGTACAATGGGCACCCTTATCGCTAAAAGCTATCCCTTCCAGGCAACCTTTTCATGGACACGTTCCATGTTTATCCCATGGTTGCCGGATTCATCACTTTTAGCGATAATATCGCCCATCTATATATAAAACAAAACTAGTTACACCACTTATAACTCAAGAACGGCGTGACTGATTTTGATGATCTTTGATTTGTTGGATTTGTTTCGGCCCCGAATAGCAGAATAAATATTAAAATATCGGAAAAATTCACGCAAAAAGAAGTTATGAAGAAAATTCATTTTCACATAGATGCAGCTAATGTAGGTCGATTGACAATTCTACTGGGGTGACGTACATTGGCAGCCCGCTTTATACGCATGTCAAGGCGGTACAAAGTTCGGCAGGTCAGCTAGTTGTATATAAATATCATTGCTTCAGTGTTTTATATTTATATCATAGAAATATTGCCCTAGTCCATTCACTTAGACACGGGTTTTATTTGAATACAAATTAGGGTTCAATGCTTGAATATTTTAGCAAAAATAATACGGGACTCAACCTACATACATACTATGTCAAGCACAATTTCCTATAATTTTCCCAACAAAAACCATACAATAACAGTTCCTAGCAAATATGTGGAAAGTCGACATCAAAAGGCACGTATGTTTTCATCGACGGTCATTGATTAAGTTCTCTTGTCACATCAAAGGGCCGAGGGACTATTGTGAGACCTTCAATAGTATTTCCAACAAATTTTTTCTCAGAATACCACTACATCATAATACATAATACCTATATGTATTTTACGTTGATAATAATAGCCCTAATGTTATGAGTTCTGATTGAGGAATCGTTTTTTGAAGATATACAACTGTCATTCATTACGTAAAAGCCCTGAGATCATTGTCAGGGCAATGCAATCGACCAATGATGAATAATAGGCTAATTACATGTTCCTGTCGTCAGTAAGCTTTCATTTGAATATTAAACGAAAATTAGGTAGGTGTAAGTGTTTTCATAGCTATACATCTAGGACTCTATTGACAGTCACAAAGGGTATGTTTTCACAAGAAGATTGTAGACAGCAAAAAGATGATAGCTATATTAATTCGTACATTAATGTCAACATCGTCATCATAATAACGCATCACTGTCTTTTCCGAACAAGCCCGATCATATCTCAGTCCTTAATGAGTTCAAAGAGGACATTATCACAGCGTTTGCAGTTCTTTACAAATTTTATGCTTTACACATCAAAAGAAACTGAATTGTGAGTGCAATAATTGGTCAATGTTAGGACGCAACGACGCATGCCGTGTGCATGCGGTGCCAAATTGAAATAAAAAAACAAAAACACATTGTTTATGTGACGCCTTATTAACGAGAGATTTATAGTTGACGTTTCTTTTTAAAAGATTTCTGTTGTTATTTTAATCAATCTTGATTATATTAAAGTTAACAATACTGGAGAACTGACGTCAGAGATGCAAAGCCAAAATGAACTGAGGAAATCGTGGTATTTGTTTTTGTGGATTCAAAAAGTTCGGTTGTTTCACCTCAAATTAATTAACATTTAGCTGGTCCACCCTAACAGAAGTACGATTAAAAACTAAAACATCATTTATTTCATGACACTTATATAGGGTGTTTGATAATAATATATGCACAAAAATTAAAGGGATTATTTAGAAGAGCATAATAAATAAATTTGTGAAATGTTTACCATAGATATGTAAAATTTATTTTGGCAAGTAAAAACAAACACTTTATTAAATTTATGTTGTGCTATTGCATAATGCTTGCTATATAACCACAGATACTGTATTGGTGACGTCTCGAGATATCTCTTGTTGTCCCTTTCTAACCCAAAACCCGCAGCCATTTTCGAAAGAGATATCAAATCAGCCTTTATTTTTGGATGTCGATTGCAAGAGTTTAATATCGAAATAATCACCTAAACTTAGTCGATTTTCTTTAAAATTTTATGATATAACTAGTAGTTTTTTTTTTCGAGAAGTATTACTCCATGTTTTGAGAAACCGTCACTTGAATATCGTCGGTATATTACCAAACACCCTGTATATCAGAAGAAATATTCCTGTACAAATAACGTAGTCTTCAAGACAAAACAGTTGCAATTATAGAAAACATGAAACAGTGGCATTTCACACTTTGTACCTTACGAGTGATGTTATGGGAACCATGTGCAGCCAATATTGTTTCATTTATTGAAATTGCTGTAACATTCAAATTGTATACTGCACATTGTTTGAGATTATTTCTGTAAATAGATTCGAGAATAGCCAAGTTATCATCTATAAATAAATTAATATTGCTGGATATTTGACACAGCGCTATCTAGCCCCAAACTAAGACCCGCAACAAATATCTGTAGATCATGCAAACATTTGTGCCGCGGCGCGGATCGATCCCGGTACCTACGGCGTCTCAGCCGCTCTCAGAGTGTAGTTAATGTAAATAATCCGTATGGGCCGGAGAATAAGTTAATTTCTATCCTGTTACTATTTTATTGTTTATTTATTTTATTTATTTGGGTAATTGTTGCCTGAATTAAATGAATTAATGAATGAAAACACTTTATTGTACACCATTTAAACAAAAAAAATTACGAACATATTATGTTGTTTGTAATTTTTTAACGCAGGAAAACACACAGGAAAGGAAATAGTACAATGAGCGGTCTTATCGCTTAGAAGCGAAAGGAAAAAATAAAAAATTAATGTTTTATTATTATTTGTTGTGATGTTTTTAAGGAGTTTCGACTATTGTGCCACTATTTAAAAACTTTATCGGTTTCATCTTGTATTGAAAATGAATGATAGAGGGTCCGCCGGCAAATTGCAGCATTTGATGGTTGAAGAGCGCAATTAATTTACTAATAGGAAGTAATAGAGTTCCTTGTTAAAGGGCTCGCCCGGGAAGAACTACCACCATACCTATTTGTGCTGCCAAGCAGCTGTGTTTCGGTTTGAAGGTTGGTTGCCGGTAAAATTACTGGCACATGAGGCTTTACACGCAGTGCATCGTAGGGCACGTTTCTAAAATGCGTGACCTAGGAAGCAATTTTGTTATAGGCGATAGTTACCACTTAACAACAGGTAGGCCAAAGAAAGAAAGAAAAACACACTGAAGTGTCTGGGACAAGATTTTAGATAGGCTGTGGGTACTTAATAATATAAACATTTTAATCTCTCCGCTAGTCTGTTCTCTCAGTTTAGTCAGCCAAATCTACAGGAAATACTTTCTTCAAAAATAAAAATATATTATTTTAATTAACTAGTGGTTCGCCCCGAACTGAGGTCTCGCGAGTCTCACATAAAAACAAAAAAATATTATTTGTAATCTTTGACTATCAAAATAGTGCCCCGAAATGAATTACCACGTTATTTGACCTACAATTTCATCCAAATTACAGGTAATGGGAGTTCATGTAAATTGGTACCCTTTTTTTGGGTAGAAATTGCAGTTATTCTGGATTTCAGACTTTTGCCTATATTTGTGTCACTAAAGCTACACGCATACCAAATTTCAGCACTGTGGGGTGGTCACTGGAAATTTTAAACACGGTGAATTTTGTCAAAGTTTTGTTTTTATGAAGGCAAAAATTACAAGGAATAAACTAGAAACAAAAACGGGGTTGAAATGTATTAATAGAGACCTTTCATTTGACGTCTTATTTGGCCTAAGTCTCATTTTAATTTTTTTTACCTCTCTTGAATCCCCAACATCTCAACAACCCCCAACATTTTTAGCTCGTTTAGTCACACCAAAATTATGCCATCACTACCTACGTATATACCAAGTTTCACGATGATCAGATAAACGCTTCGAAAGTTATCCTCGGACAAACAAACATACATACATACAACGCCGATTTGCCCAAGTTGATTTGGAGATCTCGCTTCGCTCGATCAATAATTAGAGCTTAAAACTCAATAGTTTTATTATAGTTTTTACGATTCCAAACGTTATAGCAGACAAGTTTTTGTTATTAGGAATAACAACAAAAATGATAGCTGTAGGAAACGGATGTTAGAGTTGTGTCTGTTTCATTTTCAATATAACTTGCCAGACGTTTGTAATGTTTCTCGAGAACACTATTATATCTTGAAACTGTTAACTATTTCAATACTAGAGCGAGGCTACTATCACACTAATATTATAAATGTGAAAGTTTGACTGTTTGTTTGTTACTCAATCACGTCGTAACAGCTGAACTGATTTCAATGAAATTTGGTATATAAGTAGATTATAATCTGGATCACTACATAGGCTACCTTTTATCCCATAAATCAGTTTCCATGGGATAAAAATGGAGTGTCAATTTAAGTTGCAACAGCGAGTTTAGCTTTATTTCTAGGTTACCTACACATGTAGTAGTGTAACGCGTATGAAGTCGCGGGTAACAGCTAGTTCTTCTATAAAATATAGAAATGCAGAGATTTTATTTCTTATCTACTGAAATTTTCTGGCCACAATGTAACATTTCATTTCAGAAGAGCATAATTATGTTTAAAACGTATCTCCATTATCTTCATATCAATTAGATATATTTGGTATTATCCTAAGGTTGTCTGGAAGATATCGCTTTGTTTAGCAATAAGACCCCCATTGTGCTTACATTTATTTGTTTTTTATTTATTTTGAACTGTTATTGTGTTAAGCTTGTAAGGTATATTAAAGAATTTTCATTCATTCATTCATCTTTACACACATCGTTTCAAGAAAATATCTTTTCACACCACCTGCTCGACAGTATCAAATTATATATATTTTTTGTTAATAGTTTATTTGTTTTATATCAATTTTTACAATTCTGGTTGAAGCCCTGACTCCTGAACTAGCGTGAGCTGTATGTCAGGAGTCAGTTTCTTCCCACGTTAAATGACAAAATAACAATATGTCATGTAAACCTCACTGAAAGCAGGTGATTAAATCCCTACGGCTGAGCCGGGAGTAAAGTTGTACTGATTTTCATTATACCCGCGCGGGCATAATGTGATTTGAATTTGGAACCTCTTCTGTATTAAAATTTGAACCAAAGAGACCCACACAATAAGAACTTATTCGTAAATCGAACTAACCTCTGCGAATAATGCACCAACCTAGATTTGGTTTTTATTGTCTCGCAGAAAGTGTGAAATGTAGAGCATTCTCCTCGTGGATAAAGCTGTCTGCATCTTGGGGTTGCTTATATCCCTAACTGCATTCAGGATTCTAGTAACTACCTCGCTCCTCGCTCGAGAGTTAACCCTAGAATCCTACGTTACGTTCATGATTCAATATAGCGCACGTGACGCAAGATACTGCTTTATCCCCTGGTTTAATAATCTATTATAGTAGCTTGGCCTGCTTTTAAAGAAAAGTTACCAAGGTAAATACACCTATGAAATAGCTTTAAGTTATTCATTCATCACAATACTTCACATCACGATACCAACTAGTGCTCTATTTGGCCTACTATTGTTACAAAATCATACATACAATGAAGAGTAAAACAATTCTGATAAAACTTGATAACCCCACAATGGACTATTAATTACAGTAGGTAATAGGAAAACAACAAGTCGCTACAATGATAGCCTAAAAAAATAATATTTAGCAACCGAACAATAAGTTTATTATAAAATAGAAGATTACATTTTAAAGTTCAAAGTCCATACAATTTATAAACTTATTATAACTATAAAATATTTCCCTTTGTTAATATTTGTCTCTGGTATTTACAAGTTACGGAAATATTATGAGAATATACTACATGATATTTCCTTCAGTCGAAAGCATAGTACGAGAACATTATTCCAGAATAATAAAATAAATAAAAAGCATTTATTGAGGAACAACATATATACAATCATGTGTACAGTTTGAAACGATGATGTCTGTATTAGTATGAAAACTGTGTTACAGACACCAACTCTCTCCAATAATGTCCTCAATAATGAGTATCTAGGTAAGTTAAAAAAACGCCTAACTACCTATAGTAACTTTACCATCGTCGATTTGTATAGAAAATTAACAAAAGGTCTATGTACTAAAATAGGGGTATCAGACAAGGTATATAATGTAGATTAACTTTATGTTATATCCAAATTAACTGCATTATTATCTTAAATAACCTAAATTAAGAGCAATTCATTTGATAAACAGACAAAATTGGAAACAATAAAACAGATGACAAAAGTCACGTATCTGCAGGTCACTGATTAATTACTTGACCCATTTAATAGTTTCCGAGTGAAATAAAGTTATCAGTTCATTAAATGAAGATTATCACGCAGTAAGCATTGGGACCTCGCGAATTGTGTTGACCCATAAATTTATAGCTGGCAACACTTATCTGAACTTATCCGAATTCTTGACGAATGTTTTTGCGAATTTAAGTATGACCTGAAAATATGTAATATGTATGCAGACTATTTAATAATTAAATAATTATTTTGAAAGTTATCTTAAAAAACATCTGAGATGTAGGTATTCTCAAATTTTCGGTTTTAATTTAAACAAATGCCTGTCCCATTGTCTTCCACTTTTGCCAGTCGTAATTTACATTTAAATCAAATCCCCTTGGCTTCGTCTTCCAACCATTCTTCAGAAATTCTCATTGAGTATGACCTCGGTCTTATAAGACTAACAAAAGCATTATAAAGGAGATGTAGCATTAGTTTTTGTTCACACCCCAGCACGGACACGTGTGATTCAACCGAATACCAACCTTTAGAACGCGAGGAACCATTATTTGCATACCGGTTCCTATACGATATTAATCAAAGGTTTTATTAGTGAACATCAAAGAATACACACAATGCTAAGATCTCTTATAAGGTACCCTCAATACTATTGTTACTTTTGTCGGAGGTTGATTTACGATCAGCCACTGTTGTTGGGCCACTAGGTATTGTGTTGTCAGTTTTTGTTTGGACCTCACGGACATTGTGTTACCCCTACGGTCCGGTCTCCTTTCAACTTGATCTTACTTTGATGGAGCTGTAGCTGGTACAATGCTCGTGGTCAACTTCACTCAGATGTACTCACTAGTAGGCAATGGCAAATATTATTAAAAATGTCTGAAAGTTTCATTATTTGCTGTCACGATACGTTATTTGAGACTACGCTAACCGCTAAGATACTTCTGATAAGATTTCAAGTACAGGAAAAATCTATAAAAATATAACTGTATATCTTTGACATTGGATAACAGTTTGACTGTTAATTTCTGATAAGAAAAAATCAAAAGTAAAATAGATCCTATAAGAATTGGCGTGGATCTTACAGAACTTTGAAACACATAGACAAATATTTACGAGTATTATTGTGGTATACGAATCATAATAAAAGTATGAAAGCAATTTATTCGCGAACGGTTTTGTATGTTCAACATCTAAACAGCTTCCCATCCCGTCTCAACCCTTTGTCCTCTGCCATCAAGTCCTTGACCGCCTATTGTACTGATACACAAAAGAGCGGCTACGATTGAGCACAGGCTTGTAATTTTCATGCTTCACTCCACACATTGCCACTCACACACATCTCTTCCGAATCATTACGTTCCGTACCTTTATGTTTGCCCTCATCTTCATGCCGTAATTCATTGTACAATGAATAATCATCAACATTGTGAGCTCCCGTGTCTTGATTGGCTTTCAATATTTTTTCGAATGTTATAATGTTTGCGTCATCAGTACTAATGATTGCAACCGGTAGCACAATGGTTATTGTTGAGCTTTTTGTGGAATTTACTAGTCATTTTATTTAGTTGGTGTTTTATTACTATAGTTTGATAACAATAAAATATTGGGAGATACTTTGAGTTTTTAGTGTCTAATAAACATGTCGAAAAGATTAACAATTTCGACGGATTAATGGTGGCTAATTAGGAGTTAGTTCGAATCACCATGAATAAATTATTTCTTATCAATATAAAATAAATGATTCTCAGATAGATACGAAACCTCCGGACAAGTAATTAAATAACGCTTATATATTTTGTGGTCTTAAAAATAGTAGTAAATATTTAGTGCATAATCAGATATTTTGGCAAGTCAATAACAAAATACGTTTGTTATGTATGAGATATTTGTTCTTATAAAACTGTTCATAACCAAAATTTAAATCGTAAAAGTTTCATTATAATCTCAAAGATAGGCAGAACAGTCATATGATGGAGCACTGCCGCTTTAGAGTGCGCATGTCTATCTTAACATGTAAAGGAGCTTTCATGTATCCATATTTTGAGGTTTAGTTTGAAACATTTTTTAAATGTTTGAAGAGTTCAGTTTTAAACATTTTTTTTATTCGCATTGCGGCCATGTAGTTCTGGGACACCTTTGTGTTTTAGATTCTTGCATTGAATTGATATGCACTTCTTGAAAATAAACAGCTCGGGTATAAACCCGAGCTGTTTATTTTCAGTTAGTCAATATAGCCTTCCTTCTGTGAGCCACAGGCTATTTTTAGTAGGGTAAAAGTAGTCTATGTTTCAATGCCGGTCATAACCTATCTATTTCATCGAATCAGTCCAGCCGCTTTGTTATGAAAACGTAAAAAAACAGACAGGCAGAGAGACAGACAGACAGAAAGGCAGACAGATAGAGAGAGAGTTAGTAGAGATACAGTTGAATTTATAATATTATATAAGCATGGATATCGATTGAAGTAGCAGGGTAAAACTTTTCATGAATAGAGTGGTTTACATAGTAAAATGTTCTTGCCCAGTGAAAACACTTCTCAATTCTAAATCTGTATACAATCCAGTCATAAAATATGGCTCCAACAATAAAACAGAAGTGCGTTCTACTTCAACGCCGAAGTTACTCCATATTTTGAGATGGATGAAGCTTTTATTACACTACTGGTTAATTTCTTTCAAAACAACTGCGACTTATGACTATTCTGGGAGTTGCAAAATATTTTGATAAGAAGTAAATATAATAAAAGCATGCGTCAATAAAGTAAAGCAAAGTATAATTACAAATAATTAAACAAGATACCGCCTGCGGCTGTGCTCGTGTGCTTTGTCAATAAAAACAGGAAGACGAGCAAATAGTCTTAGTGCCTGTTTCACGACCTCAGAATAACTAATTGAAAAAATAATTCTCCTTTTATCTGTTTTCATGTGAAAACAAAAGACGTTGTATATATTTTTATTCCGCATGTTAGCGTTAATCAGAGATGGTGAAATAGACACTTAGGGTTCTTGCAAGAAACAACAATAAATTAGCTCTAGACCAATTTGCAGATAGAAATAATTGAAGAAAAATAACACACATTCGCATTTTAGGATTCAAAGTCCAGAACTGAAGCATCAAGAAATTCCAGCACTTTAAAAATATAATGATTAAATAAATTTTTGTACATCAACTCAATTTTGGAATCATAATTTTGTGATTCCCTGGAATGTTGTATTAGCAAAAAAATGTAAAAGACTAAATCAAACAATGATTATGAATTTATAGTCAATTAAAATGATCCACGTGCACAATGTATGCAGAACAGACAAAAATTTTAACGACATGGCACAGACAATTGAGCCACTAATCATAACCACAAAGATATATGAAAATACTACAAAGAATAGTCTGAAACAAATAAATCAGAGGAACAATGTCGTCCAGAACAAAATTACCCCTTTATTATTGTTTTTTTATGAATTATCGCCTACATCTGATCTCTTTTCCTTTGAAACGGTCCCGGTAGCATCCATCACGGTGTTATTGTTTGAACATTTGGTATGTGAGAGGGAGATAGAAGATAACATTAGTCAAGATTTAGTTTTGTTTCACGAGTCTCGTCTGCGCGGATTAAGACCTCAATGGTATGTTGTAAACGTCTTGATGATTGATTTTGGGATAGATTGGTTGTTTTGTTTTGTATTTCATGCAATAGTTTATTTAGTTTCGTTAGTGAACATTCATAGTTTTTAACTAGCGCGGGGTCAACCATACTTACCTCCGAGATTTACAGTCTAGATTTACAAATATTGTTATGTACTATAAACATTGCAAAACTTCATATTCATCTTCTTTAATCAATACCATAAAAAAACTATCTAAAAGTTTAATGTGGTTATTTTTTAAGCAATTACAATGTTCAATGCTTCATGTGTGAATTTCAACACAAACTGTGTCAGTTGTAAATAATATTACAAATTCAATTAGCAAGATTATAACTTGAAACGTTCGGAACATAAAGATTTAGATTATGATGTAACAACAATTACATACTTAGCCAATCAAATCATAATTTCAACAGTGAGTTCACAAAACATGTTGGACGGATCTATTACAAAACAGTTTCGTAAGCAATAAAATAGTGTTAATAGCTGTAAAAGTGGTAGTTAACGTGAAACTAATTAAAGCCAACCCTACATTATCATCCATTAACAATAATAGTCGTGAAATAGTAATAAACTACGAAAATCTCGCCGCGGCACATGAATGAACGTTATTCGTATAATATTCGCGTCCACAACTAAAATAAACCAAAAGGCGAACGGAAACGGCCGCTATATTATTAGACACGACAATTCTATTATTTTTATTCGTAACACATCTCGGAGATTTGCCCATAAATCTGTGATGGCAGCTACGGAGGTATAGGATGCTTCTCGGAACAAGGGAGTGCATTCGCACCCACTAGCTAAACCGCGTAATGAGACTCGTAATTAGGTATGATAATCAACAGCTGCATATACGTATACGTTTTGCACTACCGTGGCTACTTGTTTTACAGTATTGTCTAAAGCATTATGTGAATCTAAAATTAAAAATCAATTTATCTCACATGTTAATTTATCAACAACGGATGCCACATGTTCAAATCCATATTTCAGTGGTCAGTCGCCATTATGACTGGACACATCTTTCATCGAAGCGATCCATTATTTACAAGAAACGCCATTCTGTTCATTGTTTCATAATAAAACATTAATTTTGTCAACGGCCTCCACGGGCGAGCGCAGCGTGACAATATTAGAGCTTCCGTTCTTTATATTACAACAGAAATCTTCGAGTTCCTATTAATTTTATGAAATCCCACCGTAGTCATTTTTAAATCAGACAGGAAATCAAACGACGCAAACGGTTACGTTCAAATCTTTGACAACACATGCAAATCTTGTCCGATCGCACAAAAACAAAAAGCTCTTCAGAGCGAGGGACTTGAATAAAAAATAAAACTACACGTGCAACTCAAATGGAGGCAAAAAAGGTCAACAATATGCCTAATCTACAATCCATGTCACAGGCTAAAGGTTATGGAAGGTTGTACAAAAAACCATCACAAAACGAGCTGTGTTCCAGGGAAATCGACCGTATATCCTGTTTGATTCGTCGAAATATATATCCAGCAAACTCCCATTTAAAGCTCAAATTAATTTAGCCGTTGAACAGGATCTGAGTGCGGCATTGTTCGTACCTTGGGGAGTAGTGACAACAGATTTTTGTCGTTTTTTTCTTATTTCACATGTGGCATCGCAATCCTGGACGATATGTGACACATGTGTCGGTTTTGGGTTACTCCACAATAATGACTGCCTCTTCAAAGTTTCTCATATCTTTAGCATTAACATTCGTGTTTTAGGATTCAAATTTTTGTCCGATGTCATTGCTCCTTTGATCTTCACCTTTGGGTCTTTTAGTGGAATTGGATATGCTTACTCCAACAGGTGAGACTCGTTCCTTTCCGCATTAATTGAGATTGAGACAGGTATACGAGAATATCTTTATGCGTCACTGGATATAGCGTTATCACCCTATAGTTTTACGAGGGCCGAAACAAAACCTATAAATCTCGCTGGCACTGCATCTGAATAAGTAACTTTAAACCGTAACGCTACTGAAACGTATCTGGCCAATAAATTGAGTTCAGCCATAAATAGATCTATAAAAAATATTTTACGATATCTATATGAGTGAGATGTACGTACATTAAGACAATGTTATACGCGTATTACAATGGGTACATTATGGGCTAATTGATTCGGCCACAATGCCCTTTATACGGGCGCTCGTTGGTACAACGAAATTATTGTCTATGGAGGCAGACGTCTGGCAACACTTGACCAGAGACAAAATGGCTTTGTAATGTTTGGATGCGAGGCGCCATCGGTAATTCTATATGGAATCTAATTAATTACGTTTGATTTTAAACCGATGCAGTTTCAGCGGTTGCTGGAGAACATACTCGTACCTACTCGTTGGATCTGCTTAGTAGCTTTGGTACTCACTTGTCATGATAATCAACGGAAGGATAGGATTGGTAGAAATGCCGATTTTTATGATATACCTGAAACAAAATAAAATAATAATCAGAAATAGGTCTAATATTGACACAAACATATTTACACAAAATTGTGAGAAAGACGAATAATTTGACAAAACAATGCAAGTTGGGTTCAACTAACTTATACTTAACTAACAAAACCATGATTTTAAAATGTGAATTCAAAATCGTTCAAATTGATGAACAATTAATTGTAAACAAGGCACCCACATCTCAAATGCAAAAAACAGGGATGCAACTGAAATTGGATCTGATCTTCACACAGATGTGTTAATGCAGAGCATATGTCTGGATTATCTTCTACAATGTAGAGTTACAGTTTAGGCAACAGTATCTTAAGTGCAGGTTACCGTTATTCGATGATCTTTATATAAATAGGACTGCGCCTTTGTTTCGGGCTAAGTAATATCGATATGTACAACTCCTATAGTAATAAGTAGTACCTATGGACTAAAACAGCATTTAAATTTAAATGTTGCTTCAATACAATGAAGAAACGGAATATCTTTAGGCCCTGGAATGCCCTACCTGTCTCAATTCGTCATGCTAAATCTCTCCCTATCTTTAAAAACTTGGTCAGACAACACTATCTGTCATCCATCGCTCACTAGGCCACTTATTAATTTTTACATTTTTATAATATATATACGTAGGTATGACAATATATATTTTATGTCTTATAATATTAATATTTATGTAATTTTATGATTATATTATACATTATAATTATGCATTTTATTTTATATTATCTATATTTTTTATAAATATACGTGTACTAATAACATCGGATTTACGCCGCCGTCCTTATTTTGTTCACATAGATCCTGTCCATCCAAAGGTTGCCTGGAAGAGATCGCTCTTAGCGATAAGGCCGCCCATTGTACCTATTATTTAAGAGTGTATTTTTTTATAAATGTTTGTATTTAATGGTGTGCAATAAAGGAATTATCTATCTATCTTATAAGATATTACTAGAATTAACTGAACGATTACTAACATCGCTCGAAATAATAGATCTAAACATTAAAACGATATCTACAAACTGTCCACAGAAACATGCTATAGTAGCTTACCTAAGTTCATTTACTATTACCGGTATAACCATGAGAAGAAAATAACATGTCTGTACATTTAAAAATCACTGAAGTTTACAAGTAAATACTCAACAAGAATTATTCCTAAAGCTTAATCTACATTTCCCTACACATCTTCAATATGTCAATTATCAGCATCATTAACTACAAAGCAATAAAGAGATTCCAGACAATAGTTTAAACTATTCCAACGACTGTAAAACGAAACGGATTGTTAGGAAGGGGGAAGTAAAATTAAATCTGTCATTGGAGCAATAAAAATTGAGACGAAAGTACAAGGAAGTGATCTTTAATATACGGTTTTTTAAATTGGGACAAGAGGAAACTGTGGGTGATGGTTGGTTTGATTGAAAATTGGAATGGAATACGATGTTAAGATTTTTTTATATTAATTATAACGTAATGCATCATAATCATTTTAATAATGTGTTTTTAATAATATTGCTGTTAGAAATCGACAATTCTATAGGTTATGCTTATGCTTATGCAATTAGTACTCTGAGCCCTACACGCTTCTTCTTTAAGCTTAGCTTGAGGCTCTACTAGCTCTATGTTTTAAACAGCATTATAAGCTTTGTAAATATTCCTGAAATAAAAATGGCTTGATTTGATTCCGTAGAATACACTGTTTCTAATTTATTTTACTTAGATCCATTTTAAGGACTTGCGAAGTTAAATACTACTTTATTTATTAGCGGGTTCGATTCCCACCGCGGAACAAATGTTTGTATGATTTACAGATATTTGTTCCGGGTCCGGATGTTTTTCTATATATTATAAGTATGTACTCGTATCTACAAAAAAAAAGTATATATGTATTCTATCAGTTATTTGGTTCCCATAGTACAAGCTCTGCTTAGTTTGGGGCTAGATAGCGCTGTGTGAAATGTCCAGCCATATTTATTTATTCGAAAGTCCAACTCGACACGTCGTAGATTTTTATTTAGGTAGGTCATCATTATCACGTATTAAAAAAACATTTTCACAAATCGCTAATGATAGTTTCAAAGCTTCCTTTTATTGTAAATGGATTTTTTTTGTGATATCCGATACCATTGCCATCGGAACTCCCCCAAATGAAAAGGAAGCTGAAACTTCAGACATTTGGTATCGGACGGAAGCAACGTTGATTATTATCACAATGTTATTCTATAAATTTAGACTATCGCTTTAATATTCATAATAAATTATTTTATGAGTTTATATATCGAAGGTAGGTTGCACAGGATGCGTTACGCTGCTTTATTGTTGAACTATTTGTTTTCTTTTATATCAGACTTGTCGTAAAATTTGAATGTTTTTATCCATTCATGATGTTCATTCATGACGAGAATAGCATCTGGTGCGGGACAGTTTAAAATAGCTTTCTTTTATAGCTTATGACAAAGAGGTAGCATTATAAAGATTTGTGTACAATATCGTACTTTAAAAATTAGATACGCACTTCATAAAGTTATGACTCAATAATATTTTACTTAAAACTCGAAATATAAAAAACCAGTACTACTGATGCCAACCAGTTATTTTTACATTTTTAAATATCAATTATTGGTATCAAACTGGGACAATGATGTAGTTACAGAAACATCAAAGACGACCTCCGTGGTGCAGTGGGCGTATAGCCGGCTGAGACGCAGGAGGTAGCGGGTTCGATCCCCGCCGCGGAACAAATGTTTGCATGATCTACAGATATTTGTTCCGGGTCTGGTTGTTTCTTTATATATTATAAGTATGTATTTACAAAAAAAAATGTATTTAAGTATTTTATCAGTTATCTGGTTCCCATAGTACAAGCTACGCTTAGTTTGGGGCTAGATGGCGCTATGTAAAAAAAAAACAAGATTTTGAGACAATTTTCTCAATGATTTACAATACTGGGAAATTAAAATTCACCATTCAAATTCAATTCAAGCGACGCTGTACGTAAACATGTTAATATTCTGGACATCTCGGTTTATTTTTATTGTACAAAAAGGGATTGACGGAATGCTTTCGTATTGTCGTATTGATTGAAATATAGGAAGTCAATAATCCAGAGGTTAATGGATTACGAATTTTTTTCTGTTGTTTCCTATAGCAAATGCTTCCCTTCCTTTCCTTTTTGAGCTATAATAGAATAGATAACATTTTATTGATCGAGCGAAGCGAGATCTCCAATCAACTTGGGCAAATTGGCGTTGTATGTATGTATGTATGTTTGTTTGTTTGTCCGAAGATAACTTTCGAAGCGTTTATCCGATCTTCATGAAATTTGGTATATTGGTAGGTAGTGATGGCACAATTCTGGTGTGACTCAATGAGCTAAAAATGTTGGGGGGTTGTTGAGATATTGTTAATATTATTGATAAAGGTCTTTGTAAGTGCATTTCGACCCGTTTATATTTTTAGTTTAAACTTTGTAGTTTTTAAGTTATTAGCCATGGTAAAAACTGAACTTTGACAAAATTCACAGGGTACACCAGTGACCCCACAGTGCTGAAATTTGGTATGCATGTAGCTTTAGTGAAACAAATATAGGCAAAAGTCTGAAATCTTCTACTCCAAAACAGAATAACCATATAATACGAACTTCCGTTGCCTGTAATTTGAATGAAACTGTAGGTCAACAAAATTGGTTATGTATTTCGTGGCACTATTTTGATAGTCAAAGATTACGAATAATATTTTTTTGTTGTTATGGGAGACTTGCAAGATCTCAGTTCGAGGTGAACCACTAGTCAGCAATATATCCTGAACCGCGAAACCTACTATCTCATTGTAAACGATTAGTGGACGGCATGATGTCCAATACTAAAAATGCTAAATGATGAAAATAACATAATAAATATATATAATTTACGGGCATCATATATTCTATCCTATGTGGGGACAATACTATTGCTATGCCTACCATCTGCGTGTTTCAGTTTGAAGGGTATAGTAGCCGGTGGCATTACAGGCACATGAGGCTTTACACTTGTATGCCTCAAGCTGATAGACGCAGAACAGTGACCTACGAGGTAATACTTTGTAACCACTTATTATTTTTGTTGATCCTTAACTGAATCTAAACAAAGGTCAGTATCAATAGCCGCTGCAGAACAAATGTTTGCATGATCTAAAGATATTTGTTCCAGGTCTGGATGTTTTTCTATATATTATAAGTATGTATTTACAAAAAAAAGTATATAAGTATCCTATCAGTTATCTGGTTCTCATAGTACAAGCTCTGCTTAGTTTGAGGCTAGATAGCGCTGGGTGAAATGTCCAGTAATATTTATTTATTTATATATTAATGTAAGTACTTAGATCAATCAGTTGCCCAATACATCTTCTTAAAATCCTTTCTCACACACAACTCCACGTAACCAGAGCACGTGTGGTATTGTCCGGATCATTGTACGGATTTACAATGCGCATTTCCTTTACGGACAATCGTACAGGAAACTCTTTATTCCGATCCTACCGTGAGTGGCGATGGCACGTAGGATACCTATCTTATAACATACCTACCTATTTAATATTGATGTCAATGATTTCATATTTTTTTACGTTTCGGAGTTGAAACAAGCATATGGCCCACCTGATATTACGTGGTAACCATCACCTATAACAAAGTATTGGCTCGTAGGTCACGCACCTTAGAAACGTGCCCTACGATGCACTGCCCTGCGTTAAACTTGAGGTACACAGGTTCAAACCGAAACACAGGAATGCTGCTTGATGGCAAAAATAGGTACGGTGGTAGTACTTCCCCGTGCCCTCACACAAGGAACCTCTTTATTCATGTGTTTTATTACAAAGTCACTTCAATTTATTTTCAAAAGTCATTTATCAAGCAAGGTAACACTGGTAGTAATTATGCAAAAGTGGCTAATAATACTATCGAGTAGTTGACAATTTCACTTTTAGCACTAAACGGTTTCTCGAGCTGACCCACTGTCTCCTTTACCATTATATACCTAGTTACTGTTGCCATAATCGAATATATTGCTAGATCTAACCATTTTTAAAGTAAGGGAAACCTATTTTTTAGATCAATGCAGTTTTTGTAACTGTTGACAGATTAATAAAAGAACTTAGTGCTTTGAAGACCAATTAGCTATCGGTTCGCATAAAATAATCACTAAGCCATTACAAAGCTTTTCTTTCATCTTATACTACCTTATACAAAACTACTTACCTTTTAATCAATTTTCGATAACATAGTGCATAGTAGATAACGAGGTGCATAAAGTTAAGACAGGATTATAGTATTCTGCATATAAAAATTACAAGACTTTTCTGATTATTAAACTGGCTACGCTATTTTAACTTTAAGCAACGGTACTGCATGCGGCCGATTGCGGCCTTTATGTGCAAATCTAGCCAAAAAATAGTGACACCTGCTGGCAATTCTATCTAGTAGCTGCATCAGTAGCTACTCTTATACAATCTACATAGTAGTTAGAGAGCTAACAGACACCGTGGGAATCCAAACTGCAAACCAGTCATAACCGGATAGAAGCTAGATAAATTATGCATTCTTGTTCTTCTAATTACATTGAGGTCAGCCATTTCTAATGGCTGTGTGTGATATTGGGCTGCTTTACGACCTTGAGGTTTGATTGGTCAGTGATGCGAGGAAAGTTGTTTGTCAGCTTGTTTTCTCGATAGATGTAACAGGTGTTTTACGCTTTTAAATAGGAAAATTATACAATGTGTCAGTAAAAGCAACTCCCGAAAGCCTAATAGGAATGTTTAGAGTTCAATAGAATTTACTTAGTGAGGCATACTTCTAAAACAATCATTTCTGGTACCTCATTTTTTTTATGAGCAATAAAATCAATCAAAAGGTCAAACCATGCCTAAAACCAAAGGCTGAGTTGGACGTGAACTGTTATGGCACTACAAGTAAACATTATTATTACACATTATGTAGGTACTAGAAAATTCTTACAATTCCAACTTATTCTCCAAATTATTCTTCAGACACAATAGTTTCCATGTTCAATCAAGCCGAAATGTCTATTAAAACCATTTCTAAAATTCAGATCACGATTGAATGATTGTCCAATAATTGCGCAATAAAACACGTGCTCAACAGAAGGGTTGATCAAACAATGGCTAAGAGGTACACCTACAGGGGATTCTTTTGGTAAGGTCCAAGATTCAGAAGTGAAAGCGATTTAAGAAAACATCCTAAATTATGTAACATATGAGAGGAGATCAAAGCAGAGTGATGTAGGGATAGTGGGTTGGTACCTCTAAGATGTCAAAAATACTTTGTCAGTAATTACCTACCATTGTGCAAAAATATTTAGATGTCACTTAGAAAATATTCTGAAGGTAAAAGAGATCTCTAAATCAATATGGGCAAATCGGCGTTGTATGTATGTATGCTTGTAGTATGTCCGAGGATAACTTTCGAAGCGTTGATCCGATCACGTGAAATTTGATACATAGTGATGGCACAATGTAGATCTAAGATGCTGTTTGCTGGATGCAGTTGTACCATATAGGCAACAACCGAATGTGGCTAGCATGATAAGGTTTGTCTAAGGGTTTTTATTAACAAAAAAGGTCCAAAGGCATAAAAAAACAGGAAAAGATCAGAAGTGAGGAAGCTCAGGTGGATGCCAAAGATTGCTTTGCCTGTTGGCAGATATAGCTCTTGCTTGATGGTTGTAAACATTTGTTTAAAGAAATAACATATTTCTGGCTCCATGTGCTAAAAAATAAAGTTCAATCGCTATTAAAAACTATTTTATTTGCAAAATTATACACTCTTGAACTGAACAGCGCAGTTAATTCATCCGAACTTTAACATCGTTTCAATCGTGTTTCAGTTTGTGACTCTGTAGCTATTTTATAGGGATCATTGTATTTTATATAAAAAAATCATGTAGGTTATGTACCTTCTAATACGTTTCGGTCAACTAAACTACATTTTGCTATTCATAATTAAAAAGCACAGAGATGTAAAAACAAATTAAATATTTTTTTATAAGTACAGTTGGCAACCCTAGTCATGACCTTTAGCATTCAGCATACGACTCTTTTCGAGACGTATCCCTCAATGAGAAAGAGAATTCTTGTAACTTGCACCATTGTTATAATTCTTTGTCCTTTTCTTCGTCTTCTGTTTGAAAGAAACGGAAGAACGTTGTCTACGAAAATCGACAAATTAAGGGGTTCTATCGAGAGGGACAATTGTATTGTATGCACAATGGACTTTATTTAGCATAAAATTTATAGAATTAGGCGAAGGGTGATAACTTGGTTTGAGTGTTGTTTAAATTTTCCCTTAGATTTTTTTTGGGATCGTTGTTCGCAAAATTGTGGTTAAAAATGTGTGTAAAAGGCTTATTAAAAGGAAAGAAAGGATTTCAAAAAAAAAAATTATTGTGGTACTTGTAGCTAGTCCAAAGCGTTAATAATTTGCCAAAACATACTTTAAACGTAGATACGATTGTGTAGACCCATTAGGTAGGTACTTGTCTTGTTCTCAATATGCAAATCAACCCTACATCCGAATAATGATGCGCGTAAATCCAAAACAAATTCACGCCCCGCACAGTGGCTTCGCGTCGACAAAACGCAGGACAAAAAACGAAAAATACCATTCAATGAGCATACGTATTTCTATTACACATGGTATTCACAATGGGACGAACAAAGACGCCTCGGTGTGCTGAGACGTGTTGGGAATTATTAAAAAAAATCGAGGGCAAATGTGGGGTGGCGATAATACCGCCGAGTTACATGAATTCGGTGTCACAATTGTAACTGGCTACGTGATTGTACTACTTGATTTTGCCGTATTATCGGGAGAGTTGTCTTGAAAATCTGATGGGCGGGACGGGAAAGAATGATAATAAGTGTTCACATTTCCTTTCACTTTCCTGTCGTCTGCATATTTGCAGGGGGACGTGGAAACGTCGAGAAAATAATAATATACTTCAAATATATTGACAGCGGTAACATTTTTAACACAAACGAAAATTCTAAATAGGTATTCCATGATTATAAACAAATTATGAACCAAAATAGGCATTTTGATTTAAGGCAGCCATTAAAAACCTACTAGTTCTTCATTTCCCATAATTTGATTGGTTAAACTGTTAAAGTCATATTTGCATACACAATACGACTTTCATCTACAAATTATTAATTTGACAAGAATCAAAACTATAAAATCATACAAACATCTCGCTGTTATGACCGTTAATGTACAAAATAGCGAACTAGTCATCATCGTAAACCTACTTAGGACTTCTAAGTTGTCGAGCAAGGTCGTCTTATGAAGTCTTTATATATGATATTGCTTCATTGCTGTTATAAAACATATTTAATATTTTTCATTTCAGATTATACCGCAATGTTTGAATTATAACGTAAGATCTAAAGACAAAACCACATCCTATCGATTCTGAAAGTAATAAAATTATCAAATCAACCACATCTTCGTGTGCAAGAGTACTGGTTGTTTGACGGTACCTATTTAGTACCCGTCGGTTATATAGTTAAATAGTATTTTTTTAATATGCATCGCATCCGCTTGCTTTGGTTTATATTCGATTGGATTTACGACTGTTTTCATTGCGGGCACTGTTTTATATAAATATGTGGGACTGTTTCCTGTTGGTTAATAACACAAATAATATTTTCTAAAAACAATTGGTTGGTTTAATACCTACGTAATATTATATTCGGTCATTACTGTTTCACAGTTCAAGAAATCGTGTTTATTTATAGTTGGTAGACATTCGTAAGTGATGAAGTCATATCATCATATCAGCCATAAGCCTCTTCATAGCTAGCCAGAGTAACCGTTCTTGTATGACCTGCAACCAACGGGTCCCAGTTACTCCTATCGTATACTTTCCCTCTAGTAATTGCTAAGTACCCACTAAATATTGAGTACCTATATTAATCCACTACATATGAACATAGAATATATTATTGTAATTAGATCTGCCAAATCCCTTCCATCTTTAAAACGCTATTGTTTAAACACTATTTGTCTGCCTCAGAGACCTGAGTCATCTTATTTTGTTATTATACATATCTGTCGTTGTATTATATTTTATTTATTATTAGTATTTTAATATTATAGAATGTTTGTATATTACATTTATATTAATAAATAAATAAATATTGCTGGACATTTCATACAGCGCTATCTAGCCCCAAACTAAGCAGAGCTTGTACTATGGGAACCAGATAACTGATAGAATACTTATATACTTTTTTTTGTATATACATACTTATAATATATAGAAAAACCACCAGACCCGAAACAAATATCTTTATATCATGCAAACATTTGTTCCGTGGCGGGAATCGAACCCAATACCTCCTGCGTCTCAGCCGGCTATTCACCCACTGCGCCACGGAGGTCGTCAAAATTAATTAATTAAGTAATATTAATATTAACTACCCTGGTATCTATTTATTTTGTTTTGCTTATGTAAGTACACAGTTATAGAAAAAGCTTTAGTTATAAAGCTACCGTCCTTTAACGTTCTCGTAAAATCCAGTCCAAAGGTTGTCTTGAAGAGATCGCTTTTAGTGATAAGACCGCGAATTGTACTATCGCGTGTCTAGTTTTAAGTGTTTTATATATGATGTGTTCATTTAAGTGTGGTAGGTATACAATTCAGCGTTTTATATTCTATTCTAATATCAGTATATATTGAGATATTGAGTATTTTAATCTCTTTTACTTCCAAATCAAAGTCATAACGTTACCATGAATTCGTGATTACCTAATTACCTTTTTATGAAAAACCTCCTGTCCCTTTAGGTAGTTTAAAATAAAAAAATCTTTCCTGTCGTCTTTATGCCTTAATATGACGTACCTACCTATATTTTAAAATTGAGAAATAATAGTTAACATATCAATAATTCATAGATTTAGTAAATAGGTACCTTAACAATCTGCACACTTGCATAGTTCATGCGGCGATACGCTTTCCACTTTGACAACTGACAAACTGCGGATTTCCCATACAGAATAGCTATACTAAAATAGTCCACGAACATTCCTGGACTCACAGACTGCCTCCCCAAATCACACTATTATCGATCTCAAAGAATCACTCTAATATATTAGTAGAAATGTGAAAGTTTGGATATTTGTTTGTTTGTTACTCAATCACGTCGTAACGGCTGAACCGATTTCGATAAAATTTGATATATATGTCGATTATAATCTGGATTACTATATATATAGGCTATCTTTTATACCCATAAATCAGTTGCCATGGGATACAAATGGGGTGTCAAGTTGCAACAGTGAGTTTAACTTTATTTCTAGGTTACCTACACATTTAGTAGTGTAACGCGTACGAAGTCGCGGGCAACGGCTAGTATCTAATAATTTCGACGCAAGTTCGATCCATAACCGAATTGGCTGTGGATCGATCACAGATAAAAATGCGGGATCAAGTCCCGCTGGATTGAAATTGTTGGAATTAATGTTATTCCTTGATGACGTAACGAACTGAGATAAAGATTAAGTTACCTTAACCCGGAAAAGTCACAAATAGGGTTGGAACTACACATCGTAATATCCAGATATACAGATGTCTTTTCCTTCCAATAATGCCGCAAGTAACGGTCTTCATCTCATTATCCAATAACCCTAAAGTTACATTTTATGTTTGTCACTTCCCTTGCATAATGAATTTAAAAGAGTAAAATACACTGTTTTACTCCCCAATTAAATCCCTAAACAATTTTATTTTACTCAAATTACATTGCAATCGTAATTTCCCAAACTTTGAGTGTCGTTAACAAATTGACACGTTTTTATTGCTTAAAAACTTGAGATCATTAAATGAGAGCGGAATACACAGTGGTCCGGACGCCACACAATTTGGACAAACAACAGATCAATTCACCTTAATTTACCGCCTGTTTAATTTATAAATTTAATTGCGGTAATTTGGAGTTTTACTTTTAAAATACCGTCCTTAAGTTTTACCATTTAAAGCATTTTTGAAGGAGTTGTAATTAGCGATTGTCACCGCGTTGACACATTGGAAATGATGTGAAAAATTGGTTTTATAATGAGTTCTTTTTCCAATGAATTGAACTGCTTTAAAACTTGAAAGATAAACGTAGCAAGGTGTTAATATTCGTGTAACTAGTGTTTTTTTTAATGGACGCAATTACTGTTGTAAACTGCAGTGGCCCAATGACCTCAACGAAAATAATGATGTGAGAAAAATCAAAATACCTACATCAGTCCCTGATGGGTAATTTTTAATATGATCGTAACTGCAAATAGAATTATAATTACTGATTAAAACGGGTGTTTATCGCGTGTGTACCTTTTTTATTTGTTATCCCGACGTTTCGACTGTGTTGCACAGTGATCGCGAATCTTTTATTGTATATATTTTTTTCCCAATACTATTTAATGAAACTACTTTGATGCTTCGTTATAATTCATAATACACTACTCCTAATCATTTCCCAAACTTCACCCACTGCTGGGTAAAGGCCTTCCCAAGTTTGTGCCATCCGCCACGATCTTGCGCTAGTCTCACCCTACTACTGTGTACACTAATAACAAAAAAAACCATTACCTACATTTAGTTGTAATTAATTATAATTTAGTTGTACATTTAGTGATTCTTTCATTCAAAATATACCCCATAAACGATGCAAAAGTTAAAATGGTAGGTACTCCCAATCCCAAACTTTACTTCTCAAATCGTTTTGAATAAATAATGTAATCCTATCCTTCTTATCCTCCTATCTTAGCTTGCGAAAAGTGACATACCGACCGACATGTCTTATTTAAACAATTGCAGAGGAAAAACTCTATTCAATTTAAACAAATAGGTATACCTATAAATATGAATTTATATATGTTATATAGTGTATGAAATACATTTTCTAATCATAACCTTACCCTAAAAACTTACGTCCGAATTCAAAGTCAAAGTCAAATATTTTTATTATTAAAATCACAAGGATCACTTTGAAACGTCAATTTTACTGCGTGGTCCTTCGCGATCAAGCCAGGAAAGAAAGGCAAGAAACAAGGCTGGTTGTTTTTTGGAGCAATTTCAATCCTAAGCTTCTCTATCATCTAAATAACCCGATATTTTATAGTAGGCTTTTTTATAAATATATTGTTTCATTACGTTTTTAAATTTATTAATTGCCAATTTTTGTACATTGCTCGAGAGTTTGTTATAAAAGCGTACACTGCTCTTCAAGCGATGCATCTATTATTCCTTTTACACAAATATTACAATAGACTTAAGATGAACCAGTATGTCGATGTTATATTTTTTAATTTTTAAATCCTCATTTTTATCTCGTCTAAAATACCATTACACAAGTTAAAACCCGATTTACTACATACACATCACAAATATAATGAACTTAATTGCAATTGAATTGAAGCAAACCTCCTGTCATGCCAATCAGAATGTCACAGAAAATTACATTCAAATTGATGTGACGTTTTGTCCGAAAACGTTTGACCGTTGATCTACTGTACCAGTTAAGACCTGTCCTGTCAACCCTTCAGAAATACTTGATTCTAAGATAAAATATTGTGCAATGTTACTTCACACTCAAGTACACGAAAAAGCAAATAGCGAGAAAATATTTTTAGCGAAATGCTCTAATCAGCTAAAATACTTACTATCAACTAAAATGTATGCTAAATTACAAAAAAGGAATTAAAAATATTAGATATTCTAACAACTCAAACTTAAACACCAGATATTTCAGCTGTTTTCACGTTTATTTGACAGAGAGCAACCCAGCATGGCGAATTTTTTTAAATGGTTAAATATATTTCTTACCTTCAAATGCGTTAACATCGTTCCTGTTGTCCTTCGAGACATCAGCGTGAATCTTCAGGATAATTTAAAAAATAATAAAACAACAACTACAACTAAAACCAGTTAAATAGTTCAATCACACCTACTCTTTGGCATTATTTTCTCAACCAGTTAATTTACAACAGTCACAAATTATAAAAAACCACAAAACAAACACAAAAATAAAACAGCAGTCCAACACAAAACCGATAAACAAAGTATTGGTGAAAATAACAGTTCGTTTCGTTCCGAGATCGAACGCAATTGCGGACGATGGAGAATGAAGAGACGCGACACACGTCTTGCGGACGCGCGCTTACGATACACAATGCTGGCAGATCGAAGCGGGCCGACAATACGCGCGCGCTACAATAACCTACGCCCCCCGCCCCGCGCACCACGTGCGACAAGGACGCACCGAACTAATGTCACTGCCCTGCGAACAATGCCGTCCTTCAAGCCTTATACTCACTCTATACTAATCAAACCTCACCATCACGCTAGAAAACTCAAACCCACTAATCCTAAGCTATCTGTATCTGCAAAAATCTGGCAAGGTTCTATTGAGAAGTTCATTTACAATCAATTGTCTATGCGGAATAACAGCTTTCATCCCGCGGAATCTATACAAAGCGGTTCAGCCCATCCTTTTCTAGCGGGCGATGTGTGCGTGTTGTGCGACTCGCTCGCTCGCGCCAGTCACGTTATTTGCGACTAGGTGCGGTTTCGTCTCTCTCTAGGCTCCGCCCAGACGAGCGTCTTTGACTGCCGCCGACTGCAGTGTGCGTACAGAATAGCCCAGCATTGTGAAACGATTTTCGCACACCACAATGCTCAGGTGGGTGTGTGCCCGATCTATGAGGGCGTTTAAAAAGTCAATACAATCTCTTACATTTGTATTTGTAGAGAAAATTTTCTTTCTTCAGCCGTTGTGTTCGACTGGGCGTGTTGTGGCATTGTATTGCGAGGCGTGGCCTGGGAAAAACGATTCTATTGTGTGCCGTTTCGATTGTGATTGGCGAGCTCTATTGTTGTCGCGACTGACTCCGCTCCTAACTTGTAGAA
The DNA here is from genome assembly GCA_963924445.1 of Philereme transversata. NCBI lineage: Eukaryota > Metazoa > Arthropoda > Insecta > Lepidoptera > Geometridae > Philereme > Philereme transversata. The sequence continues at coordinate 22,480,487 of OZ004344.1, forward strand.
CGAAATATGATGCCAACTGTCTATTTTTAGTCACCAGTCACCGACATTATCACACCTGTCAATCAAGATTTTTTTATTAATCGATGTCTAATCAAATATGTATCTATTCTTAATAATGTATATTTTATGTCTTTAATGATTTTGTATTACAAATTGTATTTTTTCATCTCTAACTATCTTAATTATTACTTATAATACGTCCTATTCCAACCTATACTAAGTTTACGTTTATTATAGAGTTTCAAAGCGAGTCAGTGAGTGTAAACCAAGAAAGATACTCTGCCCAGTTGGGACCTATGCCCTCATAACAATTTCTTGAACTTCCAGCTTGAGACTGGTTCCACGCCATCTTTTGAACTTTTATCTACAATTTTAATTACTATTTTATAGGTAGCTGATGAACTCTTTATTTTCGTTGACACTGAGGTACTCTCAAATGACTCCTTTAACGACTTGTGTGTATTAAATAAGGTAGTTTTAATATCATGTCATAGAAACGTATTTTTAATAAAGTCGTTATCGTAAAATCTTTATCAACGTCACAACTTAACGATGATAAACAAATACTTAACCAGTTTTTATTAAATTATGCTATAAATAAAACAAGTTTGAAAAAAAATATTACACGCACTGAATATTTTTTTTACAATTATCGCGTATGTACTTTTTTTATTTGTTATCCCGACGTTTCGGCTGTGTTGCAACAGGCGTGGTCACGGGTTGACTGAAGTACTTGGAGCTACCGTCGAGAAGTGGGTACTGCAGCAACTACCCTCACTTGGTCTTCAGAATTAGAAATGTCCTCGTTCATATTACGACACACTACACTAACCGTATCTACGCACTGAGACGAGCGATCACGATGCGCACACCTAGCAATCACTGGGTTTCAGGATGCAGAGAGTCTATAGCCATCTTCCCGATTGAAATTTTGAAATTTCTTGATTTCAATCGCTTCACGAACCATTCTCTTGTAATAATGGCGTTCGCTAGAGAGAATCTTAGGATCATGAAGTTCAATCCAATGATTCGGTCCCGAGTCTACCAGATGCTCTGCTATCGCTGACTTGTTTACCTGGCGATTTTGACAGCTGCGATATAAATGATGCAAATACCCGTTTTAATCAATAATTATGTACAGCGATCGCGAAAGTTTAAAAAATACTAAAACCAATACGTTTTATTTTTATGTCCTAATTATTTGCAGTATCTGATGAAAACGTACTGCGTGGTCGCGATGTCAACTAGAAACATAAAAATCTTGAAATTTTCTAATGCTCTATGTTTTATTCAAAAAAGTCTACATCAGGCATTCAACCTTAAATATAGCTATAGGTATAAATATACTAACATAATAAGCAGCTATAAACCTTTGTATGTGTGTATTAAACCTTCCTTTGAACGTAAGAAGGACAATATGACCCATATTGAGCGCAGGCGTGTAAGAATGTGTGTCTGGGGGGTGCCAACTTGCCACCCTCCCCTCCCCTCCCGTGTGGAGGTATTATCTGTGGAGTGGTGTGGGGTCCCCTTGGCGGTGTTCCAAGCTCTCGTTGCCGTTGTTTTGGGGAGAATTTATACTTTGTTAATTTTTAGTGCATTTTACTTTGCAAAGTTAATGTTATGCTTAGTTTATTGTTGTGACAACACTTATTTTGATATCGTACTTTTTAAATGGCAATGCATATATTCAGGAGTGCCTGCATACTTAATAAAACTTAATGAAACTTAGCATCCGCCATTTTCTTCTTTTTTCATGTCAATGGCTGTTTGACTTATAAATTTTATTAGCCCAATAAAGAGCTCCTGCCATACCACTCTCTATTTTCCATTGTCATTTAAGAACACTTACATAACTACGAGTTACATATTACGTATTACGAGTAAACGTATTTAGCGACTAAACATGTTTGAATTTGACATATCTGTATGATTTGACAACTCTCTTAAACATATTTAGAAACTAAATACGACATCGTTGCCAAAGTAACCCACATCTTACTATTGATACCTAGATGAAAAAGCACGACTTAGGGTAAATAGCAAATTACCATTAGAACTACCCTATTCTTCGGCAAATTTTCTTCAAGAGCAACCCCTTTCCTTCCCTCCTACTTTTGTCCCAGTAATGAAGATTATCGACCCTACTAAGGCTCGGCAATTACTTGATTGGTTTTTGGTGTTTTGTTTGCTGACGGTATCAAAGGCTTGATTTCAAGTTTCGATAAGCTTTATAATAAGAAATCTGTATGTCTTTGTTTAGTGGGTAAATACCTGCAGAAAGTAAAGAAAAGGGTAATGCGTAAGTATTATCTTAATTAACTGGATGCGTAGGAACGACCTACTAGTTGAAAGACGACCGTACCTTGTAGTAGAATTTCTTGTGAAAGGGCTCGCCTGGGAAGTACTATCATAGCTATTAGCCGCTAAGCAGCATTGATGTGTTTTAGTTTGAAGGGTATGATTGCCGGTGAAATTACAGGTAAGTACATGAGGTTTTACACCTGTATGCCTCAAGTTGATGGATGCAGGGAAGTGCATCGTAGGGCACATTCCTAACGTGCGTGACCTAGAGGCAATTCTCTGTTAAAGGCGATGGTTACCACTTAATCAGGTGGGCTTTAAGCTGTTCCATCTCCACTATAATAAATAAATACATATTTATAACTGAGAATCACGCAAATTTAACTTTACCCATAGATATCATAAGTTATTTATTATTTGCTGATAATCTTATCTATATGTGTAGGTATATAAAACAAAGTCGGGTTAGTAACACCATTTATAACTCAAGAACGGCTAGACCGATTTTGATGATGTTTGATTTGTTGGATTTGTCTCCACCCCGAATAGCAGAATAACTATTAAAATATCAGAAAATTCACGCTAAAATAAACATGGAGAACATTCATGTGCTATATGCAGCTATAGATAGACAATTCTACCGGCGACGTACTTTGGCAGCCCGCGTCATATGCATGTCAAGGTGGTAGGAATTTCACCGCGTCAACTAGTAATGGTACAAGATAAGGTCTTAAATTAAATATGATAGTGCTTAAAGATCTCTCTAGGTATTTAGAATATATGTTTTAATTTTAAAAGGGCTTTTAAATATTAATTACGGAAAGAATATGTAAGTATTGTGTATGTAGGGATAAAGATAAAATTTTAGAAATTGGTATCCAGGAAAAAGAAGCGGGTCCCAACACGTAGGTACGTACACCTACGCATTTTTTTCACGATTTTTAAAAATAAGTTAGAAAGACATTAATGGCATTCCTTAAGACGTTAACCTAAGAAAATCACGATGTTTATTGCAAATTTCCTCAAACTTAACCCCTCGAAACCAGCCCTCCAAAACATTAAGTAATTCAAATCTAATATCACAGGCATGTTCATAATTCCAATGAACCCCTCGTTTTCCGGATAAAGGGTTAATTTCCACCCCTCTGTTTCATCTCACTATAAACTTGCGTTTGATAACTTTGCACTTTATGTAATCTATATCCTTGCTATATTGTATACTGACTGTTGCCCGCAACTTCGTATGCGTTACACTACTAAATGTGTATATAATCTGGAAATAAAGCTAAACTCGCTGTTGCAACTTGACTTGACACTCCATTTTTATCCCATGGGACATAATTTATAGGATAAAAGTAGCCAATGTGTTAATCCAGGTTATAATCTACGTAGGTACATACCTACTAAATTTCATCGAAATCAGTTCAACCGTTGCGACGTATGAATGAATGAAAACACTTTATTGAACACCTTAAAAAAATAAAAAATACAGACAAAATAGAAGACACAAAGCAAATAGTACATTGGGCGGTCTTATCGCTTAGAAGCGATTTTTTCCAGACAACCTACTTACCTATTGAGTACTGAGATGTAATTGAGTAATAAACAAACAAATAAATTAATAAACAAACATTCAAATTTTCTCATTTATAATATTAATGTGATGTGGTTTTGATGAAGATACGTCATTTTGGGAAAGAAAAAGATGAATTTTCTCCATAATAGGACGCGTAGATGACTCTTCGTTCAATGGCAGGGTACTCATATCTACTCGCCGCTGCCAAAAGCTAGTAAGTACCTAGTGTAATAATACGTTTGGTAGAAACAATATTTGAGTATTTGTCGCTAAATATCTATGCATTTAATAGTAATGTTTCTTAAATAAGTTAAAGTACCTATGTATATGTAAAATTGTTATGAGTAGTTTTTATTTAGGTTCATTCATATATGTTTTTTTATATAATTAGTATTAGTATATGCATGTAGTAAGTACATCATTTTACCTCAGGTAATGCCCACACAATCCATTCCATCCAAAGGTTGTCTGGTACAGATCGCTATTTAGCGATTAGACCGCCAATTGTATTCATAGATTTACGTTTTATTTTATTTGCATCAAAATCCACAGCTCTTAGTATAAATACCTACAGGTGTAACATATGATAAAACATACAGCCAATAAAGGATTTACATTTTATAATTCAAATACCTACTTATAATTAACGATTCATTTATGGCACTAAATAGGACCACGATTTTAACAAAAGAATTATTTATTAAAAAGAATTACAATAAAAACAATCTTAAAATAAAACTTTGTTATTTTTATTTGTATTGTTTTATGGTGTGCAATAAAGAATTATTTAATCTTAACTATTATAAAAAAATCATCCATTCATTCACAGTGGCAAGCGAATCCAGAGCTAATTTATCACCGGAAAAAGTAATTGAGCAAGCTCACGCGGAAACCACAATGCAGTGGACGGATTAGATGCACGGATACGATCTTTAAATAGATAGCGAGTGAGCCAGCTATCGCAAACATACGTTCTATACTCGTGAAAATGGTCGGATTCGACAGTTGTCAAAATATTAGCAACGAACATCAAATCCAAATGATGCAACATTGGAATATCGTCCTGTCAAAATATTGGTCAAGGATTAATCAGTATTTTATGGTGTAATGTTTCATTATACTGTGAAACTTGGTGTTTATTAAAAACTCATTGTAGTACATAGTTTATGGATAACATAATAACTATTTGTCATCATGTGGTTGATTTTTCGATTTCTTGTGTTGACGTTCGTAGTACGTTCGGACCATTAGATTTCCACGGATACCAAGTAAAAACAGAAAAATGTATATGTTGAATTCATAACCTTTTCCATAATGTAGATGTCTAGAAAGATTTACGAATCATTCGAATTCAAATGTAATATTAAATTATTCATTCACTTAGACCATTTTGAAACATTAATTCGACCGCCTGTTCCACTACGACCAAGCCAGGATCATTTGGGGTATGTGATGTGTCAATTAAGTTTTTTTTTAAATTTACCTAATTGACATTTTGATATATGTAGGGTGATATTTTTTTTGTCATCGTTTTACTTATTTTTTACCCGACTATCGCAAAGCCAAAAGGAATGGTTATGTTTTTATATAGTCTATGGATGTATGATCCACCGTAGCGCCTCATCCTACTAACTACTCATCCGATTTTAACGACTGAGGTGTCAATCGATTCTTTATTACGATCCAGGTGACAGACGGATTTCAATTTTAAAACTAATATATCTCGTTTTATTTTTTTATTTTGTTCATAGTTGTGATTGTGATAAGACCATCTATTGTAACTTGCTTGGTGTACAATAAAGAGTTCATTCATTCACATTATTTCATACTTTGCGGTTTACCATATCGTTTAATTACTATATTAATCACATATTTATCGCGTATACATGGGTATATATAGGGTTATAATTATGTAATGATAACAGATAAGATAATAGTAGATTATTAAACGAGGGGATAAAGCAGTGTCTTGCTTCACGGGCGCTATATTGAATCCTGAACGTAACGAAGGATTATAGAGTCAACCCACGATCGGAGCGAGGGAGTTACTAGAACCCTGAGTGCTGAGAGGGATATAAGCACACCAAAATGCAGACAGCTTTATCCACGAGGCGAATACTCTATTTTTCACACTTTCTGCGAGACAATAATACCAAATCTAGGTTGGTGCATTATTTTCAGAGGCTAGTTCGATTTACGAATAAGTTCTTATTGTGTGGGTCTCTTTGGTTCAAATTTTAATACAGATGAGGTTACAAATTTAAATCATTTTATGCCCGCGATGGCACAATGAAATTCAGTACAACTTTACTCCCGGCTCAGCCGTAGGGATTTAATCACCTGCTTTCGGTGGTGTTTACATGACATATAATTTGACATTGTCGAGCAAGTGGTGTGAAAAAATATTTATTGCAATCAATAATGCCCGGTTACATAATCCAGGTAGGTAAAATTTTTTTAAGGGGTTGACAACTATATCTAAATTAAGCAAGCATGGAGCTTTTACATTGGGCTTCTAGAGTGCAGTTAACAAAAGTAGGTAGGTACCTAATTTATAAGAAGTATTATCGCTATCAGGTTATACTTTACAATCTCGAAAATGTTAAAAATACTATGATATCGTTTCCTCGAGTTAGTTTTTGGCCCGCGTAAAGGTTGAGCACCTGAGATCTAGAGATCTATCTGTAGATAGGTATGCTAGGATAGATGGAGAGACCGCTAAGTGATGCCAATTAGCCGGTAGCGCGCCCTCTGCCGACACCGTCCAGTTAGGTAGCTTAAACTGTTACTTAGACGTTTCTGTGATTTGTTTCTTGTTTTAGAAGTCTTGTGTTCTATTCTAACTTTAGAAACTTTTGTAAGTTAAAATACTACTTTTAAAACTTTGATTTGAATATTTTGATTAAATAAAATCAGAAATGAAATTATCCTACAAAACCCATTTAAAAATAAAAAATAAAATTTATTCAATAAAATGGAATTAACAAATATACCTCTATTTTTAAGACTAAACTAGTTTTAAAATAAATAGATATTGTTGCTAAAAATTTTACGCTGCGATATCTAGCCCCAAACTAACCAGATAACTGATAGAGAGTACTTTTTCACTTATTTACAAAGTATACTGTTTATAACCTATAAATTATTTGTAATCGCAATCATTGCTCTTATTGCTTACAATAATTATAAGTAAATGAATGAATGAAATAAATAAATAATAAATAAATATTACTGGACATTTCCCACAGCGCTATCTAGCCCCAAATAAGCAGAGCTTGTATTATGGGAACCAGACAACTGATAGAATACTTATATTCTTTTTTTTGTAAATACATACTTATAATATATAGAAAAACATCCAGACCCGGAACAAATATATGTAGATCATGCAACATTTGTTCCGCATCGGGAATCGAACCCGCTACCTTCTGCGTCTCAGCCGGCTGTTCGCCCACTCTGCCACGGAGGTCGTCAAATTAATTCAAACCTTTTACTTTACATCACAAAAAAACAAATACCTATAAACATAAAATACACATAGCAAAAAGTACAATCTTACGAATAAATACAAAGCTGAATTTACAGAAACAGGCACATAATGAACTATCCTATTAGAGTTCAATTACCGGTAAGATGACCCTATGCGGGGACATAGGGTCCAATCTATAAACATATCGATATATAGAATGTAGTAGGTCTCACGAACATTGACTGCCGGCTGATAGAAGCACCGTATATTGAAATTAATAATCGTTAAGTGGCTAATTTAGCGGTATTTCCGGTTAAATTTATGAGATAAAATTCCATTTTACTCATTATATTTGCGTACATAATTATGAATAGATTGCCAGAAAAGTCTAGAACATAGGCGGAATGAAATTAGCTTTATATTTATATGTATGTTTTAACCCCCTGCGCAAAGAGGAGGGGGAGGGGTTATAAGTTTAAAACCTATTTCTGTTTGTGTGTCTGTCAGTAGCACCGTAGTCCCTAAACAGATGAACCGATTATGACACGGTTTTTTTTAATAGAAAGCTACTTTTATTTGGGTTGTCCTTAGCTATGTCAGTATTACGGGGTTTTTTAATATTTTAATATGACTTTTGCTTTTGTATGGAAACAAAATAGATATATAGGTCACGGTCGTTGTAGACCACTATGAGATAGATCTGAGGGCTTAGCCAAGTTACATTCGATTAGCGATGACGCTAGTCGATAAGTCCGAAAATGTATGGGATTTGACACATGCTATAGAAATACCACGTGATACAGCGACAACAAATCTATGTAGAAATCGAATAGATTCGCAGCGAATGTAATTTGGCTACGGGCCCTGGGGCTCCATTCTGTTATATTTAAGAAAGCCGTAACATTATTTAAAGATTCTGATTATTGTTCCTGTTTTGCTATTAAGAATGCTGTATTATTATATTATTATTGTTATTTGTATATATTATTATTATATTGATTGACTAGTTGTTGGCCGCGACTTCGTACGCGTTACACTACTAAATGTGTAAGGTAACCTAGAAAGAAAGTTGTACTCGCTCTTGCAACTTGACACCCCATTTTTATCCCATGGGACCTGATTTATGGGATAAAAAGTAGCCCCTGTGGTAATCGAGGTTATAATCTACGTACATACAAAATTTCATCGAAATCGGTTGACGTCATTGTGTAACAAACAAACAAATAAACAAAAATCCAAACTTTCGCATTTACAATATTAGTGAAATTGATTGAAAATACTTTATTGCACTTATAAAACTAGTACCTACAAAGGCGAACTTAATGCTAAAGAGCATTCTCTTCCAGATAACCTTTGTGTATAATAGTTAAGTATACCTATTGTAGACCTATTGTAGATTATTTTGACGACCTCCGTGGCGCAGTGGGTGTATAGCCTGAGTCTGTGTTTCCTGATAACTACAACCTAGGGATCTTCAAGTCACGAGTGAATAGGTTTCTTCTAGGCAAGCGTGTACCATCGTAGACTGCATCATCGCTTACCATCAGGCGAGATAGTGGTCAAACGCTAGCCTATAATTTATATTAAAAAAAATAGCCTGCTGAGACGCAGGAGGTAGCGGGTTCGATTCCCGCCGCGGAACAAATGTTTGCATGATCTACAAATATTTGTTGCGGGTCTGGATGTTTTTCTATATATTATAAGTAGTTATTTATAAAAAAAAAGTATTTAAGTATTCTATCAGTTATCTGGTACCCATAGTACAAGCTCTGCTTAGTTTGGGGCTAGATAGCGCTGTGTGAAATGTCCACCAATATTTATTTATTTATCGTCAAGGGTCTGTGTACTGAGGAGGAAATCTGAGGATATCTATTATGGGGATAAATATGGTCGTGAGATATAGGTATTATTATTATTATTATTATTCTTTGAACGACATGACTTTACATTCAAATCAAATCCTTTATTGAAATAGTATATATTGCGGAAATATACGACATGTATTACAATACCTACCTATGTCAATCTTTCAATTTATTGATCTCTTTGCTAAGTATCCTCAGAATTAAACTTAAACAAATAAAAAAAGAATCAAAAGCTTTTTCTAAACAAAATAACGAATAAATTAGGTATTTACCCACATGGTATACGAACGTCAACAAATCGTGTCAGCTCCACACATTTCCATAAACCCCTAGAAAAAGCAGCGAACGCAAATGGGTCCATTAAACACTAATGCCCATTTGTAGCCACCCCCACAATATTACCCTGAAGATATTTCCAGTCACGTGATGACCGTTTCACTTAGTTTTTAACGAAACTTTCACGGAAAAAATAAGTAGCTTCCATTTGCAACGCATAGGTACTTAAATGGAGTGATTTTTTACAGTAAAAAGAAATTTATTAGCTGTTTACTCTGTTCTAATGTGTTTTCGAGCTTTTAAAATATTGGCTTCCAGTTTTGATTGAATTTTGTTCGCTAGACTTTTATGTTTTTGGAGATAAATTAACTGATATATTTAGCTTTGAATTTTTCTGTTTAACCCCGACATTTCAGTTTCTAAAATTGCTCAGATTAGTTTAATCTTTCCAGTCCTATAAAATATAGGTAAACATAGGTAGCTATTACTACCGATTGATATAGTTATTAAATAAATAAATATTGCTGGACATTTCACACAGCGCTATCTAGCCCCAAACTAAGCAGAGCTTGTACTATGAGAACCAGATAACTGATTGAATAGTTATAGGTATACTTTTTTTGTAAATAAATACCTACATACATACTTATAATGTATAGAAAAACACCCAGACACGGAACAAATATCTATAGATCATGCAAACATTTGTTCCGTGGCGGGAATCGAACCCGCTACGACTATTACTAGGACACTTATTATATTAGGTGATTATAAAGCTATAACAAGCGAATGTTTATGTAGCAAATCCATTATTTTTCTAACTACGATCACCAAAATTCATCAACAATAGTGGTATCAACGTCTGATACCACAATTGGATCACGAAATAGGTAATTTTCTTCCTGGGCGGTGGCTTCACGACAATAGGGTATTGTTGTGGGCGGTCTCCATTGTGCCCCTCGACCAATCGGAGCGGAGCGTGCAACAATAGCGCGCCGAATTGGTACGGACTATTGTTCACTCTGTGTGCGTCATTTCTATTGTCGGATTGGCGTTCCATCGTGGGAAAGTGTAGAGCAGGCGTTATCGCAGTTTTCTTTTATTGGCTACGGTGGGTGTGCCTCTTTAAACACAAATAGATTACGGACAAAAGATCTTACAAACAGGTAATTACAAATACGAGCTTTACACTAACAAGAGTTTTCTTCCAGCAAAGCTTTGAGGATAGTGATAGCTGATTATAGTGATGAGTACATGCACCCAGTACGACGCACTACGTACGTTTTGACAGGGCCCGGGTCTTAACGAGAGAGAAGTTCTTCGTTCCCCGCAAGAAGTAGTGCGCCGAACTTTAGTAGAGATGTATAGAGATTGTGAGTTCTACCGCTTGCCTGGAGGCCATGTCTTCATGATGCAAGCAAGAGAGGAGTGAAATACATGATTATAATATAGATAGATTAAGACCTGGATTGAGACAGAGGTTACTTTTTACTGACAAACTACACTGCTGAAGCCGCAGGCGAAAGCTATGTTATAATAATTTTAAGCTTTTTCAACTGTAAAACAAGGACTATGTACGCAATTGTGCCAAGCAACACCTTGTTCCCCTTTATCTGCGACGAGAGTTTGTCGATATCTTATACCTACCTACTGAAAATAATTAATTCTGCTGTCGATTGCCCGCCACTCCTTAATAAGATACAATTTTATGCGCCTACCAGAACGTTTAGGAGAAAAACCTATTTCATCTGCCCGTAGTTTCTGTAAATTATCGCTAAAATGCGTTTGTGTATCGTTCAAGTAAAATTTTCAATCTATTGAGCAATGAGCATGAACTTGACCTATTCAATTACAGTATTACATCTCTTTATTAAAACAGAATTAAAACTAGTAGTTCGCCCCGAACTGAGATCTCGCGAACCTCCCAAAATAAATATTATTCATAGGGCGACTTGCAAAACGATGCCTAAACGTATTTAGTGGCTAAATATGATTTAAGGAGTTATCAAATCATACAAATACTTCAAATTTAAACATGTTTAGACGCTAAATACGTTTAGTGATCTTTGTGCATGCCGGCTTTAATCTTTGACTAATAAAATGGTGCCACGAAACGAATAACCAACCTACTTGACCTACTGTTTCATTAAAATTAGATGTAATGGGGGTTCTTGTTAATTGGTTGTAATTGTTTGGGGTACAAATGGCAGTTATTCTGGATTTCAGACTTTTGCCTATATTTGAGTCACTAAAGCTACACAAATACTAAATTTCTGCATTATGGGGTCACTGGTGTACCCTGTGAATTTTGACAAAGTTTTGTTTTTATTATGGCTAATAACTCGAAAATTACAAAAATAAAAACGGAGTTCAAATGAACTAATGAAGACCTTTCATTTGACGTACCACTTGACCTAATAGTCTCACTTTCATTTTTTTTTACCCCACTTGAATCCCAATATCTCAACAATCCCCCCATTGAGTCACACCAAAATTGTGCCATCACTACCTACCTATATACCAAATTTCATGATAATCGGATAAACGCTACGAAAGTTATCCTCGGACAAACAAACATACATACATACATGTATACATACATACAATGCCGATTTGCCCTAGTTGATTTGGAATCGATTTAGGACACGTGTGACTGAGTGAGGATGAGTTTTTGATAACTAATATTGTACTGTATCCACTAGTAAATTGAGTGAATGGAACCTGATTTATCGTGAACGTGAGTGACCCGTACATTGTTCGGTTAGATTTTGTCTGTTTGATTTTGTTGTTGCTTGCTTGTATAATCTGATTCTATCAGTGGAGACCTTTAAATGGCTTGTTTATTACTGTTTACTGTAACTATTGTGTTTAATATGTGCAGAAGGTTTTCCTAAAATAAATAAATAAAAATATAATAAAAAATAAATAGTACCTACCTACTAATCTTTATTCAGTGCATAATACACTATTAATACTATACCTAAGCTAATCATGCTAAAAGAAAATAGATTGATTGATTGAATATACTCTATTGCACTTATAAAACTAGTACCTACAAAGGCGAACTTAATGATAAAAAGCATTCTCTTCCAGATAACCTTTGAGTATAGTAGATAAAGATATTGTGTAGGTGCACAGAAATGGCAACTCATGAAAATTTGCACAGGACTAATAAAAATAGCATGACATTTTTTTTTATACTACTGGAGATGGAACAAGCCTATGGCCCACCTGGTGTTGAGTGGTAACCATCGCCTATAATAAGTTTGCCTCGTAGGTCACGCTCCTTAGAAACGTGTCCTACTGCATCCATCAACTTGAGGCATATGTAAAGCCTCATGTGCCTGTAATTTCGCCGGCAACCATACCCTTCAAACCGAAACACAGCAATGCTGTTTGGCGGTAGAAATAGGTATGGTGGTAGCACTTCCCCGGGCGAGCCCTTTCACAAGAAACTCTACTACTCTTAGGTAATATAGGTAGTATATGGGTACTACGCAAATAAACCTACTTAAATACTTTATTATGATAGACTAAACTAAAATGTAATGATGTAGGTAAGAGCTAATTTAAGAATTTACAGGTAGGTACTTAACCTTTTAAGGCCCATAACGATACCTGCAAAATGTATAATCTGAAAATGTATTATTATGAGCCTTAACCAGTCAACTTATTTTGAAGTAAGTAATATAGTAATTATAAGTAGGTATGTAATAAAATGTTACATATAAGTGTGCGTCGACAGGGTTGCTATAGGCTAGCGTTTTTAAATTTAACTTTGCAACTCAATATTTCATTTTGCATTCAAACATACCTTTTAATTACCATGATTATTTTATTTATACATCCATTTCCTTAATACGAAATTCCTTTATTCCCCTCTTTTATACTTCTGAAAGGGCTTTTACTGTAACAAATCATTCAAGACTCACAAAGCGACCTATCTGTCTCACATAAAGACAGAATAAAAGACGAACAAAACGTGTATAAGCAAGACTAAACATTTCCAAGACGTTGCCTTGGGGGTGGCTCCCCCCAAGAATGAGAAAAGGGGGGCAACCACCCAATACCCAACAAAGCTCAAGCGAAAAACAACCTTATTTACCAAGAAATAGAGCAGAAGATAACAACAGTAGAGTCTGTAAATTGTAACATTGTCCACCCACAAAAGACCCGTAAAAATGCATTGCTATACTCCCGTTCCGTCTTATTTTGGAAAAGAGGGAAGGGTGTGGGGGTTCAAGTTATTCTGGCTGATTTATCTTTGTGTGTAGAACACTCGTTTAGTTGGAATGGAAACCAAAGACATAAAAGACCCTGATACAAGTTACACCTAATTAAAAGTAGGTCATTATCATGAAATGATATTCTTTGTATGTCTTTTGATTTATGTATGTGCTTATTTCGAAGAAAAACACATCAGCTTAAGTAATTTTAATAAATTATTTAATTTACGTAAATTTAAATGTTTCAAATTTTTCGGCAATTGAAAGCAATTGTAGGCGTTACCTCCACGGCGTTCCTCTGCTCGCTTTATACCGGGGACACGGGAACAGAGAACATTCTTCCGCGACTCCGGTGGCGTTGGTCTGCTCTTGCGGGCCCCATCTCTCCTGAGAGATGGGGCCCGCAAGAGCAAACCAACCCTATACCCTGGTATAGGGTCATCTCTACTAACTATATACAATACAGTATATTAGTTAGGCTATGGGGTATGGAAGTCGGCATATAACACCTCTCCTTGAAGTAGCGGAGTAGAACTTTGGATTGATGTCAGCAGTTTTCCAGAGAACCCGAATTCTCATAGTCACATTTAGATTTACATTAAATTTATTCACTAGATCCACTAACAGTTATTAGGTACATGATATAATGCTAGAGTTCTTATGCCCATATCATATAGCTACATGCACAACCAATTACAGGTAAACACAACATGCACTAAAACTATGTTAACAAGCGGTTCTGTTTCACAAAAAGTTGCACAAATTAAAGAGAAAAAGATATAATCGGTGCCTATTAAGAATAAGAATAAAAATATGAAAAAAATATTTCATCATCAACCTATACCTAACAGTCCACTGCTGGACGGAGGTCTCTCCCAGGGTGCGCCATTGAGCCCGATCCTCAGCTCTTCTCATCCAATCCTTGCCAGCCATAGCGCACAAATCGTCACTCCATCTAGCCGAAGGGCGTCCTACACTTCGCTTGCCTAGACGTGGTCTTCACTCAAGAACACGTTTACCCCAACGGTTATCGGTTCTGCGGCAGATATCACCGGCCCACTGCCACTTCAGCTTGCTGACCCTCTGAGGTATGTCGATCACCTTGGTTCTCTGTCATATAACCTCGTTTCGGATTCTATCCTTCAGAGAAATTCCGAGCATAGCCCTTTCCATAGATCACTAAGCGACTTTCGGTTTGTGGACCAGTCCCACCGTAAGTGAACACGTTTCGGCTGCGTAGATAAATAAATGTATTTATTTGTTTGCTTAAAATATATAGCATACGATAGCATCGCTTAACACAAACTCCTTGGTACAGAGGCCGATTCGACTCTCTTCGAGCTTGGTACAGGGGCGGTCAGTCAGCGACACCTGTCCCAGCATCCGGTCTCTACCACGCAATCCTTTGAACTCGCTCGAACTTGACTCGCACGTTTGCGTTTCACTCAGACTCGCTTGGAAAACCGATTGGAAGTGTTACTTTAACGCGTTGGTTCGGGGTTTAGTTAGGCTAGTAAGGATACTATTTGTGGTTTCCCGATATGGTGTCAAGCGCAAATGGATGACATTTTTTATAGATTGCATAGCTTAGGTACAGGTAGGTACAGCCCATTTATCTTTAACGCTTGTTAAAGTGACAGATTTATAATAATCAGACTGATGTGATGATGATTATGACTATGAAATCTACTGTCATTGGCCACCCTTATAGAATTTTATAGCAACCAATCTTGTGCAGCCAGCACCCAACGGCTCCCAGCAACTTTTATCAGGTAATTTTTCCATCTTGTGGGGGACCGTCCTACGCTGCGCTGTCCTGTAGGTACGTGGTCTCCAATCGAGAACCTTTCTGTCCCAACTGTCTGTGAGCTATGTGCCCCACGCACTGCCACTTTTAAGCCTGAGTAAACATTGAATTCTTGTTTGTTACAAAACCATATAAACAAAACATAAAATAAATAGAGTACTGAGTAAACAAAAACTGTCGCATCGTTGGACAGAGGACGGGCCGGGGGGTGGTTGGGACCAAAAAGTAAAAAGTGGAACGAAGAACGTAGGAAAGAGCAGCGAGCTTTGTGTGCCACCCTCTTAATGTAGCGTTCGCAGAAATACTAGGACTATGAAAAAAATTGCCAGACAGAATTTTATTGATTTTTTTTAATAAATTCAAAAATCAAAAATTAATGTTAGTTTTCGATTAGTAATTAATAATATTAAATTATAAATATTATTAATATACTAAATTAATGACGAATGATTCAAAAACTATTTTTTTTATCTATGAATAAATGAAAACACTTTATTGTATATCTACCATAAAAATTCAAAATTACAGACAAAATGGAACCATTTTGTTTTATCCGTTATCGGAGCAAGCCAAGTTAATCAAGCTTGTAAAATTAGGTATAAGAAGAAGAGTATCTTTTTGAGGGTTACATGATCAAGTCTATAATCGACATTAAATAAAAAATTAAAATTACAAGAGATGGCGATGGAGGAGGGCTGGAGGAGGATATTCAATACTCAATTATTGATTGCATTCCACAATGTAAGATTAATGAATTAATTTAAAATTAAATATAATTTGATTACAATTGAATACAACGAAATATGGTTTTATTTAATTTAATTTTGTTTAGATTTAACAATTCAAAAGATGAACAATTCATTACAAACTCAAAGTCAAATATTTTTATTCATTAAAATCACAAGGATCACTTTGAAACGTCAATTTTACTGTCTGTTCCTTCGCGACCAAGCCAGGAAAGAGAGGCAAGAGACAAGGCTGGTTGTTTTTTTAATGATCCTTTTACAATACATAATACAGAAAATAAATTACGTCTAAATTGTAACATTTTGTACGAGTTGGAGCAATTTCAATCCCAAGCTTCTCTATTATCTAAATAATCCGATATTTTATAGTAGGCTTTTTTATAAAGATTTAGTTTAATTACGTTTTAAAATTTGTTAATTGTCAATTTTTGTACATCCCTTGGGGGTTTGTTATAAAAGCGTACACCTTGCCCTTTAAACGATTTACTAACTTTATGGAGTTTATAAGTGGCAACAGCGAGTTGATCTTTATTTTTAGTATTAAAATTATGATTATCCCCATTTTTCTTAAACAAATTAATATTTTTGTGAACATACATTAGATTTTCATAGATGTATTGACAAGGGAATGTCATAATATTTATTTCTTTATACTTATTGCGTAATGATTCTCTGGGGCCCATATTATAAATTGCACGAACAGCCCTCTTCTGCAGCACAAAAACGGTGTTTATATCTGCAGCACTCCCCCACAGTAGTATACCGTATGACATAATGCTGTGGAAGTAGCTGAAGTTTTTAATTAATAAATGTAATTCTATCACTAATTAATGTTAAATTAATAATGTAACTCTTAGAGGAAATAAAGGCTAATATTATTTTATTAACTTAAATAAATAAAAATATAACCATGATATTGTTTTCTAATCTCCGATAGGCGGGGAAACCGAAGAAGCCATTATATGAGTTTCATTTTATATCTGCAATCGGTACACAGCTAGATACTTTGTAAGCTTGTCTGCAGGGGAGGCGAAATTAAGAGACACTTTGTGTGGATTCATAAAGGAATGTGTGTATATTACTCCTACACATTATTATACCTATCTTAATACAAATTTTATTATTTATCTTATTACTTAATTAAGCAAAAGTTAGAATTGAGAAAAACGGTAAAGGATCATCATGTGATATTTTTTAAAAGTAAATATACTGTAATAAGTTGGTATTGAAGAAATCGCTTTTGAACGATAAGACCTCACATAAAATTAATTTAAAAAATATTTGTTTATTTATTCAAAGGCTCACGTTAATTCTCTTAATGAACATCCTCAGATCTCTTATTCAGTTCGCAGGTGAAAATAAAAAAAAATTATTTGTTGAAAATAAAGAAAACACAGTAACATTCATTAAAATTACATTAATAAAGTCATGAGTACCATCAAATTTCTTGTTAGATTACATTAAAATGGCATAAAAAAATAAATTAAATTCACTTAAAATATTCGCTGTAAAAGGGTGTCATCAAAAATATAAGAAGACAAGCTTCCGCCCGCGGCACGCATTGTTTATCAATAAAAAGTAGTGTATGTGCCAATCCAGGTCATAATCTATCGACACACCAAATTTCATCGAAATTGGTTCAGCCGTGACGACGTGATTGAGTAACAAACAAACAAATAAATAAACAGACATCTAAACTTTCGATATTTATATTATTAGTGTGATATTCCTATGAGATTCCGAGAATATATTCTACTATAGATTCTTCCTAGGAGGTAGTCAGAATACAAAAATTACATACATACATAATACGTTTGATACATACCTACTTTTTGCATACCATCATCATGCGTTATAGGACTTCCACTGCTGAACATTGGACTCCCCAACAGACTTCCAGAGCGACCAATCTCGTGCAATCTGCACCCATCGGCTCCCAACTGCAATCTATATCAGGTCGTCTTTCCATCTAGTGGTGGGCTTTTTGCATAGCAGTTAGCATTCTATACGCATCAGGTTTTTTTTTATAATTGTTTGTTCCGCCTGATTTTCCTCTGACATGGAGATCGGAGACATTGTTAGGCTAACATTTTGTACGTAACTGTTTACTCTGTTTTTTTTTAGCGATCAGTGCAATCTGCGTCTGGTCGTAGATTAGATGCCTAAATAGTTTTTTTTAACTTATAGGTATGTAGATAACTTATAACAATAATTTCCTTACTATATTATATTTACTTACTATATATATTATTAACAATTTGGTTTTAATTTATACATAATACAAATTTTTCTTTTTTTTATGTTGTTTGTCTTTTCTTTTCTGTTGTTTGCTTTTTCTTATGTCTTTTTTTCTTTTAATATTTTTTCATTGTTGCCTTATTACTATTGTTTTAATCTACAGTACTACGCTTGATATCAGAATATTTTTATTGTTAAAATCTATTTTTATTCCGATTTGCCGATTTCGACCAATCGGCATTCTCCATTAAAATGATCGATAGTTCTGGCCCAGTAGTGTGGTGCCAGAACAGAATAAATAATGTAGGTACGGACGATGTATACAAGTGATACTAATGAGATTCATAAATATAAATCTGTGGCACAAATCGATTTTGAAACTAAATTTGAACGTACGAGAGCTTAATTTCGTTTTGATAACGTACCACAAATATCATCTTCACTAAAAGACTTTCCATTTAGTAGAGGTACTACTAAATGGAAAGAAGACCTGATAAAGGTAGCTGGGAGCTGTTGGGTGCATGCCGCACAAGATCGGACGATCGGGGGAGGCCTATCTTCAGCAGTGGACCTCCTTTGACTCATATTTTTTAAACTGGATACGGCTTCGTTTGACCATAATCTCATCTATTATGGTCAAACGAAGATCTATCTACCTGATGGTAAGCGATGATGTGGTCTTAAATGAAGCATAAAGATTTAGAAGAAACCTATTTACTCTTAACTTAAAGAGACCCGGATCGTATTCTTT
The DNA here is from genome assembly GCA_963924445.1 of Philereme transversata. Taxonomy (NCBI): domain Eukaryota; kingdom Metazoa; phylum Arthropoda; class Insecta; order Lepidoptera; family Geometridae; genus Philereme; species Philereme transversata. The sequence continues at coordinate 22,499,745 of OZ004344.1, forward strand.
AGGAAAAACAGACAACGGTAAAGTGTCCCATATCTTAGCTGTACGCATCAAGAACGTAGAACCAAAACTGTGTGTGCGCATATGATGACGATGTAAAGATACCTCTTCAAGAATAAAATTAATTGTCTAGCAATTGTAAATCTAAGCTAAGTGTCTTAAGGTTTATTTTACAATGCAAAAAGGTTTGAAGTGGCACACGTCTAGTGCCAGAACAGTTTAGTGTCGTACATCATAATAACATTGGCAAGTGCACTTAACGTGGACATAATCTATTGTTATTAATAGGTGGAGCGATCTGTAGTAAAGGTAAAATACACAGATCAAATTAAATAGTTTCATTATCATATCGTTTGCTGATCATAGACCACCCTTTAAGTATCATAATGAATCTTGTGCAACCTTCACCAAACATAATTTATTACGACAGCTATTTTACTACAGAAATTAATTCATAAAAAAAAACCAATTACTGACCATCGTTAATAACCATAAAAAATTGTCATTTATTTACCAGATCCTTTGGAATATTAGTAATAATAATATTGAGTATTGATATAAAAATGTAGTTTTAAATGATTCTGTTCATCGATAGTTTTTATTATAAAAATAGAATTTAGTATAATTACCTTTGTTGTCTAGACAAACGCCGAATAGCCAGACTTTCAGTTTTTTACAAGATTAGTTTTGGTAAATGTGCGCAAGATCTTCATGCCCTTATCCCTCCTTCCCCCTTCCACCACCGGACAATCAGACGTACCGAGAAGTACCACCCACACATGGTCAACATACCACCTTGCCGTACCAAATGATTTGCTTCAACTTTTCTTGTTAGCACAAGTAAGGAGTTGAACTCACTTTCGGCGTATGTTTTTCCGAACCAGTATAATCTCGGCGTTTTCTAGTCCAGAGTGAATAGGTTCTTTCTAGACAAGCGTGATCCATCTTCGATCACACCATCACTTACCACCAGGTGTGGTAGTGGTCAAGCGCTTGTCGAACATCAATAAGAAAACCCCTATTTTTTAACGTGTGAGTTGTGTCTACATTAAGAAGACATTTGTCGTAACTGTGCAAGAACGGTAACTAACTTTTATTGTTTTAGGCCTTCAATGTTGTTCAAAAACCCTGTATTTAATAATAATAATAATAATAATAAATCTTTATTCAGACAACTTGGTTACATATAACATTGATAACAATGATCTTCTTGTAGGTGGTAAAACAGTGTAAATGTAATTATCACTAAGTATTCTCTGGCTGCTTAAAAACGTGCTATAAGCGCCAGTTGCATTCGCGGTTGGTCAATTTAGTTTCAACTATTTGGGTTTTAATGTGGAATAAGTACATATGTATATGAGGGTTAACAAAATTGTGTTTCTTACATATAGACAAGGATGTATATTTTTAACATAAGATGATAACATAAATATATATATATATATATACATATATATGAATATTAGATATTAAAAATTATTAAATATTATAATTAAGATAAATATTAGATAAATGTGATATAATGAAAAGTTTGTACGAGTTACAACTTTGGTTTGAGAGTGTGTTTGGGTGCGTGTGTGTATGTAAGTGTATGTGTGAGTGGGTGTATGTGAGTGCGTGTGTGTGTACGTTTATATGTGTGTGTGTGTGTGTTGTATTCATAGGTTTACTTGGGATGGTGTAGAAGGTTTTCAGTTGCTTCATAATCTAGAGTGCGTAGATATATTTTAACTTGTTTTTTACATTTATATAGGTTGAGGTTACGCAAGTTTAATGTGCGGCTAACTTTATTGTACAGGAATGGAGCAACAACATATGGATGTCTTGCAGCAAATACCGTTCTATGTGCGATTTGTTTATAAACCCGATCCTTTCTTCTCCTTCTTTCAGTTTCGTTATCCGATGGTAGATAGGTGTGTGCATAAATAATGTTATTAAGAATGAAGAGTTGCCGAATAGTGAGGACACAACATTCTCTATACAGGTAGGTTGTTGGGTGTAAGCGTGGTTTTGAAGTCATCACTTTGAGTACTGCTCTCTGTGCTCTTTCCAATTTAAGTAGATTAGTTTTATGAGTCCCTCCCCAGACCGAGACACAATACCCAAGAATGGATTGACACAGCGCATAATAAATATGTAGTTCTGAGTAACGGAAGTTCGCCTATATGCCGAATACGTCTAAAGATTGGCATAAGCTTTCTTATTCTATCAGTAAGGAGTTCTACGTGTCTATGCCAGTTCAATTCTTCGTCAACCCACACACCAAGATATTTTATGTTTGTCACTTTTTCTAGAATTATGCATTGGCACGAGTGGTTATTCGAATTTAAGCATGTATGGGCTTTAATTGAGACGGAGTTTGCTTGACCTTGCTGTGTGATGGTATTAAAATTACAAACTCATAGAACCTTAAAAAATGTATGTAGTAAAATTAAGAAATACTTACCTGTTGGTTTGATAGGTATCACGTTTTACATAAGTACATAAAATCGATATTTTCTGAAATCGTTCAAGAATTTTGATATTTTTATCATAATTACTAAGTATTACTTCTACAAATCCGCCGTGTACTACACAAATGTAGAACAAAACATGTCGCTTGTGAATGAAACAAAAGTGTTCCGGATGACCGCAAATGTCGTGCGCGGGCGCATCCAGAAATACATTCACGATAAATTATCGAACGCTGATGGTCTTTGGCTACCTGTAGATAATGTAACATGTGTTTATATTTTTAAAAGCGGAAGAGAATACAGTAATTACGAGTACTTTTTCTTAAACAAGTTTACACAAAGCTATAAATGTAGGTAATTTTAATATACATATCTAATTGATAATTAAGATTTTTAATTGTATTGGCAATTTCAATATTTAAAAGGTTTGTGTACACTATTTGATGGATCGAAACTAGAGAGACTGCATAGCAGTGACATTTATGTAGATAAACACCAAAATAATGTATAATTAGCCAAATTTCACAATTAATCAATATAATTATGATAATACTTCCGCCAGTGGCTTCGCACGCAACAAAATGTAGCCCATACGTTAATCCAGGTTATAATCTACGTACATATCAAATTTCATCGAAATCGGTTCGGGCGTTACGTCGTGATTGAGTAACAAACAATCAAACAAGCATCCAAGCTTCCAGACTTTCGCAATTATAATATTAGTATGATAACTGACCCGCCCCGGCTTCGATTCTATTGTTATTATTAAAATAAAATATAGCCTAGAACTCAGGGATAATATAGCTTTCTATCAGTGAAATAATTTTCAAAATTGGTTAGGTAGTTCCGGAGATTATACCTCTTTTTAATATTAGTATAGAGGATTTACGATCTCATGATATACTTGAGCAACCCAATTTTCTACACATTTAGTCGTGTAACGCGTACGAAGCGGGCAACAGCTAGTAATAATAATACATAATTTAATTCAGGCAACAGTAAAATAATTACAGGATAGAAAATAACTTACTCTCCGCCCCAGAAAGTTATAATAAAAGCATATTAGGTATTTATTTATTATATAAAAACTGCAATTTTGGAAGCGATAAGTTGTATAAGTAGGCGATCTGTTTTTACGCACTTACTAAAACTAGGTAGTAAACGTAATTCAGAAGCGTTTTACGATCTCTAAAATTAAATTGCATCTAATAACAATAATAATTCTTAACCCCGATAACTCAAGCGACATCCAAATAATCTTAAACACTATAAAATAAATAACGCTTTTACGGTATAATAAAAAATGTTTAACGAAAAAATATACGCACTAATAAATCTTGAATACAACAATAATAATAAATAAACTGTGGCTAAAATACAAACGTCGTTAGGAACCGATACCTCAGTTTAGTGGTATACTGACTGTTGCATTATCTGTGGCTTTTGTGACCCAGCTGTGGGCTAATTGGTCGTAAATTATCATAATTTGCTTTACTGCCCACCCCGACTTGGTTAATTGTCGCTGAATATGATTATTAGACGGGTTAAAGAGTTCCTCGTGAAAGGGCTCGCTTAGGGAAGTACTACCATGTCTATTTCCGCCACCGAGCAGCATTGCTGTGTTTTGGTTTGAAGGGTATGGTTGCCGGTGAAATTACACATGAGGTATGCCTCAAGTTGATGGAAGCAGGACAGTGTATCGTAGAGCACGTTTCTAAGGTGCGTTACCTACGAGGCAATTATCTGTTATAGGCGATGGTTGCCACTTAACATCAGGCGAATGACATTTGGCTACGGGCCAAGTATCCTTTACCCTATTTCAACTAGCTCGGGCGCCGAGACAACGACTAAACCTGTAAGTGCGCCGCAAACTGAAAAAGTTTGTGAACCCCTGGGTTAATACAAAATATAGGTTCAATTAAACAAACAAAATTAAAATAATAATAATAAAAGTTTAAGTTAAAGTCCCTCACTCAAGTCCTGAGCTAATAGTCTCTCATAAAGACTATTCGATCAGAACCCGATTGAAGGACTTCATAATCAGCGAGTCGTATTGTCAGCTATGACCTGCAAGATGGTGTTGGTCCTGCGTCGCACTGTACTGAGCAGTGAGGCAGTCTTTTTGCGGATGATGGCGTGGAACCCGCGCTTCTGCAAACATGTTCGAAGCGCTGCAGAAGCTAATATCTACTCGTCTTAGGTTAGTTGCGAAATTATTTACTCTTTTATATACTGGTCTACTTTTTTTAAGGTCGCATCTATTATGCATTTGTAAGTGAATTAAAAAATATACCAATTTTGAAAATTTTTGTTTTGAGGCACCTGTGTCAATTTTTACCTACAAACGAAAGTGTTTATTGTTTTATTCCGTACATCATCTAAATGTTCTAAAAGTGAAAGAAATTTTGCAAATGAAGATTGCCTTCCTTTCCGGCAAATAAGATGTAATTATGATAGTACATTCAATCATTATGATAGATACAAGATTTATCACGCAAGAATAATGATTGAAATAAATCACGAAAGGTTTTTTCGTAAAAAAGTACATACTCTACATCTTGAGTATTAAAACTTCAGCCATTAATTTCGTATTCTGTTCTGTCCACCAAACAAAAACATAGCCAATCTCATCTGCACATCCATCATCCAACCACTCCTACACCACATATAGAACCCATTACGTTTGCCCTAGAATCTTCACCCCTAAAATAATGCTGTCATTAAAATTAATGTCCTAAGCTGACAATGAGACCTAACTTTGACACTGGCATCCGTTTTATGTCTGACTTATAGTCGGCGAAGTCAATTGTCTGAGCTAAATCTGGTTTCAAATAAGGCGATGATATTAATGACTGTAGCGAAGTTGAGGCGAGGCGAAGAATGACAATGCTAATGTTTGGATTCAGTGAACACTGAGCGGACAGGAACCTCCCCTAGGTTCCTGTCCGCTATGAATAAACTATAGTCCGTCCTCGCCTGCAAAATGAATGAATTAAGGTTTTTTTCAGTATACCTTACAAGTTAGATACAAGAAACAGAATGAGAAACAAGTAAATTACCGTGTATAATGGGAGGTATTATCACTAAAAAACCTTCTCTTACAGACAACCTTTGGATGGAGAGGAGTGAACATGTACCTAGCTGGAAAAAAACGTATGAGGCAGCAAAGAATATTAGCACTACAGAAGCATTAACAAAGCAACTGTAAACACACCTCTGATCGATCTGAAAAAGTCTAAATTATATGATTTATTGTTAGAATCTAATATACTCGTAAGACCTTTTGACACAAATTTAACTGTAATAAGTCTACATCAGACAGACAAACTTAACTTATGTTTTAGCTTACTTTTTTGTTGCTTCAGGTTATTTTATTATTAGGTAAGGGACATTCATTGTATACTTATTATTATTTTTTAATTGTCAACGTTTAATCACTTTAATTAAAACAACTGCTGCAACTCTGGTTTCATAAAACAATCAATCCACTAGAATATAGGATCAAAGGGGCCATATACTTGCTCCATCACGTATAAAAAAAACAATAAAAGACAACGTACCAGGAGATCAAGAGCAGCAAAGATAAAAAGAAGTCGAATTCAACAGCCTTCATTCTATTCAGTTGCATTAAAAAGTGTTGGTCGCGATTTGCCGCTTATAAGATTAGGTACTGGATCTTCGTAAACCGAAGTGCAAACAGCCGTTTAGTGTTACACTATGCACTTGCTTCTTGCACTATGTATACCTAGAGCTTTCTTCATTAGGGTTCTGTTTCTATTATTTGTTTTGAGTTATGATTTGCAAGATGGTCTGTTTGTAATGCTTGGTTATCTTTTGGCAGAGCTCTTTAATCTCGTAGAGAATCTTTGACAGATAAATCACAAGAGTGACATATAAAGTAGATACATAAATTAGTAACAACTTATTTGCTTCTATCTTTGTTAGCATTCACGCTACTGCAGCCTGGTTGCTTAGTGCATTGTTTGTCTTGACATGAGGTGGCTTACTTGCTTAAACAAATCATATGGTGCCATCATCGTTACACCAGCTATAGGCCTCCTCTGTAGATATCCAGAGCGACCTATCTTATGCGGCTTGCACTTAGTAGACCCCAGCAACCTTTGTATCGTCATCTTGAACGTAAATGTGCTTAACTTATCGACTAAAACCTACTAATGTATTTCCTATGTTCTAGTAAATTAACGTTATCACATCTTATCATTCCAGATTAATGTTGCGTTTTCCAGTGCGTGGTCTAGAACACTTCTGCCGTCAGTTTTTTGACATATGTATATCGCCTCGTGAAGTAGCAGTCTACTTCAGCTTGGTAATCAGCGGGGCTAGGCGTGGTGCCCAATAAAAAGAACCTATGCTCCAGCATGACAACATACGATAGCATATGCTGAGCTCCAGACCTTTTCGCCATCACATAAGTCTTCCAGATGCTAGATGACTCCCTAGTTTACAAAGTCTAAAGCACAGACGCCGAGTAGCCAGACTTTCAGATTTTTACAAGATTCATTTTGGTAAATGTGCGCAAGATCTTCATGACCTTATCCCTCCTTCCCCCTTCCACCACCGGACAAGCAGACGTACCGAGAAGTACCACCCATACCTGTTCGGCATACTACCTTGCAGTACCACCAATTTGCTTCCACTTTTCTTGTTAGCACAAGTAAGGAGTGGAACTCACTTCCGGCGTATGTTTTTCCAAACCAGTATAATCTTGGAGTCTTCAAGTCCAGTGTGAATAGGTTCTTTTTTAGGCAAGCGTGCTCCATCTTCGATCGATCACACCTTCACTTACTATCGGGTGAGGTAGTGGTTAAGCGCTTGGCTACCATCAATAAAAAAAAAAGTCTGTAATACCATACTGTGTTAAACGTGTCTGTATAATTGTAATATTAGATTTTTTGTAAATAAATTTAGTTTCTTGCTCTTTTGTGATGGTACGAATAAATTTATTTTCATTCTTTCTTCCTAGTTCACTAGTTTGAAATAAACATTTCTGTGAAAGCGGAAACTATACAAAGGAACCAACGCACTGTAAGAGCATAAACACAGTAAAAGTACTCGTATACTGTTAAAAGTAAAGCAACAAAATACTGGGAATCGCCAGTAGCTCAACTCCATTGTAAGGACACTCAGAAACATTAACCATCGACATCCGCGTTTATTGCTAGACGCATCTCCATATTATAGGGTTGTCCCATTTTGGTTTTAATTTATTTATAATGTATTTAGTAAAGAATTGTATAAGTTAACTTAGTTCTGCTAAAAAGCTAATTTTGACGAATGCCTAGCCACTTTTCTGCAGAAATTGGGGACTCACCAATCCTTAAAATAGGCATAATATACATTGAAGATAATCTACACGGAAGGCTAAGTATTAAAAATGGAACCTAATGAGACTATCTAGGGAGACTTGATTGTTCCATGTTCATTCCTTCTCACTCATAAGAATGGGACAGAAAGATATTCCGGTTAGGAATTTCTGCAGTTCAGTTGGTTACGCTAATTAGACTGTAACTTCACTCTAATGAGACAGCCCTGGTTTTCCCAGAAGTGTAGCACAAAGACGACAACAATGCAGTGTTGTTTGAACACACAAACAGATGATTTTATTAGTAGCTGTGTTACTGAAAGGTCCTTTCATTGCGGAGTGACAGATTTGACTCTGGTGTCTTCAGCGGGGTTCTATGCATCTAGTGGGGCACTTGATTGCAGAAGTCTGTGTTTCTGCTTTTGTGTGTTTTTTGCTTTCAATAAGAATTACTAAATAGCCTATGCCTTAATGGCATATACCAAACTTCATACAAATCGGTTGAGCCGTTTAGTCGTGAAAATTTAACTAATAGACAGAGAGACAAAATTGCATTCGGTTTTATAATATGAGCATCTATTGAGATGATAGATATAGAAGTATGAGATATATCAAGGGGTATATTGCATTGTACATTGTGCAGTGCACTTGCATGCGTGATGTCCATTCTTAAGCGAGCACATCTCAGAATAGACTATAATAATTCATAAATGTTATGCGTGCTCAAGCTTCGATAATACCGAAGTCGGACTTAGCTGTATTGGACTTTTTGTAAGTTTAAAATTAGATTTAGTATCAAAATACCAAGAACTAAAACTCCATTAGGTTATTTACTAGTTATCAATCTTAAATAATAAATATATGAAAGAAGGAGGTGAAGGCAGGATTGTGCTTTTATCATGTATGTATGTGTGTATGTTTGTAGGTACATATTACCACCATAGTGCATAATCTCAATCTTAAATAATAGAAAATATGAGGAAAGAAGGAGGTGAAGGCAGGATTATGTTTTTAGTTTAATGTATGTGTGTATGTTTGCATTTACCACCATAGTGCCTAATCTACTCATCCGATTTTAATTAATGAGGTGTCAATCGGTGTGTTATTATGGTCCGGATTAAATAGGTTAAATTTTTACCCGACTACGGCAAATCCAAAAGGAAGGGTTATGTTTTAGTAGTCTACGGATGTATGTTCCACCGTAATGCCTAATCTACTTATCTTATTTAGATGAATGAGGTGTCAATAAATTCGTTATTATGGTCTGGGGGACATAGGCTATCATCGACATAGGTATTGCGTAGTCGGGTTTCCGTTTTTAAACTTATATTGCTTGTTCAGTAACACCAAATAATGAATTGACAGACATCGAAATTAAATACGAAAATTGAATCTGTCGGAGACAAAATCATCGCATTGCTTAACACCTTCAAGGCCAGGGTAAACTGGAGGGGAGACCGAATCCACCGGCCACCAGCGTGCATCGGCGCCGAACCATCACTCATTGTTCGAAGACGGAGACGAGGCGCGCGTTCCTTGACGTCCAATATACTAGCGATAAAATACAATCCACTGCTTTTATTGACAACACCAACTGAGGAAACCCAACATATTGTTCTTCGAGCCGGATTGAACCAGCGACCTATGGTGGATTTTTACAACTAGATTTACTACAGATTAGAAACCTAAGTCACTGCAGGGTGTGTGCGTCGCAACAGGAAAACATGCAAATGTTGTAGCCCGTTATTTGCACTGAAGTGTACAATAAGCCAATCCTCAGTAACTGCATTGCAAAGAGTTCAAACAAAGCACCGTGCAGTGCGGGCAATAATAAGCGGAAACGATGCCAGCGCACCGGGAGTTTGCTACTATATCCAGTGACAGACAAAGAGGCAAGTGCAGCCCATTAGTTCAACCAAAACAATAATACAATTACAGAGTATTATTATTTATTTTTTTGCTAGCCTATATTTTTCCATTGCTGGGCAAGGCCTCCCCAACTTCTTCAAGCGTTGGCGAGATGACATCAGTGGATTCGAGAGGAAGTGGCGGAAATCTGACAAGAATCGCGATAGAGATTATTTAATACACTTTTTCACACTCGACAATATCAAATTACATGTCATGTAAACCTCATCGAAAGCAGGTGATTAAATCCCTACGGCTGAGCCGGGAGTAAAGTAAATTTTAATTTGGAGCCTCTTCTGTATTAGAATTTGAACCAAAGAGACTCACACAATAAGAACTTATTTGTCCATCGAACTAACCTCTGCACAGAATACACCAACCTAGATTAGATATGTATGTTATTTAAAATAAAAAAATATATTCCTAGTTCAGTGTCACATTACCAGATTATGTCTACAAAATAGCAATAGAAACAAAACAGTAACAAAAACAATTAAAAAATCGCAAACTTTTCAAGAATAAACATAAACTTTGTGAAAAATATGATCTTTCAGAAATATTCAAAATATAATCACTTGCGAATAATGCCTCGATTTATCACGCTTCGAATAATATTTCTTCAGCTGTAATGGCAGGCGTTTTGGCGCGAAATGTCGCTGTTTCCGGCGCGGGCACTCGCACGCACAATCGACGCATCCGCTGCGCTTGCGCATCGTTATAAGCACACTTGACAAACATGACACTTTTTTTTGTGACTGTATGTTACGGAACTATAAAAAGCTACTTGTGAATGTTTTTGAGTGATTTTGGAAATCGAAATTACCAAACATTTGAATTTCCGCAATTGCTTACTCTAATTTTAAAGATACAGGATATTTAGTGTCTAGGCTACTAGGTAACACTTTATATTTATTTGCCCTTTACGAGCATCGCAAATTAGTGAATTAGTGAAGGCTCTGGTTTACAATAAAAATAATTGAAATATATCAAATATAAGACTTACCGAAAGTAAAAAAAAAACAGTAAAATGCTTATATTTCGGAATCTTTAAGTCCAGAGTGACTTGGCACCGGTTCTTTCTAGGCAAGCGATCTTTATATTCTACTATACAATAAGGGCTTTTCATTTTTGATTAAAAAGAAAAAAACAGTTCCATTTAGCATAATAAATAGGTCTGTCTGGAGATACGCTGCTGAAAAATCTCAAAAACACATTATCAATTGTATAAAAACAATCTCACTTCGTCAGATATATTTACAAACACAAATGTATTTATTTTATTTCAAGTTCCTTAGAAAATAATGTGGACACGGCCTTGACATTGACAATTCACTTTCCTTTGTTATTCAGAGCATGACAGAGCAACGCCATCTGCTAGCAGTTATAAAAACATGGCTGTGAACACCCATCATTTACAGAGGCAAGGGTCAAGCTCTTGACAATTCTCAATAATAAAAAAAAACTTAAAGAACAGATACCGCGTGTTGATCTCGATTAGCAAAATATCAGGAGCATTCAATTTTGTGCTGCAAGGTAACATTCTTGGGCCTCTCCTTTATTGATGTATTTACTTTTCTTTTAGCACTCTGTTCAATCTTATTTAGCTTGTTTCCTCTTCGAATCTTTTGTCACTTTGCATTTATTAGCAGCAGAATGCCACACGCATGCATTTCACTTAACTAAATTTGGAAAATACGGTATTTTTAGGTGATCCCCTTTTTATTTTTAATAGAGCATTATATACGTAAAATAAAATAGTGCCTTTATGTTTATTAATTTTATACTTTCTCACAAAAATATGGTGATAAAAGGACTTAATGCTAATAGTGTTCTACCAGTCATCCAATCACCTTTCATTGCATAAACATAGGTTCCATCGAAAGGTTGCCTGATCGCTTTCTGCGATAAGGCCACCCATTGTAATGCCTGTTTTATTGTAACTTAGTACTTATTTTTATTTTATTTCTGTTTATGTTCAATAAAGAGTTATCTATCAATCATAAAGCCTAGTTTAGAATAGATAAGTGTGACTTGAACCACTCTCAGTGTACATCGGAAGGGATCTCTCTCTGCCGAGCGTAGTGAACGCCTTGCTCGGCAGTGAGGGATCGTGGCAGGCGATGGTCTCCTTCTGCGAAGGGTGATCGCTTTCTGCGATAAGGCCACCCATTGTAATGCCTATTTTATTCTAACTTAGTACTTATTTTGATTTTATTTCTGTTTATGTTCAATAAAGAGTTATCTATCAATCATAAAGCCTAGTTTAGAATAGATAAGTGTGACTTGAACCACTCTCAGTGTGCATCGGAAGGGATCTCTCTCTGCCGAGCGTAGTGAATGCCTTGCTCGGCAGTGAGGGATCGTGGCAGGCGATGGTCTCCTTCTGCGAAGGGTGATGACGCACAAGGAGACCACGGAGCGAGCCAGGGAGAACGATCTTCGGACCCGCTCCGGCACAGACGAACGGGAGCAAGGAGGAGGCAGTTTGCTCGCCTCCTCACTCCTCCTTTTTAAGTGGGGTCACTGGCTGCGAGTCCGGGGACTCACAGCCGGCTTGCACGAGCTCGCATGTCGTCTTGAGGGGGGGGGAAAGGCTTTGTGAGAAAGGCCGCCCCCCTCCATGCCGGGACCTGGTTATTCTCAACTGGGCTTACCGCCGGGGCAGGGTGGTATGACCCATCTGGGCGAAAAAGGGCGGATTGCTCACCGTGGTGGTTTTAGCCGGTAAGAGTCCGGTATGGCGCCCTCGCGCTTGAACCAAACATGATCTTTTCTGATCCATAAAGTTAGATCCGAATATGCAAATTTGCTCAGCCTCGTCCAAAAAAGGTATCCTTCCTAATAATCCAATTTTAATACATCCTCTTTCATCCAAATGAACAAACAATACCTATAAACGCGAGTTTATTGAATCCATATTATGACCAAATATAGCTCGTATTTTTTATGTGTTAACCGACACTTATAGGCCAGGCTATTACGGAAATCCTAAGATTTTTTAAACCAACTCAAAAATTTCATATCAAGAGGAAGGTTACGGGCTTAAGTCCCGTCTGGCGGACATTTTTGAGATTGTTTAAAAAATAATAAGACCAAATGTAGTTGCTAATTCAAGATATCACGTCAAATTACTAAAAAACGTTTAGCAAAACAAATATAACGTGCAAAATCAAAGCATTATTTTGATGAGTTAGCAAATTGTTCACTATTCATCGTACTGACAACTTGTTGAACAAGTCTCTTGTAACTATTGCTGGCAAGACAAATGTTTGCGCGTCGAACCTATTATGGGGGTTGTATTGTTGCTTAGGGTTGCTACACACTGAGAACAACAAAGTTTCAAATGGACTGAATTTTTAGGGCTGTATTGTGAGTAATTTACAGACAGACAGAATAGATACTAGTTTGGATATGTCATAAGATAAACATTGGCGATGGTGCGGCATCTTAAATGCCAATGTCACGTCATGCCTTGAAATTTTCAGAGATGTTCGAACGAAATGCAATGATTGTGTTTGGTATAGGACTGTAGAGGCTGGCGTGATAACGAGAAGGTTAGCAGTATAGATATATTAATATGCACTGTATAGGTAGATTATTTTCGCATTAAATTCATTGCTGTTTAGGGAAATGAAAAATGATTTATTGGTTTAAATAAGAGTAAATACAAAGGAATTGACACCGACTTCCAATCCTGGACGTATATTAATGTATTGATCGCCTCTTTTTCACGATACTATACGATCTACAAACTGTATCTCTCTTTTTATATATGTATTACTTTTAAAATTATATAAACTCAAAGATATTATATATAACTTCCTAACTAACAGTACAAACTACAATGATGGTCTCTTAAAGATATGAGTATACGTGCTTCATCTTAGACCATATGATCATTTACTATCATAATTACTGATTTAAACGGTATTTATCGCGTATGCACCTTTTTTATTTATTATCTCGATGTTTAAACTGTGTTGCAGCAGCTATAGTCGCGGGCTGGAGCTACCGTTGAAAAGTGATGGTAGTTTCAGTAACTATCCTCAATTTTTAAATACCCAGTTTAAATCAATAATTGTGTACAGTGATCGCGAAAGTTCGAAAAACATTTACCGTCTGTTGACATTGTGGTAAAACTTAAAAAAAGAGTCACCACAGCCCTGCTAAAATAAACGGTAGTGCCCATCAACTAGATAAACCCACTTGTTGCTCCCCCAACAATGAATTTATATCAATTTAATGCGGTTTCACTCACGTAACGATCTCCTGGCACGCGATCCGGTGCTTACAACCTGCGTGCAACCTTCATACAACCTTCTCGCAACCTGCCTTACCTGTAACAAAAGGAAAATGGTAATGAAACAATGACGGTTTCTATATCTAGGTCTTAATCTCGTTAACTAAAAAGGTATTTTAAATTTTAAAGTAAAGTATGTGTTACCGGACGTTTCGGAGAACAAAGAAAGTGATGGTCATGTTTGTAATTAGTAGTCAACTTAGCGAATCATTATGACACGTTATGTATGACTGCAAATCCACGAGTCCGTAATAAGACTAAGTTGAGAAAACTTGACATTAAATATGTATTAGGTATATATAAATAACACACACAAAGATAAATAAAAAAATACGAAAATTGATTGAGTAAATAGTTGGTCAACACTTGGTGGAGTTCTTTCGTGTCTGAATTTAATCTATTCATAACACTAATGCTTTTAATATCGTTTTTAAGCTTTATGCGTCAGCTGTTTATTTACCTTGATGAGAAACTAAAAAAGTAATTAATATAAAAAGTCTTAGTTTCTAGCAGGTGGTCTACCAACTATTCACAGCAATTTAAATCAATAAAGTGACTAAAATACGAAAGTCTATTTTACGACTACAAGTTTAACAAGAAGACAACAAGCGATTGAGATGTTAGCAGCGCCTACGCATTGTATTGTATGCAAGAAACCCATGCAGGGCCACAGATAATAAAATAGTCAAGTACTGTCTTGAGAGTAAGCAAAATATACATTGCATACTTAACTCTGAGTATGAACACTAAGTATGCACAACTAATAGATGTTACACTACAATAAAAACTAGTGGTTCGCCCCGAACTGAGATCTCGGGAGTCTCCCATAAAACTAAAATCTATTATTCATAATCTTTGACTGTCAAAATACCGCCACGAAATAAAACCAAATAACACAGGTAAAGGGAGTTCATATAAATTGGTTACTCTTTTTTGGGGTACAAGTTGCAGTTATTCTGGATTTCCGACTTTTGCCTATATTTTTGTCACTAAAGCTACACACATACCAAATTACAGCACTGTGGGGTCACCTGTGTACCCTGTGAATTTTGTCAAAGTTCAGTGTTTATTATGGCTAGTAACTTAAAAACTACAAAAACGGAATCAAACTGTACTAATGAGTACCTTTCATTTGACGTCCCACTTGACCTAATAGTCTCATTTTCATTTTTTTACCCCCCTTGAAACCCAATATCTCAACAACCCCCAAACGGTTTTAGCTCATTTAGTCACACCAAAACTGTGCCATCACTATCTACCTATGTATCAAATTTCACGATGATCGGATCAACGCTTCGAATGTTATCCTCGGACAAACAAACATACATACATACATACATACATACAACGCCGATTTGCCCAAGTTGATTTGGAGATAAAGAGCGCTCTAAATTTATGGTAAAACACAGTAAAATGTAGGTCATTTATAATGGTGGGATAAAAAAACTAGGTAATGGACTAGTAACATTGGCTAATTTTCATGCATCATCTTTGATGTCTTAGTCTAAACATGTCAGTCTGATATAACCATCCACACAACCAACCAAGTTACCATCGTTCGACTACACAAGAATTCTAACTTTATGGCTTCGAGGTTTATTTATTTCTCAGTTTGTCCATATTCAAATTTATAACATATTCAACAGTAGATTGATGCATAGACAGCTTACGCTTAACAACTAAGCTTTTGTACCGCTATAGCTAGCTCTTTGTTATTCTGAAGGAAAGACTTACGAATTCGACATGTTCGAATCGATTTATGGTTTGTATGATAATCGACATTTGCGGAAACTTTGTTTCGTGTGTAGCTTTGCGACATGGTCGTGGGGTAGATCAAAAGTACTCTTTAGGTACTAAAGGCCAATTTTATGTCCTTGCTTCATCAGAAAATTCGAACTTCAACGGATTTTTTTGTAGATCCAGGTGCTTGAGTTTAAAGTTTCTCGATATAAAAAATAACGTTTGTGACAGAAATCCTAAATAGTAAATGGTACAAGCAACTGTTCTGAAATACACAGAACTAGCTGACCCGTCCGCGGTTTCGCAAGCATGGTTTGTCAATAAAAACATTACCCTCCTTTTGTGCAGTCGGGTAAAAATTAGCCTTTTAACCCCTTACTTTATCCCCCCCCCCCGGGTGATTTTACATAAAAGTTGAAACCCGTATTTCTTTATTTCTTACCAAAGGCCTAAATATGAATTTTCAGATCTCTAACTTAAGGAATTATGGATTGCCCATACTTCACCCCTTTCAAGATTATTTTTTGAAACAAAAGATAGTCTTCTCCCTTCTCGAGAGTATAATCCATCTCCTCGCCAAATTTCTTTACGATCCGTTCAGCCGTTTAGTCGTAAAAAGGTAACAAACAAACAAGCAAACTTATAAACAAAGTAACAAAAAAACAGAGTTCATTTCGCATTTATAATATTAGTATGGATTTAAATATTTTTCTATTAATTATATTTTATTTTATATCAATTAAATGAATTCTAAATCTTAACGTAACAGAATATAACAAAATTTATCTACCTTTATAATTTTTTTATTTTGTTTTCGTAGTAACTCACATTTAAGCAAGTTTGTAAACTGAGATTGAATAGTTGTAAATTATTTAGAATGTTGTAACACGGCATTTGTCGTGTCAACGATGTTGAGATCGGCTCCGGAGGGCTTTATGAGGATCGAACGCCGATGTGTGCACGAATAATATTTGCATAGACGGTTGGACATCTACGAGTAATGCGCTTCTTAGGGAACATGAATTGAACATACGGACAAAAGCATAGACTATTTTAGTTTTAACGCAGTGCGACTGCAGTGATCCCGCGCAGTCAATGCAGCACTTGCTAATGTGGCCTTTGTGCCCGAACACCTGCACGATGGAGGAATGAATGCACAAAATAAAAATAATCCGTACATAGGCGAAATTAATGCTAGATAGCATTCTCTTCCAGTTAACCTTTGTGTAATGCGGACAAAAAGTTATTACCTAATAATACTAACCGCCTTCTAATGCTATTGTTGTGACCAAACACCTGTCCACATCCACATAATATAAATTAAAACGTAGAATCTTTGACACGCTAAGAAGAAGAAGAATTTTTAACAAAGAACGAACTTATTACTATTACCTACTATCAGCCCATATTGTCCCATTGTTGAGAAAAGATCTCCCCCCATTTCTGCCATTTACAACGGCCCAGTGCCACCATATGCCAGTTCCTCTCAAAGTCGTCCAGCTCGTCCCGCCACCACCGGCGTGGTTTGCCGCGGCACCGCCTTGCTGGCCCAGGACTCCACTTTGTGGTAATATAAAGAACGCACATACGAGTTCATAGATTTGTTTTAGAAAACTATTACGTCATATTTCCGTAGTATTTATTTTATAAATAGCTGTTGCCCGTGACTTCGTACGCGTTACACTACTAGATGTGTAGGTAACCTAGAAATACCTAACCTAGAAAGCTAAACTCGCTGTTGCAACTTGACTTGACACCCCATTTTTATCCCATGGGAATTGATTTAGGGGATAAAAGGTAGCATATGTGGTAATCCAGGTATAAGGTAACAGGTATAATCTACGTATATACCAAACTGTTCAGCCGTTACGACGTGATTGAGTAACAAACAAACAAATAAACAAACATCTAAACTTTTACATTAGTAATATTACTGTGATTGTTTATTCACTTGGACAATCACTTGAAAGATTAGGAGTGCTTGCGCAATATAGTTTGCAATGTTTTGGGAGACATACATTTAAGACACTGTTTACCTAACGTACTCATACGTAATTATATATACAGACAACAAAATCAAAGAAAAATATGTGAAATATTCTTTCAAAGTATTCATATGAGGCAGGGGCCAACTCTGATTTAGATCAAAGTTTTTAAGCCGCACGGAAAGCTTTAACATGGCTAGATGACTTTTGTTGCAAGAACTGACATCTTAGTTCTCTCCATCCTGAGGTTGTCTGCAATAAATCGCTTTATGGGATAGGATCGCCCATTTTACATGTTGTTTTTAGTTTTTAAGTATCTTGATATTTTGTATAATATTAATATTTTTGTGTTCAGTTGGTTTAATGTTTAAAGATCATCTTTCTATCCTAATGACCACCAAAACACTCTGAAGCGTTTAGATAGATGCTGAGTAGGTTATATCCGGGAGAATAGATGTATTCTTCATCGTGCTCCATCCTAGACAACATCATCACTTACCATCAGTTGAAATTTCAAAATGGACATGTACAAAGGCGAGCTTAACCCATTTTCTTCCAGCAAACCTTTGGAGATGGAGATAGTTGATTATAGTAGTGGGTACGTGCACAGAAAAAAACATACTAAATATACCATGATAAATACATTACTTATACATATTAAAAATAATACCTACATTATAGATAAACATAATACAACATAGAAAATATACATCTACATATATCAAAATATAAA
Source organism: Philereme transversata (assembly GCA_963924445.1). Lineage (NCBI taxonomy): Eukaryota > Metazoa > Arthropoda > Insecta > Lepidoptera > Geometridae > Philereme > Philereme transversata. The sequence continues at coordinate 22,518,184 of OZ004344.1, forward strand.
TATATATCTACATGTAGCAATAAAAAAAAGTGAGACTAAACAAGCTACACCATGTTTCACCCTGTATTGTCTTGTAAAACATGTAAGTTTCATAGCGCATCACTAAAGCCAACACTCAGTCGTGAGAATTACAGAGTCTGGTTACATTTGCGGGTGTAAATTACGAGTTACGACGGGTAATGGGTTCATAAAGTGAACACGCCTAACCATGTATGGTAATGGCTGTTTGTTTATCTGTTTGTTTGTTTACCACAAGCCCGTAAAATGTAGAATTAAAATGTGTTTAGTTTTTAGAATCCGAATTTTAAGGATTATTTGAAATGGATCTCAGGACAGGGGTTTTTGATTCAAGACTTTTTTAGTAACGTTTATTATGATAAAGTTTTGACTTTTGATAGAAAAATGCATCCATATTGCCATCGTTATGTGTATATATGTATTTTTATATAATTGCCATAGTTCTGACAAAAAGACGATGAAATACAAACTCTAGTTTTGAACTAATGAGTGGAGGATATTGTAGGTATTTTAATGGAATCATTGTCAAAACTTAGTTAATAAGCACGAAATCATGTATATTAAATTGATGATCGTATAATATTACATCAACAATGGTTTTGTTAATAAAAGAACTCATATTGCCCTATAAGGCAAATCTTATTTTTATAGTAATTTTCGAACTCTCGCGATTACTATACATTACGTCTGGATTATAAATAAAAAGGTATACGCGTCGCGTACCAGTCATGTATTTTAATCTTTTATAAATAAATGAATAAATATCGCTGGACATTTCAAACAGCGCTATCTAGCCCCAAACTAAGCAGAGCTTGTACTATGGGAACCAGATAACTGATAGAATACTTATATACTTTTTTTTGTAAATACATACTTATAATATATAGAAAAACACCCAGACACGGAACAAATATCTGTAGATCATGCAATCATTTGTTCTGCGGCGGGAATCGAACCCGCTACCTCCTGCGTTTCAGCCGGCTATACGCCCACTGCACCACGGAGGCAGTCAAACATACTCTTCTATCTTCCTCTATCTTCTTTACATACTATAAAATGAAGTCCCTTCCGCTGTCTGTTCGCTTAGATCTTTTAAACTACTCAACGGATTTTGATGCAGTTTTCAGCAATAGATAGAGTGATTCAAGAGGAAGGTTTATATGTATAAAACATATATAGTAACTGCGAAAGTAACTGTTTGTTTGTTACCTTTTCATAACTAAACGGCTGAACGGATCGTAATGAAATTTGGCAAGGAGATATATTATATCATGTGGAAGAACATAGGCTACATTAAACCCGATTGCACAAAAGGAGGGTAATGTTTTTATTGAAATACCACGCATGCGAAGCCGCGGGCGGGTCAGCTAGTATTGAATAAACATAACTCAACGCTCATTGATTTCAATCAAAACAAAGATACAATTGAATTGCAAGAGATAGTAACCAATCTATGTTATTATAGTGATTGTTTAAACCCGGTGAATATCTGAATGAAGTGCACTTTCATTGATGAAGATCCAGAAATACGCGCCGGAGCTTAGATCCCGGCTTCTGAATGTAGACTTAGGAAAGTTATAGACATGCAGATTTAATCTTTTAATATGAAAAGTTTAAGGAATAGAGGACAACTTTTTTTATATACTATGGAAGTGGTTAAGTGGTAACCTGCTCACTAGTTTTTTGAATATTTTTTACTATCCTTATTATTGTAAGCCTTCTATACCGAGTAAAGGTATTTTTTTTCTTTGTTTCTTACCAGCGGCTATAAATAAATATTGTCTCATAGGTTACGCACGTTAGAAACGTGCCCTACGATGCACTGCCCTGCGTCCATCAACTTGAGGAGTAGGTACATTTTGTAAAGCCTTATGTGTCTGTACTTTCACCGGTAAACATATCCTTTAAACTGAAGCACAGAAATGCTGCTTAGCGACATAAATAGGTATGGTGGTAGATCTTCTCCAGACGAACCCCTACTCGAAGGTTACTCCATCTATAAACTTATCTTTGGCAATACTGCGTTTTTCACCCTGTAAGGGTCAGAAGTTAAAGTCTTTGTTATTGCATGTCGTGTTAAATAAATACTTTAGTTTTACATTTTCAAAATTGCACCAAACGTTGAATAATCTTCTATAGATTGAGATCTTGGCTTGAAGCACCTGGATCTTTGAGAGTAAATGAAGAATTCAACAGAAGTTAAGAGATTTTGTTAAAACAGTTTGATAATTACCAACGCGAATGCACCCTGAAAGGTGGCCTGATCTCCACCGACTTCCAACCTCCAGGACGACGGCAGGAGATTTCTGGAGAACGCAAGGATTGGAAGGAAATGGGACCATTCAAGAAAAAGTTGACCATTCACCGCCACTTATAATCGGCAATAAAGCCTTAATTTTTCTATTATATTTCTATATTTATTTTTATAGACTTTATTGCCGACTCTAAGCATGTTTAGCTCTATCGTCCAGAGATGAAGAGCAATGATTATCCAGGGGCATTTCCTATCGTCGTATTATTCTTGTAACAACAATATGGACCGACAATGATAATTATTTTATATGTATACGAAATTAGCCGCGGAATCCACTCCTGACTCATAGGTACTGCGGAGCGGGTTTAGATTATTTCCGTTTTCATTCACGATATTGTTTGAATGTGTTTTATTCGTAGGTAAGACTAGTGGTTATTTAGATACGTTTTACAGTCGTTTATATTTTAAAAGTCTCATTAGTCACTTAAGGAATCACTAAGCTTTTTAAAATCTCCCCAAAAATAGGGTTATCACAGGGAAGGTTGAGGGTTTAAGTCCCGACTGGTTTGTACAGAAAATGGTAGGCGAAGAAAATATAGGTATTCGCGAACATAACCGCAGTCGGAGGCCCAGGAAAAGATGGAGAGATGATCTTTAAGCCACGGTGGCTGACTCTGGAATTTAAGTGTGCGATGTGGAAGTTGGCCATAACAGGTTAGGTATAAATACATTTAATCCGAGGGTCTACCAAAATTTGTTAAGCGTTGATTGAGTATAATTTTTGGCTGAAACTTACAAGCCAATTATTAATTAATCAAGCAAAGCGAGATCTCCAAACCGTTTTGGGCAAATTGGCGTTGTATGTATGTATGTATGTTTGTTTGTCCGAGGATAACTTTCGAAGCGTTTATCCGATCACCGTGAAATTTGGTATATAGGTAGGTAGTGATGGCACAATTTTGGTGTGACTAAATGAGCTAAAAATTTTGCGGGATTTTTGAGATATTGGGGTTCAAAAGGGGTAAAAAAAATTAAAATGAGACTATAAGGTCAAATGGAACATCAAATGAAAGGTCTTCATAAGTACATTTCAACCCTGTTTTTATTTTTAGTTTAATGTTTGTAGTTTCCGAGTTATTAGCCATAATAAAAAACAATACTTGGACAAAATTCACAGGCTAGACCAGTAACCCCACAATGCTGAAATTTGGTATTCGTGTAGCTTTAGTGATACAAATATAGGCAAAGTTCTGAAATCCAGAATAACTGCATTTTGTACCCCAAAAAAGAGGAACCACTTTATATGAACTCCCGTTACCTGTAATTTGAATGAAACTGTAGGTGAAGTTAGTTGGGTTTTATTTCGGGGCACTATTTTAATAGTCAAAGATTACGAATAATATATTTTTGTTTTTATGGGAGACTCGCGAGATCTCAGTTCGGAGCGAACCACTAGTTTAAGAAAGTGGATAATGCACGATTATAGCTCGAAGACCTGACTGCCGTTGGTGCAGAAATGTTATAGAGTGGAGACCACGCATTGGAATACGAGCTGATAAAGGTTGATGACAGCTGTTGGGTGCAGGCCGCTCCGGAAACCTATGGAGAAGGCCTATATTCAACAGTGGACGTTGTATGGCTGACATAATGATGTTGATGAATGCACAGTACACCCATGCAGGACATCAGTGTAGATCTTATCCCCCCCACCCTAAAGATAAAATTAGAAGCCAACTTTTCAGCGTCATCTGAAACGAATTAAATGAAATAATGAATTAAATGTTCTGCTTCGTTGCCCTGTGAATTACAGCCGCATCAAAATTCCCCACATACCGCGACCATGTTTAATAACCCATAAATCGTCAAAACAACAATGAAACTTGAAGTACCATGATATAAACCCTCATTATCACATACCTAAAGACTGACAAAATTATCTCCACTCACTCGTTCGCTTCAGATTCAGTGGTATTGCAAAACGATGAAAAGGTCTTTTCATTCAGTGAAATTCCCTCCGCGAAAGCAGGATAGCGTGATGTGGAATTTGGAGGTGGAGTAGAGAGGGGTGAAGTCCTCAGCTCGTTTCTTGGCAATTGTCCACCGGAAAGCTTTTAGCAAAAAGATAAGTTTGAATATGAAAATACAAAGCGGAGCCATTGAGGAGCTGATGAGAAAGGTGGCTAATTGGCTGCGAGAGGTCAATCCATTATACTCGTAGATGCAATGGACAAAGTTACAGTTGATTTGCTATTTCTACTTATTTTATACTTTCACTTTCAATGTTTCGCAGAACTACATAGCCCGGAAAGGGTGATGTTTTTATTTTTAGAGAGTAGATTAATTACTGATGATATTACACGGGTATTAATCGAATAATATGTTGTTTAACGGGTAAAATTGTCATCGCGAAAGTTTGAACCATTAACGTTGCAGTACATTTAAATGGCTTTATTTGGACGTTTTTTAAAGACCAATATCTTTAAATCCGAAATTAATTCTTAACCTACATCTACATTCTATATTCTTGCCTACACGTACCTTTCATTGTAACCAGTTATCTTTGTATTTATATTGTGTTATTATTATTATTATGTTATTTAGTAAGTAGTTTGTCGACCTCCGTGGCGGAGTGGGCGAATAGCCGGCTGAGACGCAGGAGGTAACGTGTTCGATTACCGCTGCGGAACAAATGTTTGCATGATCCACAAATGTTTGTTGCTCCGGGTCTGAATGAATGAATGAATGAAATACTTTTTATTGCACACCAAACAAAAGTACAGTAACAAAGGAAATAAACAATAAATAACTGTACAATGGGCGGTCTTATCGCTGAAAGCGATCTCTTCCAAACAACATTTGGTCTGGTTGCTTTTCTATATATTATAAGTATGTATTTAAAAAAAAAGTATATATGTAGGTATGTATTCTATCAGTTATCTGGTTCCAATAGTACAAGCTCTGCTTAGTTTGGGGCTAGATAGCACTGTGTGAAATGTCATGCAATATACTTTAAAAAAATGGCTCTCCGGTAGTGCCGACAGAAGTGAAACCTTGAACAATTACGAGATACTTATAATCAGAGGTGTCGGTGAAGGTAACGGTGACAGTATCGCGAGTTCAATGGTTTTCCCCATCTCAAAAATGCTCATAAAGAAGTTTTCACTTCAAAAAACTGGTGTTATCTGTAAAAACCTGTGTATGTACAATAAATGCTTTTTCTTTCTTTCTTCTTTGGAACGCAATTGATGAGGCGCTACGTTCAGCAGAGACCATCCTATTATAATGATGATGAAGGCAGTTTAATCTTTTCTGTATTAAACTAGTGGTTCGCCCCAAACTCAGATCTTTACGACGATTAAAACATAAAAAATATATTTTGTAATCTTTGACTATCAAAATAGTGCCACGAAATATAAACCAGATAACTTGACCTACAGTTTCATTCAAATTACAGGTAACGGCAGTTCATGTTATATGATTACTCTTTTTTGGGAAAGATATTGCAGTTATTCGGGATTTCAGACTTTTGCCTACATTTGTGTTACATCTTACACGCATACCGAATTATAGCACTGTGGGATTCCTGGTGTACTCTGTGAATTTTGTCAAAGTTCAGTTTTTATTATGGCTAATAACCTAAAAACTACAAGGTTTAAACTATAAATAAAAACGGCGTCGAAATGTACTCACAAATACCTTTTATTAAACGTGCCATTTGATCGGATTGTTTTTTTTACCCCTCTTGAGCCCCAATATCTCAACAACCCGCCACATTTTTAGCTCATTTAGTTACACCAAAATTGTGCCATCACTACATCTATATGCCGAATTTCATGGTGATCGGATTAACGCTTCCAAAGTTTTCCTCGGACAAACAAACATACATACATACAACACCGATTCGCCTAAGTTGATTTAGAGATCTCGCTTCGCTCGTTCAATTATAGTTATTGGTAAAGCAGTTTGAATTTTCTATTCCTTTCTATTCTAAATACAAAATGTTCTCAACAATGTTGTATCATTAAGAGCATTGCATGTCAGAAACACATTTTAGGACACAATCAATCAAGATTTAACTGACTTCTCCATGGAATTTAAAATTGGATTTCTGTTAACAATACACAGATTAACGCTCGTGCTTTTGTCTGGCATTGTACTTTAGTACTATTATGGACACTTTCTAGTCTTGCATCATCACTATGTTTTTCACCCATTGCGTGCTCTGTATCCAATCTGTCTGCGAGATCAGCATCAAAAGCGTCGATGGTTGTTGTGTTTTCTGATTTATCGTTATATTTGTAGCTATGTAGTACAGGGTATTGTATTTTACACTGACGATAGGTAGTTTCAATGGCGTTAGGATTATAGGTTATTTATGGGGTTTTAGAAGTATCGGAACGTTTTGTTGTTAAACCTGTTACGGTGAACAATTTTGATGACAGTTTGATATAAATTGAATCTTAAATCTGTTTTGGATGTTTTTCGATTAGGATACAGTTGGTACGAGTACAATGAGGCACGTTTCATAAGCAAAAACCGTTTTTAGAATGGATTTATATTTTGACACCATTTTCATAATTTATAGTTTTATTCAAGTCACGTTAAAATTTTATTATATGTATATATCTATAGACTTGAAGATAAAGAAACAGATAAAAAATTAGACATAGACATAGACAGACATTTATTTGCTACCACAAACATTTTAGTGCTACACACAATAGAATGAAATAATAAATATACAATGTAATTAGGGAAAAATTAAAAAGAGATAAGTAGGTATGTATGTGTTACTGCAGTAAATGGGTTTCAGCTCAGCATTATGCCTCGCCACCGATCGACAGCTCGGCGCTTTTATTTTGCCGTCATTAGCAGTTATTAGCAGATTATGTTATGTATTATCCTCACAAATTAAAACAAGTTTCACTTGTGAATTTTTATTTTCTAACTGGAATATTTTCGATAGAGTCTCCAAAATACAATAGCATTTCCCAATCAAAAACTTTCCCCATCCACATAAACATTCACAACTAAATAATTCAACTGGCCATCCAATCAACAATAAACATAAACAAAAAAACCCGAGTTTTTTACCATAGCTTTGGGTTTTCGACTAAAATTCACGTCGTAATGAGAGTAGTCCATTCATATTTAATTGGCGAGACCGCGGCCCGTGGCGCATAGTTTATGGCCCTCGTGGGCAGAGGGGTGATTTTACATTTTTTTTTTCAAAGGCATATCGGTTCAAGTAGTATTGTAGAGGACAGTGCGTGTCTGCGATTGATTATTGTGGATACGACTGCAGTTAGCTACTGATTTAAAAAAGTATTTACCGCGTATGTATCGGTTAGTGTAGTGTGTTGTAATATGAACGAAGACATTTCTAAATCTGAAGACCAAATGAGGGTAGTTGCTGCAGCTGCCATCACTTCTCGACGGTAGCTCCAAGCACTCCAGTCTGCCCTTGATCAAGGCTGTTGCAACAAAGTGGAAAAGTCGGGATGACAAATAAAAAAGGTACATATGCGAAAAATACCCGTTTAAAATCAGCAATTATGTACTATAATTCTTTTATAAAAGTTGAAGTGGCGGTGGCACATAACTCAAAAACTGAAGGCCGCCATTGAGACGGAAAGGTTGTTGAGCGGAGAACACACACTGAAAAGCGTAGCTTAGGACTGCCCCCCCCCCCCCCCCCCCACTAGATGGAAAGACGATCTGCTAATGCTAATGGTTGCTGGGAGCCGTTGGGTACAGGCAGAACAATATCAATCACTCTGGAAATCAATGGGGGTGGCCTTTGTTCAAAAGTGGTCGTCTTATGGCTGCCATGATGGATAATTATGATTTTTATGCAAGCTTTTATTAAGCTAAGAGTAAGAGGTGACCTTTAAATGTCCAAAACCTCTAGATTTCAGATTTCCGCTTGGCACAGGGTAGCGCAGGCCATAATTTTAACACTTCACAAATCTTATCCATAATAATCCAACTATAGCAGGGAAAGGCACGGTAGGCCATCGCAAAAAAATGCGAAAATAATATCGAAAAGCTATAAACCGAGCAGTACCGCTATAAAACACAGACAAACAGACATGATCGAAGCAAGTGCTTGTAACTTATTGACGCATTTACATACAAAACATGTTGTTGCTGGCTAGTTAAAGCTAAATGGAGAAGACAGCGGATTACTTTGTAGTTAATTATTATTATTGGTGAACTTCAGGTAAGTGCTAATTTTTCACCTAATTATTACTTTTACTGTATATTTACTGTATTCGCGCAGTGGGTGAATGGCTGAGACGCAGGAGGTAGCGGGTTCGATTCCCGCCGCGAAACAAATGTTTGCATGATCTACAGATATTTGTTCCAGGTCTGGTCGTTTCTTTATACAAAAGAAAAATGTATATAAGTATTCTATCAGTTATCTGGTCCCCATAGTATAAGCTCTGCTTAGTTTGGGGCCAGATTAGTTCGAATCCTTAGCAGATTTATGCTTTTTCTTTTCTAGTGAAACCACGTTTATGGAAACAAAAGTGTTTCTTAAAATGTATTTGGTAGTTTTCCAAAATGTATCATGTTTAGTTATTCGTTTTTCGAGTTTTTACCATTACGCACCGCACCGGCTTACAAACGCTGAAAACCTGCTTTCTACCTAAAAAGCGGCCTATTGTGGCCTCTTTATGTGCATCGTAATATTTTACTACTTTTAGCTTTTAGGCGTTTTTTTCTTATTGCCTTGTTCCGTTACTTTTTCATACGTTTTCTTTATTATATCGATATTGCTATTGACTACTGTGTTGAAAACGAAGTGGACTATTAAATGGTATTAGAAGACTCAGCTGGTTATTTGTGTCACTGGTTGATTTCTGGTCTAAGTGATCCTTGTGGTTTTAATTTTTTATAAATTATAGGCTAGCGTTTGACCACGATCTCGTCTGATGGTAAGCGATGATGCAGTCTACGATGGTACACGCTTGCCTAGAAGAAACCTATTCACTCGCGACTTGAAGTCCCCTAAAGGTGGAAGATTACCGCTTTGTGAGGGAGGTATGTCTACTATGTGTCGGTGACGCACCGCAGAGCGTCTGGTTGTCCGAAGATAGAATGGGGATGGTGGGATCAAATTTAAGTAATAAAATATGTTATTTTTTTGAGTGGGTATATAGCTCAGCGAATCTTAATTGACTTACTCTAATGTAAGTCTTAGAAAGTGTTTTACCAGAAAGTTTTAATTCGTTTTAGCATATATGATTTATCATTTGTAAAAATCAATTGCATCTTCCTATTTGCTGCATTGCTGTGTTTCGGTATGAAGGGTATGGTTTCCGGTGAAATTACAGGTACATGAGGCTTTACACCCGTGTGCCTCAAGTTGATGGACGCAGGGCAGTACATCGTAGGGCACGTTTCTAAGGAGCATGACCTACAAGGCAATACTTTTCTATAGGCGATGGTTACCACTTTATATAGGTGGGCTATATGCTTGTTCCATCATGGTAGTATAAATAAAACCAGCCAAGTGCGAGTCGGACTCGCGCACGAAGAGTTCCGTACCATGATCTATAAAAACGGCAAAAAAATCACGGGATACGGGGGTATGGGAGCCCCACTCAAATATTTATTTTATTCTGTTTTTGTGTTTGTTGTTATAGAGGCAACAAAAATACATCATCTGTGAAAATTTCAACTGTCTAACTATCACGGTTCATGAGATACAGCCTGGTGACAGACGGACAGACAGCTGAGTCTTAGTAATAGGGTCCGTTTCACCATTTGGGTACGTAACCCTAATGAATAAAAAATATACATTGTGTTTAATGACGATACGTCTAATTATAGTGATCGGGTCTAGTTTCACTAGTATTAAGTATTTTAGACAAAATAAAAGCCCTAAATTTAAGAAAAAGACAAAAGATATCTATTTACTAACTACATACGAAGCATTCCTTAAAAACCTTATCTACCGCAAAACAACTGGGACCATTTTACAAATACCAACACAACATTCCAATTCCAACCTTATTAACCTAAAAACAAAACATCTTCTTAAAAATCAAGCGCATTTTAAACTTGGTTCACTTGTATAAGGGGTGTCATAATTGCGAAGTGAGACAAAGTCGCTTCAAAGGCATTGTGGGTGATACAGGGTGTTGTATAGTCTTTACGGACACTTAAGCTTTTGAGTTGATGTCAACCACCTTTGTCGTCGTAATTATACGACGCGCCTCTCAATGGGACACCCTGTACAATACATCTTGAAAAAGACAAATTAATGAGGACGGTTTTCTTTCAAATATACGTCAATTGGAATGTTTTTTGACAAATTTTGTAATTGTCACAGATTATAATGATGATAATGTCTGTCAAAGAATATAGTTTTTACTCACTAAGTCTGCATAACAACAGGAATTATAGGTCTTAAAACTTTCCTTATTAGCTTTTGGGGGTTTTGTATCACTACGGCCATTGAGGCCTGTTGCGATCGCCACTTGTACATATATAAACCGCCCCTAGTTCATAGGGGCGTTCATAGTTCACCACTAAGCCCTACAGCTGTTAGAAACTGAAGGATATTGTTAGGGGTGATCGATGTCAGCTCCTCCGGGCTGAGGATGTCCCCCCTGGTGATAGTGGGGACGTTTCAGACTACTCCTTGTGATATTTTTTTCTGAACCCCTCCCCCCCTTTCGAGCCTCACGTGATTAATGGATCATCCCTTAGATAAGACCGTCAATAGTTAAACGAATGCATATTTTTAAGATTAATCATATTCATAAGTAGATTCTAACAATTGACCAGAACCCCAGTTAAACATTTTTAAATGGTAAGTTGAATAGCATACCTATATTATGCATACGGAGCCGTTCATTAATTACTTGAGGTGTTCGGAGGGGGGGGGGGGGTCTAGCCGAGACTAGGGGGGGTCTCGGCTAATTTCAATTTTTCAATTTTTTTTTTATTTTATCTCTGTAAATCTAGGTTACGAGAGAAGCAATCTTGAAATAATGTAGGCAATTGTGTTTTTTTAAATAAGTCCAACGCATTTACTCTATGAATACAAATTTTGAAAAATATCACGTGAGACAAAAAGAGGGGGGACGGGGTCGAAACAAATCTTGCGACATCTCACCAGGGGGGGAGGGAGGGTCAACAAAAAAACGTCTCACGTAATGAATGGACGCCCCCTAACGTTAGAAATTCAGGATTAAAAGAGAATAGTGTAAAAACTTCCAGTTTCCCATGAATGAATGAATGAATGAATGAAAATTCTTTATTATACCTTACAAGCTAAACACAACAGATATAAAAAAAAATCAAATAAATGTAAGCATAATGGGCGGTCTTATCGCTTAACAAAGCGATCTCTTCCAGACAACCTTTGGATGGAGAGGATCATTGCTTAATGGAAGATTGGCTGAGGTGTAAAAGAATAAACTTAATAATAGCAAAAGAAAAATTACTTAACCCATGATTTTTTTTTTCTACTAAATATTGCACTATACAAACTTAACGTGGAACTTGAAATATTAACGGTAATGATCTGTAATTAATATGTTAAGTGACATATTGAGGGTACAATAGTTACTTAGCGGTTTAAATAATCTCACTATACCACTAATAATATAAACGCGAAAGTTTGTATGGATGTATGTGTGGAGGTTTGTTACTCTTTAGTCTACTAGTAATTTTAAAACATAAGTACACCAATTATCTGTCCCTGTGTTGAAGTTGTAACTGCTTATTAATTCATCATCACCATTTTTATGTTTGCTAACTTTATTTTAATAAAATTTTTGTTAATATTATTATTTTATATGTATATGTACATATTTATTTTAAGTTTATAATATATAGGTATGTTTTAGTATTATATAGATGCACCGCCGTCATGTGATCAATTATTATCCTGTCCATACAAAAGTTATCTGGAAGAGATCGCTTTTATCGATAAGACCGCCCATTGTACTAAAACTGTTTGTAAAAACTATGTTCCGTATTTTACTTTGGTTTACAATAAAGAGTTCTCTTATCTTATCTTTCACGTCGTAACGGCTGAATCGATATCGACGAAATTTGGTATGTGCGTAGATTATAACCTGGATTAATACTTTGCCTATTTTTTGTTGACAAACCACGCGTGCAAAGCTGCTGGCGGAAGCTAGTATGTAATACATATAATGAAAAATGTCAATTAACGTTTCCGTTGTAGAAGTACCTAAAGCCAAGGAAAATATAAGAAGGATCATCATCAATACCGTATAGCAGTCGACTGCTGGACGTAGATCCACTAGGGGTAGTCAGAGGCAATTCCAAGTATTGGGTACTTTGGAACGCTAAGCATTTTTATTGTTGTATGTTATAATGGTTTTTGTACCTAGGTTACACCTCTTTTTGTGTCATAAAAAAGGATTTAATAATTCTCACATCATCACATCACTATCAACATCTTAATATCTAAGCCCATCTAGTATCATACCCCCTTAATTGGGGGTACAAAACCAAAGTCAGAGTAGTATAAAAGTGAATGATTAATGCGTTCTCACATTAGGTCGCCACCCTAAGGGTAGGAAGACGGGGGTGGGTCGTCGCGTGTGTGGCTATAGACTACGCGGGAAATAAATATTAAAATGCCTAAGATTAAGGCAAGCCTTCGTAAGTGGAACTTAGTAGAGCTCTTTGAATAGTACGTGCAGGGAAGTATCACCAATATACTTTTTACTTTCGGGTGGCGATGAAATTACAGGCACAGGAGATTTTTTACCTATATTTCGCGTTTTGATAAATACGACATTAAATGAAAACATGGGTAGGGCTACGTAAAATAGGTATTTTCTCAAATTCATTACCATAAACAAATAAAGTAATTATGAAGTCCTAAAAATTCAATGAAAAAACCTGTAGGTATAAAATAGGTAAACAAATCATACGCATTCATCATTTAAGTAGATATCTGTTAAACTGACTAAGCGGCACCATAAAGGGCCGCAGCTTTACGTTGAAAATGATTTATTGGAAATGTATCGATTGCTCGATAAATATCCAAGCAATCGCTATTAAACCCACCCATAAAAATCAATTAATACGATTCCGGATGTGTGTTTTAAATTAATGTCGTACATAACAAAACAGGTTGTATATCTCGGGGTGTATGTCTACTAGACCAAGTCCACAGGACCAACCACCAAGGAGGTCTAAACTTAGCTGTGGGTGATGATGATGATGAGCATCATCATATTATTTTCAAATTATTTTATTTGTTCACATAGATCCTGTCCATCCAAATGTTGCCTGGAAGAGATCGCTTTTAGCGATAAGTCTGGCCATTGCGCCTATGATTCAAAAGTGTATTTTCTTTTATATGTATATATTTAATGGTGTGCAATAAAGGAATTATCTATCTATCTATTATCATACCAGGTCGATACCAGGCGTGCAGGCTGTGAAGACTTGTGATGCCTTAGTTAGAAGCCAGAAGTAGCAAGGCTCAACGTGCCTCCAAAAAATAAGCTTTGAAAATTTTACTGAATGTTGTTGTTCTAACTTCAACTATTAAATTAAATATTGAATAAATAAATATTGGTGGACATTCCACACAGCGCTATCTAGCCCCAAACTAAGCAGAGCTTGTACTATGGAAACCAGATAACTGATAGAATACTTAAATACTTTTTATTTTTTTTTGTAAATACATACTTACAATATTTAGGAAAACATCCAGACCCGGTACCAATATTTGTAGATCATGCAAACATTTGTCCCGCGGCGGGAATCGAACCCGCTACCTCCTGCGACACAGCCGGCTATACGCCCACTGCGTACCGGGGGTCGTCCGTATTTGATTTTAGATTTTTTGTAAGTACAGAAGGTTATCTGCATAAAAAGTCCACTGATATTATTATTTAAAGATTATTGAAACATTGAATTTATTTTGAAATTATCTCTCCGAAATGAACCAATATTATAATAAATAACTAATTGTATGTTCGTAAATCAAACTGTTTCTTAAGTATTTTCAAAAGCCTTTTATTACAATTTTAATTTAGTGATTTATTTTAATCATTATTATAAACACGGCATTTATCACGTACCGTTTTATCGGCGTCACAATAGTTTAATTGTACAGCTTAGGTTATTCTATTATTATCTCATCAAGGTCTTAATTTTTGTACCAATACGAGAATTTATCGCAGATACGTAAATTCGCTGTGTTTATGGCCCTACATCATTAATATGCCAATCGATTTCAGAATGTAGGCCTGTATGTTACCGGAGACAGATCTTGTAGCAACAGTATACATATATACAATACATAAAAACGTACAGGTTCATTATGTTTTATGATATTGCTATATAAGTATTTACTTACTTTGGCAAACCCAAAACATCATCATTTTGAAACCCGTATTAACCCATTGCAGTGCATAGGCCTTTTGGGGTTGCGTATCTCACGAGGAAAAACTTAACCCTTATAAGATCACTTAGATGTCCGTCCGTCTGTCTGTCAAGATCCTTTTTCTCAAAACGCGTCAAAGTATAAAATTGAAATTAATATCAAATACGTAGGTCTATAGTTCCTTGAAGATGTCAAAATCAAACTTCAAGTCAAAGCAACCAAAAAATACGGCTATTTATGTCGCATTTTTTGCTCGCAAATAAATCAAATCCTAAAGGGTCCTGTTGAATCATGAAATACTTTAATTTGCATTTTCGCCCTTTATCTGCAATGCCTTAGCCAATCAGGGGGTTTCACGGCTGTTTTCATACCTGCTAACAGATGGCGTTGCTCTGTCATGCTCTGATTAACAAAGGAAAGTGAATTGCTAATGTCAATTGCCGTGTCAACATTACTTTTCCGTGGAACTTCAAATACAAAAAAAACATGTTTGTAGTTTATCTAACGAAGTGAGATAGTTTTAGCAAAATTTTGATATTGTGTGTTCGAGATTTTGGTATTAAACCCATATTTTTGGCGGCTTATCTCCAGACAGTGCCATCACATTACATGAAATGAAAATGAAAGGCCTCATTCGTCCATGAAAAGAGTGAAAATGGTGTTGGAAAACGCTAAAAGAGTAACTTTTTATAAATCTACTAAAAGCTGATTTCAGGTAAATTATCCTGTTTAATATTTTTTCAATATTTTTTACCGCTATCATTACCTAATAAGCTGCATTTTTCAAAATATTCGTACTTCAGTCTTTTTCAAACCGTACTTCTCTTTTAAATTAGTGGAATCAAAGATAACTCTCTAAATAGTATTTTTCAAACTTTCGCGATCACTGTATACAGATGATTACTAGGTGTGCGCGTTGTGATCGGTCGTCTCAGTGCGTGGACACGGTTAGTGTAGTGTGTCGTAATATGAACGAGGACATTTCTAATTCTGAAGACCAAGTGAGGGTAGTTGCTGCAGCTACCATCACTTCTCGACAGTAGCTCCAAGAACTCCAGTCCACCCGTGACCACGACTGTTGCAACACAGCCGAAACGTCGGGATCACAAATAAAAAAGGTACATACGCGATAAATATCCGTTTTAATTTATAACTCTCTAAATCTTTTATTACGTTATTTCAAACAAAAACTAAAAATAAAACAATTTAAGCTGTGAAAATAGTCGAGAACACAACGTGAACACTTTGTCATACAATGTCATAACTGAATTTACTTGCAATGCATTTCTTTGAATTATTGCTTTTCTACGTGACTTTTTGAAAATATTTTATCTTTTATTAATATTTTAATAATCTCATCTATGATGCTACAATTGTAAACGGCTTGTGTCTTTTTTAAAAAACCATTAAGTTATTTATAAATGTGATTAAGCTGCTTAATTTCTTTTTTTAATAAAATGGAACCCGGATGATGTTCTTAATACCTATAGAGATTAAAGACCGGCATAAGATATTTTAAAACATATACTAAACAATCCCACTAACATTATAAACGCGAAAGTTTGTATGGATGAATGTGTGGATGTTTGTTACTCTTTCAAGCAAAATCTACTAAATGGATTTAATTAAATTTGGTATGTACCTAGATTATAACCTAAAATAACACATAAGCTACTTTTTAACCCATAAATGAGTTCCCATGGGATGAAAATGAGATGTCAAACTTTCTATAATGTATTTTTGCACCCCAGAACACCGCGGGCGAAGCCGCTAATAATAACTAATTTTAGATTCGGTCGTATAAAAATATAAATAACTAAAAAAAACGTGTAATAACTAAAGTTTGCCTATGAAGTTAAGTTGGTCTCTGCCCTGCATAAGACGAAAATAAATACGATAGCCACAATAACATCATTTATCACGATATCCAATAATATCAAGTCAGATGCAAATTTCTATAAATCGAACTATAGCTAGGTCAAAGGCGCTTACAAACATATTTTAGCTTGAGTCGTTGACAACCAATGCAATAAACAATATCTAATTGCTATCGATTCGAAGTATGCAAACAATAAATCGTCCTTATATTGAAAACACACGGTGCGGCGCCAAAGCTATATCCGTTAATTTTCGTGCGGTTTTTGAGAATATTTTTTACATTACTTTTAAACCCTTTGTTATGAAACTATTTTCATATTTACGACGACCTCCGTGGTGCAGTGGACGAATAGCCAGCTGAGACGCAGGAGGTAGCGGGTTCGATTCCCACCGCGGAACAAATGTTGATATTTGTTTCAGGTCTGGATGTTTTTCTATGTATTATAAGTATATATTTACAAAAAAAAGTATATAACTATTCTATCAGTTATCTGGTTCCCATAGTACAAGCTCTGCTTAGTTTGGGGCTAGATAATGCAGTGTAAAATATCCAGCAATATTTAATATTTATTTATTTTATTTAACATAATTTGTGAGTTTTTCTACGGGATTTCGCAGACAGAGGTTACGCATTCTTTCTTTTGTTTTACGTCCCCTACACATACCAACACAACATTCTGGAAGGTTTAGATAATCAAAAAAATATGAATGTCTAAATTAATTACTAAAAATTATTATAAAAAATATGATAATATTTTTACCACTCGAGAATCAGTAGGAGGTGGCGATTTTGTTGTTTACTGACTTACTAAAATTACGTAAATTCTTAATTTCTTTACTTCACGCTATAGATCATTCTAAAATGTATTTATGTTTGCGGGGTAGGCAAACATTGCCTTAAATACGACGCTCATTTGTGCCAATCTTTGCGTATATTCTGAGTAGGGATGATGACTACTGAGCGCGTTAAAACCACGTCGCACCGCACCGTATGTTTCAAAGCCATCGATGATCTTTACCGTATATAAATACTGTAGACGTTTAGTTCAAGTTTTATTGCGATAGTTAAGGTTACGTCACGAGTCGACTATAGGGGTCCAGCAAACCTTGTGGACGATTTAGAGCGCTATTGTTTACGGGTCAGTCACGATTGCGATTTACCATGTTTTTCTATCTAATTAGCGGTGTGTCTTACATGATGACAAGGACTTGTTTAGACCTATACGTAGCTTAGCTAAAAGGTGCTAGGTAACACGTGATAAAATCTTATCTAAGTACTACAATAAGTGCGTTCTTTACCCAGCCAATGCTTCCAGCGTGTCATCAGGCGCAGTTAAATCATCATTAATTGATATTAGATATTATCCGTAATTATCCTTCCTTTGGGTAATTAATTATCTTTTGGTTCCACTTATCATGGGTCTGTATTAAATAGAATAAAAAACTTGTAAGAGTGGTTACCATAAAATATTTACTCCAACAATCTATATTGTTATTTACCTTTACCCCATTAGTTCGTTTTAGTACTCAATTTCAATGACCAATCTCAATAAATCTATATTGAATACAAAATTCCTTGGAGCAACCAATCACTGGTCTCAACAATTGAACCACTCACAATCCGCATGTCCGACGTAATCAATTGTCCACGAGACCATTATAAATTCTGCACTAAACACGTCTAATTAACCCTAAAGAGACGCCGGGCTCGGCTGAGGACATAAATCTACCAGGAACACCGGGAATGGCTGTCTTTAATTGTAGACGGACTTGGTACAATTGTTGAGTACAAAAGGTAAAAAACAATAATTGTCACTTCTCTTATGCTTGTGGGAATATTGTTTAGAAATATGGAGACGGAATGCTAGGTGCTTTGTGAGTGTTTGGTTGAGAATGTAGACAATGAGACTAGAAGTTGGAAATGTGTTATAAGAAAACTGCAACTTTATAATGTGTTGACAATTTTGTGACAGTCACTCATCACATAACACTAATATTATAAATGTGAAAGTTTGGATGTTTGTTTATTTATTTGTTTGTTTGTACTTAATCACATCGTAACGGCTGAACCGATATCGATTACATTTTGTATATTCGTAGATTATAACCTGGATCACCACATAGGCTACCTTTTATCCCATAAATCAGTTCCCATGGGATAAAAATGGGATGTCAAACTTTCTATATGTATATTTGCACCCCAGAAAAACGCGAGCGAAGCCGCTGGTAACAGCTAGTATTATAAATGTTAAAGTTTGGATGTTTGTTTATTTATTTGTTTGTTTGTTACTCAATTACGTCGTAACGGCTGAACCTATATCGATGATATTCGGTATATAAGCAGATTATAACCTGGATTACCATATAGGCTACCTTTTATCCCATAAATCAGTTCCCGTGAGACAAAAATGGGGTGTCAAGTCAAGTTGCAACAGCGAGTTTAACTTTATTTCTAGGTTACCTGCACATTTAGTAGTGTAACGCGTACGAAGTCGCGGGCAACAGCTGATTGCTTTATAAATAAACAATAAATTATATCTTGCACACACAAGTTATAAATTAATATATTGTTTCACCACATTTTCTTTATAAGTATTTTAACGTTACTTTTAGAAAGTCTTTGAATTAAGGAGTTATAGCGTGTTTGATAATATACGCACAAAAATAAAAAGGGTTATTTTAAATAAATTTTGTCAAATGTTTACCATAGAAATGTGACATTTATTTTGGCAGTTAAAAACAAACACTTTATTAAACTTATGTGTTGCTATTGCATAATGCTTACCATCTAACCACAGATACTGAATTGGTGACGTCTCGAGATATCTCTGATTGACCCTTTCTAACCCAAAACCCACAGCCATTTCCGAATAAGATATCAAATCGGCCTTTATTTTTGGATGTCGATTGCAAGAGTAGGCAGTAAGTTTTATATGGAATTAATTAATCAATCACCTAAACTTAGTCGATTTTCTTTAAAAGTTGATAAAATAACTAGTAGTTTTTTTTTCGAGAAGTTTTTTTTTATGTTTTGAGAAACCGTCACTTGAATATCGTCAGTATATTACCAAACATCCTGTATTATAAAAATGGAATGTAGAATGATTCATTTTCGTCCATACCATACTGTACAGAACTGTTTAATGAGTAGCAAAATCGTGGTTTAAAAAAACTTAAGTACTTTATTATCATAATCAAACTCCGTAAAATTATTTGGCGCTGTGTTGGGTTCTAATTTACGAGTGTTTTGGCACAGCGCGGCGGTGTAATAGGTCATTTAGCTAAGTTACAAAGTATATAAGATTTATTTCCCTACGCTGGCCATTCTAGAACGTGGTCTCCATTCGAGAACCTTTATGCCCCAACGGCCACCAGTTATTTGAGCTATGTGCCACCCACTACCACTTCAGCTTACTGATCCTATTGGCTATGTCGGTGACTTTGGTTCGTCATTGTCATTAAATGCACGCTCAGAGACCTTGTTCTATCTTGAGATGCCCATAGTGAGAGACCACGTTTCGGGCCATATTTAATCACTAGAAACACACACGTTTGTCTGGTTGTTTTTCTATATAGGTATTATAAGTATGTATTTACAAAAAAAGGTATGTAAGTATTCTATCAGTTACCTGGTTCCCATAGCTCTTAGTTTGGGGCTAGATAGCGCTGTGTGAAATGTCCAGCAATATTTATTATTATAAATAAAACTTGAGAGAAGAGATAACTTTTTAAAGAAAAGACATAGAAGGGCCATGCTAAGTGTATTTAAATAAACGATATCTTTTAGCTATGTTGTAAAAATAGCTTTGGCATTGGATCCAGTTATTCCATATTATAATTAGCAAGAAATGTATAAAGAAGTTCTGTTAACTTGTATGCAAATGCGTGTTTTCTGATGCACTGTTCAAGTGTCCATTTAAGGAACAGGTTGTGTTGTACTGACAGGAGCATGTACTCAAATCCTTATTAATGAGTGTTTACTTGGCTGTAAATTGAAAAAAAATATGTACTCCTTTATTCTAATCTTGACGTCTAATTTTCAATTCTTGAACCTTTATCAGGGTTGACATTAACACCGATATAATGCTACGAGATTAATTCCGTATTTACAATAATGATAAGACTATACTGTTAAGATTTTGCGTTAGTAGACTTATTTTCTTTCTGCTTAAATTTATTTCAAAAATGCTTTTGAAGTTCCAATACCAACAAACTTTAAGTTTAAAGTGTTCAAACAGACTTTGTTCCACTTTTAGCCCATTTGCATCGCAAACGATGACACGGCAGTAGCGACTCATCAATCAATTGTTTACTTATTTGCACAAGCGTAAGAAAAGGGTTAAGAGTCGAAAGTTCCTAAAGTTACCTTTAAATGAATTTTAAGTTTAGGCGATTCATGCTCTTATTACAATTGGTTTGGTTTGAGAAATGTTTTGCGAGAGAGGAACGTCTTCAAACATTACAGTGATCATCATCATCAATCTATAGCAGTCTACTACCGGACTCTTCCAAGTAACACCACTTTTATAGTCTTCTTCTTAGCGTGTCAAGAGCTCTACATTTTAATTTATAGTATGTTGGACAGGTGTTTGGCCACAACAATAGCATTAGGTGAGGCGGTTATTAGGTCCTCCATCTTGCAGGTGTTCGGGGACAAAGGGACATTAGCAAATGCTGCATTGACTGCGCGGGATCACCGCAGTCGCATTGCGTTAAGTTAGGATCCCTGAATTCCCATTTGCCCATATTAAGTCTGCAGCGGCCAACCTGGGTGCGGAGCCTGTTTAAGGACTTCCAGACTGGCCACGGCAGATCATGCTCGGGTGGTAACTATAAGCAACAGTCTCTACCATCCACAGCGCGTAGATCGTATACACATATAATTCTTTTTATAAAATAGCTGCTAGGCAGTTTGAAACATACACTAAATCGATTTTAATGTAATCGATATGTTTGCCCAAATAAAGCTGTTTATGTTAACTTTTAGAGACGGTGCGTATGTTATACATAACTCTAGTTGTGCTATGTAAGAAAGATCAACCGTCATAATCAAATCTCATACTAAAATCTCGGTGTAGTAAGTGGATGAATTGTATTAACCACATGGGTTGAAAAGCTTTAGCTAAATAAATTAATGCATTTAACAAATAGATTATAATTTGCTATATTTTTGTATTTGAAAATTACAAAGTTAAACGTTATTTTATTTGATATATTAAATACTACTAATCCAATAAAATGGTATCAACTCATCTTTTCTCTTAAAAAATAATAAATTATTCTATCCAATTTTATTTTTGATCAAAATTATGACTAAAAAAGTTTTTAATTGGATATTAACGTATATAGAGTTGTATCTAAATCTTTTATCTGTAATTATCTAAATTAAATTATAGTTTTTATGAGAACTAATAATAATTAAAGAGAACATTTATAGATAATCTTAGAACTTAGATAACAGTAGCGTTTTGGATGTCATAAATATACTAAAAAATCCACTTAACTTTATGACCAGCGACATTGTATCTTCTCTATGGGTGGGCCGATTGTCTATTTTTGTCTATGCTAGACAAAACTAACATCTCACCATAAATAACTACTTTTCGGACAATTAATAATGGAAGCTTTCTTGGTCTATCATTAGATTTTATGGTTATTTTAGACTCGGTATTTTGGGAGGCTGTGTGAAATCGCTTTTGTGGCTTCAATCGTTATCGTTTTACAATGGACAATTGGGTATTTTATTTTTATTGTGGCCATCTGACGGACTCATGGAGAATGGTGAACATTTATAATGTTTAAAGTAATCTACAAACACTAGCACCATCATTATGATAATGATTGTCGTTGGATAATCCAAAAAGAGTACGATCGTTTGCTGATGATAATCTACAGGTAGGTGTAACACTTTAATCTTGTGATGGTTTCTCGAACCTGTAAGTTTCTTCCCGTAGAAAAAAAGTAAATAAATAAATATAAATATTGCTGGACATTAACACTACAGCCCCAAACTAAGCAGAGCTTGTACTATGGGAACCAGGATAACTGATAGAATACTTATATACACTTTTTTTTGTAAATACATACTTACAATATATAGAGAAACAACCAGACCCGGAACAAATATCTGTAGATCATGCAAACATTTGTTCCGTGGCGGGAATCGAACCTGCTACTTCCTGCGTCTCAGCCGGTTATTCGCCCACTGCACCACGGAGGTCGTCAAAAGTAACACTACATATTCTGTTTCACCTTCTTTTCGAGTTTATTCGATATTTTTGCTTTTTCAGAGGTTTAGGTCAAGTGAGGTGAACTGTAGTGCAATGTTTTTCATATAATTTACAAGTTGTATATAATCTTACTTTCCTAGAGGGTTTCCTAGGGGTATTTGCGTAACAATACTTTATATTTATTATTAGCTTTTATTTTGACCATCGAATAAAGTATTAATCACAATGTTTTCACAATGATAACACGTTCTTCTTTTGTTTAACGCTCCGTTTTTATTGATCGGAACAATCATAGATGACAGCTGTGCAATTTCAGAGTTGCCAACACGAAAAATAATTACACAATATTTATACGAATAATAATTATGATTCACAAAACGAACCCTGTCTTAGGATGCAATGACTGGCATTACCTTACTTTACCTGTTATAATGCCCTCGATTTCCGTAATTTCATCCATCAATACACAAAATAATAGTGATGTCGGAAGCACGCGCGAAGACGTATTGTGTGTCCAATTAGTAGTTCAACCAGTGAATGTTATTTATAAAAATACATAAAAACACTCTGTTACCATTTGTCACTGCGTGCCCCGTATTTATCAAGATGTCGTTCTGCTACTATTAAGATGGGATGTTTGGGGTGATGTGGTGAAATGCTGAGGAATTGTGTCCAAAACTAGACTAAAAGGATTAAAAAAGACAGTTTTTTTAAACTAATTATATGCCGAATGCAGACTTCTGTCTTTTGTTTGAGGAGTCTGTTAAAATCTGAAATAGCCTTAGGCTGGCTTGCACACCAATCCCTAAACGTATTAACGACTAAAGATGTTTAATTTTGAGGATAATATATGGAATATGACTTAAATTTTATTTAATTGTTGCGCAAATCACCCTTAGTTTAATTCGAGCTTTTATATCATACCCGCGGCTTCGCACGCGTAGCTTATGTTTTAAACCAAGTTATAATCTATCAATATACCAAATTTTATCGATATCGGTTCATCATTTACGACGGGATTGAGTAAGAAACAAACATCCAAACTTTCGCATTTTGAATAAGTAGGTTGGCTCGTCAAACTTCTTGATGATAATGAGCAATGTTTAGTAAAAGTCAGTTAGTGGTCGATGGTGAATGTCAACCGAATTCATAAAATAACAGGATTGGTGTGTATCAAAATAGTACAGATTCTTACAAATCCAAGAGTATTCTAGTTTTGTTAAGTATAAACTTTAACTGCCACCAACTACCATCCACAGAGCTATATATGTACAGGTATATTATTTACAAAACAAATTAATGTTTACTTTGCTTTATACATTTTGAAACTATCGTCTTATGAGCACTATTTCACTAAAAAGGGATATTTACCATGATTTGTGAGTTTTTGAGCATTCCGATATTCCGACGCAGTTGTTAAATATCCCATTTTCAGTGAAAACTCTTTACTTTACTTGATATAAAGTAAGAATAGAAACAGAAAATTATTTTGAACATTGTTTATAAATTAATAACACATAAATTTTCATTATAATCGCTCATTGAATTATTTTAAGAATGCAACTGCGTTATTTTCCAAGGATTTAAAAACGTCCCCTTAAGCACGGGAGCCATAGAAATAAACACGGCTTACATTCCTATAAACAAGATTGTTGATTTCCTAGGGTTGGCAACATTGATTCTATTTTTATAATAAAATATATGATGTACTGTAACAAACGATGCCAGACTGAGAACGGGTCTCCAAGGGGTCATCGAATCCTCAACCTCCACCAACATCGCTACTACATCAGCATCCACGGGGATCCTGGAAAGCTGCTGCTATCAACCTAAAGTCCTACTCCGTTACTTCAAGGAGTTAGGATGGCTGGGGCCTAACCCCATCCATTAGAAGGGGGGTAATGCACAATACACCCCAATGCGGGACGTCAGTGTATATCTCTTATCACCCCACCTGGAGTCAAACCTGGATAAGGCTTGTAATGGATCTTGCCACAGGTAAGAAGAGGTTAGATATGACGTCTTAGCTGTTAGCTATTGAGTCATTCTACGTCTACGATAATCAATACGTGATGCTGAGTCAGGTATCTTACTGCCTGGATGATGATTATAGGAAAACAGAGATTTTGAACATAAAACATCGGAGTAGGTAATATTTTACGTCTATCTATTATGAGACACACTTGATGGGTAAAGAATGCAGCTTCCTGATTGGATTTAAGATGGAGAAGCTTGCCCGGATATCCTCTCCACAAGTCAGCTTTAAATTCGCAACAAATATATCAGTAAATAAATAAATAATGCTGGACAAAGCTACTTATATTTTATTTTTAAGATTCTGACGTCGGCCCTTAGTCCTCGCTAAACAAAAAAACATTTATGTATGCTCATAATAAACAGTGTTTTTTCTACTGAATTTTAAATGTATTCTCTAAACAAACTCATGTTCTAAATTTGTTATTTCTGTCAGGTACCAGGTTCCTGACAGCCCTATTTCCTCCTCCATAGATTGATGGTGATGCGTACGCGCAACCGCCCGCTATTAGTGACGGTTTATGGTAAAATAGGGACAAAAAGCTTATTTTAGAACATTGTGTTTTTAATAATTTCACTAATTAAAAACACGACGATATCGTTTTTTTAGCTATTTTGGTGACAGAGGCTTTGATAAAAACGATTTCAAACCCATATCAATCTTTTCTGTATGTATATAATATAAAATTTGATTTCTTTGGCCAGTTTTTGAACTCATTTTTAGAACAGTGTTAAATATTTACAACATCAAACCACACTTTTTAAATTATTGGTATTGTTGAAGAAATATGAAATTAAAATTACTAATAGAAAGTTTTTCACCACATGCTGCCAACATAAAGAAAATTAAAACACATAATAGTATATCAGACTGATATAAAATGTTTATGTTTAAATCGCACACTATTTAGAATCACATTATCTAATATCTTTATATCTATGGACGAGTGTCCAGGTCGTATATTAGCATAGAAGAAAAAAAAGTAGTAGGTACAAAGCTTTACTCCCAAATAATAACGATCGATATTAAAACCTTAACTCTGGGGCATATAGTCCAGTTTTATTTGATAAATTTTGCTGTTTTATGGCTTTTCGTACAAGACTTTATGAAATAACATGTATTTCTCTGATTTGAATACTGAATTCAAGTCAAACTTTTGAAACTTTGTTGAAACTATTTCAGCACAGACTTTTAATATTGACTATGAATTGTTCAAGCCACTAATATCCCACAGAATTCTTATACGTTACTAGCTGTTACCCGCGACTTCGTAGGCGTTACACTTCTAAATGTGTAGGTAACCTAGAAATAAAGCTAAACTCGCTGTTGCAACTTGACTTGACACCCCATTTTTATTCTATGGGAACTGATTTATGGGATAGAAAGCAGCCTTTGGGGTAATCCAGGTATCTACGTATATACCAAATTTCATCAAAATCGGTTCCGCCGTTACGACGTGATTGAGTAACAAACAAACAAATAAACAAACATCCAAACTTTCACATTTATAATATTTGTATAATGTAAAAAAATTTTGAAAAACAATACACACTAAATTAAACTTCTAGGACAAACTAAAAGAAAACTATTTTTTTCTGATCAAAATGTTCTAGTTCTTACAATTTCAAATTTCGAACGTGAGTTCGTGAGTTTAACCTTTTTTGAATAAAATCGGATTGACTTTTCAAACATGTGTCAATATAAAATGTAATATAAATTAAAAGCACTAAGGATTATTGATATCAACTTTGAAGCATATCACCGCCAAAATAACTTTCTACCCCTTTTTAACCCCGTCAGGGGATGAATTTCAATAAAATACGAAATACGTCTTCCATCAATTTTGTTAAAAAAGGTTTGTGCAAAATTTAAAGTAGATTGGACCAAGGAATCACGTTGTCCCATACAAACTTTGCACCCCATTTTCACCCCCTTAGGGGTAGAATTTCGAAAAATCCTTTCTTATACGATGCCTACGTCACACAAAGAATACACCCTCCAAGTTTCAGGTCTCTACGATCAGCGGTTTAGGCTGTGGGTTGATCTGTCAGTCAGTCATTCAAGACAAAGCATTTTATTGTATAGATAATACGTTAAGTAACATGCGTGACGATTTTATTATAAATTATGTATTTGTAAAATAATAGTTGCTGTAGTTTTTTCGGAGCAGAATTTATTGTTTTGGTAGACATTAATACAATCGTTGAGGAGATTTTTTATAAATGACACATGCCTGCGTTAAATGTTAGCTGTCATCTCTTCTTGGGAGAATAGTAGGTACGATTCACGAAGTATCTTTAAGACAAAGAACATTTCTGATTTTGAATTGACTTTGAACTCCCCTGTCTATACATTTTTACTGTTTTAAGCTATTATAAGGAGACGGTATAAGCCTATGGTTCAGCTGGTGGTAAGCAGTTCATCATCAGTATCATCATAATATCATCCAACTACGGCTACTGCTGAACATAGGCCTCCCCTATAGATATCCAGCGCGATCGACTTTGTGCATCCAATGGCTACCAGCAACCATCTTTCCATCTAGTGGGGGGCTTATGCTTCGCTACGTTACAAATGGCCATCAGTTCTTCAAGCTATGTGCCCCGACTACTGCCACTTCAGTTTGCTAATCACCTGCTGAGCGGTTACTACTATTTATGACAACAACAATACCGCTAGGTTATGTCCAACTAAAAGACTTAGCCTACATGGCCTTCCATTGCGTCACCATGAGACATACAGGTGAAGTCGCATAACTATGCCTGTCGAATGAATCGATGGTACAAATGTATTACGAACTTGCTTAGAAAATTACAAATATAAGCTGAATGTTGATGAGTTGACATTACATCGCCATGACTGAATATCATTATTTCAAACATCAAATTCCAACTTTACCATGACGAAAACAGGATACTTACAATGATTTATAATTGTTTTCAAAACCATGACAATTTTAAAAGTTATATTCCTTTTGGCATAGATTCAGGACTAGTTATCCTATCAATACACTGATAGTACTAAATAGTTCAGTAAGATTTCCGGTAGCCACAGCTGTCTTGAAACAGTCCTTGTCGCCCATTCCTAATTAACACATTTGCAGTACATTAATAACTATTTCCTAGCGTCATCAGTCGTAGTCTATGACAGCTCGCCCACTTGTGGCCTATTTGTGGGCGCAATTGTAATAGCATTGCTAATTGCACTCCTCTATAAATTTATACTATCCTTCTTTTTCGAGGAAGTGGTGGGGCAGGTGTCCACGTTAGCATTCTGTCTTACAGGTGGCTTACTTGATTTAAAAAGGATTGTGTGGTTTTATGAAACCACGGTAAAAGTGAAACTTTGTTTCACATTATAGACATTTAACTAAAAATTTTCGTTGGCACAAATGAGTAATAGTCTATACACTACACGGTCAGCTGATGCGAACTATAGACGCCGCCATATTGGCCTCGGCTGCTCTGACGAGCGCCTTTCACTTTATCCCTACTCCGCGGCCGACCGTCACGCGACATGCAACACACAGACGAAAAAGTTTGAGACGATGTAATAAAAGTTTCACTTAAAAAAAAAATTCGCCTGAACTGAGGCACCTATTGAACAATGTGTGAGTTATTTAAAGGCCAATGACAATACTGACCATCATGCTGAACATGTGGACATTGGCTGCCGATCGGCATATGTTTTGCAAGTGTGTGCGTACAGCCGTGTTTTAGTTTAAAGGTAAAGGTTTTCATAACAAAGGTTTGAGTTATTATTCATTTAAGTTAAAAAAAATCATCCTAGCTCATTAAAAAACCTTTAAATCATAGTACGTATTAATCTATTGGTATTTGCTACTCTATGTGTCGTCGATTGGATTAAATTGAACGAGAATTGCTGAAATCAGTCAAAAGTGAAATTAGTTAATTTAACCTATAGATCGCAGCTCCACCAAACAGGTTACAAACATAAAATATACCTAGAGTAAAAAGGAACTCTACATAACCTCAAAAACTTTAGACTTATTATCATTTAATCATTTAGTAATCGATTCGCGTTTACACCTCACTAACAAATAACATTAATCATGAATACCATTTTCTACTGCCTACATTGTTCGAGAGACACGCCTCTCCTAACCGTAAAAATTAAGCAACAATTCAGAGCTGGCCCAGATATCAAGTGTTTGTCTTCGCATCTTATTATTATCTCTGTTTGACGTATATTTTTCAACGGTCTTCAATATTTTCGAATGGCTATTTTGGTGCGACCGCCTCTTTCGTTTGCGCAAAGAGTATAATTTTATGTATGCAGATGGGGCATTGCTTTATAATAGTTTACTTTAGTCTATCTGTCTGTTCACATAATAATAATTTGTTCCTATTACATATACATATACAGAATTTTGATCAATGAGCCTGAAGATAAAGTTTACCCAAACATAGGTACATTAATGATAAAGTTTGCTATGACATTATGTTGACCTTTGTTTAGTTAATTGGCAGTATACGTACTTGCATTAAAAAATCTATTATTTTACGGTTAATTTACGGCTAAAAAGTAATTCTACCGTCATTTGTCTTTCATGAAAACTACAATCTGTGTCTCTTTAGGTTAGAGTAAAAAGGTCCTCCTAGATCTTTGTGCACCATCTTGGACCACATCACTTACCATAACATATGCAAATATTTTAAGAAACACATTTTACAGACGCGTTTAAAACGAAATGCGTTTGTTAAAATTGCGCTGACGATTACGATTAAGGCCGGCTTGAACAACGATCTCGAAACAGATTTATCGACTAAACACGTTTAAATTTGACGAATTTGTATGATTTGACAACTCCTTAAATAATATTTCGGCGCTAAATACGTTTAGGCATCGTTGCGCAACTCGCCCTAGTCTACCATCTGTAAAACGACTAATCTATGTTTTCTCACGTCAGTCACAATAGTTCTGTGGCTATTCTACTCATTTTAAACGTCGCTTGCGCATTGTTTATAAAAACAATAACCTCACGTTTCTAGCCGCGATATTTTAGACAATTATTTACGACATGCCTGTCATCTCGTTGGGATTCAATAAAAAAAAACAAAATTTACTATTATTGTCAAAGTAGCAAGTGGATCGTGACCACAACGTATTGTAAATTAACTATTTAGTAGACCTGAATTTATATTATTAAAATATACTTCTATTTTGCAAATCTAATAGCATAATACAGAACAGATAAATATCACAAAAGAATTTGATTTAGTGCTCAACGCGAAGCTATATTAATGTTATTATTACAAACTTGACCAAGAAAATAATCATAAAATATATTTTGTTATTGTGAAAGTGGCTGTAAGCTACTATATATAAATAATGGACATTGTTGATTATTTACGTGTTTTAAATACATTATGCAACAATAAAAAAGCCTCATCGTCTTAGACACGATAAAAAATTCTCTTAAAAAGTTTAAATACACGCAGTTTGATTTAAATCAGAATTTTGACAGGAATAGGTAACAAACTGATTGTAAACATTTATCTCCTGTAGGCCTTTTACAGTATTTCATAGAACTTCACTGTTAACATTTAAACTGGTGTTACATTATGTAAAAATAAAAAATATTGATTTGTTTTTTAAATATATCCAACAATGTCAGGTATTACCTAAGATGGTAAATTAGGCGAATCTGTGATTCGCACAAAAACGTGACAGCAGCTATAAATTAAAGGTCACAGCTCACTACATCAACCCGGCATCCGACCCGCACCGCCTATGGGCGTATGCCGTTTACGCGCGGACTAACGGTAAACGATTGACCACTCGGTGACCTCGGGAGTGATTTACGCGAGCACAATGCGGCGGCGACGCTTCACTCCCCGCCTACCCGTCATTTTCAGCCTTTCTTTCTAACGTCCGAGGTCCACTGGTTGACCACGCGGCATCCACCCGTTGACCGCGCGAGGTCCAATGGTTGACCACGCGGCGTTCACTGGTAAATACAAGGCGTCCACCCGTGGCCCACCCGGTGTCTACGAGTGAACGCCGAGCGGCGAGGCGGTGCGGGTCGGGTGCCGGATTGATGTAGTGAGCTGTAACCTTAAAACGGCTGTTCGCATAGCTAATGCAATACAACAATAACTGACACTGTAAAATACTCCGCATGCCAAATTAATTTCAAAAGCTTAAGATCACAATAAAAACTACATACTACGAACTATAAAACCCACTTTATAGATTGTAAAAATCTACAAAATAGACATGCAGATATTCAGAGAAGTGACATACATAAAAAACAAAAGTAATTTCTTGTATTTAACCCCGTTGTTTTGACGTTCACTCTATTCTGGTATTCGAAGAATCACTTACAAATCAACACCTGTCACTTTTGTTAACAAATCCCGAAATATCCGAGCCATTGTTTAAAAACTAGAAACAATTCAATCTTCGCTTTTTAAAATCTCTCGCGCTATTTTTGAACGTCTTTTTAATGGAGCGTCTGTATTTTTTTAAGATAACTGTCAATGTAATCCGTTCGAATTTAGATTTTGTTGGTTGGCAATAAAGTTCAAATTGACTTTTGATAGTTTTGTGTTGGGTTGTCGTGTACGCAATTCTTTGAAACATTGTTGTCACGATGACAATAGAGTTAGCGTTGACAACAGATTATGGAAGACCGAAGCTTAACGAAGACAGAACATTTTCAGCATTGTCCCAAATGAGTGACAAATTAGTACTTTTGTCGTTTTTTTTATTTTTTTTGGCGCTTTGTTTTCACCTTATGAATTAATTTTTTCTGCTTTATTTATGGACATTGCTAATACAATATGAGTTATGGAATTATTCTTGTGTATAATTTGTACATCGCGTTGAGCTAATGTGACTTTAAATTTCGTAATTTACTGCTTTTGTCTGCATTTTCTTTACTGGTAAGATTTTTAAATAAACTAATATGACGGTTTTGCACACAATTTTTGCGGTGTCAAAATATTTTTGTATTTCTGGTTTGGGATCTTCATAAATCCATAATGCTGGTTTATGAGAACTGAAACAGTAATGAGTGCTAAATATTGTTGTAATTGGCCATTTTACAATTTAATTTTAAAATGAAAGTGAATCATCATCATCATCATCAATCTATAGCAGTCTACGGCTGAACGAAAATCGGTAAATATTCAAAGAAAAACTAATTTTTCTTTGACAAAGACTTAACGGTTTCTCAGTAGGGATGACAAAAGTTTCGGTAGAATAATCTCTCAGCTTATCGTATCAAGACAACTGTCATCCGTACAGTGACAAGTGCCAAATACGTGACTTCTGTGTTTATGTTGGGACATCACTAGTTAGTCGTGATAAATTAAAGAAGGCGATGAATATGAAAGAAGACTTTATGATCTGACGTATAGAGCTGATTTAGCCATGACTGGTCGAAATTCTTCAACAATGTGGATAGTTTGAAACGAAATGTATTTTTTTGTTTAAAAGGAAGTAAATGTAAAATCCAAATCAATAAAATAAATACTAATTAGCCATTAGCCCTACTCATTGCCGAGTCCTATAATTAAAACTTAAGAAAATGTTAGTATATTTTTATGAAAATTACGTTCTTATGACTATCTATCTGCACCACATTATAGCTAAGTTTCTCGTAAATATCAACTTTCAAAAAAAAATGGCGGTGCTTCCCCCTCCACCGCGCGCGATGCGTCACAGTCCTCACTTAGCGTGACGAATTCTTTGATCCTTTAGCTAACCAGTGGTGTAATTAAATTTTGAACGGAGATGATAGATATGTAGCTGCAACACGCTGTATTCCCCGATTTTGTTATCATTCGTTTTTTGAATTGCCTCTATGGAACTATGGAAGCAATTTTTAAAACGTATTCACGTCAAAAACCATTATTATAAATACGAGATTTATCACGTACCGATTTAACGGTGTTGGGCCGACGACCGCTCAGGTTCAATTCGTGAATCTTCATCAGGGTGAGTGCGGTCCGCTCCGCACTGCTTATCGCTTTCGACTCCGAGCCTCCGCATTTGTTAAATCTTGTATTTATAACAATGTTTGAAATAAAATTGCAAAAGTTTATTAAATAACCTTATTGGAATCTGGTCATCTGTTTGTTTGTTTGGTGGTTTACAAACAAAAGCTTTGATTGTAACATAACAATTTCTTTTGCATCCATGATGGTTAAAATAAATATCTCAACTTACATTCTAAGGGAAAGATAAAACGGATGTATTTTTTTTTTGACGATTGTCAAGCGCTTGACCACCTGATGGTAAGTGATTGTGTGATCGAAGATGGAGCACGCTTACCTAAAAAGAACCAATTCACTCTGGACTTGAAAACTTCGAGATTATACTGGCCTGGAAAAACATACGCCGGCAGTGAGTTCCACGCTTTATTCCTGCTAACAATGAAAGCAAATCGTTGGGTATGGTCGCAAGGTGGTATGTCGACCAGGTATGGGTGGTAATTCTCGGTACGTCGGCTTGCCCGGTGGTGGAAGTGAGAAGGAGGAATAAGGTTATGAAGATTTTGCGCACATTCCGTGGCGCAGTGGGCGAACAGCCGGCTGAGACGCATTTCGTGAGACGAGCGGGTTCGATTCCCGCCGCGGAACAAATGTTTGCATGATCTGCAGATATCTGTTCCAGGTCTGGTTGTTTTTCTATATATTATAAGTATGTATTTACAAAAAAAAAGTATATATGTAAGTATTCTATCAGTTATCTGGTTCCCATAGTACAAGCTCTGCTTAGTTTGGGGCTAGATAGCACTGTATAAAATGTCCAGCAATATTTATTTATTTATTATTATTATTCACCAAAATGAATCTTGTAAAAACTGAAAGTCTGACTACTTGGCGTCTGTGCTCTAGTCTTTGAAAATTAGCATTAATTAGTTATGGACGGAATGATAGATCGACGGATATAGCGAAAGTAAATGGGTTCCTAATTCGACTACGGAACTCTAAAATAACACCCCTACACAAGCTTCGAATTCAAAATAATAAAAACATAATATTAATCCTCATCTATGACCAATTAATATGTGAATCAAAGCAATATTTTTCCGTACATATTGTTGACGTCAAACAAATGTGCCAGATTTCTTTTTTTTGAAATTTCTCTGTCGTTATAAATCTTTGATAATGTGACGCACTGATTTGTGGAGAAGGTGAATAATAGATTTTTGTAGTCCGACCAAGGTAAGTCTGGATAACGGCTGAAATTGTAGATTTTAAATAAAACCAACTGAGATATCGCGAGTCTCCAAAAAACATTTTCTTAGGACAATATTTAGCCGCTAAATACGTTTAGGCATCGTTACGCAAGTCGCCTCTAATGATTAACACGAGATAAACATTTGAGATACATACATAGGTACTTATTATACTTTTTTTATTTAGTAAATACGTTTAAAGAAGATATACAGAAAACCACCCAGACTCGGAACAAATATCTGTAGATAAATAAATAAATATCGCTCGACATTTCACACAGCGCTATCTAGCCCCAAACTAAGCAGAGCTTGTGCTATGGGAACCAGATAACTGATAGAATACTTATATACGTTTTTTTTGTAAATACATACTTATATTATATAGAAAAACACCCAGACACGGAAAAAATATCTGTAGATCATGCAAGCATTTGTTCCGTGACGGGAATCGAACCCGCTACCTCCTGCGTCTCAGCCGGCTATACGCCCACTGCGCCACGGAGGCAGTCATGCAAACATTTGTTCTGCGGCGGGTATTGAACCCGCACCCTCCTGTGTCTAAGCTCATTTCACCCATTTCACCACGGAGGTCGTCAAACAAAATCTAGATGACAAAACTAAACAAAAAAACCAGCACTACAAAAAAGTTTAGTAGCGCTGGTAGTTTGTCCCGTCTCGGTGGTTGAAAACACCGGAGGCTTATGAGATTTGTCCTTCTTAGTGTTATGCAAACTTAGCGTGTACGACCCAAATATTTAGATATTTGAATGATTTTATATGCAGTTTAGTGCGTTGGAATTTATTCTCTGAATCATTGAAATTCTACTATTACATTATAACTTATTTTTATCACGTGGAAATGTTAATGGCTGCATTTTATTTCAGAGATAAATGCAACACGCAAAATGTAGTAGAGCAGTTGCAAAAAACTGGCACTTTGAGATTATATCCAATTGTAAATAATACTGCTAATGAGTAATACGCGGGGAAGATGATAAATAAATAAAAAAAGGATTGTGTGGTTTTATGAAACCACGGTAAAAGTGAAACTTTGTTTCACATTATAGACATTTAGCTAAAAATTTTCTTTGGCACAAATTAGTAATAGTCTATACACTACACGATCAGCTGATGCGAACTATAGGCGTCGCCATATTGGCCTCAGCTGTTCTGACGAGCGCCTTTCACTTTATCCCTACTCCGCGGCCGACCGTCACGCGACATTCAACACACAGACGAAAAAGTTTGAGACGATGTAATAAAAGTTTCACTTTGAAACTTTTTCACATAGCACTAACTAGTCCCAAACTAAGTTTTAAGTTCGCCTAAGTATTATTTTAAAAGTGCATTAATACTGATTATTAAACGAGGGGATAAAGCAGTGTCTTACGTCACGGGCGCTATATTGAATCCCGAACGTAACTAAGGATTCTAGAGTTAACTCACGAGCGGAGCGATGGAGTTACTAGAATCCTGAGCGCAGCGAGGGATATACCTAAGCACGCCCGAGATGCAGACAGCTTTATCCACGAGCAAAATACTTTACTTTTCATGTGCAGAATGCAGAGAATTCGAATTGCAGAAAGTTCGATTTACGAATTAGCTCTTATTATGTAGGTCTCTTTAGTTTAAATTTTAATACAGATGAGGTTCCAAATTCAAATCAGATTATGCCTGCGAGAGCATAATTAAATTCAGTACTACTGTACTAGCCTTTACAGTACTAGCCGTAGGGATTTAATCACCTGCTTTCGGTGAGGTTTACTTGCCATATAATTTGACATTGTTGAGCAGGTGGAGTGAAAATTTTCTATCTATTACTTCTAGGAGTTGGATCAATATCAATTAATATTTCGTTATAAATTATTTCATACAACTTTTTAGGTTGACTGTATTTAATGTATCAATGATACATTTAACCCAAAACTGCCCACGTCCATCACGCATAAAATATACAGATAAAATAGGCACATTCTACACGTTATCTCTGTTTTGCATTTTCCCCGCATTATAGGCGCATCATCGAATAAACTATTATGTTAACTGTGGCATTCCAAGCATGCCTCATTCATCTAACACAATGTTTAGAGCTGTGCATATTTTAACGTAATTTATTTTTTTACGGATAACACAACACCAGTTTAGAATACGCTTAATTCAGCTATTAATGGTATAAAATAGTGAAGATTTAATGGATAAATAATGCTGCCTATTTCAGTCACCGCTATCTAGTCCCTAACTAAGCAGAGCTTGTACTATGAGAACCAGATAGCTGATAGAACAAGTTTTTTTAGGTATTGAGAATCACACAGATCAGGAACAAATATCCGTAGAACTTTCAAACATTTATCCCATGGTGGGAATCGTACTCGTAACCTTCTGCGATTCAGCCAGATATACATCCACTGGACCATGAATGTTTTTATTTCAAAGTAGTTATATCCGGTAGGTGCCTAGTTCTTTAAAATTTGTGTCACACTAATATTATAAATGCGAAAGTTTGGATGTTTGTTTATTTGTTTGTTTGTTTGCTACTCAATCGCCCCGTAACGGCTGAACCGATTTCGATTAAATTTGGTATGTACACATGTATGGGTTAATGTGTTAACCTATGTGCAAATCCAGGCTCCATGCTCCTTATTTGGCTCCATAAATCAGGTCCCGTGGGATAAAAATGGGGTGTCAAGTTGCAACAGCGAGTTTAGCTTTATTTCTAGGTTACATTTAGTAGTGTAACGCGTACGAAGTCGCGGGCAACAGCTAGTTATGCAATTATATATCACTATCAATTGAATCAATAGAACTCACATTAAATCAAACGGTTAATGTTAGATTATGTGATGTTGATATAATTTCGTTCGCAGTTGAAATGTCAAGAAAGCACATACGAAAGTAAGTACATAATTATAGGTGAGAACATCTGTAAAATATATTATTATATTGAGAAAATATCAAAAACAATACCCCCTTTGCAGGAAGCCATCAATAACCCCCTCCCCTCCCCTTCTGACAAATTACTTTAGGGCTGTCAAGTATGACGCAATTATTGGCGCGATCCATCATCCCTGACGCACAACACAACTAAATAATTTACGGGTTAAACATTTCATTGGGGAAATGTATCATTTTGAGGGTTAAAACAAGACGACTTAAGTTTGAAAGCACATAGGCTTATTTGAAACTAATATTAGTACAATATTTTCAATCATATCAAGATATTATTAGGTGTAATTTTTTGTCACAATCCTTATGACAATCTTTATCTATACAAATATACTATTAAAAAGCGGTAAAGTTTGTTATTTGTATGTTTATTGCAGGTATCTCAGAAATTACTGTTCCATTCTGAAAATTTCGCTAACAGCAAACTACACTATCCCTGAGCGCCACGGAATATGTTTTATTTTAAAAAACCGTGCTAAAATAAAACAAAATAAAAATTGTTTATTTCAAGCCATAGCTTCATAAAGGTTACAAATAAAGGAAATATAAATTTTATATTAAAATTAGTAAAAAATCACATAATTAAATCACACACATACATATGTACACGTACGCGGACACGAAGCCGGGCTGAAGCTAAGTATATTATAAAATGCTCGAAAAAACTTGAGTAGAGAAATATCTATTTCTATTCAAAAATATTATTTAATTGTAAATGTAAGTTATTTTACCATTGACATCTGCCTCAGACACTTGAACAGCAAAACAAACTTGATTACGAAACTCAACCAACATTGAAAACCCGAAAAACAAATTATCCGACCTCACAAAGGCTTTTCTAATAACAGCACGAACAAAACGCCCCCTACCGCACAAGAGCGTAATCTCCATTCAGTCGTTGGCAATCTGTCAAGAGATGGCGCCACAATAGGGGATTAGCGGGCGGTATTACCGCACCTTTGTGCCCGCCTGGGTTATGATCGAGAGCCCGAATATTAGGGATTATTACAGCTCCCCTTTATTCGACTGGATTCCGTAGGGTAGGTGCAATTTCATTTTGTTTTGACGGCCGCTGATGGGTGGTTATGAAATGCTTTTACAATATGATGTGGTTTTCTAAAATTATATTTACTTGCATTACGCAACCATTCATCATCATCAAAATTCATTTATGAATCAAATTATGTAATTTTTTTAAGAAAATAAAGTGTCTTTGCTGTATGTTAGCAACATAATTTATTACCTATACCTAACAATGATACTAAAATATTTGTAGGCTATTAATTTAACAATTTCATTATACGATTCATTGCATTTTAACATTTAATAATAACTGATCGAGCAAAGCGAGGTCTCCAAATCAACTTGGGCAATTCGGCGTTGTATGTATGTATGTATGTATGTTTGTTTGTCTGAGGATAACTTTCGAAGCGTTCATCCGATCATCGTGAAATTTAATATATAGGTAGGCAGTGATGGCACAATTTTGGCGTGACTCAATGAGCTAAAAATGTGGGGGGGGTTGTTGAGATATTGGGGTTCAAGAGGGGTAAAAAAAACAAAATGGGACTATCCGATCAAATAGCACGTCTAATAAAAGGTATTTATAACTACATTTTGACCCTGTTTTTATTTTTAGTTTAAATTTTGTAGTTTTTAAATTATTAGCCATAATAAAACTGAACTTTGACAAAATTCACAGGGTATACCAGTGACCCCTTAGTGCTGAAATTTGGTATGCGTGTAGCTTTAGTGACACAAATATAGGCAAAAGTCTGAAATTTAGAATAACTGCAATTTCTACCCTAAAAAAATTAACCAATTAACATGAACTCCCGTTACCTGTAATTTGCATCAAAATATAGGTCAAGTTATATGGTTTCCATTTCGTGGCACTATTTTGATAGTCAAAGATTACAAATAATGTTTTTTTGTTTTTATGGGAGACTCGCGAGATCTCAGTTCGGGGCGAACCACTAGTTTATTAATATTAAAAATAGTAGATAAAAGTAGAAGAATATAGAGACCTTACAAGTTTTTGTAATAACGGGGGTGATAAGAGTGTGTCAATGCTTAAGGTATCAATCGATTTTATTATAACAGTGAATATTAAAATGTCTCTGCTTACTTAAGATTTGATATGATTTTTAGGTTTACACATTATGGTAGAGCTTAGTTTTTCAATATTGTGTTTGATAGATTATCAATAAAGTTTTGTAATAAATTAAAGATTTTAGTACGGATTAACAGACATAAATGTAGATGCTTGAAGTAACCCTAAATATTTTTTTATAAAAATATATTTTATAAATCTTAAACAATCTTGTTGAAACAGATCTCGTTAAAAAAAGTTATGACAAAAACATAAATAAACAAGGATAACCACACACGAGTTATGTAAAACCAATGTTGACCTCATGCAACTGACAAAATCATTTTATTTGTAGCGTATCATAACTGAAGAATTTTGTTTATATTATTGTCACGAAGAGAACATTATAAAAGTATTATTTATTATTCCAAGTAAGAACAAATCGTATATAACATAATATACTAATAAAACGTGTCAGCAGCGGAATAATTGGGGCGGAAAATTATTATAATAATATAAATAGTTTAGAGACGGGATATAATTTTATGTCGTGTAGTATGGAAACAGACCACGGTCGTAACTCATAATTCTGGAAGATGGTGTCCGATGCAGTTTGATACTTGTTGCTTTTTATAATATAAAATTAATATTCTTTTGACGACCGCCGTGGCACAGTAGGCGAATAGCCGGCTGAGACGCAGGAGGTAGCGGGTTCGATTCCCGCTGCGGAACAAATTGACGATATTTGTTCTGGATCTGGATGTTTTTAAAGTTAAACTTTTATTACATCGTCTCAAACTTTTTCGTCTGTGTGTTGCATGTCGCGTGTCGGTCGGCCGCGGAGTAGGGATAAGGTGAAAGGCGCTCGTCAGAGCAGCTGAGGCCAATATGGCGGCGCCTATAGTTCGCATCAGCTGACCGTGTAGTGTATAGACTATTACTCATTTGTGCCAACGAAAATTTTTAATTTGAAACAAAGTTTCACTTTTACCGTGGTTTCATAAAACCACACAATCCTTTTCTATATATTATAAGTATGTGTTTACAAAAAAAAAGTATATAAGTATTCTATCAGTTATCTGGTTCCCATAGTACAAGCTCTGCTTAGTTTGGGGCTAGATAGCGTTGTGTGAAATGTCCAGTAATATTTATTTATTTTATTTATTTAGTTATTATTTTGTACTCTTCAGAAATTATATTAGTACAAGGTTAGTCTGTACCATTCGTTCCAGAAGGTAGGCGTCGGTGAATACGACACAGTTCTTTTTATTATTGCAGTTAGGTACTATCATTTCCTTATTTTGTTTTTATTACTTTGTTCAACTAATAAATTTTGTATGGGTAATATTCTGCAAGGTTTAGTTCTAAGCTAAGCTAAGCTTTCCTACAATCAGTGCACGTAGAGAAAATTATTATGTTACAATAAAAAATCGGGGTCACGACTATCAGTCGTGGTGTACGAAGTATGCTTTTTGCCTAAAAATTCATGGAACGGTTTACAACTGGCCTCCAACATGCGTAGAATGGGGAAATTTAGTTGAAATATAGTTGTTATTATCTTTCAGTTTGCACTCTTATACGAGGATTCAGGTTATTGATGTATCAAACTTATAGTGCGCGGGGTTGGGTTAATTTATCTAATAGTTCCCCAATGCTTTCGCGCAAGTATCAAAACCTTCAATCGCAGTACACCCGGACAAAGATTTTATTGTATTCAATGGTAAAAATAAAAACTCTTGTTTATTTGAGAACCCCAAAATCTACACGCGACAAAGTGCAATAATTTGATAGTTTTATTGGTTTCACGCACTGAAGAAAATATCAAGAAAAGGCGAGAATTTACCAAGATTTATTGTATTTTTTATATAATGTTTCCGTCTAACATAAATTATATTTTATGAATATAAAAATAACTGTTATACTATTTGATCTTATTCTCTTGGTGGTCTGTACAATTCTGAAATGTGACATTATTTTTTTAATTATGAAAGTTTAGTCAAACATCTGAATTCAGCAAATTAATGCTAATCAACTACAGGAAACAGGCTTCTAATAAATATAAATTAGCTATGACAAAAGGAAATGAGTGAAATAAAATGAAATAATGCTTTAGGAACTGAGTGGTGAAATTAGTGGCATTTGTGAAATTTAGTGATGGCTATTTGTTAAGATTACGGAAAGACTTATTTAAAAAATTACTCAAGTTTGTGAGTGTCACGTTTCACTTTGTGACTAATTCTAAAAAAAACTAAATTTAACAGTATTTGGTAATATAAATCAGAAAATGGTTCGAGCCCAAAAAAAATCACTCTCTTGTTATTTAATGGCGAGTGACTTCCATTTACAGAATATAATCAGTAAT
Source organism: Philereme transversata (assembly GCA_963924445.1). Classification (NCBI taxonomy): domain Eukaryota; kingdom Metazoa; phylum Arthropoda; class Insecta; order Lepidoptera; family Geometridae; genus Philereme; species Philereme transversata. Next base: position 22,559,601 of record OZ004344.1, read on the forward strand.
CAAATACTGGTTGTAAGAGTTTAGCGAATGTGAAAATTGGTTTAGTTAAACTATGGTTCGGTGATGTGATGTCACCGAACTTGTTCAAAATACCTGGGTCTAAATACAAAAGTCTTTGATCAGTGTGTTTCAAGTGATGACATATATGTAGCTTGTCCGTGGTCTCTTATTATGGGCCTCATAAGAAGGTTCAAGGTCGCTCAGGATTAATATAGTCATAAGCTTTATTATTATTATTATTGCAAATACAGAACACCCTTCAATCAACTCTTTATTCCAAGCTTATCTTCAGCCTTTTATAACCTCCAAAGTCGGGCCAATCAAGAAGTTGAACAAGTTAATCTGTCTATACTGTTTACCACATGTAACATCGGCAATCCAATCAAACTTGCACAGTTTTCATGAGTCCAGGATTACCGACTTTGTTATTGTGGGAGATTAGTGTTGGTCGCCGAGGGAAAATGTACTGTTGGGCATACGTGTCGATAGAAAAGACGTGATTGAACACTTGGATTGGATAATGTGGAAATTGGCATTTTGTGTATGAACCATTTTATGAAATCCTTACTTTATTTATGTAATATACTTGGTTAAATTCAAGTGACGGTTTCTCAAAACATAAAAAAGACTTCTGGAAAAAAAAACTCCTAGTTATATTATCAAATTTTAAAGAAAATCGACTAAGTTTAGGTGATTAATTCGATATAAAATTTACCGCCTACTCTTGCAATCGACATCCAAAGATAAAGGCCGATTTGATATCTCGTTCTGAAATGTGATATCTTTCAGGCAACCTTCGGTAAAAAGTCATCAAGCATTCGGAGACCTTAGAACGGTCTAAAAACTCCGACACCAGGGGGCTAATTCACGTAATTAAATTTCAAAAATATAACGAAAGTTGACCCAAATGAGATTGGAATATATTTTGGCATTCTGCTCCAATAATATTCCAATGTTAACTTGATGTAAATAAAATGTATAATCGCATACCATTCAACTCATACCATTTTATTGGCAGTTACGTGAATACCATTTAGGACATTTAACATAACGAGACTAGATCGATTTTTAAGTTACGGGATTTGACCCCCAGAGCTGGTTCAAACGGTTTTTCGTTGCTGAGCAAAGATTTTACATCACAAAATTTTTAAGTTTTGTTGACTGATACAGTCAGCAAGTTAAAGTAACATCAAAAGTGCGCTGTATTGTATTTTGTTTCTAAGTTGCAGATACTTTGTAGATTATTCTGGATGAGACATAGTCGGGTGTGGGCGGTATACGTGGGACAATGTTATGAGGTATGAAGTATTACGGCTATGACAATTTTAGTATTGTAGTTCCATGAATAGCATCATTTTACTTTGATGCTTTTAGCATCTTTGATAAAGATGTTTGTGGATGAACCTATGGATATTACATCTTAAGCTTAAAATAAATTAGTCATATACTAGTGGTTCGCCCCGAACTGAGATCTCACGAGCCTCCCATAAAAACAAAAACAAATTTGTAGTCATTGACTATCAAAGTAGCCATGAAATAATAACCAATTTACTTGACCTACAATTTCATTCAAATAACAGGTAACCGGAGTTCATGTAAATTGGTAACACTTTTTTGGGATAGAAATTGCAGTTATTTTGGATTTCAGATTTCTCCCTATATTTGTATCACTAAAGATACTCGCATACCAAATTTCAGCACTGTGGGGTCACTAGTGTACCCTGTGAATTTCGTCGTTCAGTTTATATTATGGCTAATAACTTAAAAACTACAAGATTTAAACTAAAAATAAAAACGGGGTTTGAATGTGCTAATGCCTTTTATTAAACGTATCATTTGACCGAATAGTTGCATTTCGTTTTTTTTACCCCTCTTGAACCCCAATATCTCAACAACACCCCCCCCCCCCCCCCATTTTTAACTTATTTAGTCACACTAGGATTGTACTAGCACTACCTACCTTTGTACCAAATTTCACGATGATTGGATCAAAGCTTCGGAAGTTATCCTCGGACAAACAAACATACATATATAACAACGCCGATTTGCCCAAGTTGATTTGGAGATCTCGCTTCGCTCGATCAATACATAGGATAAAGTCTTGTTTTTGACCATACAATAAAATAAAACTTTGTATGCCTTTTTAAACTTATTGCGCGCTCAGAGGAGTGTGTGATTTTGTATAGGTTAAGTTAATAGATATAGTGAAAGAGGAGCAAATTCTAAAAACAAGGAGTAACGTATCGTTATCAATAACCGAGTAACCGTGTATAGGAACCGGCCATTAATTGAATGGTTTGTCACGTTCTGTAAAAGTATCAAATACAATGATCGAATAAAGGAAAAAAACATTTGGTAGCAAAAATACAATATAAATTAAAGAAGGAGGTAGATATTTAACTCAAAACTTTTATCGGCAGCTTTAAAACCTTATATATATTATACAAGATTTTTTATAAGTAAATATTAATTGATCGAGCGAGCGAAGAGAGCGAAGCGTATCAGTTTTGAGATTGGCTAAAATATGCTTTTGTCCGTCTGTCTGTCTGTTCTCGCCTACAGGTCCTGCAGGCCTCCAAGGACCAAGGGAACGCGAGTAATCGCTAAATCTTATACCAATATTTTGCTCAAAAGTCTACATAAGTAAGCCTATTGGAAAATTCGAGCACCAGAAATTCGACTAAAGTTGGACTTTCTTGGTTAATTTGGTTGCGCTAAATACTTTTTGGATTTATATTTGCATTATAATAAAGGATATCCGGCCTAACTTTGAAATATTTTTTTTAATTGTCTGGGATTAATTAAGTTTTCGTTATAAGGGCTCGCGAGGTCTACTGTTCTCACAAAACCACTAGTATGTACTTTAATACAACATAAAAAACAATATTATTTATAAACAAACCCCACGTAATAAAATCCGTAAAATAACACTCCCGGTTTAAAACTTGTGTCTCGCGGGATTAACCCCTTTTTACAAAAATAAAGTTCATAAAATTCAAATTAGCGACAACCCTAGTCTTCAGGGGCTATTTAAATTCATAAATAACCCTTCAGGAAAAAAACCCAACAAAAACACCCCAACAATTAACAAATCGGGACCATTTTAGGGTTAATTTTAACGTCTTCCTGTTGTGTAACTCAAGTAGTTTTTTTAATTGATTGTATTATTATGAGAATATTGCCGGTTTGGGAACAATAAATAAAGCAAATTTATGACCAGCAATAGATAAATTTATTCCTAAATTAAAGTTATAATCAATTGATATCTTATATATTATAACTGGGAAAGTTTGTATGACTGATATAGAAATACATCCTGTTTTGTTATGTACGACATTAATTTAAAACACACATCCGGAATCGTATTATCTGATTTTAGAGGTGGGTTTAATACTGATAGCTTGAATATTTATCCAGCAATCGATACATTTACAATAAACCACTTTTAACGGTGCCTTTGCGACGATGCCGCTTAGTCAGCGTAACAACCTACTTACATGATGCATGAATACGATTTGTTTACCTATTTTATACAGACTGTTTCATTGATAACTTACGACTAGATATTAAGGTTGTTTGAAAGTTTAAAATATTCGATGCTAATTAATTTGAAAATAAAATAAATTTTACTACAATATTAGCCATTAGCTCTACCCGTGTTTACATTTAATGTTGTAAGTACATAACAAAATACGTATCATAATAATCCTGTAAAAATGGAGGTTAGCCAGAATCAAGTCAAAATTTTAAACTTGTCGTTTAAGAAGTAAATAATTTGATAAAGTTAGAAATTTTTATATTTACATTTCATTATCTTATTAATACAAAAATAGTTTCTTAAATAAAACAACAATTCTGTCACCACTCACCCTTTTTACGAAACACATGTTTGTCATCTCTACATGTATTTTAGGACATCCGTCATCTCAATTATCGTGCATTTTTGTCCTAATGACCATACAAAGTTATATTTCAATCATACAGTGCATTCTAACATGATTTTTTGCCGTAATTAGGTTTCTAATTAAGTAATTTATTGAAGTTTTACAAACTTTATAACCCTTTAAGGTTGAGTAATTTGGACCACACATAAATTATTATTAACTCATATTTTGTAAAAATGCAGTTTAGTATTGAACATTTTATTTCAATTATGTATCGTAAAATTGTATCGATAAAAGAAATACTAGAAGATCTTTAGAAATACCTCTCAACTGGAAAGTCATATAAATTTATACAGGAGTCTTGGAACTTTGTATGCAAAGAGCTCTCATTCTAAATCCTGAACTAAGTAGAAACGATTGGTACGGAACTAGGTCGAACGCCTATATTAAATTTCAGGTCAGTAAATATATTTATCGAACCTGGCTTCAAAAGTATATATGTATTGCCTCTATATGAATACAATATTAAAATTCGGTTAAAAGTAACGCGGCAGATGACTTGAATTTTTAGCTTGTTTAGGAATTCTTTATTCTACAAAGGCGAGCTAAACCCCAAGAACAGTTTTCTTCGAGCAAACCTTTGAGGCTAGAAAGAGAGATGATTTTTAATAGGTGAGTGTACAAAAACATAAATAAATATATATATAACTAGTGGTTTGCCCCGAACTGAGATCTCGCGTCTCTTCGATTAAAATAAAAAAATATTATTTGTAATCTTTGACTATCAAAGTAATGCCACGAAATAAATAACCGAATAACTTGACCTACAGTTTCATTCAAATTACAGGTTAATGTTATTTGGTTATACTTTTTTGGCGTAGAAATTGCAGTTATTTAGGATTTCAGACTTTTGCCTATATTTGTGTCACTTAAGCTACACGCATACCAAATTACAGCACTGTGGGGTCACTGGTGTACCCTGTGAATTTTGTCAAAGATTTGTTTTTATTATGGCTAATAACTCAAAAACTACAAAAATTAAACTAAAAATAAAAACAGGGTTGAAATGGTCTTCATAAACCTTTCATTTGACGTCCCACTTGACCTAAAACTCCCTTTTTCTTTTTTTTTTACCCTTCTTGAACCCCAATATCTCAACAACCCCCCAAAATTTTTAGCTCATTTAGTCACACCAAAATTGTGCCATCACTATCTACATATACCAAATTTCATTATCGGATAAACGCTTCGATAGTTATCCTCGGACAAACAAACATACATACATACATACAACGCCGATTTGCCCAAGTACGCCGATCTTAAAGATAGAAATAATCAAAGTTGGTCAGAAAGAGATTGTTTTTAGCGATAACATCGCCCATTGTACTAAATTAATTTGTAAGAAATGATGTTCTGTAATGAACTAATCTAATCTAAGCTAAAACTATGTGGTTTTCTACTTCATTTACCTGAAATTTTCATACAATGAGAGGTTTCAAAATAATCGACAAATGGCTATAATCGACGATAAAGGCTGTATCGTAATGGAGCACAATCTAGAAACTGGAAGGTTTATACCTACCTTCCGTTTATACCCTCCATCCTACCGCTCTAAATTTTATAGACACTTATCAATAAAAAATCTCTTTTTCACCCAAGCCTACAAAGTAACAATTCGGCTATCATTGCCCACTTCCGCCATCAATCAACACAACTGTAAAACGAAATTCAACACCAAAAAAACACGATTGTGGCTTCTGTACATCCGTAAATAGTAATTCTAATAAAATAACTCACGCCATTCACTTGTCAAAAGAGAACGGTGACAAAATGGAGCAAAATATGGTTATTGTCATATTATGTTGTATGACAGCGAGATGGGCCCGAAATAGAAGCTGAAAGAGTTGAACAGCTGGGAGCCTTGGGTATCGGCTGGAGGGCCAGTGAGAGCAAAGTTTTTTTTCATACCACCTGGTGATAGAACAAGCCTATGGCCTACCTGATGTTAAGTGGTAACCATTGCCCATAACAAAGTATGTATTGCCTAGTAGGTCACGCATCTTAGAAACGTGGACGATATACTGCCCTGCGTCAATCAACTGGCATACAGGTGTAAAGCCTCATGTGCCTGTAATTTCACCGGCAACTGTACTCTTCAAACTGAAACACAGCAATGCTGCTTGGTGGCAGAAATAGGTAGAGCGGTAGCACTTTCCCGGACGAGCCCTTTCTCTCTGAAAAGAAGACTCCTAACCACTCTTTCTCTGTCTTTTCAAACTAAAGAGTGCTCACATTATTTGGACAATTTCCCATCTAGTCAAGTCATCCATCCAGTCCAAGCCCATGAGTTTCCTCGTGTATATTAATAGAATAAAGACTAACTGAAATGTGATTCTGCTTTTTTGAATCGTAATGTGATTGAAAGTTAACTGAGGTAAACATTGCTACAGTTTTGCAATTTCCCACAAGGAAATAGCACAACTATTAGATGCTTATCAATTAGTAGAAAAATAGTATAATTGATAACACGATTTACTTTATTTATTCGCCTCAAAATAATACTGTTGTTTGACCAATGACTAAATTAAAATCAAATCAAGAGTTTTCTTTGCAACACTTATTTATAACTAAAAATAATACAGTATACCAACACAATACATATAAATCATCATTCATTATCATCATTCTTGGCCCGTGTCGACCCACTGCTTGGTATACTCGTAGGCCTGTCTTCGTTTCTACCATTCTTCCCGATCCTGTGCTAGTGTGAACCACGTATGACCCACGGACTTATTGATGTCGTCAAACCATCTCGCTGGTGGACGACCCCTATTTTGATGCTCAATTCTCGGCTTCCACTCTGTTAGTGCCTTAGTCTCTCGTCACTACGTCTGGTGAAGTAAAAAAAACGTACATAAAACTTGAAACTCTGCAGGACGTTGGATCCAAAGTTGGTCTTCCGTTGAGGCCTTTTAGAACCGACTTATACATCATCACAAAAACTACGTAGTTATTTTTGACAAAAGAGAAAATAAACAAACACGTCTCTTTGTTAACCTAAATATAAAATTTTATTGGTTACAGCTTTTGAGCATTATCTCATCTGATGGTAAGTGATGATGTGGTCGATTAAGCACGCTTGCCTAGAACGATCATTTTAGGTATGGTATTTGGAGTACTCTGTGTATTTTGGTATTTAAGTTTGGCGTGGTGTAATCACACCCTAAGTTTTGAGTTCCGCTGCAAATATGGTTTGCTTTTATGACAATGCCTTAATGGCTTTTGTGGATGGCTGGGTTATTTTAATGCTAAGTGAATTAGTATTTATTCTTATTTTGGTTTTACAAAGACATGTCAAAATTACATTGTTTAAAATAGTACTTTACTACTTGTGAAAAATATTGTTGAGATAAAGTATTCTTTTATTATTATCCTTTACCACGGTTTATAATTACGAAATAATTATAGACGACTTCCGTGGCGCAGTGGGCGTATAGCCGGCTGAGACGCAGGAGGGAGCGGGTTCGATTCCCGCCACGGAACAAATGTTTGCATGATCTACAGATATTTTTTCCGTGTCTGGGTGTTTTTATACATAATATATTATAAGGATATATTTACAAAAAAAAGTATATGAGTATTCTATCAGTTATCTGGCTCCCATAATACAAGCTCTGCTTAGTTTGGGGCTAGATAGCGCTGTGTGAAATGTCCAGCAATATTTATTTATTTAAATTTGGTCGTATTTCCATCTAGTGTGGGACCGTCCAGTACATGGTCTCCAGTCATGGACCTTTCTGCCCCAACGGCCGTCAGTTTCTTGCACGAAAGTAATTTTGTCTAAAATAATGCAAAGTAAATCTAAGGTTGTATAACAATAAAGGAGGTAGCGTATCGGCGGCTCGCGGTAGGCCGAGTCCCATCTGATCCGCTAACGAGACCAGACAATGTCTCTATTAGGTAGCTTATTCTGGGGTTCGGAATGTTACAGTGAAAACTGTGGAGTAGCTACGAATAACCGTGTTTAGTCAAAAAAATGTTATCATTCGTTGTAAGCATATAAATATGCTAATAATTATTGTTGCTCCAAAATAAATTAATTAAAAAAAAACCTTGAACGACTTGACACTATAATTAAATGATATTTAATGATTACTAGCTTCCGTCTGTGGTTTTGCACGCGTGATTTATCAACCTAAAGTAGCCTATGTTTCAGTCCATAATTAGGTCATAACCGATACCAAGTTCCATCAAGATCGGTCTAGCCGTTTATTCGTGAGACAAAACAAACAGACAGAGAAACATAGTTCCTTTTGAATTTATAATATTGGTAATTATGGATTGATAATTAATGTATAATGGTTAGGCAACTTTTTCCATACATATAAACGTCTTCAAGTTCATAATTACTGATTTAAATTTGTATTTATTGCTTATATCCTCAAATTCCTAAAATATCGCAGTGCTTAAAAACTAAGCTCTTCCACTAATACGAGTATGTCTTGCCTATGTTACTCTTAGTAGCCGATGCTTACGCAGTAGAGTTATTGGAATATAGGCTTATGCCTCATAGGCCAAGTCAGAAATACGTTACGACCATTTGACTCTACACCTTTCTTTGTCCTATCGAACCCGTAGCGATCCCCTTACCGCACTATGCAAATAAAGTTAGTAGCAAAAACAAAGAGAAACACGGTAATTACACTTGGTGGAAAATTAACTGACATAGATACGGTGAACATGCACCAGGGCCATGCACGGTGCGGACGTAATGAGTCGAGATATCGATGTTTTAGTGCACGCTAGTGTACAGTGCGCCTTGTTGGTGCGCGTCATGGCTGCCACACACCACGTTGGGAAATGTGGTTAGTATAGTAAATTATGTTATTTCTATATTTGCTTTGTCATTAAGAAGTGAAAGCATACGCGCTTGTTGATGTTCTGGGTTCAAAACTTGGATTTTCTAAGATATATTACAGGACGTGGATGGAACCATTATTGTTCAAATAATATAGTTCGGTCGTGAAGAGAACTGTGAGAGTGGTCATCGCATTTCCGGGCCTTGAAAATCACGGAATAGATTCCCACCTGGTTCATTTAACTGATTTTGAAACTGAGTTGTGGTCAATATCTTGGTAGTGTTTTTATTTTATAGTATCCTATGACGACCCAAATACCAACCTTTTTAACTAGCAACAGATTTCAAGAAATTGTTATTTGAGCCGATTTCTTGTTTGACATTTGAGGTGAGAGTGCATACAAAAGTGACGAGTACTGTGTTTTTAGTGCACGCCAGTGTACCATTATACTTTACTGAGTTTATGTTTATGATGCACGAATTTGATGAATCTCAGTGTATTGATTTATACAGCACGAATTTAGTTACAGAGTACAAGTCAATGTCGCTAAAGCAAGTTTAGAATTAAAATTAATAATTTATTGACATTTAATTGTGGCTATGTAAGCTTACTTTACTGATGCAGATAAGTAAGCTCGTTTAAGCTTGAGGCTATGTATTATATAATCCTTATTAATATTGTTCTAAATCATTTTTATTTTATATTCTTTGATGACTATTTTTCATTTAACTTTATTTGCACATTTATATTTAGGTAAGTATAGATTTGTTTTGTTTTATTTTAGTACTTTTGACATGTATGTATGTGATAATTTTAAATATGTATTGTTATTTGTAAATATGATGTAATTTCAAACATGATTATCTGATTGTTTCTGAATAAATAAATGAAATGAAAATGATCAAATCTGGAGTCGAAGTTATTCGGCTTTACAAATTTTGATGCTCCAATTAAAAATTAGCTTGTGTAATAATGTAAAAATTAAAATAGTTAATTAAATAAGGTATGAATATTGCTGGTTAAGTGCTCAATAAAAAAATAAAGTGTTCAAAAACAACATAAAACAAACGATCTTTATGCTTTTGTAAGAGATAAATTTCGAAAACTCACTCCTAATGAAAAAACATCCCCAAATCGAAGCTAAAAAGGGCCAGTCTATTTTCGGTGGCCATTTATAAAATAAAGAAACGCGATCTTTTCTGCATGTGGCTTAACTTACCCCACGAGTGGCACATAAATCTGCAAGAAAAGGGTTGTAAATCGAGCACCCCTCGAAACCAGTGATGTACTGACGCCAGCTTAAGCTGAACCATCCCCTATTTCGTTTCAGTATATCGGAGACTGGTGTTTGTCTGTTTGGATCGGTCAACAGTTCTGTACATCAAATTTCAGAACTAAGGTCTAATCTTTTACTACATGCCTAACACTGAATAAGAGATCCAATTAATTATATTAAGAGCTTTCAGCGATACTGACCATGGCTGATAGACAGTCACTTGTTGTTCCGGCAACATCTGTACACAGCGAAATATGAAACGGATTTGTTAGTTAGAGTTTCTTTTTTAAAGTAATGTTTTAATTTTACCCCTATTGACGTTGTAACAATATACATTCTGAGAAAACCAATGTGTTCCGGGAGGTCAAATGAAACTGGCCATCAACGTATAAATACGAATGAAAATTTCAAGGAGCTCTTAAGAAATGTTTCGGTACCCTTTCTAGTCCACTTTGTAAATGGGTATTGGTTTTCGGTGTCATTCATCTTTGAAGATAATACAATTTTAATTTGGCCTTTTTACTGTTTGCTTTTCTATTGAGAATTAGCTTCTGCCCGTGACTTCGCACGCGTGGTTTACCAATAAAAAGTAGCCTATATCTCAAACCAAGTCCATAACAATCTGATTAAACAAATTTCATCGAAATCGGTCCAAACGTATAGTAGTGAAAACGTAAAAGCAGATATGACGATATACTGAGTTACTTTCGAATTAATAGTACTAGTAAGTTGGTTATTTCAGTCTATAAAATTTACGAGAAATTATAAAGCGACGGCAGTTATTGTTTGGTAAGTAGGCACTTACGTTCATGGCTTTTAGGCGTTTACGGGAGTGACAGCTATAGACCACATCTTCTGCAATTAATTTCTCTTGTCTTCTTTGTACTTAGTTGGCAAGGGCACTTTGGTATCTTAAAGCGGGCCTCAGAGACGAGTGCCTATCGGGCCAAGCTTGGTCATATATTTATCATAAATGGTTTTCATCCTTCTATCATGATCGTTCGAAGTTCCGAATCGATTTTAAGAATATTTACTACAACTGTGTGAATGCCTGTGTTTTGGAAGTAACGTCTAGCTTTTGGTCTACCATCAGGTGAGGAAAAGAAAAAAAATGTCCATATCATTGGAACTTTGCGTGATCTTAAAAATCAGACACTATTGTAGTATGATACTAACTCAATACGAGTTTACGTAATTGCAACTGTTTATATTACAGTCGCTTACTTATATCTCAAAGTAAGGGTATTTATCAATTTAAATAAAAACAGCATGTTATTTTTTCTAAAAACATGGTCGCCATTGAAAAACTAAGATGGGATACGAGTATGTACAGAATACATAAAAACAAACAAACTCCATCCAATCGCTTTCACTATTTCCCAAGCCGCATTTTTCACTTTTTAGAGTTCCGTTGGTGAAAACATGGCGTGCCATTAAGGTATTGACGCGGGTGAGTCCGGCCTACAGAACCCGCAATAATTCACAAAGGCCTACTACCAATACTGAAGTGGAGTGTTGGTCAAAGAATATTGAACGGGTAGGTATGATATCTGTTAAATATTCTTTGGGACAGAACGGTACTCGAGTGGGCACTGCACTGGAGAGCGCAGCGTATGACGCCCCCCCACTTTGAAAGACAACCAGATAATAGTTGCTGGGAGCCGTTAGGTGCAGGCCGTGCAATATCGGTCGCTCTAGAAATCTATAGGGGGAGCCTTTGTTTAGCAGTGGATATCTTGTGGCTAATAGGAGGAGGTATGATATAATATTTTTTTAATTATCTACTAGATTTTCTGTAAATGAAACCAAACCATGATAATTGTACTTACTTATAATTACTTATTTAAACTAATTCGATTAACCATTATCGTTTGTTCAAATCAATGTCAAGAACATTCTGAAATGTAGCTCAAAAATTTAGAATACAACTGCATATAAAATATGAAAATATTATTATGTACAGCCTGTTTTGTTATGTACGGACATTAATTTAAAACCCACATCCGAAAACGTATTAACTGATTTTATTGGTGGGTTGAATTTTATCCAGTAATCGATACATTTCCAATAAACAATTTGTAACGTAAATCGGTGGCGCCTCTGCGAAGATGCCTCTTAGTCAGGTACCTACTTACATAATGAATGAATATGATTTTAAGGATGATGGTTGTTTGAAAATATTTTGTCTATGGTTATGGAATTAAAAAAAACCTATTTGACAACAATACTAGCCATTAGCCCTACCTTTCATTTAATGTCGTACATAACAAATCACGTAGTATGGAAATATGATGCTAATCTACACGCAAACGTACAAGTACCTACGTACAATATTAATTAAGTCGATGCATATTCAAAATTCATAAATATTCTAAAATGACAATCTGTGTTACCAATACTAGCAAAAAACGTTTGTGTGTACCTACTTTAGAAGTTATACTTCAATGGCGTAACAGAACAAAAATAGCTAACGATTTCATCCCGTATGCCACAACTCTTTGTTTGTAAAAGGAATGATAAATTAATATATATAGTATGAGTTTTCACGGCAAGTTGAGAGACAGTTATCAGCTAACTTCATCATGTCGCTTTTTGGCTGTCGGTTTGCGTGCATGAGACAGTTATCAGCTAACTTCATCATGTCGCTTTTTGGCTGTCGGTGTGCGCGCGCATCGTAAAAATTTTACTCTAATAATTTTTTCCAAACGCGCCAAAAGAAGTATAACTTCAAAAATGCTCTAGTTTCTGGACGAAATAAATAAGAGAAACGATTGAACGTGTCCTTTCTATACAAATACAACATAATCCTACTACTCTTTGACCATCAAAAGCACGGCTAGGCATAACTCAAGGTGTACAATATACGGTGATAGTACTTTATCGCCGCTAAGGGATGTTACCCACGTTATATTTGCAATACAATCCATATAGAGTTTACAAGATTTATATATATATTTAATAAGATATATATTAGGTGACGTCCGTGACGCAGTGGGCGAATCATGCAAACATGTGTTCCGTGGCGGGAATCGAACCCGCTACCTCTTGCGTCTCAGCTGGCTATTCGCCCACTGCGCTACAGAGGTCGGCAATTAAAGGATTTATCTTACTAATCACACTAATATTTTAAATGTGAAAGTTTAGATGTTTGTTTGTTACTCAATCACGTCGTAATGGCTGAACTGATTTCGATTATATTTGGTATTGTTACGAGCTGAGGGTTCGGGATAAAATAATGGGAATCGGTCTGACCAAAATAACACTTTTATTCAGCACTAAACGATGAATACACGAACTTGGTCACACGTAATCACAACACACTAATTCACACCACTGTTGCACCACTTAAAGTCACCGAAATGTTCACACGTATAGCTGAAACCAGACTGACTCGCGAGCCACTACTGTCCACGCGAGACCCTTCTCCACGTCAGTCCTCCAGGGCCTCGCTGAGACTCACTCAGACTGACTCGAGACTGACTAGCCGGCCATCTCTCCGGCCTATTTATATCGCACACATTTCGATTGTTCGAGAACGATGTCGATCCTTCCAGGAAAGGGTCGGTCCCTCGACACAATGACCACTCCCCATTCTGCGAAACCACAAACAATAGCAATAATAACACAGCAAGACAAAAGCGTTCGAGAAGGTTCGATTATTATTCATTGTTTAACAGCCTCGGCGTAACAGTATGTTGGGTTATGATCTGTATTCAAACATAGGCTACTTTTTGTTAACAAACAACGCGTGCGAAGCCGCCAGCGGAAGCTAGTATTATTAATGCGAAAGTTTGTATGTTTGTTTGTTACTCAATCACGTCGTAACGGCTGAACCAATTTCGATGAAATTTGATATGTATGTAGATTATAACCTGGATTTACACATAGGTTTGTTTTTGTTGACAAACAACGAGTGGCAAACCACTGGCTGAAACTAGTTATAATTATTTAATAAATTCACTATCTCAGAGGTTACGGCCAACGAATATTTGGCCTACATGGCATTGCATTGCACACGTTACTTTGAGATATATAGGGGAAAAGTCTTTGTTTTTGTAATTTCACTGGCACCCGTCTTAAAACCAGAACACATCAATGCAAGAACTACTGCTTGGTGGTAAAAAAAAATTACGGTTAGTAATAACAAAACAATTTATTTCTACCATACAAATGTTAAACTAACAAGTAACTTTTAAACAAAAATATAATCGACTTATTGATTACTTATTGACTTATCGACTCTTTGATGACATTTCTACAAGACCAATATGAAAGTATATCCTTTCAAATCAAAAAAGAATTATCCAAATCGGTTGATAAATGACGGAGTACTGAGGTAATAACAAATATAAAACCGAATTGCATCTCTATAAAATTTAAGGGTTTTCGACTTTTTTGGGATCCCATCATCAGATCCTGACTTGGTACCAATGTGACTACCTGAAAAGTGTACCATTTTAAACAAAAAAAGAATTTCTCGAATCGGTCCAGGCGTCTTCAAGTAATCGGGGAACATACATAAGATTCCGACGAATTAAGAACCTTCTCCTTTTTTGAAGTCGGTTAAAAAGAATATGACTTTCGAACTTGTATATTAAGGTTTTGAGCCAATTATACAGAAAATTTATTAAAATGATTGGTTTCAAATATAATAAAAACACGATACAAATAAATGAAATTTCCACCACTATTTTTTAAAATTGTAACTTCATTTCTTAACTTCTTTCTATTATTTTATGTAAATGAATAACTAAACCAATCAGCAATTTGAAAAAATAATCTATGTAATTTCATATGACCAGTAGGCGTCCAATATCATCAGTTTTTCAATGACCAATAAATAATAACCAAATTATAAAAAAACCTTCAAGGGAACCAATTTGGCCCATCAAGACTACGAAACCAACCCGTTAAATCCCAAATATATTTATATTTAATACATACATTGATACTCCTAGTCATTTAAGCGATTGCCAGAATTACATTACTCCCTTTAGATTTTAGAAATTAACTCCCGTTAGTTTATAAAGATTGGCTATTATCATACGTATTGTGTGATTACATCAATAGGGTGATAAATATGATTTTAAAAACGATTAACAACCGATTATAGTCTTGTATAAAAGCTCCATAATCTCATAAATGCCCTTAAAATATCATACAAACTAGGTATCTACTCGTATTACAACTTAATGTTAAAAACTAATATTTTGAAACTTTCGTAATACGTCGTCGTACATAATTACTGATTTAAACGGCTATTTATCGCGTATGTACCTTTTTTATTTGTTATGTCGACGTTTCGACTTATGCAACACAGTTTAACTCAGTAATTATGTTTGAAACACTAAAAACGGGAGTCGTAAGAGTAACCCGTGATCCTTGTGCATGCGAATGTGCTAAAAAATTGGAAAACTCAAAAACTCACGGAATCGTGATAAATATCCCGTTTTTAGTTTTTTTATACTTTATAGGCTTGCGTTTGACCACGATCTCGTCTGATGGTAAGTGATGATGCAGTCTTCGATGGTACACGCATGCCTAAAAGAAACCTATTCAATCGCGACTTGAAGACACCCAGGTTGTAGTTATCAGGAAACACACACCTCGGCAAGGCATTCCACTCTTTGGCGGTGCGGATAATAAAGGTCGATGAGAACCGCTTTGGAGGTATTTCAAGCATATAGCGGTGGCGCACCGCAGAGCGTCTGGTTGTCCGATGAAAGAATGAATGAATGAATATATTTAATAGTGAAAACAGGGGCCTATAACAACAAATTCATATTACCCACTGTCAAATTAATGTAATCTAAAAATCGTGTTGGTTTTCATTGCCGGGAAAAGGCCTTCCTTTTTTTCCATTTGTACCTGTCTATGTGCACACACTTCGTTTGTCGACTTACTCCTGCCACCTCCACCTAGTTTGGGCTCAGGGCCTTACGTCTTTAGGGCCTTAGGCCTCACTTAAGGAGGTAAGATTCCTATATAAACGTTCAGTAGCGATTCTCTAGTTAACTGAACAGCAGAAATGTCTAATAACTCTTAATATCTAATAACGGCCGCTTCACACTAGCGTTTATCCAGCGTAGGTGTATGAACGTATGCGCAGTACGACACGCGTCACGTTATCGCGACGTTTCCTCTGCAGTTAATTAAACGCTGCGCTAGCGTGGCGCAGACGTCATACAATTTCATTGTCGTTTCAGTAATAACATTAACAAAATGGATTCTGACGAGGAAACTCTATTGATGGCTTTGAAAAGGAAAATTCGTGCGAAAACTAGAAATTAAAAATAAAAGTATATTAATAGGAAGGAGAATCTATGTGTGTGCGGTCAAGTTAAAGTGATGATTTTGTGCTAAACACTTAAAAAATGATTCAAAATAATAAAATTTGTATTCTTACTTTAGAATGGCGAAACATATATTTGGTGAATTGTTGCAAAAAATACAAAGTGATTACATGTGTATCCTGATATTGTACAATGTCAGGATACACATTTGAGGCCTTGTGTATCCGCTGAAGAAATACTTGTTATTACTATAAGGTGAGTAGATATATTTAATTAAAAAAACCAGAAGTTTAATATTTAGACATTTATTATACGTTATACTTGTTAAGAAATGCGAGCAGAATTGTATGTAAGTACATGACACTGCTGCAACGCGGCGCATGCGTCGCGTAGCCGCGACGCTAGGCGTATTCATGTGGACAAACGCTCGTGTGAAAGGGCTCAACAAAATTGCACACTTTCATTCGCTTCTCTTATAGTTGTATTTCATTATTTATTATTACCATTCAACTTTCACAAGTTGACTATTTAATGGTATTACAATATTAAAAGATGGGTTCCGGATATGTAAACCTCGATAACTAGACTTATAAGTTTCATAATCATTAATTAAACATGTTTTGAAAAAGTATTATATTCTATTATCGAATTAAAAGTTCAATTTGTTGAAGCAGAAACAAATTTCGAGCGAATGCCGGAAATAATAATTATTGGAAGCTAGATTTATGTATTTTGATACGCTTGGTCGCTAATTATGTAGAAACAGCTGACCCGCCCGCGGCTTCGTACGCCTGGTTTGTCAATAACACATTACCCTCCTTCTGTGTAGTCGCGTAAAGTGTATTCTATGTCTCAAGTCCATTCATAATCTATCTAGATATATAGGTACCAAATTCTATCGAAATCGGTTGAGCCGTTAAGTCGTGAAAAGGTAACAAACAGACAGAGAGACAGAGTTACTTTCAAATCGGTATGTACGTAGATTATAACCTGAATTAACACATAGGCTACTTTTTATTGACATGCAACGCGTGTAAAGCCACTGGCGGAAGCTAGTTATAAATATTAACCTTCCTCTTGAATCTCTCTATCTATTGCTGAAAACTGCATTAAATAAATAAATAAATAAATATTGCTTGACATTTCACACAGCGCTATCTAGCCCCAAACTAAGCAGAGCTTGTACTATGGGAACCAGATAACTGATATAATACTTATATTCATTTTTTTTTTTGTAAATACATACTTATAATATATAAAGAAACAACCAGACCCGAAACAAATATCCATAAATCATGCAAAAATTTGTTCCGCGACGGGAATCGAACCCGCTACCTCCTCGCGTTTCAGCCGGGTATTCATCAGCCCACTGCACCACGGAGGTCGTCATTAAAATCCGTTGAGTAGTTTAAAAGTTCTAAGGTAACAGACAGCGGAAGCGACTTCTTTTTATACTATGTAAAAATAGTAGGTAATATCTATGTTTATTTAATTTAATAGGAGAACGCAGAATTAAAAATGATTTAGACCTTATTAATTATCCCTATTTTTTATATAGTAAATCATATTATTTTAATTTATCTGTCCAAGCAATGTATCATGACAATATTTATATTCTTTGAAACCAAACCGGAACCCGTCTGTAAAATCGAAAACCCTAAGCAATTAAAAACGAGAAAACTAAAAGTTAGAATCGAATCAAAAGAAAATAACCAAATGAATACAAAACTTATTAACATCGTCAAAAACATAAAGAAAGTGTAGCTAAAATTCCAATGCATTATTAAAACTTCACCCTTGACTTTCAAATTGTATTCTAAGCTAATCCAACTAACGCCGGTATCAAAAAGCACATTTACAATTAAAACAGGTCGGTGCACTGTCTATCGGTATTCGCAGGTTTACCCGCGATTGTTAAAAATCACTGAATTAATCAATAAAAATTCTAGATCGAAGTTTGAATTGATGTCACTTTTGTGGCTTCTCCTTCTTACCTGCTTTTTAAGTAAATACGCTCAGAGGCCGGTTCCACACTCATAAATTTATTGAGCTGAAATACGATTATGCAAATGGTTACCGTATTTTCGACATATTTCTTTCTTTCTCACGAAGGTCGCTCGGCGACGTTTGGTCTGAGCATGAAGTCATCGACCTGCTAGAATGGCTAGTGTAAGGTGTGTGTACATTGACATATACGCACGCTCTTCGAATACGAACTGCTGATGACTGAATGACACATGAGATACTTGAAACTGCTCTCTAAAGAGCCGCTGGAGAAACTTCGGACAGGCCAACAACAACTTAACAAAAATAAAGCAAGCTTAATGCGTAAACACTAATAATCTTGTTAGAGGATTGATTTAAACGTGACAAAATTATTCAAATCGTATGACACTGACTCAACTGACTGCAAATTAAAAGCATAGTGAGCGTTGGCCAGTGTATACGCGGCCTTACCCACTACCTATCTCCAACCAGTGGTCAGGTGGTTAGCGAATCGGTGTCACTATCATTAATAGAAAACTATATTTTATGATGTTTTTTGTGAGACGTCTGGTCTCCAATAATAATGGAGAATTGATAAGTTTTGAGTGGAACTTTTTCTACGAGTTTATTGAAAGCTTCAATTAATGTATTATTATGTTTTTACAACAGTTTGAGAGTTAAAGACTTTTTGAATCATGATTTTAATCAAGATTTAACTCGTTAGTACAAGTAGGGCTAAAGTTTTTTATATATGAGATGATGTCATCATTTCAGCCGGAACCACCACATCACTGCTGGGTAGGTATATAGGCCTGTCTTGTTTCTGCCAGCCTCCTCTATCGTGTGTGTATCTCATCCAGGGGCCCAATTCTGCTAATTTATAAGAAACACGATTATGGAACCATACCATTATTTAACGATTTTGATTGTTGTTCCTGTCATAAGCTGCCAAATTTTTAATGGAGTTGTCATAGCAACGGCAGTGATTGGAAAAAGATTGTGTTAGTAGAATACCAAAAGGTATCTAAGTATAGTGGGCATTTTCCAACGACACCATTGTCATAGTGAAGCGGTTGGTTTAGTAGAATTGGGCACCAGGTGTTCTTCGCGATTTTTACGACGTCGTCTACCCATCTCGTTGGACGACCCGGATTTATCTGGCCTGACTTCGACCACCACTCGGTTAAGGCTTTGCTCCATCAGCCATCACCATGCCTTGCCAGGTATTTAACAGCTGTAGGCCTTAGTGGTGAACTTTGAACGCCCCCATGAACTAGGGGTGACATAAACAAAAGTGACGATCATGACGGTAGACAAAAGCCGCAAAGTTTAAAGGTTTTGTCTATATGTCTGTTTGTCACTGTAGCTAGTAGATGGACAGATTTCAACTATTTTTTTAGTATTTTGCGAGATTGTTCTTAGCTATGTTATTTGAATATTAGCACAGCCAATTTGAAAATTAGCACAGCCAACCCAGCTCCCAAGATATTTATGCAACGTGAAAATGTGCTTGTTAATTTATATTTATACGAGGTGACCCGCCCGTGGCTTCGCAATTTTATAAATAAATAAATATTGCTAGACATTTCACACAGCGCTATCTAGCCCCAAACTAAGCAAAGCTTATACTATGGGAACCAGATAACTGATAGAATACTTATAGGTATACATTTTTTTTGTAAATGCATGCTTATAATATATAGAGAAACAACCAGACCCGGAACAAATATCTGTATATCTTGCAAACATTTGTTCCGCGGCGGGGATCGAACCCGCTACCTCCTGCGTCTCAGCCGGCTATTCGCCCACTGCACCACGGAGATCGTCAATATTTATTTATTTATTTATTTTAGAAACAACATCATTACAGGTTTTTTTTTTAAGCCCTAAGGCGATGCTATGTCTAGGTAACTTATGTTAATTAATATGACAAATACAAATACAATACAAATACTATAGATACTACACAATTGGGTATACATTATATTATACATTTACTTTCAATGACGACCTGTGCCATTTCTATTTTAATATATCCCTGTATTGTAAGCAGCTATGCTTACAAGATCACCCGGTAGTCTTATTCAGCATGATATTATTCTTTGTGTATTACTTAGCAGTGACACAGCTTCAGTCGCGGTCATATCTTGCGTTACACTCTAATCAGCAAAAACTTTTTTAAAACCCTTTCGGACATCTCTCATATAACAGCAAATTTAAAATTTTCCATTCCCGTGAGAAACTCGGGATAAAAACTATATAAAACAATTTTGTCAAAGTGACGCGATACTTCATGTAAATGACTTCACGTCAATGAACGACGGCTAAGTTATATGAATATTGTTCATACAAATAGCCATTAAAAAATGGGGGGGGGGTGAGGGGGGGTAGGAGGGTGAAAAATACTATATAAAAAAATATACTAAAATCCGTTTCGGAAGAGTGCGACCACTAAAACCGTGACATGAGATTTTTATATATTAGATGTTCACAAATCTTAGCGATAAGCTGCCCATTATATTGTCTTATCTTAGTATTTATGTTGTTTATATGTGGTAATTCAATATCAATCTATCAATTTTCCATTACGTAGCTTAATTTTCAGAAAAATATTAGACGCTCGATTATAATCTTCGGTTAAACAAACCTACCCAAAGAAGAAACAAACAAAAATATTAACAGGATAAAACTCGACCAAGGAAAATCGCTACCACATTTCAGACAAATTAAAAATGCTCCGTTTTTTATCCGCAAAGGAACCACCAAATAGTGGAAACCAAAGTAAAAGGTAAAAACGTATCGGGAACCAATCTTTCACCATTTGCTAATTACTCTCTTTGTGGGCTTAATAGTCAGCTGATATGGGTATTCGATGTTTTAATGGAAAAGTTTGTGTGGTCGAAACTGTAAACATGATACTAGTTATACTGGACTAGCCTTTCAAAACACACTATTCGTTGCTTTTCTAGATAGATAGATAACTCTTTATTGAATTACCACTCAAACAGAAATAATACAAATTTAAATAATTATGTATCTTCCCCTAGTTTATGGCGGGCAGGTATTAAACAGTGCAGTTATAAATAAATAAATAAATATTGCTGGACATTTCACACAGCGCTATCTAGTTCCAAACTAAGCAGAGCTTGTACTCTGGGAACCAGATAACTGATAGAATACTTATATACTTTTTTTTTGTAAATACGTACTTATAATATATAGAAAAACACCCAGACACGGAACAAATATCTGTAGATCATGCAAACATTTGTTCCGCGGCGGAATCGAACCCGCTACCTCCTGCGTCTCAGCCGGCTATACGCCCACTGCACCACGGAGGCAGTTGGTAGTTGGTTATTTTTGACATTGCTATCATGATATTCGTTGTTTTTAATTATTTTATTGTAATTATTCCTTTATTTCGACGACCTCCGTGGCGCAGTGGGCGTATAGCCAGCTGTGACGCAGGAGGTAGCGGGTTTGATTCCCGCCGCGGGGCAAATTTTTGCATGATCTACAAATATTTGTTCCGGGTCTGGATGTTTTTCTATATATTATAAGTATGTATTTCAAAAAAAATTACATGAGTATTCTATCAGTTATCTGGTTCCCATAGTACAAGCTCTGCCTAGTTTGGGGCTAGATAGCGCTGTGTGAATTGTCCAGCAATATTTATATATTTTGTACAAAGGTCTTTTTTATAGTGAATGTTATTAAATAATGTTTAGTGAATAACCTTACCTTATTACTCATCCCGACATCTTCAAATCAATTCCTTTCCGTGACTCAGTACCTGCAAACCAAAATAAATAAATCTTAAATCGTCTTCGAATCTCACCATAAAACAAAACTGGGAAAACTCACAAAAAACATTATTATCCACCAAAAACATCTAACCAGCTCAATCAAGACTCCTTTGAGATTTACCGTGCAAATACTGATCACTCCTTACAAATGGTGCAATCGATTCTCAAACTTGGATAATTTAAGAATGTCTTGTAAAAAACGCACCGCGCGAGACAAAGAGACCGCGCGGCAAAATTTCGCAGATTACCCCGGCATCCGATAAACCAATAGGTATGTCAGTGCTGAGCGAATTGGCCGCTTGCTTTTATTGTTTACTTGCAAACGTAGGTAGCAAATAGTAGCAGATGTTGACAACCTCTGTGGCGCAGTGGGCGAAAAGCCGTGTGAGATGCAGGAGGTTGTGAGTGCGATCCCTGCTGCGGGACAATGTTTGCATGGTCTGCAGATATTTGGTCCGGGTTCGGGTATTTTGTTTATTTATTTATTTGTTACTCAATTACGTCGTAACGGCTAAACCAATATCGATGAAATTGAATATGTACGTAGGTTATAACGTGGATTAACACATAGGCTACTTTTATCCCATAAATAAATAATAAATAATACTTATCATCTCATGAGATAAAAATGGGGTGTCAAGTCAAGTTGCAACAGCGAGTTTAGCTTTATTTCTAGGTTACCTACACATTTAATAGTGTAACGCGTATGAAGTCGCAGGCAAAGCTAGTAAATTATAAATAGAACTTTAACAAAAGTATACAAGTATTATATCAGTTATCTGGTTCCCTTAGTACAAGCTTTGCTTAATTTGGGGCTAAATAGCGTTGCGTGAAATGTCCACTATTATTATTAATATTATTAATAATTGTCGTTTTGGTGTAAATATTACTTTAGTTTTCATATTGTGTCGCTGTTTGATTATTTTACTTAATAAAATATGTGGCAAATTCAAGCCAACATTTAGAGAAAAAAAATTTGATAGTGTTTTATTACTGGATAAGGACTAATTGCGCTGGGTAATGATAATTTAAACTAAGCCAGTCTAAAATAAATTGACTTTAACTACTTCTAAACTAAAAAACTAAAAACTACCACAAATTTTTTTAACAACTGTTTAACACGTGTTTAAAAAATGACCAGGATTTTTTTAAACACGCGCTAAACAGTGTTTAATTGATTTTTGTGGTAAGACCTTACTTATCTATCCAGACAGCACAGATCTTACTTATAACCAACTATCCCGACGGCACAGATGACATAATAAAAGCCTTAAAAAACATTCAGCTTTCAATCAAAAATCCACCTGATAATCTTATCACTGGAAACAGATGGCGTTCTAATTAAAAAGCAACAGCCAATACTCGCCGCCGTCAGTGTCCGCGACATAGTGTCAAGATGAAAGGGCCCGCCGACCGATTGTCCCGCATTGTATCGTCACTCGTTAGCCGGCATTATCGTACGGAGATTTATTTTAACGATTAACGGGGCGTAAGGTGATGGCGGAAGCGGGCCTTTATGAAACAAAAGGGGAAAACATATTTTTTAATTAGGAATCAAAATTTAAAATACTTATATTAAAATTGTCGAACAACAAACAACACTTTACGGTGACCACTGTGGTGCAGTGGGCAAGTAGCTGACTGAGACACAAGGTCGCCGTTAAGATTCCAATTCGAAGACAATGTTGGCATGCTTTACAAATGTTTGTGATACTTACGCACTATACAAGGAATCCTATTGTGGGGTTAGGCACATGTATCTATGTTACCTATTGGTGGATGTTATTTGTTAAGCAAGATCAATTTCAAGTTGTATGTTCATGCATATTCTTGGCTTTATAAATTACTAGCTGACCTGCCGCCAGCTTCGCACGCTTACAATTTCCCGTTCCTGTGGGAACTTCGGGATAAAAAACATATAAAACACTCTTGTCAAAGTGACGCGACACTATGAGTTCACGTCAATGAACGACGATTAAATTATATGGATATTGTTCATACAAAAATACAAAAATTCTGATTAAAAAATGGGAGGGGGGGGGGAGGGGGTAGAAGGATAAAAATACTTACTCAATATACAAAAAAAAATCATTAAAATCGGTCTACCCTGTTCCGACGAGTGCGACCACAAACACCGTGACACGAAATTTTTATATATTAGATTATATTAAGTATATATTCATGATTATATACTCGTATAACTCGTGCGCGATAACTTGGGACCTACTAGGAATGCGACTCCCCGACCGCTTCCCCTGCACTTCCCCGATGGCGCCCGTATTGTACCGTTCGCATCACTATTTTTTACTAGGGTTTTTAGTCTCGTATTGGCCTACGTCACGGAACGACGCGCTCTGGAATTCTTTTAGTTTCCGTTTGTGTTATTGTTTTGTTGTTGTAGTTTTTGTTGTTATAGTTTGTGTCATTGTTTTGGTTGTTGTTTTGACGATGACCTCTTACAAGAGACGAATGAATCGCAATTAATTGTAAATTTATCGGATACCTCTTCGTCAAGTGATTATAGTGAGACTGAGGACGAAGAACAACCTCTAGAAGGCATAAATCCACTAAGTAGTGACGAAGATGAGATAATGTAAATAATAGATAAAATAAATATGTAAACTTAAACATTGTATTTTTATTTTATTCAAATAGTGTAAAAAAGATTAGATAAAAAGCAGCGTCCTCCCTGAGTAACATAATAAATTAGGTTAAAAAAAACAAAGACGAAGCCGCGGGCGGCTGCTTGTTATGTTCGCTTTTTTGCGGGCGATACAAACACGCCAATATGACGTCACCGCGCTCAGGTCCCAACTTATCGCGCACGGGTAATATACATATACATGTATTTTTTTATTCTACATAGACATGGAACAAGCTTATGGCCCACCTGATGTTAAGTGGTTACCCTCGCCTATAACAGAGAACTGCCTCGTAGGTCACGCACCTTAGAAATGTGATCTACGTTGTACTGCCCTGCATCCATCAAATTGAGGCATACAGGTGTAAAGCCTCAAGATGTGTATTGCCTACTAACTACTAAAAAGTAAAGTGATAATATCTCATGAATTATACTAGTTAACCAGAAGTTAAGGTAAGTTTCCATAATTATAGTAACTTAACTCTAGAAACTCGCTCTCACTTATAACTTGATCAAAACATAACTTGAACGATTAACGCTTATAGTCTCAGTCATTAAGTCACAATTGGAGTGCACCTTTACAATTATAAGGGCTGGCATTGTTTTAAATAAACAATAGTTGTTCTCTGAACCTTTCCTAATTTGATGGGATAATAAATAGCGGAGACCAAATGGAGAGATCTGATAAATTCTAATAGACAAGAAACGGATGCTGCTGTAGAAATAGCGAAGTGTACCTGGTAACTAGTTGGCATAATATATATTATCCGACTACCGGGAGAGGGATATGTTTATTAATATTTTATCTCTATGTAAGGCGAGCTATGAAACACTTTACCGTCGTCTGTTTTCTGAAGACTATAATCCGAGCCTCTTTACGGTAAGAGTGAAAAGGTTATATATCTATCTATCCAGCCTCCAGCACTTACTGTTGGGTATAGACCTCCTCTCTATGTCGCCAGTCCAATCGGTCTTGAGCAAGTCTCATCCATTGCTGTCCAACTTCCGTTACGAGATCGTCAAACCATCGGGCCGATGGTCTGCCCTGCGGTCGACGTCCATCTCTTGGCCACCACTCTGTGGCTGCCTTAGTCCACCTGTTGTCATTCCGCCTAGCCAAGTGTCTTGCCCAGCTCCACTTAAGCTTCGTGATTTGTATACCTACGAATCACGCGTAAGCTACGTTCGACGTCGAATCTCGACGTTTGGTATACGATCGACGAGGTGGATTCCTAGCATGGCCCATTGCTTTTTGAGCAACTCTGATGCTCTATCAACTCTATGCTTCGTTGTGAGGGGCCATGTTTTGCATCCGTAAGTCAGTATGGGCAGCACACATTGGTTAAATACCACATTGGTTAATACTGGATAAATAATAATAATTGGTATTTAGGAATTGCGATATTAGATTAAAAGACATCTTCCAGTTTTTCAATCTTAGCTCAACCTAACTGGATTCTCTTAGATATTTCCTTCATTTGCGAGCCTTGACTGAAGGTTATGCATATTTTTTTTACGTTAAATACGTTTAGTGACCTTTGTGCATGCCGGCTTTAATCTTTGACTACTAAAATGGTGCCACGAAACGAATAACCAACCTACTTGACCTACAGTTTCATTAAAATTAGATGTAACGGGGGTTCTTGTTAATTGGTTGTAATTGTTTGGGGTAAAAATGGCAGTTATTCTGGATTTCAGACTTTTGCCTATATTTGAGACACTAAAGCTACACGAATACTAAATTTCTGCATTGTGGGGTCACTGGTGTACCCTGTGAATTTTGTCAAAGTTTTGTTTTTATTATGGCTAATAACTCAAAAACTACAAAAATTAAACTAAAAATAAAAACGGGGTTCAAATGAACTAATGAAGACCTTTCATTTGACGTACCACTTGACCTAATAGTCTCATTTTCATTTTTTTTACCCCTCTTGAACCCCAATAACTCAACAACTCCCCAATATTTTAGCTCATTGAGTCACACCAAAATTGTGCCATCACTACCTATCTACGAGTATATACCAAATTTCATGATGATCGGGTAAACGCTACGAAATTTATCCTCGGACAAACAAACATACATACATACATACAACGCCGATTTGCCCAAGTTGATTTGGAGATCTCGCTTCGCTTGATCAATAAGTGTTTATTATTTATGTTTCTTAATTGTATTATGTATATATTTTTTATGTCATTAGTAAGTATGTATGTAGTAGGTACACCATTACACCCCAGGTAATATCCACACAGTCCATTCCATCCAAAGGTTGTCTGGTAGAGATCGCTACTTAGCAATAAGACAACCAATTTTATTACATAGATTTACGTTGTTCTTATGTTTTGTTTTATGGTGTGTAATTATAATATTTTCTATTCTATTCTCATATACTGTGTGTGGGTGGTCCATATATACATAAAATTATGCTGATGAAAGAAGATAATGACAATTCAGTTCAGAGTTCAAATGCCGTATTTATTATATTAATTCGACCTTTAGCCGAAAAACTCTAATTTTATTCTATCTTAACTTGAAGACGATCTTATAATCAAAGGTGTGATTCCTAAATAATTTTAACACCATATTATTAATATGGTGTTTGGCCCGGGGCTTCGCACGTGGCGGAGATTCGTTCAAAAACTTTTATGACATAAGAAAATTGAAATTAGTTAGTTACGGTAGGCCGTTGGCAATAAAGATTAGTTTTTATTACTGTTTGTGCCTCGTAGAAAGTCGGAGCCAAATGGAGCCTCTTACACAATTATGTAAAGACAAATTTTTACTATCTATCTTATTTATTTATTCATATCATTTATATATCTTTAAGAATAGTAGAGTTCTTGGTAAAAGGGCTTACCCGGGGAAGTAATATCACGATACCTGTTTCTGCCACCAAGCCGCGTTGCTGTGTTTCGGTTTGAAGGGTATGGTTGCCGGTGAAATTAAAGGCGTCACCTACGAGCCAATTTATTTATGTTATAGGCGATGATTACCACCTAACATCAGGTGGGCCATAAGATTGTTATATCTCCAGGTATTATAAAAAACCCATAGGACGTCCACTGCTGAACCCCCCCCCCCCCCCACCCATAGGTTTCCAGAGCGATCTTGTGCGGTCTGCACCAAACGGCTCCCAGCAACCTTTATCAGGTTGTCTTTCCATCTAGCGGGGTGCGCCATACGCTGCGCTTTCCATTCGAGAACCTTCCTGCCCCAACGGCCGTCAGTTGTTCGAGCTAAAGCTAAATTACCATTATTAAATTACTGACGTCTTATTATTGCCGCAAAATCAATAAAATTACACACTTTCATCATCGGCAAAAACACTTTTTAATTACCTTCGAAAAAGTTAAAATGATGAATACATATTTATAAATGTGTGCAATTTTATTGTTTTTGCAACGATAATAAGGCATAAGTAATTCGATACTCATAATGTTTAGACATTTCTCCTGAGGGCTTAGCTTACATTCGATTAGAGATGACGCTAGTCGATAAGTCCGAAAATGTATGGGATTTGACACATGCTATGGAAATATCACGTGATATATCGACAACAAACCTATGTAGAAATCGAATCGATTCAAAGCTAATGTAGCTTGGCTACGGGCTCTGTTCAGTTATCTAGTGAATTGCCACTCCCCGTTTATATAGGAATCGAACCAACTTAAAAAAACATAATATCGTATATGTATGACATTATTTTTGGTCTGTGGTACCTTTTTTTGCCAAATCCAGGTGAACATATTTATTTAAAATAAGTTTGTATTAATAGCTTGTAAGTAAAAACATTAAAATAACATTGAAAACATCACTACAAAATACCATCACCATAACTTGCCCAACAGTTAAAAACCATTATAACACAATAAAATTTGATAGCTCACTTAACCTACAAACAGGTAAATTAAGTACAATGAGTACTTTTTCGGCACTTAATGTACAGTAATATAGCCATTGGCATTGTCTTGTTAACCATAAAAATAACCAAGAAAATATTCAAACCATATAGGTCTCAATGTCGCTATTTAGTGTTAAGTGTTCTTTGTATCCTAGAAGTGCGAATACTTAAAGAAAAATGATTAACACTTATTGTAATAAATATACGTTTATCCATGTTGTGCTACAAATTGTTTGCTAAATAAAACCACTCTAAAATTGTTAGAAAAACAAAGTTTCAATTCAGTCAATAGCACTTACAAAAACTCAATGATTGAAAGTGTCAAAAATCTATTTCCGCTTTGATCACCCTTCCGGCTACCGGAATAAACCCTTTTCCGGATTTGAAAAGCTATTATTTGTAAAACGGATGATTCAAAGGGTGAAAACAATAAAGGTTATTTTATTTTGTATGTATAGACTTTATAAATATCCAGTTTTGTTTTGTAAGTAGGTACAAAATAATACTATCAACCTGCTGGAGATTTTCTCATTTCAATGCAGTAATTAATTCAAATTGATAATTAACAAAATTAATCACAAATTTATGCAAATATTATAATTTATTCATATGAAACAAAGGGGGCCAAATATTATAAATTATACAATAACAAAACTGTTAAACACTTTTACGTTATTATAAAAAATCTATTAAGTGAATATTGAATCTACGGGAGACACCACAATTACGAGAAAAAAATCAATTCGATTTTTTTGATAGCGCCTTAAATGATTTTAATTGATTAAAAGACGTTAATTTGACCAGTTAATATACAATATTAAAAGTCTTAATATCTAAAAACATTCACCACCCGTTGTCTCAACGCAAGACGCGAGAATATAGACAAATTACTAAACATATTTTGTTCAAATAAATTTATAACCAATAAAAATTGATCCGCGTTTAGTTTTTTATGGTCGAAGAAGTATGAAAATTCATAACCATCTTCCCCACAGTCCCGGTTCAATATTAAGTGGTCAGATGCGTTATTTGAACAAATGTATAATAAAAATCGTCGATAGGGGGTCTCTAATTAAATAATTTCCTCTTGCCGCCTATAAATAAACAAATCTAACATAGTTTATAGATATTTTATTAGTAAAAAGGTTTGTATTAGAAAGAAAAAAATGAGTAAGGCAGATGTTTTTCTCACAAATAAAACCGTATTTACCATATGTTTCCTGTGTTAGAGCTGCGTCGGTGGTAGACAAACCTACTCTAACACTGTCAACAACAACAAGAAACATTGTCGGTTGAAACACCGATAAAACGGTACGCCACGAAGAAAAATCTCTAGATAGGTATATAAAAAATTAATTATCCCACGCACTACAGTAGCTGCGTTTAAGGGTTTCGGACCAAAATGGTAAAAATGTAACCCTTAGGCTCGGACTATATGACATCCGAGCTTGTCAGGGACCGTTTTTTAACGGCCCTTGACCAATCCGTCGCACAATCAAACATTTGTATTTTTCCTGCATCGACTACACACGATCCAAGGCCACCCGACTCCGATTTTTAACCTGGAAGCAACCGAGATTCGTAGGATCGGGAGACCCGGATGCTATATAGTCCATGACTTATGGTGCGACTTTGTCCATCCATCCATCCGATTATCACAGCTGATTGTCTCAGCAATTACCAAACCTATCAGCATGAAATTTGGAATGGTTATAAACATTACTGACCTTCCTCTATAGCAAGTAAAGATAATCTAAAGTATTTTCATTTTGATGGCCAAAAGAGCCAAAATGGTGGCGGTCAAATTTCTATAAAAGCGTTACTAGGTCAATATATATAGGGTAATATATATATATTTTTTTATAAGTTATAGGCCAGCGTTTGGCCACTATCTCGCCTGATGGTAAGCGATGAAGCAGTCTACGATGGTACACGCTTACCTAGGAGAAACGTATTCAGTCGCGACTTGAAGACCCGTAGGTTGTAGTTATCAGGAAACACAGACTCAGGCAAGGCGTTCCACTCCTTGGCGGTTCGCATTGTGCATATAAGAAGTATGTCTACTATGTAGCGGTGGCACATTGCGTCTGGTTGTCCGATGATAGAATGGGGATGGGACGATAAAAAACCGAGAGACTTGCAACTTTTCGACGATGCTCGAGGCTGTGGAGCCTTGCATCTGCTAACTCGTCATTGCAAATGAGCTTTTTGGCTCTACTTTCAATCGTATATATGCAAAGATTACAGGAAATTTATAACGCAATCTCTATCTAGGACAGTTTTTTTAGATAACTCTCTTACAAGTTTTCTTGGTTTACCGGTCATATAACTAAATCTATCTAGGTTCAGAACCCTCAGTGCGCGAGTCCTACTCGCACTTGATCGTCTTGTTTATCTAGCTAGTGCTGCAGCCACAAGGCTTTGTATAAAAAATCTTCAATTCATATAATTATTTAGAAGGACTTAGGTATTCATTTATCGTTCTACTTAGGTAATTCGCACTAATGAAATTTAACAATATTTACGTGCAAAAATTTGAAAGCAGTATAAAGATGGCCTATTCCACTAAAGCATAAACTATGACCTCATCAACTATCATTGCTTTTTCAGAGAAATAGAAATACGGAGCTGAGATCATAGTAATAGGGTCCACCTTGGAATGTTAACATATAAATTTATGTAAATTAATCTTAAACATATGTTATGAACTGTTGTCGAAGCGATATTTATTATTACCTATTTTATTGTTGGAGTTTCTACAAAGAATTATAATGGTCATTTGTTTTATAATTTCTAAGCATCTGACACTATTTATATAGGTCATAAATGTCTTCTGAGAAATGAAATATTGTTATTTTTACCGTTTTGCCTAACGACCTTCGGTTATAAATTCTGTAGGCGATTGTGGAAGGCAAAATGTTTTATTGGAATGAGTTAGGGGATTTATCATAGAGATTGGAAGAAAAGTTTAGTGTTGGAATATCATATTATTATACTTGTGGGAAATTGTCACTGATCCGACCGATCACCTCAATTTTTATTATTTTACGACGGTTTAGGATAGTTTTTTAGAGCTAAGGTGTGGTTTTTACGATTGTTTCGACAGTTTTTAGCTGTTATGAACGCCTATGTACTAGTTCAATAGACTTCCTTTGTGTTTCCCATTTAGTTTCAATAATTTATCAATCACATCTTTTACAGAATACATTTTGGGGAATGTGTCCAGGAACTTTACGATCTGATTCCGCCATCTCCTTTCCACCAAAGTACAAGTAGGTGCACGGCTCAGTACCATCCGTACCTAGTTGATAAACCACCCATTATCACACACCGTTTTGGTTCTACATTCTTGATGCGTACAGCTAAGGTATGGAATACTTTACCGTCGTCTGTTTTCCTAAAGAATACAATTCAGGCCACTTTAAGGTAAGAGTAAATAAGTTTCTTCTATATCTTCGTGCTTCATCTTAGACCACATCATCGCTTACCATCAGGTGAGATTGTGGTCAAACGAAGATCTATACAGTTAAAAAATAATCACACGTCGCCAATGAGGATACGAATGCCGCCAAACTCAAGTGGGACTGTGCTGGTCATGTATACCGTATGTATGTATCAGTTGGCCAAGCTGACCACAAAGTGGAACCCTGACACAGCCTGAAGACATCGCGGCAGACCAAGGAAAAGATGGAGGGACGAGCTCACTAATTTCCGAGATTGGCTCATCTTTGCACTGGAAAAACTGGGGGGGGGGGGGGGGGGGGGGGAGACTTTTTCTCAGGAGTGGAACACAGAGGGCTGGATAATTATTAATACTTTCTCCGTCCTCAAATCTTGCAACTGAATTATAAACTAGTTCTCACCCGATTGAGATCAAATTCGGAATACATATGTATGTAACTTCGGTGACAATGCAATATTATGGTACCATGGAGGTGGTCTCATGACGGAGACGGATGCTAGACAACGGAGCTTCTGAATGGATTATAGTAGGCTATTAGTGTTTGGGCTCATTTGAATCTGCTTGCGGTTCCGATTTTCCAACAAAAAAACTTACTAAAGTTCATCTGACTGTATATTTTATTTATTGTTATATGTTTGTATGTTTAAAATATGGATCATTACAATAATGTATTTATTTATTATATTATTTACATATTTATTAAATACCAACTTGCTTCACCTTTCTTATTTCATAGTAAGCTCCCTATTAAACGGTTTTACCATAAAACTAATAAATTTAGACAGCCTGCAGGTTGTAAACAACTTTAGAGTTTTATCAGGCCGTTAAAATTAGCGTTATGTTATTTATAGGCTATTTTATTTACAGTAAAGTTACGGTGGTTTAAGGTATTACAAGGGAAATGATAGCGCTATACACATACTATCTAAAGGCTGTTATAATTACATAATTATTATAAACAATGTATGTGTTATCATTTGAGATCGGATAAACGGATGCATATTTACCTATGGTTAAAAGTTGGCTCATATGGATAGCACTTTTTATCGAAAAAAATCCGATGAATTCCGTGATTCCGGGATCAACAAATTTATCATGTGTAATTTTTTCTTTTATTTATTTATCTACTAAACCTAGACATCCCTTAATGTCCCTTAATGCATCGGTTTTTATGGTATGTCATTCATCCCTCATATAGTCTAAAGAAGTTCATATTCTATGAAAAAATGCACACTTTGGCACATGAGTATATTAGGTATACATAATGCCTTATTACAACGTAATCCTTCCCTACTTTGCTACTTTCCTACTAGCTTTTCCCTACTTGTACTGTCAGTAATTTTTGAGGAAGCGAAAACAACCAAAGTGACAAAATACAAGTGTCAGATCGGGCCAATTGAAAACACAAAAACACGCTCACAACTCGCCAGTGTGATAGGGCTCTTAGATGTATTTGTAAAAGTTGACTCTTGATCTTCATTTACTAGTAATTTACCGATCATTATTCAAAAGTCACTTATAACATGCAAAGAGCGCCGTGACAAATGTTCACATATCTCTACCGAAACTACAAAAAATCAATATCTCCGGTCACTTGCCCCTGAGGTCACATTCTATGCATAAATACATAAACAAACATTCGACAGAAACATTCACCTTTATATTAATATAGATAGAGTTTAATTTGGTTAAAGAAAAATCGTTTGTTTGAGATGTTTCAAAGAGTTTTCTGAACACACATACGAGAGTGATAAACGTTATTTTGATGGTTCTAAGGTTGATTTTTGAAGAGATGATGTTAAAATATGTTTGTGATTCGGTTATGGACAGACAGAAGGGCGCGGAATGAGTTTGTGAATATTTCAAAATGCAATCTTGCGTTGCCCACTAAAGTTCCTATTGTTCCCGTCGTAGCTTGTGGGTAAGTAGCTCTACTTCATTAAAATCCTATAAATAATTGAGCCAGTTGTTTTGTAATTAAAATAATAGTGTCCGACTGAAATAGGTTTTTCAGCCGAAACCAAATCCGAAACCGAACCTTGCTCTCAGTTTCAGCCGAAACCGAAACCAACTTAAACATATTTAAAATTTCTATTGTATTACTGTAATCTAGTGAATTTTTCACACATTTATTTGTAAAATCATAGCATCTACTTAATCGTGTGGGTGTTAAAATGTTATAATAAGGATACAGAATGTAATCCAACAACAATTACCTATGAACACGCAAATCTGAGTAAAATCGAAATCGAATATAACCTGTTTTATTTGTCACTTAAAAGTGAAACTCAACAGAATGAAGTTTATTACCTAGTAATTGCCACTGAAATAAAATAAATAATAATTAATAACAGAAGTACAAGTAAAAACATAAGAAATACTTACCTAAAATCATTTATGTGCAAAACACAACCTCAACTCCATGCGATAAACAATGGATGGCTGCAACCTGAACCGGCGGCGCGGCGAGCACGAGTTAGCCGAACGACGCACGATTATTAACGAAATAATTCAAGTTTCGGCCATATTTTGGCCGAAACCGAAACTAAGGCCGTAACTAGATTTCTTGGCCAAAACTGGCCGAAACCGAACTTTTGGTCGGTCACTATAAAATAATTAAAAAAAATACTCCTTTCTATTCAAATGTTGTCTGGAAGAGATCGATTTTCTAGCGATAAGACCATATATTATGCATTTTCTTGTTTCCTATTTTATTGTATCTAGCATGTAAGGAACTTTATATAAAGAATTTTAATTCATGCATTCATTTTAGTACCTAAATAAATAATAGTATTATGGATAAATATATAATGTGTTTGTATTTGCGACGGATTAGGTACATTATAAAAAAACTAGGGTCATTGTCCTCACTTAATAGAATAATTTTGTATTACGACTTTTCCAATTTGACATTACTTGGTACATAAAAATCAGTTTTAGGTGCATTAACCGATGCGTAAAGTTTTGTAATGTGAAGATAAATCTTAGACACAAATTCCAAAAAACCGCTAATTTAAGGGTGAGTAAATGTTATAAGTTTAACTAACATACCAATAATTTTTAGAAAATTGTGTTCAATTCTAAAATAGAACACCCCGTTCGTTAATACACACATTTCAAAACACCTGTATTTTTAGACAATATTCATTGTAAAGTAATTGTAAAAGAATAAAAAAATAAGGTCTAAAACCGGGTGTGTCTATAGGACCAGATAAAGTTCTTATCACGTAATTTCCATACATAAATAAACGACATGCACTTAATACTAAATCTAAATACAATTCACTATGTAATTGACCAGCACAAACAAGACCTGTAAGCAAAGTAGTCACATTAATACCTACCACAGTATAATATAACAGTAAAGTAATACAATGTAGCACCTAAAGGTCTAGAACTAGTTTTGTAACTTGTCAGTTGGAAGTCGTGTTTATTCAAACATGATTTGCTAGATCTGGAAGTAGCTCACTATCTGATCAGGCCTTTAACAAATCTTGATTTAAGCCTATGCATATTGAGCGGACAGCGGAAATAGTAGCGGGTTACGTTTCAATGAGGGCTTTTAATTTTCGATTTAAAATTAAAAAACTAGTTCCAACTAGCGTAATAGATGGCACTGTCTGGAGATGCACCGCCAAAAAAGACACAATATCAAAATGTATCAACAACAATCTCACTTCATCAGGTACACAAACACAAATGTTTGTTTTTTTATTTTAAGTTCATCGGAAAATAATGTTGACACGACAATTGATATTGACAATTCATTTTCCTTTGTTAATCAGAACTGCTAAGTGAGGTGGCGAAAGAGTCCTCAGCTTAATATTTGCTAAATTTAGCATGCAAATATTTTACTCAACTCGAGAATTAAACCGGTAACCTATGCCGTAGCCGGCTACTAGCCCACTACACCATTACAAAAAGAAAAAAACAAAATTGGGAGTAAATTATGGGAATAATTTTAATTTCCTACTATTTATTAATTATTGACTTTTTCAATAGTAATGATGTTAGTCAATATGTAATAAAAGCGGATATTCCGCTATAATTCGCCCGCTAAATAAACAGAACTTTAGCATAAAATCTAGATTAAACGCATTGATTGGTGGAATCAAATTTGGAATGAATAATGTTTATGTTGAAGTGTTTACACATATTTATAAGCGTTTTAAAACTCACTGAATTACTCGCACCTCAAGTATGCGCGGGTATTTAAATTTAAATGTCTACATACCAAATGACAGATTTTTTTGTACGTTCAGTCTACTTTTGCATGGTAATTAACCTCTCTGTAAATACTAGTTAAACTACGTGAAATTGATTAACATGGTTTGCATGTTTCTGTCATACTAAATGTCGATAAAAAACAAATTGTAAATACCTACCTACAATGATAGGTACCTACTACTAAAATAACACCTTTCGTAATAGTGAATCATACATTATGTTATAAAAAATACCTTTTATTTGATTATTTAAGATTCAAAGGGGTTTTATTGGGAAATTTTCATCAGTATTTAACGACGTTAGTAAACGAATATTTAAAAAATATGAATATAAAAAAAAGTTATAATTTTAAAATGTTTACGTACCTTCTTTTTTATTTTTTATGATTATCTACTTATATTTAACAAACGTCCAACAATACAGATAAATAACGCATAACAGTGTCTCTTGTAAATAATGTAGAGTGTAGACCATTATAAGCCCCCACGTTGTTTCTATAAACCAGCATAATCATATGATTTCCACTGCTAAACAAAGGTTCCCCCATAGATTTCCAGAACGACTCATCTTGCGGATTGCGCCTAATGACTCCCAGTAACCTTAATCAGGTCGTCCTTCTGTA
Organism: Philereme transversata; assembly: GCA_963924445.1. NCBI lineage: Eukaryota > Metazoa > Arthropoda > Insecta > Lepidoptera > Geometridae > Philereme > Philereme transversata. Next base: position 22,596,560 of record OZ004344.1, read on the forward strand.
AATAAAATGTATTTATATAGAAGTAGACCTCGTCTTTTCATCTATTGAGGGGTAAAATAAATGTATTTATTTTAAAGTAGAGCAACATGCGAGCCTACGCAGCCTCCCAAGTCAACAACTTGTCACCGCGCGTTGCGTTTGCGGCCGCTAAAAACAAACAACAATAGAGACTCTCCATACAATATCCTTTGTCAACCTTTTTATCAGCCGACGGAACAGGGCACTGAGTGGAAACTACATTACTTGAAACTTTTTGGTGAAAATGTTATATTCTTTTTTTGAATATTTGAAATTGCTTCACAATCTATCCCATCCATAATATTGCAAACGCGAAAGTTTGTATGGATGTGGATGTTTGTTAATCTTTCACGCAAAAACTACTGAATTGATTTTAATGAAATTTGGTATGTCGTTAGATTATGACCTGGATTGATACATAGGCTACTTTTCATTGACAAAACACGCGTGCGAAGCCGCGGACGGAAGCTAGTATTTAATACGTAAAGAGAAAACTTTGTACCCTTTTTTAAGATTATTGCGCGAATTGATGAGTGTGAGATTTGGTATAGTAGAAGGAGGATGGAGAAGGAGGAGCTTAAAAATATATTACCGTCGAATTTTGACCACTGTGCACTTCTGCACTGACAATTTTTTTCATATTTTTTGCAGTTGCTAAGCTGACCTTCTTTACTATTCTCTGTGCTTTCACTATGGGCATCATATTACTAAAATATTTATCAAAACATATTTTTCGTAAAAACATACAATATATAGGGAGTATCAAATGATATCGAAGATAGATAAACTAGAGATTATGCAAATGACTGAGCTGATTTCTATTCGCTGTCACATTGTCTGCTCACATGTTCAACCTTGACACAGTACCCACAACCATTACTTATTCATTATGTAGTAAGACTCATTACAATTAGTCCTTTCTCTTTTAGGATTCTTTGTGTTAATATCTAATTCTAATTCTGGGGTGGGGGTAATAAGATCTGCACTGAGGTCCGGCTTAAGGGTGCATTGTGCATTACCCCGCTTCTGAACTATCATAACCCCTTGAAATAGCGGAGTAGGACTTTGGCTTGATGGCTGCAGCCATCCAGGATCTACGTGCATGTTGTTCGCGAATAACTTTGAATCTTGTGTATCCAGTCCGTTCAAAGGTTTCCTGGAAGAGATGGCTTTCAGCGAGAAGACTCTTGTATAAAAGTATGTCTGGTGTTTGGTTAGTTTGTTGTATAATTAGTGTTATATATCTTTCAACCTTTTTTTTTTCTTACGTGGAGGAATTCTCATGGATACCGCTCTGAACCCAGGGCACGGTATGTCGGACTCCTACCGGCTAAACCACGGCGTTCCTCCGCTCGCTGTATGCCGGGGACATGGGAACAGCGAACATTCTTCTGCGATATATATCTATCTATCTACACTAACTAACCAGTGGTTCGCCCCGAACTGGGATCTCGCGAGGCTCCAATTAAAACAAAAAAATATTAAATACTTATTTGTAATCAAAACTATCAACTATATGACATATATGACTATCAAAATAGTGCCACGAAATAAATAACCATAAAACTTGACCCGCAGTTTTTATTCAAATTACAGGTAACGGGAGTTCATGTTATGTGGTTTCACTTTTTTGGGGTACAAATTCCAGTTATTCTGGATTTCAGACTTTTGTCTATACTTGTGTCACTTAAGCTACACGCATACCAAATTTCAGCACTGTGGAGTCACTGGTATACCCTGTGAATTTTGTCAAAGTTCAGTTTTTAGTATGGCTAATAACTCAAAAACTATAAGAACTTTACTAAAAATAAAAATGGAATCTAAATGTACTAATAAAGATCATTTGACATCCCACTTGATCTAATAGTATAATTTTCATTTTTAGTTCATTTAGTCACACCAAAATTGTGCCATCACTATGTACCTATCAAATTTCACGATGATCGAATCAACGCTTTGAAAGTTATCCTCGGACAAACAAACATACATACATACATACAACGCCAATTTGCCCAAGTTGATTTAGAGATCTCGCTTCGCTCGATCAAAAAGGTTAAGAATCTTTGTTAATAGTACCTGAGTTTTAGTTAGGGGGCAGCGATTTATTAATCACTGGCGTGTGAGTAGTGATTAGTAAGTGATGTATTAAGTTGTGATTTATCCACAGATAAAATAACCATTTTACTTTAATCCACAGATAAAATAAACATTTTTATAAAATATGGCGAGAATAATGATTTCACTATGAAACCTTTAAAATACACAATCGAAGTTGATATCCAAAATGACGCAAAACAAGTTAAATTATTAGTTTGAACGTGGGAATCAAACAAAATACCTGTTTTTGGTTATTTATAGCTCTATCGCTAAGTATACATAGTTTTATCAATAAACTTTATATCAAATTTTGATGCATGTTATATTGACGATCGACGCATTACGACAATTGATATTGATAATAACCGTTGGAATGCCGTAAATGAGTAGGTTTGATGAGGTTTATAATAATTTGGATAATACTTGCAAACGATAACGGGTTGGAATGGCTAAATCAGAGCGAGGTTGAAGGAGGATTTTACTGAAAATTACATGGGCATGTTGGTTCCAGTAGTCACTCTTGAGACCAACTGAATTATAGTGAATATTCTTGTACGAATTTTAGTATTTTCTATATAAGTATTATATTGCTTGATTTTCTCACTGTGCTTCTATGCTACGTTATTATAAATCTTAAATACTAGTCTTAACTAAGCCTAAATGAAAAAAAAACAATATAAGTAAATTGTTCTAAATAAATCTAATGCAGTCAAATGCAGATTAACTTATTTATATTAAAAATATGCATTTTGAAAAATCTCTCGTGAGATTGGAGGGGTGGGGGTGGGGGTGTGGGGTGGGGGTTAGGGGGGGGTAGAAAAAACGCCAAAATTGCCTCACGTAGTTAATGGATGCCCCCTAATAGTAATTTAGAAAAATTTAGAGTTCCTTGTGAAAGCTCACCCGGGGAAGCACTACGATTATACCTATTTATGCCGCTTAGCACCATTGCTGTGTTTCGGTTTGAAGGGTACGGGTACGGTTTCCGGTGAAATTACAGGCACATGGGGCTTTACACCGCTCCGCACTGCGACTCGCCTCGCACTTAACTCGCGAATTTCCTTACAATGTTTATTTAACCGATTTTTGAGTCTCTGAATTTTGTAGAAACGCCTATGGTGAACAAAATCTTTACAGAAAAACAGCTCGTTGCAGAAATAATTGGGCTTCAAAAACTAAATTCGTTATAATGAATGACCGGAGATAATAAGTCTCATTCCACGGCGATTGACACACACAGACAAATCAAAATTAGCAATTTTATCTTACATACCTACCCATTTGTCTAATGTACCTGCTTTATTCCATCCTCATCGCAACTTGCGTAAGCTATTAGATATTGATTTAATATAAATCGAAACACTATTTCAACTCAACGGTTTCCTCTACACCTCGGATCTGGCGCAAGCATTCAAGCTTTGCAAGTGGACGCAAGTGCACATTGTTACTTTTACTTGCATCTACATCGTCTTATCTACCACTACTTGCTTAACAACTCTGAAATTTACTAGTTGAAAGATAAGGTTGGGTTTGGTTTGATGGTTTGAATGGGATATAGGGTTCGGTGGTTGAGAATGTAGACCATTGTTGCGAAAAATTGATTTACGTATTACATCTGTTGAAGTGGATACGAACAGTACGATTTAATGTTACATTATTGTTGTACCGTGTAGTCAATGTATTGGGCACAGGTGTTATTCGCTTAGAAAGTTGACCAGTTGGTATTTTACGATTTTGTTTCTATAAGGCGTAATATCGACTGAAGCGTTGATGTGAGATTTCACGCTCGATACGGTAAGAAGAAACCAATCCGGTTCCTACTTACCATAAAATACTGACGCGTTTCTTACGGCGTTCAATGACTTCACGCTATTGTGTGACGCTTTAGCGGACAGTTGCTTTTAGTTATATGTATAAAGGAAGTGCTTACGACATTTAGAATTTATGTGAGAAGTGATATCGCTTGAAATTTCTCGTTTGAAAATTTATTGATATTTTAATTACTTTTATAGAAGGAGGACAAAGCCATCAATTTATTAATGGCTTTATTGTCTTGAAATATATTTCTAGGAATACAAATAATTACTTATTTGATATATTTGCGTAATTTACAACATTTAGTCAGCAGAAAGAGAAAACGAGATTATTAATCTCAATAAAAGTTAAAAAATAACAAAGCATAAATTTGAAAATAGATTTTACAGGTATTTAAATAGTCAACATACATTTCTAAAAAATATGACAGATTCCATCCAAAGCTTGTAAGGGAGAAATCGTTTCAAAACGATCAGACCGCTTATAAACTGGTTCCATAAGCGGTCTTTTTTGATTGTTATTTTTATATTTATGGTGTACAATAAAATGTTTTCATTCATTAATTCATTTTCACAATTCATATGCCCTTAGGTTTGCAGTCGACGTCTTCCAGCCAATGATGATGACACCAACATTAACATCCAACAATTAATCATCTCAGTAGATAACAATCCCAATTTTAATTTATTCACGAGTTATAAAACTACAATCGATCAGTTCGGCGCCTCTGTGCATGATCGATTACACGTCGCATCACGAGAATCGACAATGGTAATTAATCGAGTGCTGGTAGACCAGTGCTAAGAAAGCCGTGGGTTTGTACCCACAGTTATCATAAATTTTGAAGTGTTAATCGACACTTACGGGTAAATCTTAATCTAATAATTCATGATTAAGATTGGGCTACCTAACGAAACTGTAGGCCAGAAAAATAAATATCTTGATATAGGATAATAATGCCTAAAACTAATTTATAAGAATTCAATAAAATTTAGTTTTTATTCCAACGTCCTTTTCTGTGCACGTACCCACCATAACTATAATCAACTTTCTCTATCTTCAAAGGTTTGCTGGAAGAAAACTCTTATTAGGATTAAGCTCGCCTGTGTACATGTCCATTTTGTAAGCTGTTTCTGTCTGTGATCTATTTTTGTAAGAATAGGTAGGTACCTATTACTAGGTATTAGGTAATAGGTAAAGAAAATTACTGCGTTGTGAGAGGCAGGACGCAGTGCGGAGCAAATCACACTCACCCTGAATAAGGTCCACGAATTAAAGCGAAACATTTTCGGTCGTAATACCGATAAAACGGTCCGCGATCAATTTTGTATTTATAATAATAAATCACGAAAGTTTTCTTCTTTTGCCTGTGTTAGAACTAGATGCTTGTCACATTGTATCAAAATCAATCTTTCCTGGCGGCTATTCCATTTATGCTTTTGTATACCTAGGGGTCTTCAAATCGCGAGTGAATAGGTTTCTTCTAGGCAAGCGTTGACCATCATAGACTGCAGTATTGCTTACCATCAGGCGAGACCGTGGTCAAACGCTAGCCAATAATTTATTTTAATAAAAGGTCAATTAAAGTATTTTGATCAAAATAATCAAAATGCCAAAAGAGTACTATTATATCAAGGCATAAAATAAATAAGCTATAGATATAGTAATTACTATAGTTGTCTGAAACCTGCCTTACTAGTCGCTGCAATATAATTCTCACAATAAATAATTTTACTAATAAAGAGGTAGAACAACTTTTTCTCGCGTTAGCGCTCAATTCTTATACAGGGTATTTCCGAATAGAAACGAGCAGAATAAAAGTGGAGACCATCTACGATAAATCAAACAATCATTTTGGATATACAATGTTACGAGCTGAGGGTTCGGGATAAAATAATGGGAATCAGTCTGACCAAAATAACACTTTTATTCAACACTAGAACGATGAATACACGAACTTGGTCACACGTAATCACAACACACTAATTCACGCCACTGTTGCACCACTTAAAGTCACCGAAATGTTCGCACGTATAGCCAAATCCAGACTCACTTGCGAGCAACTACTGTTCACGCGAGACCCTTCTCCACGTTAGTCCTCCAAGGCCTCGCTGAGACTGACTGTCCGGCCATCTCTCCTGCCTATTTATATCGCGCACATTTCGATTGTTCGAGAACGATCTCGATCGTTCCAGGAAAGGGTCGGTGTTTCGACAGAATGGCCACTCCCCATTCTGCGAAACCGCGGACAATAACAACAATAACCAGCAAGACAAAAGCGTTCGAGAAATTTCGATTATTATTCATTGTTTAACAGCCTCGGCGTAACAATAATATCATTAGGTGACCAGTCCGCGGCTTCACACGCGTGGTTTGTCAATAAAAATATTGAATCAAATTAAATCATGATATGCATTCTTCTTCTTCTCTGTCGTTACACTCTTGGCAGATTAGTCATGGTTGTCACTTCGAGGGTAGTAGCGCGCTTGACAATTCTTCGCTACTCCTCTCGTATTGCCGCTTTTCTGGTGCACTCGTGTAGGGGACCGTCAAGTGCTGCTTTGATTTGGTCCGACCATCTCATTGGTTACTGCGAGGTCGCGTACCCTCAACCTTCCCCTGCACCACAAGGCGCACAATGGACACCTCTCCACGTCGTGACATGTGCCCGAAGAACGTGAGGATGCGAGATTGCCCAGTAGAAGATATGTATTAGCAACACTAATGCAGTATATCAAAAAAACATAACAATAAGTACACAAAAAGATAAAAAAAAAAATTATAACCTAAAAAAAAGTGTATTGCAGATTCGCTCTGCCAAAGCGCCATACCTTGCCCTCATTCTGCACAGTTGGGTAAAAAGTAGCCTATGCCTCAATCCCGCTCTTATCCTATCTGTATATAGATAGGTTAAGATAAATTTCATTGAAATCTGTCCAGCCGTGAAATGATATAGCATTCTATGTTTCGGTCGTAAGTAGCCCCAGGAACGCTGGCCCGACGAAATTAAACAAACAGCGGATGAAGACAGTTAGAGCAGGCCCGTACCCAAAAACGCGCCTGACTTAAAAAAAAAATTGTGTTTGTTCTTAATTTTATGTAACAAATAAGTCATGAAAATAATGGTACCTACCCTTTGATCTTGATACTTCGATACAGGGCATTCTAGTGTGAGGGCAGCACTATGCATAGGTAGTTATTGGAGTGTTATCTTGCCATTGCAAACATTGGACAGTCCATAATAATTTAAACCTACCACCCTAGTTGACTGGTTTACCTGAAACAAAGTAATAATATTTTAATAAACAATAATTTAACATTTACACAACCCCTGATACATAAACTGCCCCTAAAACCTCGCAAAACTGACAGCTAAGAACCTCTTCAGCTAAACTAGCCTTCTATTTAAAAAAACCGGGGCTGAATCTGTCTATTCGTTAGGGAAAGATGCTACAGACAGACAAACGTAGACCAAGTTTTAGGTCCGCGCCCAGTAGACAATGCATTCAGGGCGGTACTGGGTCTGCCCCGCATCGAGGATGTTCACGGCAAGGGGGCAGGTCAACGGCTTTCACGTCATGCGTTTATTTTATTCCATTAATTTCGTTTTATTTCATTAATTTCAATAATAGCCGGCAGAGTAGACCTACACCAGACATTGATGTCACAAGCGAGTTTTAAAAACCCTATTGAACATAAGTAGCTGCCATTTGTGTTGTGCCCTTATATGAGCTACATAATTGATTAAAATAAATGTATTTTGTTTTAATTATTTACTAGCTGACCAATCCGTAGCTTCGCACGCGTAGTTTTTCAATAAAAACATTACTTTCCTTCTGCGCAGTTGGGTAAACAGTAGCCTATGTTACTCAGGAATAATGTAGCATTAATGGCGAAGGACATACATACAAAAATACAAATCTTTTCTCTTTATAACATTAGTATAGATTTAACACTACTCGTTATGCCCATTTGCTCTACCGCACATTGTACTAAATGTATTTGTAAAAATTATGTTCTGTATATTGTTTTGGTAAATAATAAAGGGTGATCTTATTATATTGCATCGGAGATAAATTGGAAACATGGTTCACAGTAAAACTATAAGCCTAACATTATTAGTTTGTCCTCTTAGTTATAGTTCTGAAGAGAAGTCTATTCATTGTTTCAAATAATAGATTTATTGATATTGATTTAGAAACACGCTATACCTACTCACGATCGCCCACACCTCTCAATCAAGAAAGTGGACGTTCCGTTGCGCAAGCAAAACAATCGAGAGTTGCGAACCTATTAGATAACCTGTTTTTTGTTTAAGAAACGCAGAGTTAAGAATGTTTAGAAATGGTTTAGATAGAAAATAAATATTTATTGCATGTTTTACAGGATAACACCAAGTGACGGACAGATAAACAGAAAGAAATGCTTTTTAGCATTAGGTAAGTCTTTACCGATTGGTTCATTTTGTGCAATAAAGAATTTTCATTCAAGAAAGAGAGGAGTCCTAATACCAGCAGTAGGTGCAGGCGGTACCTAATGAATTTTGGATTTTGAAGTTGTGACGGTATGAAATCTGTTCATTTAAAAACTCACAAATCATGATATCCAGACTTTAGTGAAAATAATTGTGAAATAGCCGTTATCTGATTTAATAAGTCCGATTTTAGTGACGTGGTAACTGAAAAAAAAATCACCAATTTAACAAAAAAATAATTGGTACGATTAATAACATATTATAGAAATAAATAATTCATAGTGACGTAAATCTATACATTATTATTTAATATTATCTCAAAAGCAGGGTACATTATAGGTCTCCATTAGAAAATCCCCCTCACCTTAGGTATTTAAAGCTAGATTCAAAAACTTTTATCTCCATGAAGAGTCGTGATTATTCATCTGATCTATAATATTATTAATATAAGTATGTATGTAAGTACATCTTTATTTATTTAATATTATTTATGTACCTATTATTTATTTATTTAATGTTAAGTAATTTTTCTTTTTCTATTATTAAGTTTATTCTTTTTACACCTCGGCCAAATTTCCATTAAGCAATGATCCTCTCCATCCAAAGGTTGTCTGGAAGAGATCGCTTTGTTAAGTGATAAGACTGCCCATTATGCTTACATTTTTTTATATCTGTTGTGTTTAGCTTGTAAGGTATAATAAAGAATTTTCATTCATTCATTCATTATTATCTGAAAGCCCAGACAAAACATTCTAAGTTTGACCATTACTTAAATGTTGTCAGGCCATGTCTACAAACTGCTAGGTCTACATTGAAATCAGAAAGTGTACTGAGCCAATCTATTGCAATCTTCCTAATTGATTGTTATGATTATAATATTTATTGATCCAACATTAGTAGCTGCGATGTAATCGACTGATTCTGACATCAAACTCTACGAGATGTCATGTTCATCTCCAAATTGTGATTGGTAAAGTGGGTCTAGTTTAACGGAATTTTAAAAGGAGGGGTTTTTATACTACTAATATCATCATCATCATATCAGCCTCAAGACGTCAACTGCTGAACATAGACCTCCCCCATAGATATTCGGATCGACCGATCTTGTGCGACCTTCCTGCCCCAACGGCCGTCACTTCTTTGAGCTATGTGCCCTGCCCACCACCGATTATCAGACGGTTTTTTATTAGTTTAAAATTGATATTAATACTTCATTATACAGTACTATTTTTTTTGAATTTTTGGAAAACTTACAGCTAGGTTACAGAAAAGGTATTTGAGTAAGAAATAAACAACAGTAAATGCTACTTATTACAAGAAGGCCAATTCAAAGTTTCCGCAAGTAAGGTAGGAGATAAATAGGCAATATATAAACAGGTAAGGTAGACGACACTTAAAATGAGAAAAAAAATAGATATAGGAAATGTAGATATCAATACACACACACACACACGACATCGGATAAGTGCTTAATTAATATTAAAGTAAATGTCACTAAGTAAGTGTTTAAACGCTCGTATTAATTTGTCACTGCTGGTTTTGTTAATGTGATTGGTTTCTACTGTTTTTATATAAATAAATAAATAATTTAATTAATTACTGGATATCATAAGCTGTTTTTGATGATGCATGACCGATAATTTATTTCTCTTACTTTTTTAACTTCATCAAAAAACTGTTACGATGAACTACTGCGACTGAACTAACATTTGACGTAGTTGAAAATAAGAGTAAGGATTTTTTTTTATTTTGTATATCAGGTTTTAATTACATGGATTAAATACATTTTTTCAGGTTTTTTTTATTAAAATAAAACCCAAAATAAATATATAGCATTTAGAGCATTAGATAGTATTTAGAGCAGTAGACCAAGCACAGCAACTGTAGAGAAGGGTTTTGTCTCGAGTAAAATGTCATTTTTCGGAAGAAAGAAGACACGCTTCCCGTTGTCGACACTTCCTCGACATTATTCTACAACGCCGAGCACGGTAGCCATTTCTCTATCTTTGACATTTAGAAAAGACAACTTTCATCTGAAATTGTCTTGATTTTGCTGTACCTAGACAATGCTGTCTTCTCAAGTTCTCTTTTTCTCACTCTTCTCAATCGCGCGCTTGCCAACAATTTTAGGTTAGATATTTAATTAATAGGATTAATATAATGAATGGATAACATCACTTTATCCTTTGTTTGAACTTGTTGAAAACATTTTACAATTTATTTAGGTACAGTACAAGTTCTTAGGTATTCAGATCAACTATTTACCAATCTAGCATTAATCTATCAGTCATCGTGTAGTTAGAACAAATAGATTTAGCTTATTGCAATCAGACGATTCTTCATAAACATCGACAGGTGATGGATTCATTCCACGTTTATTAATGATCGGCCAATAATGGAGGATGAAGTCTTTCCCGTGCACTACATATTCATTTGTAAGATCATTTATTGTTACATACTTACCTAAGTACTATAATAGTATTAAACTTATATACAGGGTGCTTGGTAACATACTGACGATATTCAAGTGACGGTTTCTCAAAACATAAAAAAATACTTCTCTAAAAAAAACTGCTAGTTATATTATCAAATTTTACAGAAAGTCGACTAAGTTTAGGTGATTTATTCGATATTAAACTTCCTGCCTACTCTTGCAAGTGACATCCAAAAATAAAAGCCGATTTGATATCTCTTTCGAAAATGGCTGCGGGTTTTGGGTTAGAAAGGGACAACAAGAGATATCTCGAGACGTCACCAATACAGTATCTATGGTTAGATGGCAAGCACTATGCAATAGCACAACATAAGTTTAATAAAGTGTTTGACTTTAAATGCCAAAATAAATTTCATATTTCTATGATAAACATTTAACAAATTTATTTATTATGCTCATCAAAATAACCTCTTTCATTTTTGTGCGTATATTATCAAACACGCTATATAAAAAAATATTTTTTTTGTTTATTTTTTAATGGTGTGCAATACTATCTATCAGTATTCTTTATCAAAGCCAATACAGATGTAGAAAAAACAGTAATATTTAAAAAATCTGCTTGCAACAATAAATTTAATACAAGCACTTGTAGAGCCCATCCTAAGAGTGCTTGACATTTTGCAGAAGTAATTATGCCCTATTGTGATACAACAAACTTAAAACTCTGGTATGAACGAGTCACCAATCATAGTTACATGGAACTTCAATGAACAATATCTATCCTACTTTCAGACATAAATTTTCAACAACAACAAGAATAACAAATTTGATCTACGAGACAATACTTTGTTACTGACGAATGTTAACACTTAACATCAGGTGGGTCATATGCTTGTTTCATCATAAAAAATAAAAACAAACATTATAAACTCGATCAATTATCAAAAACTGAGTCAAAACTGTGGCATTGGTATGGTAAATGCAAGTTATACTGTTCGCCCCGAAGTGAGATCTCGCGAGTCTCCCAAAAAACAAGAAAAAATGATTTATAATCTTTAACTAATAAAATAGTGCCACGAAATGCACATCTAAATAACTTGACCTATAGTTTCATTCAAATTACATGTAATGGGAGTTCATGTAAATTGGTTAATCTTTTTAGGGGTAGTAATTGCAGTTATTCTGGATTTCAGACTATTCCCTATATGTGTGTCACTAAAGCTACAAGAATACTAAATTTTAGCACTGTTGGGTAACGGTGAATTTTGTCAAAGTTCAGTTTATATTATGGTTTATAACTCAAAATCCACAAAGATTAAACTAAAAAAAAACGAGGTCGAAATGTAATAATAAAGACCTTTCATTAAACATCCCATATGACCTAATTGTCAACATTTTTAGCTCATTTATTCACACCAGGATTGTGCCAACACTGACTACCTATATTATAAATAAATAAATAAATATAGCTGGACATTTCACACAGCGCTATCTAGCCCCAAATTAAGCAGAGCTTGTACTATGGGAACTAGATAACTGATAGAATACTTATACATATACTTTTTTTTGTAAATACATACTTATAATATATAGAAAAACAACCAGACCCAGAACAAATATCTGTAGATCATGCAAACATTTGTTCCGTGGCGGATACCAAATTGGATTATATACCAAATTTCACGATGATTGGATCAACGCTTCGATAGTTATCCTCTGACAAACAAACATACATACATACCACACCGATTTACCCAAGTTGATTTAGAGATCTCGCTTTGCTCGATCAATAAAACGTTGTAAAATATCAATACCCTCAATCAAAGCCCATCCCACTATTAAAACACAATAATATAAAAAACCCGCCAGTAACAATAGGTACGTTTAACACAAACACTTGTACCGTGCTCGTTCTATCAGTGCTTGACATTTGCAGAAGTAACATTCAGTATTGTGGTACAAGTGCCGGAGTACCCTCAAGGCACTTGGGACAGGTGTCAAGGGTCTTGACCTGAGAATAATATCGCAGAGACAAGTATTGTATGCTCTGTTAAGAAAGAATAAAAGCGGGTTTAAGGTTTCGACTATTTTACATAAATATTGCTGGGCATTTCACAAAACACTATCTAGCCCCAAACTAAGCAGAGCTTGTACTATGGGAACTAGATAACTGATAGAATACTCATATATACGTTATTTTGTAAATTCATACTTATAATAATATGTATATAGAAAAACATCCAGACCCGGAACAAATATCTGTTGATCATACAAACATTTGTTCCACGGCAGGAATCGAACCCGCTACCTGCGTCTCAGCCGGCTATTCGCCCACTGTGCCACGAAGGTCGTCTTAATAAATGATTAAGATTAATTTAAGAAAGAATCATTAACTACTTAGCTAAATACTTAGTTCCCCGGTTAATTAGTGATCTACCTAGATAACCTAACCTAACCATTAAGTCAGTGGGTACTGACTTAATGGTTATCATTACGTTAAAAAACATAAATACTTAAATCGTATTTTTTTATCTAAGTTAGAGTTGTTCCAATTTTAAATTCATTGTACTTACCTAGTGCCAATCAAGTCTATGTTAAATTACTTATCGACGAACCTAAATATCTAGTAGCGACATTATTTGTTTTGGACTGAGCGCTTCCGAGTTTCAGTTTTTTATGATAGCATTATCCGTGCTGTTTGTGTTTTTGCTGTTACTGTTTGTAAAAAAATTTGTGATCGATAAATAATTAGTGGTTCGCCCCAAACAGATCTCGCGACTCTCCCATAAAAACAAAAAAATATTATTTGTAATCTTTGACTATCAAAACAGTGCCACAAAATGCATAACCATATAACTTGACCTACAGTTTCATCCAAATTACAGGTAACGGGAGTTCATGTAATGTAGTTATTATTTTTGGGGTAGAAATTTAAGTTATTCTGGATTTCAGACTTTTGCCTATATTTGTGTTACTAAAGCTACACACATACCAAATTTCAGCACTGTGGGGTCACTGGTGTATCCTGTGAATTTTGTTAAAGTTCAGTTTTTAGTATGGCTAATAACTTAAAAACTACATGATTTAAACTAAAAACAGGAAAAAGTATCGGATAGTCTCAATTTGGTTGTTTTTACCCCTCTTGAACCCCAATAACTCAACAATCCCAACACATTTTTAGCTCATTTAGTCACACCAAAATTGTGCTATCACTACCTACCTATATATCAAATTTCACGATGATCGGATGAACGCTTCGAAAGTTATCCTCGGACAAACAAACATACATACATACAACGCCGATTTACCCAAGTTGATTTGGAGATCTTGCTTCGCTCGATCAATAAATAAAAGTTATTTAAAAAAATATCTTGTCTGCATTGTAATGAAGACTTCTACATAACAAAAAACTTGGCCGCACCTCGAATACTCAATAAACCAACAAAGTAAGTAAACTTAGAACTTGACAATGTAGTAAGTACGTAACAATCGGTCTCAATTACGAAACGAAATGAACATATATCGCGCGTACTAACCAGCACTAACGTATTGTGGGGGCGGGGATGTGGGCAGTTATGGAGAAGGCATTTGATTTTTTTGGTTTAAATTGTGTGAGTCAAAGATTGCCTAAAATAATTAATTTATAATTAAAATTGAACCTTACCCTAATCTGCTGATGAATAAAATATATTAACATTTTGTTCCTAACATAACCCACGTGCGAATATTATGTAAATCTTACCGACAGTTGCTACCTAATGATTAAAATAATATTTTTTATGCATTGGTAATCTTGATCGTGACGGTATATATTATTAGTAAATCTATTTTTTTGAAAATGCATCCATTGATAATTATAATGATTTTTGAAGATTGAAATATGCAAGATTAACGGAATCAGTGTGAGTACAATCTTGTTAATGAATTTTTTAACATTGCACACAGCAATTCATACTAATATTATAAGTTTGAAATAACTCTGTCCCGCTGTCTGTCTGTTGGTTACGTTTTCACGATTAAACGGCTGGACCGATTTCAATGAAATTTGGTATATAGTTGTTAGATTATGACTGGGATTGAGAGATACTTTTTAACCGATGGCGCAGGAGGGTAATGTTTTTATTGATAACTGCCCGCGGCTTCACACGCGTGACGGATCAGCTAGTTAGTTATAATTTAAGAAAAATACTTGTTTCTTAATAGTGTTTTGTTTCCTGTAGTGAGATAAATATTTTTGAAGTAAAATTTCTTTACGCATGCTTGACTTGGGGAGTAATCTGGTGAATGCGTGACGAGAGCGTTACAAAAAGTGTGATGGGGCGAAGCGAACGGAATGTGAGAGGGTGATATAATTTAGTGAAGATAGAAAGAGAGAGAGTTAAGTTTCGTATATTACTGTAGGGGCAAGAGAGAGAGGTGCGAGCACACATTTTCTTTCTCTCTTTCTCTCATAGCCAGTGCATGAAATATATGTACATTATATATATCTCAGCCAAGTAGTTCGTTTGCGAGTTTGCTAGCGTTACGCTAACAGTCATTTCTTGATTATGTTTTGTAAATTCATTTCGTTCTTGAATAATTTTATAAATTAATATTGTGAAAATGAAGATTTACTTCAGTCATGTGGTCTAAAACACACTCGTTTTTTTATTTATGTTTTATTTACCACATCTACATTTTTTCTAACATTGTTCGAAGAGCGTGCTTGTTCATCGACAAATACAACAGAGGACGCTAATCAAACATAAAAACTCGGTGTGTGTCCATCGTTACGGTGGTCCACGATTGTGTGCCACAACCACACATCAATTGTCTAAAGGCTAGTGGTACTTTGAATGAGCTTTTGGAGTAAAATGAGCTTTATCACTTTATCGCGTTAGATGCAATACACCTATACAAAAAGTCCGAGCATACATACATTTATGTTGTTTAGTGTTGATCATTTAATAGTGTTTAATACCACATCCCAGGTAAATGCACATCTAAAGGTTGTTTGGTATCATTCTCTACTCAGCTACTTAGATTTGGATTGTTTAACTTTTTATGCGATAAGGTATTTTCTATTCTATTCCTAACTAAAGACGTGCCTAAATTATAAAACCACGCTGAAATTGAAATGACCTAATGTCAGTTTAATTATGGTGTAATCCAGTTTTTAACAATTTTTCAGAATATTTTTCTTAGATTCGAGACCCAGGGTTACGTCTCAAATTCAAATTCAAATTCAAATTCGTTTATTTACACTTAAATATAACTTTACAGAATTAATCTAATACGCTATATCTAAAACTTCTACAAGAAAAAAAAAATACAAATTATAATATACTTACCTACATTCATTATTAACTTATTTTAACAAGATACACAAAAAAAAACACAACAGATATACAAATACAATAGGCACATAAAATAACTAACATAACATAGGTATACATAATTAAATACTCTCACAATAACTGAGACACACTCGCTCGATCGTCTTCCAGTCATCCGCAAACACATCAAACTGAGGATGGATGGAAATAAGCTCATTAAGGCTGCGCTGCGCACGGGAGATGGGTGACTGTTGGCAGTGCAACGTACGTGCTCGCAGTGGTTCCAACAAGCGCACTCGGCCTGATCGAAATCTGGCACGTTGTTCGGGCACGCAAAGCCGGCTGGCTTCAGTGAGAAGAGTGGGACAATCAGTTATACCTTTCAACACACTGCAGAGAGTTATGATTTGAACATAGAGCCGCCTTGTTTCTAGGGAGTTATAACCTAAGGTACCTTGCAAAAACTTTGTAGGGTACATAAACGGATAGTATCCATAAAGCTTTTTATATAAAAAACGCAAAAATCTTTTTTGAACTTTTTCTAACATAAGTGAGTATTTGACTTCATATGGGTTCCAAACGCATGCACTAGATTCAACTTTGGACCGGATTAAAGAAGTGTATAGAAGTTTAATAGCATTAACATTGGTAAAGTTTTTACAATTACGGGATACGAAACCTAGTTTTTTAAAACAAGAGACAGTAAGTGTACGGATATGGTCGTGAAAATTTAGTTCAGTGTCGAATACTACGCCAAGATCCCTAACCGAATAGCACCGTTTGATCGTCTCACCGCTGAGCTCATACTGTGCAACCGTATAATGTGATGACCGAGTAAAGGTTACTACTTCGCATTTGGACATGTTAAAGTGGAGTCGATTTGCGTCACTCCATGCTTGAATTGCATTTATATCACTCTGCAGATCATCACAGTCTTTAGGCGTTTTAATGCTAGTGAAGACCTTGACATCGTCTGCGTAAATTAGGCAATTCGCTTTACTTATACACTTAGTCAGATCATCAATCATGATAGTGAACAGTAATGGACCTAGCGACGAACCTTGACTAACGCCTGAACGGGTATGGTAAGAAGGGGAGTCATAACATCCGATCATATCCGATCCGATAGTCTCATCTATTAGTAAATCAATGTTTGTTAAGAGAAACGTATTTTCGTTAATACTGTTATTTTGTATGATTGTCCAAGTGTCCACATCCATTGTCCATTTTCAAGTCTTTTGTTTATAGAACATTCTCAATTAACTTCTGTACGCGAAATACTGCATTCAGCTACGCAAATATAGATAGGTATTGTCATCTGACTGTTCATATAGACAGATGTGATTATCAAAAGCAAGTGACCAACCTTGATGAATCGTTATAAAATCTTATTTTTATACATTTTCATCAAGATGTAGACGTTCACCTTGCTTAATAAACGATTAGTAAAGAGTGGAACTCGCTTCAGTATGTTTTTCGAAATTATTAATCTCAGTCTTCATATCAGGTTCTTTCTAAGCGACACCTTACCACTTACCAACAGGTGAGGTAGTGGTGTAACGGTTTTCTAAGGCGCTGTGAAATCGTAGATACATTGTTGCTGACACAGAAAACCGTGGTGCTGTGTCCAGATACGGCAACCGGTCACACTCTGCGGTTGCTACATCTGGACACTGGTACAGTTCAGTGCTTTTTTCCGTCAGTTTTCGATGAAGAAACATCTATTTTGATTGTGGTGTTGATTATACGACGTCGCCGTCAGTTTAATCAAAACTGCAACTGTAAGTCAGTAATTTATTAATGTTGATTGTGTCTTCAACTGACAACCTTTAGTTTCTAGTTGCTTACACCAAACACTTTATAATTGGCAATCCGTTTGTGTCCAGTGTCAACTAAACACAATAAATATCTAAGTCAGCGCAGATATTTATTAATTTCATATTGAATGTATGAAAATAAAATAACCACTGGTAGCTTGTATCCAACACAAAACACAAATTCTTTATTCTTTATTGTATACAAGACATTACATTAAAAAAACAGAAATAGAGGTTATGTACAAAGGCGAGTTTAGCCCTAAGAAGAATTTTCTTCCAGCAAACCTTTGAGGCTAGAGAGAGAGAGATGATTTTAAAGGTACGTGAGTGTACAAGAATCAATAATATGTACCTATATCTTAAACATAACATAACAAGTGTCTACGCTTACGCAGCACCTAAATATCAATTACAAAATAAATCTGGTTTATTATCCTAAGGATGCATTTCGCTTCCTAGCATAGCATAGGTACCAAAGATATTGTCAAGAGATATACGTACGTACATAAGATGTCATTGAAACTTCAACCTTGTAGAACATAATTTTGTCTAAAATTACGATCATTGCCATAAATAGGTTCATTCTCGTCTTCTATTGACGATGTTCTAAACTTCGCAATGTTTATCAACTGACGCCAATATTTTGATTGCCTTGAAACATCCGAAATTGCCAATGAATCAGTATTGAACAACACATTTACATCCCAATCCTTTATCATAGTCTGATGTAACCATGAGGTCAGACGAAAAATAAACAAGTAAACCGGCACTCAAAGTTTCGTAGAGGTCAAAAACTATTGTCTGACCGTTAGTAAAAAATGAGGCTTCATTGGCAGTTTAGATAGACACTTGAATGTTGGCAGTAGTACCTATTGGATGGTCAACCATGTTGTGGAAGTTAATAGGCCGTCTTTTAACATGGCTTCACGGCTTATGTGTAGACGAGGACAAGCCGAAGTCACCAGTCGTCTGATAGTTCGGGGGCTTACAAATAGTAACAGTTAAAACTTGGAGGAGAGACGCATAGAGCAGAGGTGTATGGTACACAAGTAACTTAATAACAAATATTTTTTTCATTAAAATCACAAGGATCACTTTTAAACGTCAATTTTACTGGCTGCTCCTTCGCGAACAAGCCAGGAAAGAAAGGCAAGAAACAAGGCTGGTTGGCTTTTTAATGATCCTTTTAGGTCTATATTGTAACATTTTGACCGAGTTGGAGCAATTTCAATCCCAAGCTTCTCTATCATCTAAATAATTCGATATTTTATAGTATGCTTTTTTATAAAGATTTTGTTTAATTACGTTTTTAAATTTGTTAATCGTCAATTTTTGTACATCCCTTGGGAGTTTGTTACAAAAGCGTAGGTACACCTTGCCCTTTAAACGATTTACTAACTTTATGGAGTCTACAAGTGGCAACAGCAAGTTTATCTTTATTTCTAGTATTCAAATTATGATTATCGCCATTGTTCTTAAACAAATTAATATTTTTTTGAACACACATCAGATTTTCATAGATGAAGGTATTAACAAAAATATAGTTGACCTCAGATAACAGAAAAAAACAAACTACTGAACCGTTTTTGATGAAACTTCTATGGAATTAATCTGAAAGTATATCCTTTCAGACAAAAAATACTTTTTCAAATCTGTTGATAAATGACGGAGTTCTGAGGAAATAAACATAAAATAATAAAAACAAGAAAACTAAAAAAATACAACCGAATTGAGTTGAATTGAATTCCTCCTTTTTTTGAAGTCGGTTAAAAACAAAGGGAGGTCTATGGCTATTGCTGCGTATATGTAGTGGTTATTACACAATGTCTTATGGTTGACCTTACCTGATGGTATGGCTACCACCAAAACCTTTTGGCTTTTGGATCATCACCATAGTCAGCCTGCATCCATCCACTTCTCGGTATAAGCCTCGTTAAAGCGGTGCTATATGTTGTAAGTTGTTCTGATCACATCCAAATCTTATCAGTTATCCTTTCGATCGTCGGATTGTCGATTCTGATCTATCAGTTGGTCTACAAGAGTTTTACATCTTTGGACACAACAAATCGATCCCAGTCTCTATTTTCCATTACTATAAACACCTTCTTATTGTACTGTTTAGGCTCTTAGGTATAATTAATTATTATATTTTTTTATTACTACATCGTGTCCATCCTATACTTCTCGTGCAGATAAAATGAATTTGAAGTAAATCTATTAGTGGCATTTGAACGGTATTTAATTGTCAGTCATGACTTGATGATTAAATAAGATTTTGTACTAGCTGTTGCCCGCGACTTCATAAGCGCTGCAATACTAAATGTGTAGGTAACATAGAAATAAAGCTAAACTCGCTGTTGCAACTTGACTTGACACCCCATTTTTATCCCATGGGAACTCATTTATGAGACAAAAGGTAGCTTATGTGGTAATCCATCACGTGGTATGTTATAATCTACGTATATACCAAATTTCATCAGAATCGGTTCAGCCGTTTTCGCTAAGCAACTTGCTAGGTTGTATGCTAAGAAAAGTGTTTAAAATCCTGCCCAACAGCGCTTTGCCCAAATTCTTTACAAAAAATATTTGAACATAATTTTGCGTCTTTTTCATGGCCTGTTTATAATTACAAATATATAACCAATATAAGTTATAAGGACGTACGATATGACGGTTTCCATTCATCCGTCCGAAGATGAAAATTAGGTGTTAATTGTTGTCCCATTTAGCTGTGGAACCCTAAACATTTACATAACTAAGTGTTTTTAGTAAGCAACTTTAGTAGATTCTACATCCTTCAGTTATAAGTGTTCCCACAACCCGCTCCCAAACAAGAACAAAGACGCTAGTTAAACTGGCGTGGTGAAACTTTAAAACCAGAGTCAGAGGTTAAGCATTATCTTATGTTAATGTATAGTTTGCCGGTGTAAATCAATTATGTGCGTTGACCCGTAGGGGTCGGCAGTGGAGCAAGCTGGGAAGTACACTGCTTTGGTAGACGCGGAAGTTGTTCTATTCGAGTAAAAGTAAGTTCATTACTTGCCAAGTTATTAAAAATATTTTGTAATTAACATTGGCCCGCCTGATGATAAGTGGTAACCATCACCCATAATAAAGAATTGCCTTGTAGGTCACGCACTTTAAGAAAGTTCCCTACGATGCATTGCCCTACGTATATCAACTTGAGGCATACAGGTATAAAGCCTCATGTGCATTTATTAAAAAACCGGTCAAGTGCGAGTCGAACTCGTGCGCCGAGAGTTGCGTACCTACCCATTATAAAATCATAATTTTATTTATATGAACGCCTATACAACTCAGAGGACTATCTTAATTGGCGTCAATTATGTATGTATGTATGAGGACACCCTTTAATTTTCAACTTTTTTAATTTTTTACAATTTTTCCTTTATTTGTACCTTCCTTTTTGCCCAATTTCGTGAACTATTATATAGGTTTTCGACCCACAACCTATAGGGTACTTCCGGTTGACCTAGAATTGTCAATTTTAGTTAAAAGCAAGGTCTTACAGCACTAGTAAAGCAAAAATTCTTAATAATAAAAAAGTGGAAAATTAAGGTAAATTTTGGTACTTACAAATTATCGCGAAAATCTAAATTTGCCCATATCTTTTTATCGTGTCGACTCAGGACCTTGATTTTTATATACCTAATAGGGACTATATACCTTAGTATTTGGTATAAGTTTTAACTTGCTAGGTTGACCCGTTCCTGAGAAAATTGGTGGTGACACACACGACGGATAGACGGACAAGATAGTGATCTTATAAGGTTCCTTTTTTACTTTTTGAGCCCTAAAAAGACATAATTTGTAAATTAAATCTTAAGTATGAGTTTTTGGGTTCAGATTTTATTGATAACACATGATTGTTATCAGCATTGACGCAAACAGTCTGTATTTGTGCATTAAAATAATGTCTTTGATCCATCTTAGTCCTAAATCTTACAGAAAAGTAAATAAAACATATATATATAAAATTGAAACCGATTTGCATTGTTAGAGGTTGTACTCTGTGGTATCATTTTTATTTATTTCGAACCTATACGCCGTTGTTTCTTTCCACTCCATTGTATTCAACAGGTGCATGTGTATCTTTCTCTATAGAATCTAAGATAATTTAATTTCCGTGCTCTATGAGACCGGCCATCGTTTCCATGCCTCGCGCTTTTACTATAGATTAGGTAATGGATTGTAGTTACATTTGTTTTGTTACGATGATACGAGGCTTTGTTTGATTTATTTTGTATCGCCTTTCTTTTCCTTTCTTCCTCTTATGTTAATATAACCTCTATGTTAAAATAACAATAAACTTTGAAGTTTGTTACAATTTTTAATGTTTTGTTTAAATTATTGTTAAATTTTAATTTTATTATAGTGTATTTTGTTAAATATGGATTATTGTCTACAATTAAAGAATTTATTTATTATTATTGAATTGAAAACTTATTTAGACGCGTCGGGCATTTTTTGTGATGGGAAAAAACCATTGAACTCGCGACACTGTTACCAACAATTCTGTATATAAGTATCTGTAGTGTCTACTTTTAAATTTTGAATACGAGTACCCATACATTGAGCGCTAAATTTTTCACTTCTGTTGGCAGTGCCGAATTTTTCGGAGTACCACTTTATCTATTCAGTTGCAGTAAGTTAATATGTATGAACTAGTGAATTACTATGAATCATACATTGAGCGCTAAATTTTTCACTTCTGTTGGCAGTGCCGAGTTTTTCGGAGTACCACTTTATCTATTCAGTTGCAGTAAGTTAATATGTATGAACTAGTGAATTACTCTGAATTAGTGAACCAATTATTTGGGTGTCAAAGTTTTCATAAATAAATATTCCTGGATATTTCACACAGCGCTATGTAGCCAAAAATTAAGCAAAGCTTGTATATGGGAACCAGATAAGTGAAAAAACACAAATCTATTTATTTTTAATAAGTACTTTAAATTTAGAGAGAAACACCTAACTCAACACATATCGGTAGAACATGAAAACATTGCGCCACAGAGGTCGACAAATATTATAATTTTATTCGAAGAATCAATTATGCTAATATTTGCAATAGTTTAGTCGTCTATATTTTGTACTGGCGACAAAATAATAAGACCAGACCACCTTTCAAAATTACCACTAATTGCTCGTATCAAATTTTTTTGACGTAAAACCTAACGCACTGGTCGCACGGTCTATAACGCATTGTTTTTGCAAATTAGCTTTATCTTGATCTCACGAACAAGGCTTCAGTTTGAGAGCTGTCAAAATTGTGAGTCTGGATAATTCTTCTCTGTCTAATTATGAGGGTAGAGAAGTCATTTTTTTAAATTTTTTGTATGTTATACTTATTGTCGTGTTATTTTTGTAACTGTGTATGTCTTTGTTTTGTAATGTCTGCAAATAAATGTATTTTCTTTCTTTCTTTCTTTCTTTCATTCGTTTATTGATCGAGCGAAGCGATATCTCTAAATCAACTTGGGCAAATCGGCGTTGTATGTCTGTATGTATGTATGTTTGTTTGTCCGAGGATAACTTTCGATCCGTTGATCCGATCATCGTGAAATTAGATACATAGGTTGGTAATGATGGCATAATTTTGGTGTGACTAAATGAACTAAAAATGTTGGGGGGTTGTTGAGATGTTGGGGTTCAATTGGGGTAAATAAAAAACAAAATGAGACTATTAGATCAGGTGGGACGTTAAATCAAAAGTCTTTATTAGAACATTTAGACTCTGTTTTTATTTTTAGTAAAGTCCTTATAGTTTTTGAGTTATTAGCCATATTAAAAACTGAACTTTGACAAAATTCACAGGGTACACCAGTAACCCTACAGTGCTGAAATTTGGTATGCGTGTAGCTTAAGTGACACAAATATAGGCAAAAGTCTGAAATCCAGAATAACTGCAATTGCTACCCCAAAAAAGGGCAACCAAATAACATGAACTCCCGTTACCTGTAGTTTGAATGAAACTGTGGGTCAAGTAAGTTGGTTCTACATTTCATGGCACGATTTTGATAGTCAAAGATTACAAACATTTTTTTTGTTTTAATCGGAGACCTCAGTCGGAGATCTCAGTTCGGGGCGAACCACTAGTGTATGCAGTTCGTGTGTAGATTTAAAAATGAACAACTCAACTTAATTGCAATCAAAATTCATTTATTCATTTAAATGACAAGGATCACTTTCAAACGTCAATTTCAACGTCTGTTCCTTGCGACCAAGCCAGGAAAGGAACGAGGCTGGTTAATTTTTATACAATACAACGATAGATACAATAATTAAAATAACTAACGTCTAGATTATAACCTCTTTGATCGAGTTGAAGCATTAAAAATACCGAACTTTTATTAAGTAAATAATCTGATATGTTTTAGTAAGCCTTTTTATAAAGTTCTATTACGTTTTTAAATTTGTCAATTGTCAATTTTTGTATATTAGTTGCAAGTTTTTTAATCGAGTATACTTTGCCCTTCAAACGATTTACTTACACCCTTTTTTCCACTTGCGAGGAGATCTGAAGAAGTCCATCATGGCGATTACTACTCAAAACTATATCTTTTGTTCCCTATATTTATTTATATTATTATGACATTAAACAAGAGCTTAAAAGCTAAGGAACATTAACTTGTATTATAAGCCGTGTCTAACTGTACGGTCAACAAAACAGTGACTACTGGCTACCGCTCGCGCCCTAACAATGAAATGATGACTGAGCAATTTACGATTGGTAATCTAATTGTCAGATTGTACTCTGATCTTGGTTACCGCTGGTAAAGGTAGCGTTTGAAAAATGTTCGCGGTAGAAATTTGGAGTCGATTACATTGGATGTGTGACTTTACTAAATATTTAAGAGTTATTTTATAAGTGGAAGAAATTAATCAGTTTTATTTTTCAAAGTTTCATTATATTGTATAACATTGGCACAAATTAAAAATATAACATATAAATACAAATGTTTGCATGATCGACAGATATTTGTCCCGGGTCTGGATGTTTTTCTATATAATAATAGTATGTATTCACAAAAAAAAGTATATAAGTATTCTATCAGTTATATGGTTCCGATACAAGCTCTGCTTAGTTTTGAGCTAGATAGCGGTGTGTGAAATGTCCAGCAATATTAATTTATGTTACAAAATATCAGTTAATAACAAAAGATTATAAATGATGAATAATGCATAACATTGTATTATACAATTCAGATATGACAATATTTTTGACAGGTCTATTTGACAGGATAGGTTGGCGTCTTAGCGATAACGCATAACTTGTTAGTTTTGGACTGAATTTGTAACTCTTACCTTTACTACAAATTTCATAAAAATTATATTTTAAATTGAAATATGCAAAAATGTATACTTAATATCGTTTCAGCCATAGGAAGTTCACTGCTGAACCTCCCCCATTAATCTTTAAGTTACCATTGAAGTTACTTACTTCCGGCGTATGTTTTTCCGGACCAGTTTAATCTCGGAGTTTTGAAGTCCAGAGTGAACAGAGGGCTTAGCCAAGTTACATTAGCTTCGAATCGATTCGATTTCTACATATGTTCGTTGCCAATAGATCACGTGATATTTCCATAGCATGTGTCAAATCCAATACATTTTCGGACTTATCGACTAGCGTCATCGCTAATCGAATGTAATTTGGCTAAGCCCACAGGTTCTTTTTAGGCAAACGTGCTCCATCTTCGATCACACCATCACTTACCATCAGGTAAGGTCCACTACCAAGTTCGACGACCTCCGTGGCGCAGTGGCCGAATAGCCGGCTGAGACGCAGGGCGTAGTGGATCCAATTCCCACCGCGGAACAAATGTTAGCATGATCTACAGACATTTGTTTCGGGTCTGGTTGTTTTTCTATATTTTATAAATATGAATTTACAAAATAAAGTATATACAAGTATTATATCAGTTATCTGGTTCCCATAGTACAAGCTCTGCTTAGTTTGGGGCTAGATAGTGTTGTGTGAAATGTCCAGCAATATTTATTTATTATTATTATTTAAGTACCTACCTACCCCATGTACTCTGTAGGAATTAATAAAATAGATTTCTACACGATTCAAGGCAATTTTATGACATGTGTCTAGTCATATTTTTAATAGCTACTAATACTATCTGCCTACATAATAGTACAGTAATTATCCATTGAGCAGGAAACAACGCAAACCATATGATTAACTCACTTTA
The DNA here is from genome assembly GCA_963924445.1 of Philereme transversata. Classification (NCBI taxonomy): domain Eukaryota; kingdom Metazoa; phylum Arthropoda; class Insecta; order Lepidoptera; family Geometridae; genus Philereme; species Philereme transversata. The sequence continues at coordinate 22,622,752 of OZ004344.1, forward strand.
ACACCTACAGGTAGAGATAAAAAGTAATTGTAGTTTTTGTAGCGTGTTGCAAGATTTTTTGATACTCGTAATTATTTAGTGCAACTAAATATGTTAGAACTTTAAAAAAAGCGTGGGTAAGTAATTTTATTTCGTTTTTATTATTACTCATTTTTTAGATTGAGTTTACCAAGATAAGTCCTTAGTTTACCAGCAGTACAGAACATACAAATACTTCGATTTTTGCGAATTATTGACTAAATCGGGGAATTTTAACTATTTTGTCAAATTCAAAACTCAATTTGTCAATAAAAAGCACGACTCTGTATTTGTATTGTACAAGGATCATTAAAAAAAACAACCAGCCTTGTTTCTTGCCTTTCTTTCTTGGCTTGGTCGGGAAGGAACAGGCAGTAAAATTGACGTTTCAAAGTGATCCTTGTGTTTTAAATGAATAAAAATATTTGACTTTAACTTTTTGACTTTGATACTTGCATGTGGGAATGTTTGTAGTTATTATGCAATATATATAATTAAATAAAAAACAAGATACTTGGATTTTTCTGCCGTCAGTACTACAAAGTGATTGCTTCGCTTTAAAAACGAATAACGTCTTCCTAACAAAATAAAATACATTGTCAATAATGTATTTAGCAGCAAACTTTCCGGACTTATAATATTGCCATTAACTTACACACAAGTAAAAATAATTTTGACTTTTAACCCGTTGGTATATGATACAGATTTCAAAGTTTAAGTGTTTGAACCGACTATGTGTGAACCCATAATGTTTTTTTGTCTAAACCTTTTGTTGTATCTTATTTTTATTCGAAACTCGTTAATGCTCGTTTAGAGTTTTGTTTAAGGTTGTCGAACTGTTTACAATGTCATCTTTTGTTAAAATCACTTTGTTGATATGACTTGCAATTTCATCACTGATTGGATCTCCAAAAACGAAAACAGGCTTGATTTAATAATTATGTACGCATTGATTTTATTGATATTTTGATTTGCTACTATATAATTGGCTAGATATAATTTTTAGGGTTCTGTACCCAAAGGGTAAAACGGGACCCTATTACTAAGACTCCGCTGTCTGTCAGTCCGTCTGTCTGTCTGTCCGTCTGACACCAGGCTGTATCTCATGAACCGTGATAGTTAGACAGTTAAAATTTTCACAGATGATGTATTTCTGTTGCCGCTATAACAACAAACACTAAAAACACAATAAAATAAATATTTAAGTGGGGCTCCCATACAACAGACATAATTTTTTTGTCCTTTTTATAGATAATGGTACTGAATCCTTCGTGCGCGATTCCGACTAGCACTTGGCCGGTTTTTATTTGTTACTATTGAATGCCAATATAAGTCAATGTCAATGTTAAATTATTGACAGATAAATGCGAAATATACTATAAATTTGAATTTAAATTGAAGATAAAAAGATGATTATTGCTAGGATAATAATTGTATGCCCGAATTAATTGATAGGGCAAGCCTTTCGTTTAAATTTTCTGTTTTTAAAGTCAAGTTACAATATCCTCCACGACGTTCTTATTTTATGTACTATTAAAACGTAATATTAACTGTTGTTACTTATTTCCGCACTGGATCTTTTTGCTGTGGGAGCATCAAAAACCATGATAATGATGACCATTCATTATTCGCGAGTTTAAATATTGCTCAAAAATGTATGCAACTACTTTCTATTGTCTGGTTTGGATGGTTCTCATTACATTACCGAATTCAAAAGCCCTCCTCAGTGCGAGTTATGTTGGATCGTGTGGGCTTTTCAATTTGTTGGCATAGTGATGTTTGATTTCACACTCTTGCTACGCTGTTTACATGGTTGGCCCATGTTATAAGCGTATAGACTCTGTACTATAAAAAAATGACAAGTATTATAAAGTTAAACTCAAAATATTTCGTTGTCTTAAGAAGAAACTCTTTGATCAGTGTGTGTTACCAGTGATGGCACAAAAATGTGGTCTCTCTCTATGGACTTCATAAGAAGGATCAAGGTAGCTCAGTGTGTTATGGAGAGGGCTATGCTTGGTATTTCTCTACGACATTGAATCAGAAATGAGGAGATACGTAGATAAACTAAGGTCACTGACACAGCCAAGAGGATTAGCATGCTGAAGTGGCAGTGGGCGGGGCACACAGCTCAAAGAACTGACGGTCATTGGAATAGAAAGTTTTCAAGTAGAGACGACACACTGGAAATCTCAGCGTAGGATCGCCCCCACTAGGTAAAAAGACGACCTGACAAAAGTTTCTGGGAGCTGTTAGATGCAGGCCGTGCCAGATCAGTGTGAGAATTTATGGGACCGAAATATTATCGTTTTAACACCGATAAAACAGTACTTGATAAATCCCGTATATATAATATTACAAAAAAAAGTGTTGCTATTATGGAAAGACGGGAAAGACTTACGAGGAAGACTTATATACCTACTGTTGAGAGTGCGATGCGATACATTACGCGACGTGCAATCAAATTCACGTCTCATGAAACGTCTTCTTGCTGGCTAATATCTAACACTGAAGTAGCTTATAATTTTTACTTTTCTACATCCATAAAATTCAGTGGTTATTATCGCTGTCATCTCACAACTTCCTCCACCCGTCAAACTGACAGGTGCCCACTGGTTCCGTACATCAATCATCGGAGTGAAACAATCGCCGAGGTCAGCTATTTTACGCCGATGACAGATTGTCAGTAACTATGAATTATTTGATGTATTCGTGATATGGTGTTTTACCGTGTCATGGTTCATATTATTACTGTTTTTATGGGCTGTGTCGAAGGTATAGCTAGGAAATATTCTATTTTTAGTGCTGCTACTCATTATTTTATTAATTATCCGTTGTCAGTGGTAGCTTCTTGCGAAAGAGTTCGTCCGAGAAAGACCACCGTACATATTTTCCCAGCTAAGCAGTCATGCTGGCATTGTTGTATTTCAGTTAGAAAGGCTTGATGGCTCCAGACACCTTAGTGTCTAGTAGGAAAACTGATTTAATTTATAATGTTAAACATTAATTTAGAAGCAAAGTTTTGTAGAAACATTTAATAGGAAAGATCGTTCTCGTAAATCTATAGACCGTTTTAAGTAGCATTACGATTAACAAAAACATCACTTTAGCAAGTTAGTATTCTTTGCTGGTGATGCCGTGTCATAAGGTCAAAGAGCAGTATAGAGATGATATGCAAAATATGATGTGATTGATGATATAGTCAATGAGAATATAACTTGATAAATATCGGAAAAATCAAAATGTTCTTACTACATAGATAAATGTGTGTCATGTGTCCTGCCCATTCTTACTTATGGTTCCGAGACATGGCCGCTCACAAAGGAATACATGCATAAGATTAGAGTAGCTTACCGGGCAATGGAGCGAGCTATTTTCGGTATATCATACCTATGGACCACATACCCTATGTCGAAATCCGACGTCGCACAAAGGTTGTGGACATGGGTATGAGGATCGTAGGGCTGAAATGGAGATGGGCTGGACACTTGGCTAGGAGGCATGACGGGTGTTGGACGAAGGCGATTACAGAGTGGTGGCAAAGTGATGCTCGTAGACTAAGAGGCAGACCACCCGCCAGATGGTCGAATGACATTGAAAGGGTAGCTGGGTGTCAATGGATGAGACTCGCAAGGGGCCGGAAAGAATGGCGTAATAAAGAGGAGGCCATACCCAACAGTGGGTGCTGACGGGCTGAAATGATGAGATGATGATGATAGATATAATGTTTACATTATAACATATAGTATCATTTAACATTAAGTTTTAAAATGCAAATGACGTGATTTGACTAAATATTATATGCGAACTTTTAGCATTACTTTTAATATGAGTTAAGTAACTGAAATTAAATATTGATTTTGTTGAGTATTAAGAATTAAATATTTTTTAGTTGATTTTTTAATTAATCTTTGATAAACAAATTCAAGTATTATATTAAGGGTGACTTACGAAACAATGCCTCATCGTATTATGTGTCTAAATATGTTTATGAGAGTTGTCAAATCATACAAATACGTCACATTTAATCTTGTTTAGTCGATAAATATGTTCAGGGATCGCTGTGCAAGCTTCTTTTAATAAAATATACATAAACTAACATCACCATAAATACAGATGCTTGTAAACTAGAAGTTGTGAAAAATAAACCGGATGTGGCCAGATACGACCTTTCAAGTTCTCAACGGGAGGTCAAGGCCGAAATTGGAAATTTGAATTTAAAATATATCCCAAAACGTGTATGGGAATCGAGAAATTTTCATAAATTCTAAGCTTAGCATAAAATTTATTGTTTTTTTAATGTAAATTATGATGACCATTTTACGCAAAACGCCTTGTAACATGAAAAAGGTTTATGACAATTTTAATGCCTTCTTCCATTTCAATAACAGCTTTATATCATTTCTCAAATGAAAATATTATGTTTAACAAAAATTTTATGTTTTTTGTATCGCCGATTTTGTGTCGAGAGTTTTATTGCCATTCATTTTATCGTTATTTTAAGAAAATACAATTCTTATTTAGTTTTTATTTTGCAAATTTCTATTAATAAAGAGATTAATATTGTAAACTACTTTATTTTAAAAATCTCAGCTATTGATATTTGAAAATTCTAAATAGATATATATGATAATATTATTGAGCAAAACATCAATAATTACAGAACCAAAATACAAAAAACAGGAAACATAGGGTCTTAAATACTAAACTAAACACTGTTTAAAAAAATCCTATGCAAAAATAAGTAAGGCATTTTTTAAACACGCGCTAATCAGTGTTTAACTTTTTTATGGTAACAAGGTAATAATCAATAAACCGCTGCTATGCACAGTGACCGGTCGAATCGCTTAAAACGATTTCTTCCAGACAATCTTATAAATGAGAGGATTTTATGAAAGAAAAATAGGGGGAGACTAAAAGCAGAGTCCGCCTGACTCTGCTTTTAGTTTTCCCTTCTTTTCTTCCTATCTTTATATTTTCTTATTATAAAAGTTAGTTAGCCCGGTGAACTTCGTACCGCCATGACATTCATATAACGCGGGCTGCCAATGTACGTCAATCGGAAATCATTAGCTGCATCTATGTATGAGAAAATGAATTTTCTTCATAATTTTTTTTGCGTGAATTTTTCCTATATTTTAATAGTTATTCTGCTATTCGGGGTGGAGACAAATCCAGCAAATCAAATATCATCAAAATCGGTCCAGCGTTTCTTGAGTTATTATAAATTGTGTAACTAACCCGACTTTGTTTTATATATATATAGATAATTAGTTCCTTCTAGAATCTTTACATCTTAAACGTTCGCCGTTCACATGAGCTAATCACTCGATCCGGTGTATGCGTAGATTGTGTAGTCATTCTACTTTCTACATAATTTTTACAAGCCCGGTCTGTACTACATTATCTATTCTACGAGTTTCTGTACCTCCAACATAACCAACATAGAGTGTTGGTTATTATAAAGCCTCTATTTACTCTTCGTCATGTTCAGATTTCCGTAGTGGAACTAATTACGGATGGGTATCACTCTAAAGCAGGTAGACAATTTTCTAGTTCCATCTCCAAGTGGGTATTAAAAAAAATATTACAACGACATGGTCAAAGAGTAGGCCTTGCAGATAGTCAGATAAAAACAGTTTTTCTCGTTGAGTTTCGTCACATAATATATTTGCATTAATTATGGCGCACTCTATCTAATTAGGCGATATCAGTAACTAGGTATTCTGTGGTCGATGAGTAGGTCAACTTGGCAACTCGATCGATAACAATCTTTAGATCCATCGATAGATATGTCGAAGATCTATTATCACTTTCTGGTCATTTACATAGTGACTTGTCGAACTTTGAATTGATATTAATACGATGAATATGACTTAACATAAGCTCATAATTGTTAACTTTGGAAAAGCTGGGGAGATCTAAGTTGATAAGAAAAACTATCGGTCTTTATGACATCTATTGTATTAGATCACCGACTAGTTGACCCGCGGCTTCGCACGGATTTCAAAATAAAATATAGTCTACTAGTATTCTAGTTGAGTTCATACAAAAACTCCACAGAAAAAAATCTCTATTTTGTTTTTACAGAATTATCAATTTTCCGGGGCCAAATTTCAAAATTTTCTTTTATAAAAGGATACGGTATCCTGAAAATTACAAATTGAAAATATTCAAATCTGTTGAACCATTTTCGAGTTTTTGCCAGAATAGCGAAGGGCAATAGATTTGTATATATACCTTTATATATATATATATATACCATGAAGATTAAGTATTGAGCTTAGAGGGTCAGTAATCTGTGCAGCAGTTGTGGCAGCAAGTGGATGTGGGTCGGACATAATATCTGCTGAAGAACCGATCACCATTGAGGTTTACGTGTCCTAGAGTGGACTACGCTTGGGTAAGCAAAAAAAAATAAATTCAAATATTTTTATTCATTAAAATCACAAGGATCACTTTGAAACGTCAATTTTACTGCCTGTTCCTTCGCGACCAAGCCAGGAAAGAAAGGCAAGAAACAAGGCTGGTTGTTTTTTTAATGATCCTTTTACAATACATAATACAGAACATAAATTACGTCTAAATTGTAACATTTTGAACGAGTTGGAGCAATTTCAATCCCAAGCTTCTCTATCATCTAAATAATCCGATATTTTATAGTAGGCTCTTTTATAAAGATTTTGTTTAATTACGTTTTTAAATTTGTTAATTGTCAATTTTTGTACATCCCTTGGGAGTTTGTTATAAAGCGTACACCTTGCCCTTTAAACGATTTACTAACTTATGGAGTCTACACGTGGCAACAGCGAGTTTATCTTTATTTCTAGTATTAAAATTATGATTATCGCTATTTTTCTTAAACAAATTAATATTTTTGTGAACATACATTAGATTTTCATAGATGTATTGACAAGGGAATGTCATAATATTTATTTCTTTAAACTTATTGCGTAATGATTCTCTGGGGCGTCGTGGATGACGCCTGCCTACTAGATGTAGCGATGATCTGTATGCTGTAGGTGGTAGATACTGGATCAGAAGACCTGAAGGTTTGGCTCAGTGGCGTATCTTGTGGTGAATCCTACGTCCAGGTTGATGATAATGTTGACTATTAAAATGGTTTAATAATTTGTGCAACTCACCACCTTAACTCATGGTTAAACTATAGTTTAAGATAAGATTTAGTGTGAAAATACCTTTCTTGAAAAGCTTGTAGTAAAATAAAACTTTTGCTAAGGAACAGAAACCATAATTAAAAAGATTAATAACAAAAAATAGTTTGTTTGTAATTTAAACATAACAGTCCTACACAGATCTGAACTATAAAGTATAATCAATAATTCAATATAATTGAATCATTCCAGCTAATAGTGCTTTCTATACAGCTGACAGCATAGTGATTAGATCATGGAGATGATTGAAAAATTACTGTTCTAAAATGGTAAACGCGTTTGTTTTGCCGGCTTCGTTTGATGAAATTATTTTGAGATGGACTGACAAATTATTGTCCTATGATCTAAAACACAGATAGCAGACGTGGCTCTGACATCCACAAAATTGTAGTGGGATTGTGCTGGATACATTTGCCGTATGCCAGAAGAACTATGGGTGAAAACCACTACAGAATGGGTTTCAAACGGGCGACGGCCGCGTGGTAAGCCCAGGCGGAGATAGAGACATGAACTGTATGCATACTGTACATGGCGACATTCGTGGAAAGAGGCCTTTGCCCTGCAGTGGGATTCTCCGGGCTGATAATAATAGTAATAATAAATCTAAAAAAACTTATCAACGTGTATTAATCCTCCCCACACAAGCCATGCCCGACAGCCATAAAACGCCACCACATGAAGCTGAAAGCGGCCACCTAGTAGCGAAAACTCCCAACCACCACTTTTCCTACTTTTTTCCTTCACTTTTGGTCGGTGGCGGCCACATGACCACACAAAACGAGTAGCGGTGTTTTGTGGCGTGTAGCGTACACTGACGTCAACTGTGTGAAGCGAGTTCATATAAAATGTACAAAAAATGCAGTCCGCAGCTCAGTGGCGGCGTTTTGTGGCAAAAAGCAAAAGAGGTAAGGAAGGATAGTAGCATGTGGAAATCCGGAACCTCTACCTATCGCTTTGGAACTGACGTGATGTATGTGTTAAACAAAATTAAAGATTGAAAACCGAGGAGGTTTCTTTTTTGAATTACCCAATGGGATGTTAAAAAATGTATAGTTCTATAGATATAATTTGGTTTATAAACAAGCTGGTTGTATGTTTGGTTAATAATAAAATAAATTGGTACAAAAAAACACACGGCGCAGTACTAACAGAAAAATATACAATCATTAAAATATTCCTAAAATACAACTGAACGCTGCCAATGATCTATAGATATTTCGAACCATAAAACTGAAGAATAGATAGCGCAACTTCTCCAGGCGGTATTTGTTAGTAAGTTAATATGCATTTAGCTACTACGTTCATTAGTATTTATGGAATGACTGTATACTACACTAAAACGAAGCCGACGACTTTTATTAATTAATCCCATTGACCTCGTTGTTATTACTAAATCACAGAATCCGCTAAGCGATAAACTGTCGATTCCCAGATTTTATCATCGGACAAATCATCGTGTGTGTATTCTACCACGGTGAGAACTGAGAACCTTACGCACCTGTACAGTGGTTCTGCCGGTTATAGAGATGGGGTAAAGTTGATTTATCGATATCGATGGAAATAGGCGCGGACTAATTGAATCACGTGATTACAACCGTTCCGGATGCAGAAACTAGAAGCTGGATGTTTATGTTCAATAAAAAAATATTTTAGTTTATTAAGTCAAAAGTAACTCGTAAAGTTTAACAGATAAGAAAATACCGTTTCGAGAAAAACCTCTGTGACAGATGGATACAAGAGTTAATACGGGTTCTGTTTTTTACTTTAATGATATTTAAACATTAAAATAACTTTTTAAAAACTTTACTTTTAACATTAGTGAAAGCTTTTAATAATACATAAAATTCATACTCACTAAAATGGATTTTAAGTCAGCTATTTCAAAAGGTATCGAAAAATCACCTGACGATACGATTTGCCGTGGTATCGATATAATTTATCGATAGATCCCGGGCCTAGATATCACGCAGAGTTGTCCCGGTCCATCGCAGCTTCGAGTCACATGATAAATCACGCACTAATAGCTAGTAAACTCATTCGCTAATATAAAGAACTGCGGGTTTTGATTCTGTAGTTTTAATTATTTTATTACAGAAACTGTGATGCTCAGCAACAAAAACAAAGTTACCGTATTTCATCATCATCATTTTAACCCGTCTATGCCTACAGCTGAATATAAGCTTCCTCTTTATTACTTACACTATTCATAAGCCCATAGTGAAATACCACTGTTCTATACCATACGTCATCACTGGTACCACACACATATATATGCAAACTGATAATTACTCATTAACGGAAATCTATCATGTTGTATTATAATTAAAATTGTATTGTTAACAAGTTGTATGCCCCTGAATTCGTCTGAAATTTTCTGGTTCTCGATCGGGTTCAATTGTAAATCTAATCCAGGGACCTACTCAACACAAAACAAAATTCATCAAAATAAGTAAAGTCGATCTCAAGTTATGGCGTGACTAAGTGAAACAGGGATTCATTTTTATACATAGGTCTATCGATTCGTATCTCTATCGATTTAGTACACTATTTAAATTTATTAACTTAAATTTAATTTAGTTGAAGCGAAACAAAATTACCCATAAATATATCAATAAATATAATTACCAATACATCTTGTAGTTATCGATTTTATTGAAAGTGACGAGCAATAATCGATATGTCCAATCTATCGATAGATGCCGAGTCTAGATCTCACGCGGAGCTGTCCTGGTTCATCTCTAGTTGAAGTCATGTAATAAATCACGCACTGCGCAATAGCTGGTCCGCTAATCTGTTTTAAACATTGTGGTTTTGGATTTAAGAATTGTACTTAATTATTGATTTAAACGGGTATTTATCGCGTATGTACCTTTTTTATTTGTTATACCGACGTTTGGACTGTGTTGCAGCAGCAGGCCCGCATCTTCTAATATATGTTTGTAGCAAAACTCCTCCGAAGCGGCTGATTGTTATGAAATTTTTTGTATATATTCGGTAGCTCTGAGAATAGGACGTTAACTATTTTTCATACCCCTATGTGATAAGGGTGGTCCACCCCAAATTTTTTTTTTATTAAAAATATATATATATTTTTTTATGATTGGCAATTAAAAATAGATACAGATAAATTTTCACCCTTTTACCGGCCAACCCCTATTTTTTAATAGCAAAATTATTATTTTAATAATTTTCTACTTTGAATATAGACATAGTTGATTATAGTAGGTACGTGCACAGAAAAGGGCATTGAAAAAAAAATTAACAAAATTTATTGATTCTAAGGCGGTACGAAGTTCGCGGGGTCAGCTAGTAATATATAGAGAAAGAACCCCAGACCTGGCACAAATATTTTTGGATCATGCAAACATTTGTTCCGCGATGGGAATCGAACCCGCAACCTGCTGCATCTTAGACGGCTATTTGCCCACTGCACCACGGAGGTCGTCAATCATTTATATTGGATATAGTTTACTATCAATACAATTCCTGTATTTATACATTTTTTGTTTTTGATACTTAGTGCATTTCGCTTACGCTCGATTTAAAAGGCCAGATCCATCCCAGGTTCAAGATGATAAATCAGGCACTAATAGCCGGTAAACACATTCGCTAATCCGCGTCTGATGAATGCAGTGGACGTGCGTACGCGCAGCGGCCCACGGCTTTGATGATTTTTAGGGTTCCGTACCCAAAGGGTAAAACGGGACCCTATTCCGCTGTCTGTCTGTCCGTCTGTCACCAGGCTGTATTTCATGAACCGTGATAGTTAGACAGTTGAAATTTTCACAAATAATGTATTTCTGTTGCCGCTACAACAAAAAAAACAGAATAAAATATATATTTAAGTGGGGCTCCCATACAACAGACGTGATTTTTTTGCCGTTTTTATAGATTATGGTACGGAACCCTTCGTGCCAGCTGTAGACGTAGACCGGTTAATATGATGATGATGCAATACGGTAACTTTGTTTTTGTTGCTGAGCATTACAGTTTCAGTAATAAAATAATTAAAACTACAGAATCAAAACCCGCAGTTCTTTAATTAGCGAATGAGTTTACTAGCTATTAGTGCGTGATTTATTATGTAACTCGAAGCTGCGATGGACCGGGACAACTCTGCGTGATATCTAGGCCCGGGATCTATCGAAAAATTATATTGATATCACGACAAATCGTATCGTCAGGAGATTTTTCGGTACCTTTGGAAATACCTGACTTAAAAATCCATTTTAGTGAGTATGAATTTTATATATTACTAAAAGCTTTTACTAATGTTAAAAGTAAAGTTATGATTTTATTTGCAATTAATAATGTTCTATCTATCTAAACATCTTTTATATCGTGTGAATAAGGTGATACATTGCAAAAGTATTTGAACTGGTGAATTAGAAAAACCGGCTAAGGTTCAAATACTTTTGCAATGATTCACCTTATTCACACGATATAAACGATGCTTAGATAGATAGAACATTATAAAATGCAAATAAAATCAATTTGCACATCGTCATCATCATCATATCAGTCGTAAAACAACCGCTGCAGTGTCAGAATATTTACAAATGTTGAATTTCAAATATAATCTAACTTTCTATCAAGAATTAGACTCTTCAGGTACAAATACCTATAAACCTAGGTATTAACATGCAAATTATGCATTTCACAGACTTTGGTTAGTAAGCGCGGATCATTTCAATAAAACCTGCGTATTGCCTCATAAGAACGGCATATTTCTAAAGCATTGGGTTCAATGGAAGCGGTGACCGCTATATCCCCACCGTTATTTTACCGGCAAACTAAAATTTTATCTCAAATTATGTTTGTGGGATGCCACTGACTGGAAAAAGCCAGGAAAGCCTCCAGGTAGTATGTTTTATATACTACCTGGAGACGGAACAAGCATGACCTGATGTTAAATTGTAACCCTCACCACTACCGGTATTTAACCAAATACTGCCTCATAGATTAGAAATTTACCCTGTTAATGTATAGAATGCTGTTAAACATATTTTTTTAGTTTATACCACCTTAGGTGGCAAATAAGCATACTGCCCACCTGATGGTAAGTGGTTACGAACGTTTGTAACATCAGGTCAGTAGAGATTTACAGGTGAAAAAGTCTTATGTGCCTGTAATTTCACCGACATCCATACGCTTCGAACGCGATAATGTGAACATTTTTGCTTGGAGTCTGAAATAGATTTAGTACCCCCCCCCTCCCCCCCGGACGGATTGTTCCACATTTTTTCTCTTTTTACCAGATTACGGTAAAACCAAATGAAAGAGTTATATATTTTGTTGTAAAGGTACATTTACTGGGACTCTCGGTGTTTAAGCCGTCTTATAAAGGTTAGTGTTTCTGGAAACCAAGACTTAAGTACGCAAACGCAATTGACACTATCTGTGCTATCGGTAAGTAAGACAGAGCTAGATAAAGGCCGTCCCACACAGGACTGTGCAGTGCAACCGGTTCGGTTTGTAAGTATAATGAAAAATACAGCTCGATCCGTAATGCTTGTGTCCATTGACGTGACGATTTAAACAGTGTAGAATGAGGGATGATTTATAAAGCATGATATAGGATATTATATGAATTGTTTTCTTGAAGTGAAAACTTCTTTAAGCGCCTTGGGCATTTTTGAGATGGGAAAAAAACCATTGAAATCGCGACACTGTTACTGACACTCTCGACGACCTCCGTGGTACAGTGGTCTAATAGCCGGCTGAGACGCAGGAGGTAGCGGGTTCGATTCCCGCCGCGGAACAAATGTTTGCATGATCTGCAGATATTTGTTCCGTGTCTGGGTGTTTTTCTATATATTATAAGTAATTATTTACAAAAAAAAAGTACATAAGTATTCTATCAGTTATCTGGTTCCCATAGTACAAGCTCTGCTTAGTTTGGGGCTAGATAGCGCGGTGTGAAATGTCCAGCAATATTTATGACTAAGATGCAGAGGTGCTGGTTCGATTGTGTTGTGATAGTACCTATGTAATTCATGATATCTGCGATACAAGGAACCCTATAGATTTTGAAACTATAATATTTTTTTCAAATATTAACTTTTGAAACTATTTTCCGTAAAAACGGGAACTATAGGAATAATCAAAAACTCACAAATATCTCGGTTTTAGTGAAAACCGGAAACTCTGTACTATAACTATTTGGAAATGAGAAAAGAAAGTTTTATAACGTACAAGCTTCCGTCCTCAATTTTGCACGTAAGTTTTCTCAATAAAAGCATGACCCTCCTTCTTCAAAGTCGGGTAAGTAGCATTTATCTCAATCATAATTTATCTTTCTACCAAGTTCTAGTTGTGAAAACGTAGCAAACAGTAAGACAGAGTTACTTGAATTTATAGTATTAGTATCGATTAAGGTTGATAATGCGCACGCGCCTATAGGCTGTTAAAATTATAAGCAAAGTATAACTCCCTTAATAATTGACGGTTGTAAAACCACGGCTTGCCCTGTGCACTATCATTACTGGCTGTTTTTATTTGTAGGGTCGATCGAACACCTTGACTGAACTAATTGGAGAAAGTTATATTGTTTTAAAGGAAAATTTTTGAAAAGCATTAAATGTCAATAGTATGAATGAATTAACATTCTTTATTATACTTTACATTACAAGCTAGACACAACAGATATAAATAAATAAAAAAAATACAAATAAATGTAAGCATAATGGGCGGTCTTATCGCTTAAAAAAGCGATCTCTTCCAGAAAACCTTTGGATGGAGACCCAAAGTAATACCCCTTACTTACCTAAGATGAGTAGATATAAGCAAATATCTTGTGTACTTTTGTATCTGTTGCTAAGTGGCATTGCAGAAAGGTTCTTAAGAGGAGACCACACAATGGAAAGCGCAGCGTAGGACCTCCCCCTCCATTCACTAATTGGAAAGACGACCCGAAAAAGGTTGCTACGAGACAAGATCAGTGGCTCTGTTAATCTATGGTAGATACGTGGCTAAGGCTCATGTCCTATGATGTAATATGATCTTCACGCAGCCAGTGGTGCGGCTTGCTACTAGACACTATACAACCTGTTTTGCTATGTGCGACATTAATTTAAAACACACATCCGAAATAGTATTAACCGATTTTAGAGATGAGCTTAATACCGATGGCTTGAATAATTATTCAAAAATTCTAATTATTTTATTTCATCCATAAATTTTTAGTAAAATATGAAATCTTAAAACTATGTTAGTGCAGTTGGTAATAATTCATATTAATTCATTAAATAAACAATTCAAATACAGATTAAAAACAATTCACTAATTGATACATTTCTAATAAACAGTTTTTAACGTAAATTGGCGGTGCCTTTGCGATGATGCTGCATAGACAGTTTAACAGGTACCTACTTACATGATGAATGAATATGATTTGTTTACCTATTTGATACAGGCAATTTTATGAATATTTTAGGACTTCCTATTAAGGTTTGTTGAAAATCTAAAATATTCTGTTAATAAATATGATAAAAAAACCTATAGCCCTACCCGTGTTTTCATTTAATGTCGTACAAACAAAATACGTAGTATAAGCATCTTACAATTGATAGATTTATTGGCCTCCGTATTTTTAGGATAATGTCTCAACTACATCACACTAATATTAGAAATGCGAAAGTTTGGATGTTTCTTTGTTACTCAATCACGTCGTTACTGCTCAACCAATTTCGATAAAATTTGGTATTTAGATATAATATGATCTGGTTTCAAACATAGGCCACTTTTTTGACAGACCACGCGTGAGAAGCTGCTGGCGGAAGCTAGTCTCAAATAATTATTTAATCAAAGTAGGCAATTTCTAAGTTTATTGTAGTAGTTTGCGATTTTCCATAGTCCATAAATGGTTTCGTCAGCAATTGAGTTCACTGATTGAACTCCGTTGATTGTTCATTGTTAGTTGTTTGAATTGCTTCAATTTTCAATTCAAATACAGTTTGATTGGTGTTTTGAAGTTAATGAATTCACGAAAGTTTACTTTCTATTGATTTTAGGGTAATAAAAAAAATTACCACCAAAACGTAGGGCTTAAATTTCAGATCTAATAATTGAAGATTGGCAAGCGCTAAAGCCTGGTGGCAAATTGCAGCTGGGTGAAGGATGAGGTCAACACTGGCCTCAACAGAAAACCAGCGCTGCAGCATGGCAACATGCTGCAGCAAATGCTGAGCTGAGGACCCTTTCGCCCCCACACTTAGGAGTTAGTTATAATTTTAGATAATAAGTAACATTGTGTCGAAGGGAAAACTTCTTTAGACGCGTTAGGCATTTTTTGAAATGGAAAAAAACCATTGAACTCGCGACACTGTTACCGTTACCGACACCTCTGTATATGAAGTGAAAACTTCTTTAGGTGCATTGGGCATTTTTTAAGGTGGGGAAAACCATTAAACTCGCGATACTGTTACAGTTACCGACACCTCTGTATCTCATAATTGTTCAAGTTTTCACTTCTGTCGGCACTTCCGGAGTGCCACTTTTTTGTATCATTTGTTTCGTATGGTGGTAATAATAAATGTATTTTCCTTCTTTTCTTGCAATTGCTTAGTGCCTGGAACAACTTTCATAAAACTACTTATCCATACTAATATAATGAGGTAAAGTTTGTTGTTTGTAAATTTGTAGGGGATAATCTCAGAAACTACCGAACAGTTTCTGTAAATTCTTTTAGTGATAGAAAGCAACACTATCCTACATTATCACTTATATGACTTTAAGGACGATACTCACACAAAGCAGTTTTTCAGTGATCATATAAAGAGCCATTTGAAATATATTAAGAACCTGATGCTAAATGAAACTTGGTATTAGTTTGATGCCTTTGTATATCTGTTAGTCATCTGTATGCTTAATTACTGATTTAAACGGGTATTTATCACGTATGTACCTTTTTATTTGTTATTTCGACGTTTCGACTGTGTTGCAACAGCCGTTGTTGTGGGCAGACTTCCCGCAACTATTTTATTAACGAATAAAAAAGTACATAGGCGATAAATACCCGTTTTAATCAGTAATTATGCACAGTGATCGAGTAAGTTTGAAAATACTATCTGTATGCTTTTCATCGGTATCGTAGGCCTCAAGCGGACTATTGGACTTGTTTTGAATTCTGGTGTTTGGGACAATGGTTTTTGTGGATTTAGATTGCACTATCCAAATCGCTACTTCAAAACTCAGAGTTTGTTTTATTTGAAAAGAAAATCTTATTAGGTTTATTTATAATTTATTCTCAAACAGATAACAATTATTCGAGTTACGGTAGGTAGGTCCTCAATCAACTTATTCTGTTAGATCTTTAGTCACATGATTACTTTATTTAGTAAACATTTGTTATATGTTGAGTAAGTTTCGTTTTAAATGCATTAAATGAGTTTTCACTTATTATTTGTGAGGGTAGTTTATTATTGACTAGCTGTTGCCCGCGACTTCGTACGCGTTACACTAAATGTGTAGGTAACCTAGAAATAACGCTAAACTCGCTGTTGCAACTTAACTTGACACCCCATTTTTATCCCATAGGACCTATTTATGGGATTTATGGGATATAGTCTACGTATATACAAAATTTCATCGATATCGGTTCAGCAGTTACAAGGTGATTGAGTAACAAATAAACAAATAAATACACAAACAAACACCCAAACTTTCGCATTTATAATATTAGAGTAATATACTTGCCCAGTGTGAGTGTGTATATACCTAACTATTACCTATAGACAAATTTTTCAAACTGATTTAAAATCACTTCCGTTTTCGTTACACATTTTCCGTTATTCAATGGGATATTTTTAAAAGTACTTTAGATCTTGCTTCTAGTGTTGCATGCATTGTTTTAAAGCTAAAGTCTATTAAATACAAAACGATAAAGGTCTAACACTTAAAAATAATTGTTCATGTACAAAGCAACGAACAGCGAACAGTACGAACAGTTAGTGTGTTAATTGTCAATCCGCTACCAACAACAAGAAAGCAAGAGAACGTATTGTTGTGTGAACTCCAGACCAAGATCTAGAGGGGCAAGCCGGGGTGCTAGGGCAATCCCGGGCCCCGGGCGGCAACCTTAAGATGATCTTAAACGAGTATCATTTCACGGCAATGTGTTGCCTGCAATCACTGGAAATGTGTTTGCAATGCCCGTCAATAATACTAATACGAGTACAATCTGAGGGTTTCCTGTTAGGCTATGACATGGCACGCTTCAAGAGAAATGTAAAAAGGTTTCTACAGGTTAGGGAACGCATCGACAATAACCCGGGTGTTGCCGGTGTTAATAGGCGACGGTAACCGCTTACCATCAGGTGGGCCGTAAGCCTGTTTCCCCACAAATAACATAAAAAATTTTGTATAGGTATATACGAAATTTTGAATATTTGTTTGTTTGTTAGTCAATTTTGTCGCCGCATCGTAATGACTGAACGGTATGTAGATAGGTACCTATATAATATATAATGTAAGGACCTATATAATGTGTTACACTTTAAACTAATTGTATTGAAGGGACGGTTTTTACACAAAACAATTTAAATAAATGTCTTTATAAAATGTTCTTATTTCATAATCAATCTCGAGAAAATCGATAAAATACTGCTCGACGAAATGTTAGAGACCTAGCGTATAATTATACGATGCCACAGATTACTAAAAAGTAACTACGGGCCGTTCAACAACCCCGTTCGTTCAATATCCCCGCCCAGTCAATGCACCCAACCAGTCAACAAAGCGCGTAGTGTTCGTACGGCAAGGCATGTTAGGCGAAAAAACTCAAATATAAAGTTTATTAAATAAAAAAAACATTATTTATTAATAAGTGTCAAAAAATACTCCGTCATTCGTATGTCGTTAAAATTGTAACATCTTATATTGAAACAAAGGTTATTTTTTATTGACAAAACACGTGTGCGAAGCCGCGGGCGGAAGCTATTATTGTCACAATTTGCCGGCCAGATTGGAATACGATAAAATCTAATGTTGTATTGTGGGTGTTCGGATGCCAGCATAGTCGTGGCGCCAAATCTTAGAATTTGTCCCGGTTCGAAAAAATCATCGATCCGAGGCTGGCAAACTCTCCTTTTATTCAGCCATAACGCAGCGTGATACCGTAAAGGCTTATAACTTGTACGCGGTTGCATTGCTTACTTACCGTAAGTATTATTGCGATGTTTGTCTAAGAGGTTATTTCTTGAACACTATTTATTTGTCCACGCTGTCTGTGTGGAGATAGAAAAAGTTACCTTTTAAAATCTTAATTCTTACTATAAAATCCTGTACTATAGTCTCTTCAGCCTAATATTATTATTATGTTTGCGGGTAGAAAACTCGTTTTAGGTTTAAACTAGCTTTTAAACATGTCTATACCTCCGACGACCTCCGTGGTACAGTGGGCGAATAGCCGACTGAGACGCAGGAGGAGGTAGCGGGTTCGATTCCCACCGCGGAACAAATGTTTGTCTGATCTGATAGATATTAGTTCCGGGTCTGGATGTTTTTCTATATATTATAAGTATGTATTTACAAAAAATAAATATATAAGTTATCTATCAGTTATCTGGTTCCCATAGTACAAGCTCTCCTTAATTTGGGGCTAGAGAGCGCTGTGTGAAATGTCCAGCCATATTTATTTATTTATTTATACATTTTCGTCTTTTATTTAAATACTAGCTGTCCCGCTGAACTTCGTACCGCCTTGACATGCATATGACGCGGGCTGTCAATGTACGTCACCCGCTGCATCTATGTATAAGAAAATGAATTATCTTCATTATTTCTTTTTGCGTGAATTTTTCCGATATTTTAATAGTTATTCTGCTATCCGGGGCGAAGACAAATCCAATAAATCAAAAACCATCAAAATCGATCCGCCGTTCTCGAGTTTTATGTGTTCGAAGAAACTGGCTTTGTTTTAACCTATATTTAAAGATTGCTGGAAAGTGTTGGATGCAGACTACACAAGATCGTACGCTCTGAAAATTTAATGGAGAAGCCTATATTGACCACAATTTTGCTAAATCTTCGTGCTTCATCTTAGACCACATCATCGCACACATCAGGTGTGATTGTGGTCAAACGAAGATCTATCTAGTAAAAAAAATTAAAAAAAAACTGGTCAGGGCGTTATTTTTATACCTACAGTGCGTATCTCACGAGTGTAAAAGACAGACAGCAACATATCTGCATGCATATTAAGGCTATCGAACACATCGTACAGCGAATCCAGTGGATCAATTCTTCATAATATACAATAAAAATATACCTAATCACCTCACTCGGTCCGTTTGCGCCGACTTTTGATTTAATACCGTAACAAATGCATTCCGACAAAGCACAAATCATAATGCAAGTTTAATGTTAAACCAAACATCCTAATAACGGCTTATCACTATAAATTGCATTTTTATCGTTTCTGTTACATATTACAATAATGTTGACAATTATTATAGGTTTAGTGTAGTATGCGTTTATCGGCTATTTAAGTATCAAAGTATACTAGTGGTTCGCCCCGAACTGAGATCTCGCGAGTCTCCGATTAAAACAAAATAATATTATTTGTAATCTTTGACTATCAAAATAGTGCCACGAAGTAAATAACCAAATAACTTGATTTACAGTTTCATTCAAATTACAGGTAACGGGAGTTCATGTATTTTGGTTACAGTTTTTTGTGGTACAAATGGCAGTTATTCTGGATTTCAGACTTTTGCCTATATTTGTGATATTTAAGCTACACGCATACCAAATTACAGCATTGTGGAGTCACTGGCTGTGAATTTTGTCAAAGTTCAGTTTTTATTATGGCTATGGTCTGAAAAACTATAAAAACTTTACTAAAAATAAAAACACAGTCTAAATGTACTAATCAAGACCTTTAATTTGACGTCACATTGGACCTTATAGTCTCATTTTCATTTTATTTTACCCCACTTGAACCCCAATATCTCAACAACCCACCCACATTTTTAGTTCATTTAGTCACACCAAAATTGTGTCATCACTACCTACCTATGTATCAAGTTTCACGATGATCGGATCAACGCTTCGAAAGTTATCCTCGGACAAACAAACATACATACATACATAGATACAACGCCGATTTGCCCAAGTCGATTTAGAGATCTCGCTTCGCTGGATCGGTTGGAAGTGAATCGGTTAGTTTGGATTGACATTTATTAATAGATCAAATCTTGAGCTACGAAAAAAACTATTCATTGAAGGTAAAACTTTGATAATATAAAAAGCGATGACGTAAAATGATAGACTGAAAAATTCTTAAGCTTTGTAAAAATACTAATTCTAATTCTAGGGTGGAGGGAATATGATCGTCACTGACTTCCCGCATTGTGGTGTATGTGAATTACCCCCCTTTTAACCTGACCTCCGCTATAATTACTAGTGAATACTATATACAAAATGTGAATACTAAACGGGACAAAATTCAATAATTTAATCAAGTTAACTAAAATAATAATATAAGCACTCAATTTATTACGTAAATTCAATGTGTAAGATACACATTGACTTTAAGAGGAGCCTTCGAACTGATTTGGATTACATAATTTACAGGTGTGGTCAATATGGTCACATTTAGTATCTTTACTTCTTATTGTCGAAGTACTGCATAGGTATGACATCACGTCTTTGTCCGAGTGGGCAGACAAAAGCTTCGTATGTGCTTACATAGAATAGTCACTTGCTATTGTTACGTGCGAAATATTTTGGATGTGGCAGTTTATGCCAGATGAGTTTGCAACTTATTCAAGAGAGAATAAAATACGATTCACGATAAAATTGATTTCAGAGTTGGTCTTTTTGATGGTTTACTCCCGAAAGTCCTACCCGCTACCTCCCCGCCAGTGCGTACAGGCCTTATAACTGGTCAATTACTACAAACATACATACTGTAACATCGACAATTTCATCCCACTAATATTATAAATGTGAAAGTTTGGATCTTTGTTTGTTACTCAATCACGTCGTAACGGCTGAACCCATTTCGATGAAATTTGGTATATACGTAGATTACCTGGATTACTACATAGGCTACCTTTTATCTAATAAATCAGGTCCCATGGGATAAAAATGGGGTGTCAAGTCAAGTTGCAACAGCGAGGTTAGCTATATTTCTAGGTTTAGTGCACATTTAGTAGTGTAACGCGTACAAAGTCGCGGGCAACAGCTAGTATTAAATATTTTTAAAAACAAATTACCCGTCCAGTTACAAGACTTTTTGTGTTAAAGTAACGTGTTTTCTAATTGTATGTATTTCATAGTCTTTATTTAATGGCCTGTCTTTACTTATCCACTGTACGTAGTTTCTGTGTATTCGTTACTTGTGTCGAAATAAATGTCTATATCTATCTATCTATATGAGTGCCATATGGATCATAGATGACATGTGTTTTCTTTCTTTCTTTCTTACTTTCATGCAGACTTTAAAAGCTGGAAGGATGTTCGTAAGTTAGTGTTTAAAAGTTGAAGGTGACGTTTAAAAGGTAACCGGACGTTTAAAGAGCCATTTTCTGGTAAATAGAAAGAACACACTAAGACTTCCATTGCCTAAAAAATCTAGTTCAGTCTGGTCTAGATCACATAAAGGCAAGGTATTCAGGCCACTTGCTAATTAAATTGGACCTGCCAATTGTGTAAACCCAGCCCATTGAAGTTGGACTAATGCGAGCTAAAAGTGTCGCTAACGACGTAAGGCCTTGTCAATGACAGAAGGCTCGGTCGAATCTGAATTTAAAATCTAAATTCTGATTGACATCTCCGACAGTAATTTGGCATCCTGTGAAGCTGACAATTATTGGAGTTACCAATCTAATAGAAAATACTTTACGGTCCACGTACGGTAAGAGACATCGAGGCATGGAAAAAAACTCTAAAGAGTATTTTTAGTTAAGCAATATAAGTTGTGTGATGTTGCCAGGCAAGTTGAGCAACTGTCAGTTATGATTTTGAGTAATTGTCTCAGGAAAACACAGTCGAAGCAAAAACATTGCCAGTCTAGCAATGATAGATGCTTTATAACAAAAGCTTATTATTAAGTTTAAACGTCTTTATCAGACCGCACTTTTGTCAAAACGCTGTAAAAAGTAATGACTATCTTAAAGTTTAGTCATTAAGTAATACGGCCGCCTTAAACTTCTTTATAAAAGATGTTGTCAAAGGTAGAACAGATAAAAATACCACTTGAGTAAAACAACAATTATATCATATGAGATGCCGTGTTTTTAACAGAAGTGTTGTCGTATGGTCTATTTTCTGAAGATTATGTTATGTTGGGCGTAATATGCCGCATCCAATTATTAATTTTTGTACATCAACGTATTTCCTTAGTCCGAACAAATACAATAGAAGCTGCAGAGTGTTTACGGAGTATGTTTACTCATGGCTGACAAAACTGCGTCGCGTCATTACGTTTGTGTTAGTTCCGCGAGTTTATGAGACAGCTAGGACTTTAGGTGCCAAGTGTTTTTGGACTCCAGAAGTTGCAGAGTACATTAATATCCGCAGATCAGCCACACAGTTGGTGGTCCACTGTGACAAATGACTTAGAGCTAGCCAACCCAGGCTAGAGAGTTCTGCAATATTTTAACTCACTCAGTCAAGATCTTAACGCACCAAACAGGACCGTTGGAGCAGTCTGTAAAAAAATCTGTTCAAGAACTCATTTAGACATTGTATTGTGTCAATTTGTGTCTTTATAGAAAGTTTTTTAGTGGAGTTTGAAGTAATGTAAGACTTTAAGATATGGTTCTAGCGCATGAGAACGAGGACAGCCGGCACCAAATAATGCGATATGGCAAATACCATGAAAAAGGAGATCCAAATATGATAAAATAAAAAAGGAAACAATGTCTCTGTCATAGATTTCTAGAACGACTGATCTTTGTGGCTTGTCCAAGGCCACGGCTTCCAGCAACCCTTAATAAATCTTCTATCCCTAAAGTATGAAGAACTCTTGCATTTTCAATTGCATGGTCTTCACTGGAATCTCTTTCTATCCTAACAGCAGTCAGTTCTCCGAGCTATGTGTCATGGACACTGTCGCTTAAACTTGCTAATCCTTTTAGAACTTAGACATCTCTCATATAGGTACGGGTTATAATGTAACCTTACTTACACGTACGTTACGTACTACACAAGCAAAATAATAAAGCTAGAATTTATAAAGATCTTAGTGCAGTGGGTTTCAAAGTTACAAACTCCATAATGACGACACAATAGGCATACGCGTACTTCAACTTTACTGTGAGCTATTGAATTTCTCAATAGATACAAACCAAGCAAAAAAAAGTTCCACCGCACTAGTAGCCAGCTTCAACATTCCTACCGCCTCAATAGGACATTAATAAAAGCCCCCATTAAACTCCTAAATGTCGTTTATCTTGATTAAGATTTATGATAAGTGGTCGACGAGATTGAGACATACATAGGCCGGTGAAATGTTATGTTTTATTGTAGTAGAGTGAGAATTTAGGTTGAAGTTAATTGGAAAAAGTTGATTTGAATGCAACTGACTAGAACGAAGCTCTAAGCTTTTCTTTCTAAGCCTACGCTGCGTGTGGGTAGAAAACTCACAAATAGCTATTTTGCTTTGATGTGCGTTCCGATTAGCAGAAACACAGAAACTGTCGCGTCTCTGGTTTGATTGTAAAAGAGAGTGTTGGTTAGTCTTATATTCAGGTTGAAAAAGCGTGATTAAGTGAGCAATTTTTTGCAACTAAATTTAGTAAGAAGGTACTTATATTCGTATCTATTTATCCGACAAAAGTTACATACTAACAGTATGACATAAAACACTGTAAAACCCGGTTTATCTCGGTGCTTAGATACACTCGAACCGCTACACATTTTTTAGATACCTACTTAAATACCCTTACCTAAACATAATTATACTTAACACAATTACAACCAACCTTCCCACGCAAAAAGTGTTTTATTTATCAATAGTAGACTTGCGTTTGACTAAAATCTCCTTGATGGTAAGCGATGATGCAGTCTATAAATGAACGCTGCTTGGAAGAAGTCTGTTCACTCGCGTCTTGAAGACCACCAAGTTGTAATATCGGGAAAAACAGACTCAGGCAAGGTGTTCTAATTGTTGATTTTACTCTGGCACGCGGTTTCCGTTAGAATAACAGACGCTCAAGCCTCCGTTGATTTTATTGTAAAGTACAAATTACCTAGGTCATGTATAGGGTGTCCCAACATGAGCACCGGATTTTAATTTGCCGCCATTTTGTTAATAACTCTTATTATTTAACGAATTTTGGTAAAATATCTGGATTTGCACACGTACAAGGTTCAATTGGTGCAAAAAATCAAGGCAAAGGTACCAATGCGCAGCGCCGTGAATTTGCTGATTGGGTGTTAATGTACATGTATTGTACATCAACAAATTAATGCGGATTTTTCGAAGAAAATCATTAAACGTACAATAACATTAACATACAATAATTAAACGTTGTTGGTTTGAATACTTCTATAATTAATATTCTTAAATCGCGAGGTCTGTACATCAACTGTCAAAAAAAATTACCCTACAATTTGTATTAATAAAATGGCGGCAAATTTGGTTGGGACACCCCGTATATCATTGAACTCACAGCAATAAAGTCTATTTAGTCAAACAGTTCTTGATATTAATCTTTAAACATTTGCATATTCAGTCTTAAATAATATTATTACTTGATATACTTTGACTTTGCATGTTTGACTTTTGTTTGCTGCTTGAGCTGATTGAGACCAGGTTTTAAGCCATTTATGAAAATGTCTATCCACATTATTTTCGCGAAGATCTGGAACTTTCGCTCTTGAGCTCTAAAGGGGAGGCTTCTGTTCAGTAGAGGACGTCCTACGAATGTATGATAATAACGTTCTATTTTGGAGTCATGGTTTAACACAATACCTATTTAATTTATTCAATAACTTATCCTACTAAGAACCAGACAATAGAAACCACTCACGTTTCTGCCAATTCATACTCAAGTGTAATTACATACATTCTACAATGTATGTGTGTATGTGTACACTTCGCTTGTGGAATGATCTAAGCAGTGACTATAGTATGGGGTTCTTCAAAATGAGCGTTTTTTTTTTTTAAAGGGTCGGCAACCCGCTATTGCGACCTTTGGTGTGAAAAACATCGGTACGGCAACTGTTTAGCATCAGGTGGACTGTACTCTTGTATACATATATCATAGTAGTATAAAAAAATACAGTAAGAGATGTGTGACTAAACTTCAAGAAAAAAAAAAACCAAAGTGATCTAAATAAACACGCAAATTCGAAGTTAATTCCAAGCCGCATCAAGATGGCTAAAATTGGTATTCTTATCCACTGGTCAATGAATGTTTACTAGTTATTGTTAGGATAATGTATCTAGCCTGGTCACTTATCTCTTTATCTGACTGTACTCGTTAAGGATCATAAATCTTTGCCATATAACTGACATCTTGATGTAAATATCAAGGAAAATATACATAAGTATCGAGGAAAACTGAATACAATGGCCATTATTAAAATATTATTGTATATAATAATGTCTTGTAACAATAAGCCTGTCATTAACCACTGTCAAACGCGTATTATTAAAATATAATAATGCGTGAATGCATATACAATAACATTGTAATTGACATCCGTGTAATAGAAGGTATCGTATGCTACGATTAAAACATCCTTAATGTACCATATGTACATAATATTTTACAATATAAGATTGTTTTAATTGCATATAAAACTAAACATAATCAATGCCTACCCCATTTTTGTCAAAATTAAATGTGCTAAATTTTAATCCAATAAAACAAAAATATTCTAGTTGTAAAAATCCTTGTTAAAAAACAAAATTTCGGCCTAAAAACAAAGTTCTGTAAGCAAAAAAACCATTTACATCAAATGGGCAAAAATCAAAGCCACTAAAACTAAAATAGGTTTATTCAATATTCTCTACTGAATGAAATCGGTTTTTTGTTGAAAAGTTACTTTTTCAAAACAAGCTTTTATAAAATTCATAATCGGAACCTCAAGCAGATTCAAATGAGCCCTAACACTAGTAGCTTTCTATAATCCATTCAGAAGTTCCGTTGTCTAGCATCCGTCTCCATCATGAGACCACCTACACGGTACCATATTATTGCATTGTCACCGAAGTTACATATGCTCACTTTCAAATATTGCCAAATTTCAGCTCAATCGGTTGAGGGGAACGGGTTAAAAATTCAGTTGCAAGATTTCACCCGGACAAACATACATACATTGCAAGTTAATAAAAAGCTTTTAAAATAATAATTAACATTGTAAAGTTTGTTTCAAAACCAGCTCTAAAATTTAAAAAATGGCTACTAATGACGCATCCAGTAATACTCAGTCTCGAAAGTCTTCAAAAATCATTATCATTATATTTCTTGAAAAGCTATGAAAAGCTTAGAATAGTAACGGTACCCAGTAAACAGTCCCTAACTACGCTCTCATTAATACACATTATTGTAAAGCTTCAAACAAGCAAATGAATCAATTCACGATATCTCGACGTGTGTCATCTAAGCCCCGTCAGGTGCATTGTTGAAGATCTGATGCTTAGATGCGATGGTTGACATTTGTTTGTACGACCCCCTGGTAAAGATTTATCTGGAGAACAATGCTGGGCTTGGCAGTTTGATTTTGCATTTAAATAATAGTGTATTATTTTGTCCAGGATATTGTGTTGCGAATCAGGGTTAATTTTGTTCATGCTTTTCATGGCTATTAGTAAAGCAAACATTGTCACAAACAGTTAAGTAAATTCATAAAATACTAATCTATTTTGTGGTTTACTGGACAAAATACAATGCGGTTTTCCTAAAACAGGCAGCACAGAGAAAACTATTTTTTTGGCGCAAAAAATGATTGTAATCATTGTAGATTTTCCTGTGATACCAGTAAATTACAAATAACATAACTGATTCATTTCGAAAAAAAAGTGTGTGTGTACCTATGTATGCACGTTAGAAGTTATGCTTCTTTGGCGTAACAGAAAAAAACTACTTTGAATATAGTCAAGAGTTTTCACGGAAACTTGAGAGACAGTTATCAGCTAACTTCATCATGTCGCTTTTTGGATGTCGATGTGCACGCGCATCGTAAAAAAATAGAAGTATAACTTTAAAAAACATAATTTTTATATTTAAAAAACGCGGTTTTTTGCATTGTTATAGAAAGTTAATTAAATTCATTTAGGTAGCCGATTCGATATACGTTTCGATGATTCGATTATTATTCGATGATTCGGCCCAGCTATCGATTAAAGCGTTGGATTAGCTTTACGAAACAGAGATTGAATATTGATTGGAAATTATTGACGACTACTGTTGAGTTTATTAGCTAGTAGATAGTTAGAAGTAGGCCATCCAATCCCGCATGTTATTTGTGATCTCGGTATTTGCGGGACCGCGCAAAATAAATGTTAAAATAAAAATCATCAGGTATGCATTTAGTACTTTTAATTAGAATAATTACTTACTATTTAAGAAATTAAAATATATTAATAAATAATCAACATTCAGTTCAGTTTACTTCTATTCTATATCTGTTTATGTTGTTGAAAATGATTACGAAGGAAACATAAAGTGTCTAATGTCTCGTATGCCAGACTGCTTTGCTAGATAGCCTGTAGCAGAGAAAGCCCTTTCAGCTTCCACGCTAGTAGGTGGAATAGATTTAAGGGCATTATATACAAATGACAAATACTTGCCCATCGATCCCCCCCGATTCAAAGAGAGTTTGTATGCCACTCGCTAATCTCGCAAATCCCATGGATCCCGCACAGGTGATCCCGCTCCTAGCGGGGAAAATGATGCGGAATCTCGGTATTTCGAGATCTCGGAATACCAAGTTTGACCTAGTTAGAAGTGGCCGGACTTCAAGCCAAGGTAGCAAAATCGAAGTGTTATCTTAGACGAATGCTGTGAATGTATCGTCATCAATCACAACCTGAATTTATCCACGACTGGGTTATAGGCCGTGCCTTGTCTGTGCCATTCCTCAAAATCCAAGGGACCAATTCTACTAAACTAATTGATTCACTATGACAATGGTATCGTCGTAAAATGACCTCTATATATTCTTTTTAGTATCCTACTAACACAATCTTTTTTAATCGCAACCATTGCTATGACAACACCATTGAAAATCTAAGGATCATCAAGCAATTATAATCTTTAAATATTAGTATATTTTCATAATCGTTTTCTTATAAATTTGCTGGTCTCTGCTGTTGCCCAAAGTCCTATGCCATCCAGGTTCAGATGTTTGCTATATCGTCTGCCCATCATGCTGCAGTACAGCTTTCATTTCAGTATCCATTTGTATCTTTAGGTTTCTTCTTCTTTACAATCGTAACGCTCTTGTCAGAGCTGTCGTGGTCAACATGCTGTAGTTATTTTTGGCGGCAGATGTTACACGCCTCACGATATCTCGCCATTGGTCTCTGTTGACAGACGTTCTCGTGCATTCATACAGTTGGCCACCCACTACAGCTTTTATTTGATCAGTCCACCGCATGGGCGACCTTCTGCGCGACACTGACTCTATTGAGCGTCTTGTCGTACAAGGACTAGTGGAGGGCATCTTTAGGGTTATATCTGTCTAAATTCATATTCTGTAACAATTTCAGGCACTTACTACAGTGTTCAATCAATCTAAAATGATGCCACTTCAGCTTTCTAATCATTCATTATACCAGTGACTGCAGTTTGTTTACGAATCTCCTCATTTCTGATCATAGGAAAATACTAAGCATTAGCCCTCTCCTTGAACTTGATATATAATTCTAAAATACATTTGCAGGTATATCTAATCTTGCTGAATTATAACGAACTATACAATTCATTAACAGCACCATAAAAAAGCGAGTCACAGATCACAATAAGCTTTCTATTGGACAAACGAATTTCACCTTGATTTGGTTATTTATATTTATGGTGGGCAGACAGGTGTGTGTGTAGGTATACAGGTTGCGCTACATTTGTGAATTGTGACGTTTTAATATTGATGTTTTGGAAAATAATAGTGATAGTTGGTGTTGTTATGGAGCAGTTGTATTTGTTTATTGACACTTTTAAATTATAATTACTATTTTTTCTATACATGGAGATGGAACAAGCTTTTGACCCACCTGGTGTTAAATGGTAACCATCGCCTATAACAGTGAATTGCCTCGTAGGTCACGCATCTTAGCAATGAGCCCTACGATGCACTGCCCTGCGTCCGTCAACTTGAAGCATACAGTTATAAAGCCTCATGTACTATACTATTTTGTATGGTTATAGATAAACTTCTAATACGCACACTGTGAAAAATAAATTCCCCACCGCCTGTTTTACCACCCCACAGGAACAGTTCACACTTTATCTACCGTGGCCAGTCTGGAAGTCCTTAAACAGGCTCCGCACCCAAGTTGGCCGCTACAGACTTTATATGTGCAAATGGGGGTTCAGAGACTCTAACTTAACGCAGTGCGACTGCGATGATCCCACGCAGTCAATGCAGCAGTTGCTAATGTGCACTTTGTGCCCGAACACCTGCACGATAGAGGATCTAATAACCGCCTCACCTAATGCTATTGTTGGGGCCAAACACCATCCTATAAATTCCAACATACTATAAATTAAAACGTACAACTCTTGATACGCTACGAAAAAGAAGGTAAACTTCTTGAAATAATGGAATTACTGAAGCAAACGCATAAGGGGGGTCGTATCATTAAAATTACCCTTAGAAGGAGAATGGATTAGATTGGTAATTTTTAATTTTTATACGATCACTTTATATATTGATGTGTTTTAATTTTATTTATACTACCCGTAAACAGTAATCGCAATTTCTTCAATTATTTTCTTCACTAAATTTTGTACGAAAATACTAAACGCAGATTGAAGCCCCCTGTACATTGAACACGGCTGTGTCTAGAAGGAATGTTATTAATTTGGAATTTGTTACAGCCTATACTTAATCCTCTCGATAGTCGTTAATGCCCCGCGCATGTATGAATACATCACTAAAGTCTATTGTAAGGCTCAATTCACACTTGGACAGTAGATTGTATTGTTTTGAATTGTAAAAAAAGTTTTGTTTTACGGTTTTGGGTATTATAATACTGAAGTGTCAGAAATACAGGCTACCAGGGTGATATGTTAAATGACATTGGTAGGTTACGAGTATTATCGTTTTTCAAAGTTTAATTTCGCTTTTGATTGAAATAAAACTATTCACTACCTGCAACCCTAAAAATATCGTTTTTAGGGCTCCGTACCCAAAGGGTAAAACGGGACCCTATTACTAAAATTCCGCTGGCTGTCCGTCTGTCACTAGGCCGTGATAGTTAGACAGTTGAAATTTTCACAGATGATGTTTTTCTGTTGCCGTATGATGATACAGATGATGTATTTTATTCTGTTTTTAGTATTTGTTGTTATAGCAACAAATACTAAAAACAGAATAAAATAAATATTTAAGTGGGACTCCCATACAACAAACATGATTTATTTGCCGTTTTTATAAATAATGGTATGGAACCGTTCGTGCGCGAGTCCGACTCGTACTTGGCCACTTTTTTTATTTTAATGTCAAAGTATTAAAAAAATTAGTCTGAAATTAAATAATGACCTATGGGCCACAAAAAGAATATTATATATTATATTTTGTAGTTTAGATTAACTAACGAGAATTTTAACAATTATTAAAGTATTTAATCTAAATAATCACATTTAAACACAGCCTTATCGCCTCACTCAACGTTTCCATACAACAATAGCCCCAGAGTAAAATATTTCTAATCGATTAGTATTGCTTACCGTCGGTTCCTAACTTACAAAATAACCGACATTTCATGTTTATTACTAACTTTTTTGACTTTTTATATTTTTGTTCGTAGACAATTGGTTTAATTTGGAAGGGTCAGTTTATAAAACAAGTTTTAGAAGGAAAATTGTTGATTTGATCCGAGGTTTACTGAGAAATAATGACTAACTAGACACAATCATGTCTGTGGTATTTTTATTGTTCTCTAAATGTTTCTTGCGTCCGTCCTTGTCCATATTTCTGAGAAATTCACAATGAGCTAAATGACATTGCATCAAACTTATTAAAATACCTCTCTACTCATATAAAACATTATAATTGCGGATATTCTAACTTTTTTTTGTTTTAACTTCCAATTTAATTTGCGATTTTTTGGAGTTCGACTTTTATCTACCAAAAATCCAAATCCAAATCTTTTTATCCATTTAAATCACTAGGAACGTCAGTACAAGAAACAAAGCTGGTGTTCTTTTTAATGATCTTTTTAGAATACATAAGGTAAATTACGTCTAAATTATAACATTTTTGACCGAGTTTGAGCAATTTAAATCCCAAGCTTCTCTATCATCTAAATAATCCGATATATTATAGTAGGCTTTTTTATAAAGATTTTGTTTAATTACGTTTTTAAATTTGTTAATTGTCTATTTTTGTACATCACTTGGGAGCCATTTAAACGATTTACTAAATTTATTGAGTCTACAAGTGGTAACAGCGAGTTTATCTTTATTTATAGTATTAAAATTATGATTATCGCTACATATCACTCAAAATATGACAAGTTTTATAGATAGTAAATTGTATAGGGGAAACTATCGATGATAATAAATAGGTACGGATCATTTACTAAAATAAAGGCAAATGAAAAAAGGTATTAGACTTAATTTAAATAAATATATAAAATAAATATTGGCTGGACATTTCACACAGCGCTCTCTAGCCCCAAACTAAGCATAGCTTGTACTATGAAAACCAGATAACTGAAATTATACATATATACTTTTTTTGTATATACATACTTATAATATATAGAAAAACATCCAGACCCGGAACAAATACCTATCAGATTATACAACATTTGTTCCGCGGTGGGAATCGAACCCGCTACCTCTTATTTATTATCATACTTTTTTTCATCAATGATAGGCTCGCGTTTGATTATAATCTTGCCTGATGGTAAGTGATGGTGTCTCCATACATTGTTTAAATACGTGAGAAAAATACCCCCTTTAACTTACCATACATATTCAGAATCACACTGTATTATATATCCGGGTTATATATATATATGTCGGCGCACGGCAATTAGGATTATGAATTGTGAAAGCTTATTAATTAAATTATTGAATATCAAATCAAATTACGAATTAAGTTTCAGCTTTCTCCGTTAAAAGGAACATAATTGTTTGTCGTTTTTTTCAACGATAAACAATTACGTACTCATCATTATTTTGAGATGATTTCTAGACCTGAAAAGTAGTTCTAAATTAAAATTCTGATTTGTAGAAGGCAAGCGATGGATGTCACGGGTGTTTGCATTAAGATAAACTGAAAGCAAACACTCGGTTGAAGCCTTGAACATCGCATTTATTTAAACAGATTTATTAACAACGGATGTTGATTGCTTAAAACTAAAACTAAATTAATTTGAAAGTTCTAAATACGTTTAAAAATTAATTCATTAATTTATGGACTAAATTTGTAACTGTAACAATTTATTTGAGATTTTGTGAGTAATAGTTTCTTAAATTGACTTAATGTAATGACTCTCAAAAAGCAACCGGGCGACCGACGACACTTTTGAGGGTGAATCCTATGAGTACATATAAAATGAACAAACGATTCAGCTATAATTAAAAAAAACGGTTAACTTTCTTGACTCACTTCACAACGCATAAAAGCGAACATCCTAGGACAGGTTTTAAAAGAAAATGTTCCGTTATCCAGTGGCGTAATATCGAAGGAAGCTGTGTCGTTTGAACTGTTGAGTAATCTGCGTTTAAGGCTTTATACTACCACTATGATATGGTAGCAAATAAATGTCTATAATATAATATTATATTTGAACAGTACGTGCATTAACAAAAATCCCGACAAGTGCAAGTCTGACTCGCACGCCGTGAATTCGGTAAAAAGATTTAATTTATTTGATACTAGCTATTGCCAGTGGCTTCGCCCGCGTTGTTCTGGGGTGCAAAATACATATATAAACTTTGACATCCCATTTGTAACCCATGGAACTGATTTATGGGATAAAAAGTAGCCTATGGAGTAATCCAGGTTATAATCGACGTATGATTGAGTAACAAACAAACACTCAAACAAACAAATAAATAAACAAACATCCAAACTTTCACATTTATAATATTAATGTGTACATATTAACGATTTTTGAAGTAAAAACTTCTTTAGGCGCGTTGGACATTTTTTGAGATGGGGAAAAAACTATTGAACTCGCGACACTGTTACCGTTATCGACACCTCTGTATATGAGTATCTCATAATTGTTCAAGTTTTCACTTCTGTCGGCACACCCGGAGTGGCATTTGTTTTTTGTGTTGTGTTACCTTACTTTTTGTTTAATAATGATTTGGCATTGTGGTTAACTTTTCGACTTATTGTGTAGGCGTTCGGTTCGTACAAAGTTATTACGGCATTCGAAATGATAGACGTGAAATCGGACCTATTATATTTGCTTATATGTTATTCTTGTATTTTTCCAGCCAAAACAACTTACTTTACTTTCATTTTAAAATAATACCTTAGACAAAGAACATACATTTAACTCAAGAAACTTAAGTAATCCCAGAACACCAGCCTACTGGACTTGCGTAAACGCGTACCTCGGATGTTGGTGATTACCGCGCCTGCGCCGCTTAAGGCTTATTTACTAGCTACTGGCTAGCGCGACTTGTTCCAGCCGCTAACCAGTTGTAATTACGGTCTATTGTTGGGATGTTTGAATGGGTTTAGTCATTGAAATGAAGATCATTTTTGATACCTTAATAAAGGTGAGGTAGTTATTTGTCCTTCTAAAACCTACAAATGAATTTAATGTTTACAAAATGTATGAATATTTACTTTTGCTTTACTTTGTTTAAAGTATTTTTGAAGTTATACTTCTTTTGGCGCGATGAAGAAAAATGATGAGAGTGAATTTTTACGATGCGCGCGCACACCGACACATAAATTTAACAGCATGAAGTTAGTTCTAGGTGGTATGAAAATTGATAACTATGTTCAAGTTGTATATTCTAGTATTTTTATATGTAGAACACGTGTTTCGTAAGGGTACAATTAAACAGTGTGAATAAATAAATATTATTTTGGTGTTTTTATTAAATCAATTTCATATACGACGGTGATACTAATAATTTATTTAAATAAAATCTTTTTGATTAATTTTAATATTTATCGTTAATCACTACTGCATTTTAGTTATTTTTTTTCCATACGCCAAAGAAGTATAACTTCGAATGCGTGTACATAAGTACACACACTCTTTTTTTTTATATTTCATTTGTAGACACACAAATTGACGGGCCTCCTGATGTTAAATGGTCACCGCCGCCTATAAACTGCAGCACTCGAGGTACTGCAGTCGCGTTGCCTAGCACTTAAAACCCTATTTACATCTCTCTTGAAGGCGTTCATTTTGAAGCCCACTGGAAAAACCTCCGGACGAAGGTCATTCCACATCTTGCAGGTGCGTGGAAGAAACGAGCGGGTGAAACGCACCGTGTGTGACTTCCACGCATCTACAATATAAATAATAAATAATAAAGAAATATTGCTGGACATTTAACACAGCGCTATCTATCCCCAAACTAAACTGAGCTTGTACTATGGGAACCAGATAACAGATAAAATACTTATATACTGTTTTTTTGTGAATACATACTTATAATATATAGAAAAACACCCAGAAACGGAACAAATATCTGTAGATCATGCAAACCATTTGTTCCGCGACGGGAATCGAACCCGCTACCTTCTGCGTCTCAGCCGGCTATACGCCCACTGCGCCACGGAGGCAGTCAATATATAATATGTGGGTGAGCTTGTGGCCAACGTTGCAATATATGCTTTATAGTATGAAATAAACGATTTTCTGATAAAATAACTCTTAATGCGTACTTTTTATTGTTAAATTTATATTTATTCCTGTTACAATAGGGATGTATTACATTTAATAAAGTCTACGTCATAAATGAAAGCGCGTTGAAATATTTTGTATGAATATTTAGCTAATCTCATTTGATAACGACTTTTGTGTAATGCCGGACAAAAAGAAGTTTAATTTTATTGATATTTTTTTGTTGAATGTCAGCTTCTTTATGGTTTTTTAAATTACTAATACAAGCATTAAATAAAAAACTGACTTTTATCATACACAGGTTATTTTACAACTGTTATAGCAGCCAAGCATATAAAAACACAATTATTATTACCTACTAACTCCCTTGAGTTAGCGACTAGTTATAAACACATTTTAAACCTAAACCTATAACAAACTCGTAAAAACAAATTAAGTCATTATTTCTCAGCACTCTATAGTAGCATGAATATCATTATGTTTATTTACCTCAGAAAGTACTAGATATCTTGCCAACTAGGTGCAAGTAGTCAGACCAGTTGACTGCGCCGTTCAAACGAGGCACCGTGAAAGTAGATTGCTATAGTCTAGTAGCCGGTCGGATAATTTCCATGAAAATGTGATTTTGCTGGTTACAATTGATGGAAAATGGCCGGGCAAGTATGTAGGCTTGTACTGTAGTTTACTTACGTATGTACTGTAGTTAAAGTTTATGATGTTTCCAGTACCTGTAAGAGAGAAGAGTTTTAATGACTTGGGCAAATAGAAGCCTATTCTGAATCTGTGTAATGTCTAACTATAGTTATGGGTCCGTTTCATCAGTTAACCTGTTTCTTAAATTGGTATCTATCAGTGCACCTTACTCTCAATCAATGAGTATGGCCATTGGTGTAAAAGATTCTCGAGTGGAGACTCCCACTAGATGGAAAGATCACTCAGGCCTTTCAATCTATCGCTAAGGAAAATAGGGGAGGCCTATTTTTAGCAGTGGACACTCTTTTGCTAATATTCTTTTTTTTTTAACTAGCCTACATGTTCCCACTGCTGGGCAAACGCCTCCCCCAACTCCTTCCATGTATTCATGGTTGAGGGGTTTGGACCCACCACGCTGGTCCAATGGTGGTCCGCTGGTTTGTTGATCTGCAGGGTGCACCACGGGCAGGTTAGGTTGGCTTGAGTGCCGAAAGATGTTATTTGGCACCCCAGTATACTTAAATATATTCTAACCTAAGGAAATACGAGAATAGGTGTTTTTTTTAATAAGTACACACTGTGAAATATAAGTAAGACATTAAGTTTTAGACAATGCGACTGCAGTACCACGAGTCCTGCAGGAGTTTATAGGCGACGGTGACTTAACATCAGGAGGCCCGTCATCTTGTGTGTCTAAATTTATATATACTTATATTAAAACAAAGTTGGATTTGTTCGAACACGTATAACCCGAGAACGGCTGCACCGATTTTGATAATCTTTGATTTGTTAGATTTGTCTCCGCCCCGAATAGCAGAATAACTATTAAAATATCGGAAAAATTCACGCATAAAGAATTATGAAGAAAATTCATTTTCTCATACATAATGATGGCAGATTTTCAATTCTACCGGGAAGACTTAAATTGACAGCCCGCGTCATATGCATGTCAAGGCTGTACGAAGTTCGCCGGGTCAACTATATTGTGTATATTAGTGGTTCGCCCCGAAACTAAGATCTCGCGAGTCTCCAAATAAACAAAAAAATAATAATCGTAATCTTCGACAATCAAGATAGTGCCAGAAATGCATAACCACTCAACTTGACCTACAGTTTCATTCAAATTATAGGTAACGGGAGTTTATGTTATATACATGGTTATACAGGTTATACTTTTTTGGGATAGAAATTGCAGTTATTCTGGATTTCAGACATTTGCCTATATTTGTGTCACTTAAGCTACATGCATACCAAATTACAGCACTGTGGGGTCCCTGTGTACTCAGTGAATTTTGTCTAAGTTCAGTTTTTATTATGGCTAATAACTCAAAAAATATAAAAATTTTACTAAAAATAAAAACAGAATCTAAATGTACTACTGAAAACCTTTTGTTTTACGTCCCACTGGACCTAATAGTCTCATTTTCATTTATTTTACCGCTCTTGAACCCCAATATCTCAACAACCCCCCAACATTCTTAGTTCATTTAGTCACATCAAAATTGTGCTATCACTATCTACCTGTGTATAAAATTTCACGTTGATCGGATAAACGCTTCGAAAGTTATCCTCGGACTGCCTCCGTGGCGCAGTGGGTGTATAGCCGGCTGAGACGCAGGAGGTAGCGGGTTCGATTCCCGCCGCGGAACAAATGTTTGCATGATCTACATATATTTGTTCCCTGTCTGGGTGTTTTTCTATATATTATATGTATGTATTTACAAAAAAGTATATAAGCATTCTATCAGTTATCTGGTTCCCATAGTACAAGCTCTGCTTAGTTTGGGGCTAGAAAGCGCTGTGTGAAATGTCCAGCAATATTTATTTATTTATTTTTATTTACAAACAAACATACATACATACATACAACGCCGATTTGCCCAAGTTGATTTGGAGATCTCGCTTCGCTCAATCAAATATAAAAAAAAACACTGATTAGATAGTAAATACCAATCTAAAACACAGGTAAACTTATGAAACGATTCCATGACATCAATTGTTGTATTTTAAAACCACTGTTAAAATTATCCTAGGTATAGTTAAACATTACAAATATATAATTTTGATTTAAAACAGAAATAGCTCTAATAGTACACAAACAACCCTATTATAATCATTACAAAAATAAGTACTTATAAAGTAAAAAAACCTAGTTCGATTTCACATGCCGATACCGTTTCTCGTCTATCGTTAATTTATTATTGGATATGACAATGAGAGACAAAAAGTGTTCGAGTCGACCATACTGGACAGGAGCTGATTCTATGATATTGATCGCAGGTTCCGTATAAATAAAATATAAAGTAAAATTAGAGAAACTGTTGAAAAGTAAATAACAGGTTCCATTGAATAAAATTTTAGTACTAGAAAAAAAAATCAACGCCTTATGATTCGGGCCTCTTTAAAGTAAGAGTAAATAGGTTTCTTCTAGATCTTCGTGCTTCATCTTAGACCACGTTTTCGCTTACCATCAGGTGAGATTGTAGTCAAACAAAGATCTATCCAGTAAAAAAAAACTTTGCTTTGGAAGATAAGATTGGGCTGCCCTTTAGGGTCTTCGGGCGGTCTATAAACTTTGACTAAGCTAGCAAAGAATAGGAACAGAAGTTGAGTTTAGTGCAACTAGGTAAAACAGCCGCATGCAAAGACAGGTGCGCGCGGACTCGGATCTTGGAGCAATTTGTTCAAAGCTTCAACCGACTTTATCCGAGATCCTCGTACTCGTAAGTCTATGTGTACGTGCGCTTGTTTTCATTCGTTGTACGAAACTTAACTTCTGTTTCTATATATTTTGTGTAGCTAGCATATTTACAACTTACGCATATTACTTAAGGAACCCTAAAAATCATAGCGGTCCAGATTGACATCTGTCTATCCGTCGGTAACCGTCGCGTCGGCGTCTCGCGGCCGGTTGCACAAAATCAGGTATTACAATTAAATTAAAAATCACTCACTAGTACAATCGATAGCATACGGTCAGCAAAAAACCATTCCGTTTGTTTATGTGATAATTTCACGGCATATATCAACGTCTGTCAAGTTTTTATTTGGAATTATTTGGTTTGATAATTGATGCCTATTTTTGACGTTTTTTTACACCCTCAATGCCGATAATTTATTGAATTTTTATTGTAATATTAAAAGTCTGTAGAAAGCCTACTTTATTCATACGAATAAATTAATTTATTACAAGTATCAAGATTTACTGACCTATTTTACTTTCTGAATTAAAAGATATTTAAAACAACAACAAATATATATTTTTTGTATTTCAAGTTTTATCTACATGAAAATCTAACTCAAAGGATAATATTATGATGCTTCAAAATCGTCTTTTTTATAACGATTTATAATAATCCGAGATAATAATAACAAGCCATTTATACCAAACTTTGGGTTTACATGTTTTTAGTAATATTGTGAGCTCAGATTTGAATAAAGGATGTCCTGAAGTTCGGTGTGCCTCTTGGTATAGGTCTCCTCTAACACTCTCCACTGGGTTCTATCTTGTGCTACCTTTCTCCAGTGTTGTCCAGCTGTAACTTTTAGGTCGTCTTCCCATCTTGTTTGTTGACGCCCTCTATTGCGCTTACCATCTCTGGGGTACCATATAATAATATTCATATTATTTTTACTAGTTAATTTATAAACTAGTATAAAATAACATGGCTGTTTCCCTTAAACATAACTTTTAACTTTGCTATTTTGTTTTTTTATGGTCTGAATATATCCCTGTTTTGCTGACTCTACCAAACAACATAATTAATTGTAGTACTATGGTAGAGCGATCCAATTGAATCCGCGGCATGCGTCGGTTCGACATTGTGGTCACCATCGCTTTCTATGCCCTGCAGGTGTCACATTGCCCAACCGCTAGCCGTCGACCATCCTATACATGTCTGGAGCTAAACCGTATTGACAGAGAAATAAAAAAGGTTACATTGAGTAACATAGCGCAGTAAAATTTTAATTGTTTTAGTTAGATTTTGAGTACCTCAGTATCTTAGACGAAATTCTTTGATCACTTTGAAAAAAAATCACATGTGGTATTTCACTATGCGCCTCATAAGAAGGCTCGGAGTTGCTCAGCGTGCTATGGAGAGGGCTGTGCTTGGTGTTTCTCTACGTGATCGAATCAGAAACGAAGAGAGTCGTAGACCAACTAAAGTCACCCACATAGCACAAAGGATTAGCAAGCTGAAGTGGCAGTAGTCAGGGCATATAGCTTGAAAAACTGACGGCTGCTGGGGCAGAAAGGTTCTCGAGTGGAAACCGCGCAATAGATTATATGAGTAGAAGACCTGATAAAGGTTGCTGGAAGCCGTTGGGTGCAGGTAGCACAAGATCGGTTGCTCTGGAAATCTGTAGGAGAGGCCTACGTTTAGCAGGTTCTATAAGTTTTGCCCCAAAACCTATTTTTGTCCTAATTCAATATTATGGCATTTATCCTACCTAAGTCACCACATCCTGAACACAATTTTATTTACGTCTAATCTAATCTAAAGAGCCCGCTGGATCCCACTGCTGGTCAAAGGCCTCCCTTCCCTTTTTCATTCATCCCGGTCTAAGACTTCTGTCGACCAGTTAGCACTGCGCGTCAAGTTCGTCCCGCCATCTCCGCCTGGGCCGGCCACGCGGTCTCGCGCCTTGTGGGACCCACTCGGCGGTTATCTTAGCCCACAAGTCATAGTGCATTCGAATTACGTATCCCACCCGGGGCCCACTTCAATTTAGCTGTCGTTTGCCTGACATCGGTGATTTTTTATGCGGTCTGTGATCTAACTCCCAATATACTACAATCGCCCTCTGGCAGACCCCAAGTTTGGACTTTTGAAGTGCCGTCAAAGACCAGTTTTGTGCACCGTAGGTAAGAATAGGAAGAATGCATATTATATCCATGAACTGTTTTTTGAGGCAGAGGGGAAGGTTGCCTTTCATTAAGTCGTGATGGCCTAATAGCTCTTTCAGGCGTTTTATTTACGTGTTAAATTTAATTTCAATCTGTGGGAATCGAACGTAATTTAACAGATTCACATGTATCAATAGTAATAAGAAATCTCTCAAAACTTGTTCTAATTAGACTTTATGAAGGTGTCATCACAATTAACGCTGAAACACAAACGAACAAGTTTTTATTTTATTTATTGAGAACTGTATCGTCATAAACAAGAGCTTTCGATTTTATGACCTCTATCGACGACAGATGAATTTTTTTTCGGTCGATTAGAATATTCACTTCTACCACAAAATAAAACCAAGCGATAATAAAGCTTAAGTCGACGGATTTAAACTTAATCTGGTTTAACAAAAAACAACGAAATATCCACAGAGCCCCTCAATATATTTGACTTCTACTGACTCAAATACGAGCTATTTTGTACCTAAAACCCGTGTATCAGAGTTTATTTTAAATTTTAAACTTATTTAAGTACGATAACACTGCTCGACTAACGTTTTGTAGGAATAGATCAAAGAATAGATCGTAAAAAACGATTTATGCAATTGTGGTGGCTATTTTGGTAATTAACGGAGTTGTTTTCTATTTTTTATTAGTAGGCTAGACATATTGATTGACCAAGGTTGTAAAACAGACGAACGGATCAAAACGGTAAAAACGATTTTACCATTACGGCCTGGAACCCTAAACTGACTCTATCAGAGGTAAAGATTGGAGAGACAATATTTTGCAACCTAAAACTTATTTACACTCATCAAATAACTTCATAATACAAAAACCAAATCAAAATGGCTCGTTTTTTTAAATATTTTTCTTAAATATCACACTTATATTAGAAACTAGAGGTTGCGTTGTGCGCGAGCTGCTCGCAGCTCGCGTGTTTTTCTTTTAGTCGAAGAAGTAATTAAAGAGGATATCGAGCTGTTAAAAGCCATCAAAGAGGATATCCATGTGTAAGAAGCAGTCAAAGACGATATCGAAATGGAAGAAGCAATCAAATCAAAGAGGATTTCCAAGTGGAAGCAGCAATCAAAGATGATATCGAAGTGGAAGAAGCAATCAAAAAGGATATTGAAGTGAAAGAAGCAATCAAATAGGATATCGAAGTAGCAGAAACAATCAAAGAGGAAATTAAAGTTGAGGAAGAAATCAAAGAGGATACCAAGGTGGTAGAAGCATTCTAAGAGGATGACGAAGTAAAAAAAGCAATCAAAGACGATATCGAAGTGGAAGAAGCAATCCAATGGATATTGAAGATGAAGAAGGAATAAAAGAGGATATCGAAGCGGAACAAGCAATCGTAGAGGATATCAAAGTTAAAGAAGCAATCAAAGAGGATACCAATGTGGAAGAAGCAATCAAAGAGGATATCGAAGTGGAACAAGCAATCAAAGAGAAAAAAATTGGATGTTCCAAAATGATCATGATAATAGTTGTATAAAAAAAATTTAACGTTGCATAAAAAAAATCTGGACGTTCCAAAATGATCAGGATTGACGTTGCATTATATAAATGTATGTTGTAAAATGATAATGATCAAAAATTTGTACTAATATTTTGTCAAAGTTTGCTAGTGCTATCTCTTCCCGTTTAGAAGATACGAGCGATTAAAGTTTTGTAAGAAAAATCATAAATTTGTTGATTGGATATCGAAGTGGAAGAAACTATCAAAGAGAATGTTGAAGTGGAAGAAGCAATCAAATAGGATATCGAAGTGGCAGAAACAATCAAAGCGGAAATTGAAGTTGAGTAAGCAATCAAAGAGGATACCAAGGTGGTAGAAGCATTCAAAGAAGATGACGAAGTGAAAAAGCAATCAAAGACGATATCGAAATGGAAGAAGCAGTCAAAGACGATATCGAAGTGGGAGAAGCAATCAAAGAGGATATCGAAGTTAAAGAAGCAGTCAAAGATGATGTCGAAGTGGAAAAAACATTCAAAGAAGATGACGAAGTGAGAGAAGCATTCAAAAAGGATGTCAAGGATGACAATAAAAAAACAGTTCCACCAAAAATTTATACCAATATTTTGTACAAGTTTGCTAGGGCTATCTCTTCCCGTTTAGAAGATACGAGCGATTGAAGTTTTGTATGAAAGACCACAATTTTGTAGAGAGCATAATGAAGAAACTGAAGCAATTAAAGAGGATATGAAAGTAGAAGAAGCATTTTAAAGGGATAACGAAGTGGAACATGCAAAAATAGAAGATGTCGAGGCGGAAGAAACAATCAAAGAGGATATCGAAGTGGAAGAAGCCATCACAGAGGATATCGAAGTGAAAATGCTATCAAAGACGATATCGAAGATGAAAACGCAATCAAAGAGAATAATGCAGTGCAAGAAGCAATCAAAAGGAAATCGAAGATGATATCGAAGTGGAAGGAGTAAACAAAGAGGATATTGAAGTGGGAGAAGCAATCAAATAGGATATCGAAGTAGCAAAAACAATCAAAGAGAAAATTGAAGTTGACTAAGGAATCAAAGAGGATACCGAGTTGGTAGAAGTATTCAAGGAGGATGACGAAGTGAAAAAAGCAATCAAAGATGATATCGAAGTGAAAGAAATAGTCAACGACGATATCAAAATGGAACAAGCAATCAAAGCGGATATCGAAGTGGAAGAAGCAATCAAAGAGGATATCAAAGTGGAAGAAGCCATCACAGGATATCGAAGTAAAAATGCAATCAAAAACGATATCGAATATGAAGAGGCAATCAAAGAAAATATTGCAGTGCAAGAAGCAATCAAACGGAAATCAAAGAGGAAGGAGCCCTTACAGAGGATACCGAAGTGAAAATGCCATCAAAGAGGATATCAAAGATGAAGAAGCAATCCAATGGATATTGAAGATGAAGAAGGAATAAAAGAGGATATCGAAGTGGAACAAGCAATCGTAGAGGATATCAAAGTTAAAGAAGCAATCAAATAGGATATCAATGTGGAAGAAGCAATCAAAGAGGATATCGAAGTGGAACAAGCAATCAAAGAGAAAAAAATTGGATGTTCCAAAATGATCATGATAATAGTTGTATAAAAAAAATTTAACGTTGCATAAAAAAAATCTGGACGTTCCAAAATGATCAGGATTGACGTTGCATAATATAAATGTATGTTGTAAAATGATAATGATCAAAAATTTGTACTAATATTTTGTCAAAGTTTGCTAGTGCTATCTCTTCCCGTTTAGAAGATACGAGCGATTAAAGTTTTGTAAGAAAAATCATAAATTTGTTGATTGGATATCGAAGTGGAAGAAACTATCAAAGAGAATGTTGAAGTGGAAGAAGCAATCAAATAGGATATCGAAGTGGCAGAAACAATCAAAGAGGAAATTGAAGTTGAGTAAGCAATCAAAGAGGATACCAAGGTGGTAGAAGCATTCAAAGAAGATGACGAAGTAAAAAGCAATCAAAGACGATATCGAAATGGAAGAAGCAGTCAAAGACGATATCGAAGTGGGAGAAGCAATCAAAGAGGATATCGAAGTTAAAGAAGCAGTCAAAGATGATGTCGAAGTGGAAAAAACATTCAAAGAAGATGACGAAGTGAGAGAAGCATTCAAAAAGGATGTCAAGGATGACAATAAAAAAACAGTTCCACC
Source organism: Philereme transversata (assembly GCA_963924445.1). Lineage (NCBI taxonomy): Eukaryota > Metazoa > Arthropoda > Insecta > Lepidoptera > Geometridae > Philereme > Philereme transversata. Next base: position 22,667,149 of record OZ004344.1, read on the forward strand.
AAAAGTTTATACCAATATTTTGTACAAGTTTGCTAGGGCTATCTCTTCCCGCTTAGAAGATATGAGCGATTGAAGTTTTGTATGAAACACCACAATTTTGTAGAGCGCATAATGAAGTAACTGAAGCAATTAAAGAGGATATGAAGTAGAAGAAGCATTTTAAAAGGATAACGAAGTGGAACATGCAAAAATAGAAGATGTGGAGGCGGAAGAAACAATAAAAGAGGATGACGAAGTGTAACAAGCAATCAAAGAGAATATTCGAATAGTGGATGTCGCATAATAATAAAAAATTGACGTTCCAAAATGATCATAGTGGATGAGGCATAAATAAAAAAAAATTGATGTTCCAAAATGATCACAGTGGATGTTGCATAATAAAAAAAAAATTGACGTTCCAAAAGTGATCATTGTGGATGTTGCATAATAAAAAAAAATGACGTTCCAAAATGATCATGTGGATGAGGCATAATTTAAAAAAAATGATGTTCCAAAATGATCACAGTGGATGATGCATAATACAAAAAAAATAACAATAATTGACGTTCCAAAGTGATCATTGTGGATGAGGCATAATTAAAAAAAATGATGTTCCAAAATGATCACAGTGGATGTTGCATAATAAAAAATAATTGACGTTCCAAAGTGATCATTGTGGATGAGGCGTAATTAAAAAAATGATGTACCAAAATGATCACAGTGGATGTTGCATAATAAAAAAAATAATAATTGACGTTCCAAAGTGATCATTGTGGATGAGGCATAATTAAAAAAATTGATGTACCAAAATATCACAGTGGATGTTGCATAATAAAAAAAAAAATTGACGTTCCAAAGTGATCATAGTGGATGAGGCATAATTGAAAAAAAAAATGATGTTACAAAATGATCACAGTGGATGATGCATAATAAAAAAAAAAAAATTGACGTTCCAAAGTGATCATTGTGGATGAGGCATAATTAAAAAAATGATGTACCAAAATGATCACAGTGGATGTTGCATAATAAAAAAAAAATGACGTTTCAAAGTGATCATTGTGGATGAGGCATAATTAAAAAAATGTGGATGTTCCAAAATAAACATGATGAACGTTGCATACTAAAAAAAAAAAAAAAATTGGATGTTCCAAAATGATGATGATGACCTTTGCAAAAACTATGAAAGTTATCTCATGTCCCTCCACCACCATTATATAGAATCAAGCAAATTTACAGTAATTTTATAGTACACACAAGCCGTGGGCTCCCTACAAAAACAGTATGAAAATTACGGCAAACGAAATTTACGGTTTACGGTATTCATACAGAAATATTTTGTATGGGACAATTTTTTTTTTGTATGAAAGACCATTTTTTTTTCATGGAACCGGATATAAAAAAATGTCCTCTGCAACATTAGTTTTTGCGCCAACGCTGTAAGACCTATACTTTCCGAGATACGAGGTGGATGGGAGCGAATGGGGGACAAAAGGGGTACTTTAGGATTTATTCCCAACTCATCGGAACTCCCTCTATACGATCCCACCAAACATTTTCACCCTACGAGGTGGCATCTGGGAGAACAAACATGTCAATGAGTCAGTCAGTCAGTGAGTGGTAATCGAGCTTTATATAATATAACTAGAGGTTGCGTAGTGCGCGAGTTGCACGCAACTCGCGTGTTATTGTTTTTGTCGAAGAAGCAATCAAAGAGGATTTCGAGCTGTTAAAAGCGATCAAAAAGGATATACATGTGTAAGAAGCAGTCAAAGACGATATCGAAATGGAAGAAGCAATCAAATCAAAGAAGATATCCAAATGGAAGCAGCAATCAAATATGATTTCGAAGTGCAAGAAGCAATCAAACAGGATATTGAAGTGAAAGCAGCAATCAAATAGGATATCGAATTAGCAGAAACTATTAAAGAGGAAATTGAAGTTGAGTAAGCAATCAAAGAGGATACCGAGGTGGTAGAAGCATTCTAAGATGACGAAGTGAAAAAAGCAATCAAAGACGATATCGAAGTGGAAGAAGCAATCAAAGAAGGTATCGAAGTGGAAGAAGCAATCTTAGAGGATATCGAAGTGGAAGAAGCAATCAAAGATGATATCGAAGTGGAAGAAGCAATCAAAGAGGATATTGAAGTGAAAGAAGCAATCAAATAGGATATCGAAGTAGCAGAAACAATCAAAGAGGAAATTAAAGTTGAGGAAGAAATCAAAGAGGATACCAAGGTGGTAGAAGCATTCTAAGAGGATGACGAAGTAAAAAAAGCAATCAAAGACGATATCGAAGTGGAAGAAGCAATCCAATGGATATTGAAGATGAAGAAGGAATAAAAGAGGATATCGAAGCGGAACAAGCAATCGTAGAGGATATCAAAGTTAAAGAAGCAATCAAAGATAAACAAGCAATCAAAGAGAAAAAAATTGGATGTTCCAAAATGATCATGATAACGGTTGTATAAAAAAAAATTGAACGTTGCAAAAAAGATCATGATGAACGTTGCATAAAAAAAAATCTGGACGTTCCAAAATGATCATGATTGACGTTGCATAATATAAATATATGTTGCAAAATGATAATGATCAAAAATTTGTACTAATATTTTGTCAAAGTTTGCTAGTGCTATCTCTTCCCGTTTAGAAGATACGAGCGATTAAAGTTTTGTAAGAAAAATCATAAATTTGTTGATTGGATATCGAAGTGGAAGAAACTATCAAAGAGAATGTTGAAGTGGAAGAAGCAATCAAATAGGATATCGAAGTGGCAGAAACAATCAAAGAGGAAATTGAAGTTGAGTAAGCAATCAAAGAGGATACCGAGGCGGTAGAAGCATTCAAAGAAGATGACGAAGTGAAAAAAGCAATCAAAGACGATATCGAAATGGAAGAAGCAGTCAAAGACGATATCGAAGAGGGAGAAACAATCAAAGAGGAAATTGAAGTTAAAGAAGCAGTCAAAGATGATGTCGAAGTGGAAAAAACATTCAAAGAAGATGACGAAGTGAGAGAAGCATTCAAAAAGGATGTCAAGGATGACAATAAAAAAACAGTTGCACCAAAAATGTATACCAATATTTTGTACAAGTTTGCTAGGGCTATCTCTTCCCGTTTAGAAGATACGAGCGATTGAAGTTTTGTATGAAAGACCACAATTTTGTAGAGAGCATAATGAAGTAACTGAAGCAATTAAAGAGGATATGAAAGTAGAAGAAGCATTTTAAAGGGATAACGAAGTGGAACATGCAAAAATAGAAGATGTCGAGGCGGAAGAAACAATCAAAGAGGATATCGAAGTGGAAGAAGCAATCAAAGAGGGTATCGAAGTGGAAGAAGCCATCACAGAGGATATCGAAGTGAAAATGCTATCAAAGACGATATCGAAGATGAAGACGCAATCAAAGAGAATAATGCAGTGCAAGAAGCAATCAAAAGGAAATCGAAGATGATATCGAAGTGGAAGGAGTAAACAAAGAGGATATTAAAGTGGGAGAAGCAATCAAATAGGATATCGAAGTAGCAAAAACAATCAAAGAGGAAATTGAAGTTGACTAAGGAATCAAAGAGGATACCGAGTTGGTAGAAGTATTCAAAGAGGATGACGAACTGAAAAAAGCAATCAAAGACTATATCGAAGTGAAAGAAATAGTCAAAGACGATATCAAAATGGAACAAGCAATCAAAGCGGATATCGAAGTGGAAGAAGCAATCAAAGAGGATATCAAAGTGGAAGAAGCCATCACAGGATATCGAAGTAAAAATGCAATCAAAAACGATATCGAATATGAAGACGCAATCAAAGAAAATATTGCAGTGCAAGAAGCAATCAAACGGAAATCAAAGAGGAAGGAGCCCTTACAGAGGATACCGAAGTGAAAATGCCATCAAAGAAGATATCAAAGATGAAGAAGCAATCCAATGGATATTGAAGATGAAGAAGGAATAAAAGAGGATATCGAAGTGGAAGAAGCAATCGTAGAGGATACCAAAGTTAAAGAAGCAATCAAATAGGATATCAATGTGGAAGAAGCAATCAAAGGGGATATCGAAGTGGAACAAGCAATCAAAGAGAAAAAAATTGGATGTTCCAAAATGATCATGATAATAGTTGTATAAAAAAAATTGAACGTTGCAAAAAAGATCATGATGAACGTTGCATAAAAAAAATCTGGACGTTCCAAAATGATCAGGATTGACGTTGCATAATATAAATGTATGTTGTAAAATGATAATGATCAAAAATTTGTACTAATATTTTGTCAAAGTTTGCTAGTGCTATCTCTTCCCGTTTCGAAGATACGAGCGATTAAAGTTTTGTAAGAAAAATCATAAATTTGTTGATTGGATATCGAAGTGGAAGAAACTATCAAAGAGAATGTTGAAGTGGGAGAAGCAATCAAATAGGATATCGAAGTGGCAGAAACAATCAAAGAGGAAATTGAAGTTGAGTAAGCAATCAAAGAGGATACCAAGGTGGTAGAAGCATTCAAAGAAGATGACGAAGTGAAAAAGCAATCAAAGACGATATCGAAATGGAAGAAGCAGTCAAAGACGATATCGAAGTGGGAGAAGCAATCAAAGAGGATATCGAAGTTAAAGAAGCAGTCAAAGATGATGTCGAAGTGGAAAAAACATTCAAAGAAGATGACGAAGTGAGAGAAGCATTCAAAAAGGATGTCAAGGATGACAATAAAAAAACAGTTCCACCAAAAATTTACACCAATATTTTGTACAAGTTTGCTAGGGCTAGCTCTTCCCGTTTAGAAGATATGACCGATTGAAGTTTTGTATGAAACACCACAATTTTGTAGAGCGCATAATGAAGTAACTGAAGCAACTAAAGAGGATATGAAGTAGAAGAAGCATTTTAAAAGGATAACGAAGTGGAACATGCAAAAATAGAAGATGTGGAGGCGGAAGAAACAATAAAAGAGGATGACGAAGTGTAACAAGCAATCAAAGAGAATGTTCGAATAGTGGATGTCGCATAATAAAAAAAAATTGACGTTCAAAAATGATCATAGTGGATGAGGCATAAATAAAAAAAAATTGATGTTCCAAAATGATCACAGTGGATGTTGCATAATAAAAAAAAAATTGACGTTCCAAAAGTGATCATTGTGGATGAGGCATAATTTAAAAAAAAATTGACGTTCCAAAATGATCATTGCTGATGAGGCATAATTAAAAAAAATTGATGTTCCAAAATTATCACAGTGGATGTTGCATAATAAAAAAAAAGAAATTGACGTTCCAAAATAATCATTGTGGATGAGGCATAATTTAAAAAAAATGATTTTCCAAAATGATCACAAAGGATTTTGCATAATAAAAAAAATGACGTTCCAAAAGTGATCATTGTGGATGAGGCATAATTTAAAACAAAATGATGTTCCAAAATGATCACAAAGGATTTTGCATAGTAAAAAAAAATTGACGTTCCAAAAGTGATCATTGTGGATGAGGCATAATTAAAAAAAATTGATTTTCCAAAAAGATCACAAAGGATTTTGCATAATAAAAAAAAATAATTGACGTTCCAAAGTGATCATTGTGGATGAGGCATAATAAAAAAAATGATGTACCAAAATGATCACAGTGGATGTTGCATAATACAAAAAAAAAATAATAATTGACGTTCCAAAGTGATCATTGTGGATGAGGCATAATTAAAAAAATTGATGTACCAAAATATCACAGTGGATGTTGCATAATAAAAAAAAAAAATGACGTTCCAAAGTGATCATAGTGGATGAGGCATAATTGAAAAAAAAATGATGTTACAAAATGATCACAGTGGATGATGCATAATAAAAAAAAATAATAATTGACGTTCCAAAGTGATCATTGTGGATGAGGCATAATTAAAAAAATGATGTACCAAAATGATCACAGTGGATGTTGCATAATAAAAAAAAATGACGTTTCAAAGTGATCATTGTGGATGAGGCATAATTGAAAAAAAAATGATGTTACAAAATGATCACAGTGGATGATGCATAATAAAAAAAAAATAATTGACGTTCCAAAGTGATCATTGTGGATGAGGCATAATTAAAAAAATGATGTACCAAAATGATCACAGTGGATGTTGCATAATAAAAAAAAAAAAATGACGTTTCAAAGTGATCATTGTGGATGAGGCATAATTAAAAAAATGTGGATGTTCCAAAATAAACATGATGAACGTTGCATACTAAAAAAAAAAAAAAATTGGATGTTCCAAAATGATGATGATGACCTTTGCAAAAACTATGAAAGTTATCTCATGTCCCTCCACCACCATTATATAGAATCAAGCAAATTTACAGTAATTTTATAGTACACACAAGCCGTGGGCTCCCTACAAAAACAGTATGAAAATTACGGCAAACGAAATTTACGGTTTACGGTATTCATACAGAAATATTTTGTATGGGACAATTTTTTTTTTGTATGAAAGACAATTTTTTTTTCATGGAACCGGATATAAAAAAATGTCCTCTGCAACATTAGTTTTTGCACCAACGCTCTAAGACCTATACTTTCCGAGATACGAGGTGGATGGGAGCGAATGGGGGACAAAAGGGGTACTTTAGGATTTATTCCCAACTCACCGGAACTCCCTCTATACGATCCCACCAAACATTTCCCCCCTACGAGGTGGCATCTGGGAGAACAATGATGTCAATCAGTCAGTGAGTCAGTGGTAATCGAGCTTTATATAATATAACTAGAGGTTGCGATGTGCGCGAGCTGCTCGCAGCTCGCGTGTTTTTCTTTTAGTCGAAAAAGTAACTAAAGAGGATATCGAGCTGGTAAAAGCCATCAAAGAGGATATCCATGTGTAAGAAGCAGTCAAAGACGATATCGAAATGGAAGAAGCAATCAAATCAAAGAGGATTTCCAAGTGGAAGCAGCAATCAAAGATGATATCGAAGTGGAAGAAGCAATCAATGAGGATATTGAAGTGAAAGAAGCAATCAAATAGGATATCGAAGTAGCAGAAACAATCAAAGAGGAAATTAAAGTTGAGTAAGCAATCAAAGAGGATACTAAGGTGGTAGAAGCATTCTAAGAGGATGACGAAGTAAAAAAAGCAATCAAAGACGATATGGAAGTGGAAGAAGCAATCAAAGTGTATATCAAAGTGGAAGAAGCAATCAAAGAAGGTATTGAAGTGGAAGAAGCAATCAAGGAGGGTATCTAAGTGGAAGAAGCCATCACAGAGGATATCGAATGGAAAATGCTATCAAAGACGATATCGAAGATGAAGACGCAATCAAAGAGAAGAATGCAGTGCAAGAAGCAATCAAAAGGAAATTGAAGATGATATCGAAGTGGAAGGATAATCAAAGAGGATATTGAAGTGGAAGAAGCAATCAAATAGGATATCGAAGTAGCAAAAACAATCAAAGAGGAAATTGAAGTGGACTAAGGCATCAAAGAGTATACCGAAGTAGTAGAAGTATTCAAAGAGGATGACGAAGTGAAAAAAGCAATCTTAGAGGATATCGAAGTGGAAGAAGCAATCAAAGAAGATATCGAAGGGTAAGAAGCCATCACAGAGGATATCGTAGTGAAAATGCTATCAAAGACGATATCGAAGATAAAGACGCAATCAAAGAGAATATTGCAGTGCAAGAAGCAATCAAAATGAAATTGAAGATGACATCAAATTATTAGAAGCAATAAAAGAGGATATCGAAGTGGAAGAAGCAATCAAAGAAGATATCGAAATGGAAAAAGCAATCAAAGAGCATATCGAAATGTAAGAAGCAATCAAAGTTGATATCAAAGTGTAAGAAGCAATAAAAGAGGATATCAAAGTGGAACAACCAATCACAGAGGAAAAAATTGAATGTTCCAAAATGATCATGATAGTCGTTGCATAAAAAAAAAGAAAATCTGGATGTTCCAAAATGATCACGATTGACGAAGTAAAAAAAGCATACATAGCGATATCGAAATGAAAGAAGCAGTCAAAGACGATATTGAAGTGGGAGAAGCAATCAAAGAGGATATCGAAGTTAAAGAAGCAATCAAAAAGGATGTCGAAGTGGAAGAAACATTCAAAGAGGATGACAAAGTGAGAGAAGTATTCAAACAGGATGTCAAGGACGATAATAAAAAAATGATTCCAACAAAAATTTATACCAATATTTTGTACAAGTTTGCTAGGGCTATCACTTCCCGTTTAGAAGATACGAGCGATTTAAGTTTTATATGAAAACTCATAATTTTGTAGAGTGGAAATTGAAGTAAAAGAAGCAATTAACAATAATATATAAGTAGAAGAAGCAATTACAAAGGATATCAAAGTGGAAGAAGCAAAAATACAGGATATCGATGTGAAAGAAGCATTCAAAGAGGAAGACGAAGTGAGAGAAGCATTCAAAAAGGATGTCAAGGGTAATGATGGTATTAAGAAAACTATTCCACCAAAAATTAGTACCAATATTTTGTAAAAGTTTGCTAGGGGTAACCCTTCCCGTTTAGAAGATACGAGTGATTTAAGATTTGTATTAAAACTCATAATTTTGTCGAGTGGAAATTGAAGTAAAAGAAGCAATTAAAAATAATATATAAGTAGAAAAAGCAATTAAAATGGATATCAAAGTGGAAGAAGCAAAAATAGAGGATATCGAGGTGAAAGAAGCATTCAAAGTAGAAGACGAAGTAAGAGAAGCATTCAAAACGGATGTCAAGGGCAATGATGGTATTAAAAAAACTATTCCACCAAAAATTTGTACCAATATTTTGTAAAAGTTTGCTAGGCGTAACTCTTCCCGTTTAGAAGATACGAGTGATTTAAGATTTGTATTAAAACCCATAATTTTGTAGAGTGGAAATTGAAGTAAAAGAAGCAATTGAAGAAAATATATAAGTAGAAAAAGCAATTAAAAAGGATATCAAAGTTGAAGAAGCAAAAATAGAGGATATCGAGGTAAAAGAAGCATTCAAGGAGGAAGACGAAGTGAGAGAAGCATTCTTAAAGGATGTCAAGGGCAATGATGGTATTAAAAAAACTATTTCACCAAAAATTTGTACCAATATTTTGTAAAAGTTTGCTAGGGGTAACTCTTCCCGTTTAGAAGATATGAGCGATTTCAAATTTGTATTAAAACCCATAATTTTGTAGAGTGGATATTGAAGTAAAAGAAGTAATTAAAGAAAATATAAAATTAGAAAAAGCAATTCAAAAATATATATTGAAGTAAAAATGCCATCAAAGAGGATTTCGAAGTTATAGAAACAATCAAAGAGGATATCAAAGTGGAAGAAACATTCGAAGACGAAAAGTAAGTGAGAGAAGAATTCAAAATGATGTCAAGGGCGATGATGACCGTAAAATAACGATTCCACCAAAAATGTGTGCAACCATATTATAAAAGTTTGTTATGTCTATCTCTTACCGTTTAGAAGATACGAACGATTAAAGTTTTTTTAGGAAAATCATAATTTTGATGAGAGGATATCGAAATGCAAGAAGCAATCAAAAAATATATCCAAGTAGAAGAAGCAATTAAAAAGTATATCGAAGTGGAAGAAGCCATCAAAGAGGATATCGAAGTGAGAGAAGCATGTAAAAAGACTGTCATGACAATGAAAAAACGATTTTACCCAAAATTTGTACTACCATTTTGTAAAAGTTTAATATGCCTATTTATTTTCGTTAAGTCGATACGAGCGATTAAAGTTTTAAAAAAAAATCATAATTTTGTTGAGAAGATATGAAAGAGGAAGAAACATTCAAAGAGGATATCGAAGTGGAAGAAGCAATAAAAAAAGATATCCAAGTAGAAGAAGCAATTAAAAAGTATTTCGACGTTCCATAGTGGATGAGGCATAATTAAAAGAAAATGATGTTCCAAAATGATCATAGTGGATGTTACATTATAAAAAAAAATGACGTTCCAAAAGTGAGCATTGTGGATGAGGCATAATTAAAAAAAAATGATTTTCCAAAATGATCACAAAGGATTTTGCATTATAAAAAAAAATTGACGTTCGAAAATGATCATTGTGGATGAAGCATAATTTAAAAAAAATTGATGTTCCAAAATGATCACAGTGGGTGTTGCATTTTAAAAAAAATGACGTTCCAAAATGATCATTGTGGATGAGGCATAATTAAAAAAAATTGATGTTCGAAAGTCATCACAGTGGATGTTGCATAATAAAAAAAATAACGTTTCAAAATGATCATTGTGCATGAGGCATAATTAAAAAAAATTGATGTTCCAAAATGAACACAGTGGATGTTGCATAATAAAAAAAAATTGACGTTCCAAAAGTGATCATTGTGGATGAGCCATAATTAAAAAAAATTTGATTTTCCAAAATGATCACAAAGGATTTTGCATAATAAAAAAAAATTGACGTTCCAAAATGATCATTGTGGATGAGGCATAATTTAAAAAAAATTGATTTTCCAAAATGATCACAAAGGATTTTGCATAGTAAAAAAAAAAAAAAAATTGACGTTCCAAAATGATAATTGTGGATGAGGCATAATTAAAAAAAAAATGATGTACCAAAATATCACAGTGGATATTGCATAATAAAAAAAAAAAATGACGTTCCAAAGTGATCATAGTGGATGAGGCATAATTGAAAAAAAAATGATGTACCAAAATGATCACAGTGGATGTTGCATAATAAAAAAAAATTGACGTTCCAAAGTGATCATAGTGGATGAGGCATAATTGAAAAAAAAATGATGTTCCAAAATGATCACAGTGGATGATGCATAATTAAAAAAAAAAAATTGACGTTCCAAAGTGATCATTGTGGATGAGGCATAATTAAAAAAAATGATGTACCAAAATATCACAGTGGATGTTGCATAATTAAAAAAAAAAAATTGACGTTCCAACGTGATCATTGTGGATGAGGCATAATTAAAAAAAATGATGTACCAAAATGAACACAGTGGATGTTGCATAATAAAAAAAAAATAATTGACGTTCCAAAGTGATCATTGTGGATGAGGCATAATTAAAAAAATGTGGATGTTCCAAAATAAACATGATGAACGTTGCATACTAAAAAAAAAAAAAAAATGGATGTTCCAAAATGATGATGATGACCTTTGCAAAAACTATGAAAGTTATCTCATGTCCCTCCACCACCATTATATAGAATCAAGCAAATTTACAGTAATTTTATAGTACACACAAGTCGTGGGCTCCATACAAAAACAGTATGAACATTACGGTAAACGAAATATACGGTTTACGGTATTCATACAGAAATATTTTGTATGGGACAATTTTTTTTTTGTATGAAAGACAATTTTTTTTTCATGGAACCGGATATAAAAAAATGTCCTCTGCAACATTAGTTTTTGCACCAACGCTGTAAGACCTATACTTTCCGAGATACGAGGTCGATGGGAGCGAATGGGGGACAAAAGGGGTACTTTAGGATTTATTCCCAACTCATCGGAACTCCCTCTACACGATCCTACCAAACATTTTCACCCTACGAGGTGGCATCTGGGAGAACAAACATGTCAATGAGTCAGTCAGTCAGTCAGTCAGTGAGTGGTAATCGAGCTTTATATAATATAACTAGAGGTTGCGTTGTGCGCGAGCTGCTCGCAGCTCGCGTGTTTTTCTTTTAGTCGAAGAAGTAATTAAAGAGGATATCGAGCTGTTAAAAGCCATCAAACAGGATATCCATGTGTAAGAAGCAGTCAAAGACGATATCGAAATGGAAGAAGCAATCAAATAGGATATCGAAGCAGCAGAAACAATCAATGAGGAAATGAAAGTTGTGTAAGCAATCAAAGAGGATGACGAAGTAAAAAAAGCAATCAAAGACGATATCGAAGTGGAAGAAACAGTCAAAAACGATATCGAACTGGAAGAAGCAATCAAAGAGGATATTGAAGTGAAAGAAGCAATCAAATAGGATATCGAAGTAGCAGAAACAATCAAAGAGGAAATTAAAGTTGAGTAAGCAATCAAAGAGGATACCGAGGTGGTAGAAGCGTTCTAAGAGGATGACGAAGTGAATAAAGCAATCAAAGACGATATCGAAGTGGAAGAAACAGTCAAAAACGATATCGAAGTGGAAGAAGCAATCAAAGAGGATATTGAAGTGAAAGAAGCAATCAAATAGGATATCGAAGTAGCAGAAACAATCAAAGAGGAAATTAAAGTTGAGTAAGCAATCAAAGAGGATACCGAGGTGGTAGAAGCGTTCTAAGAGGATGACGAAGTGAAAAAAGCAATCAAAGATGATATTGAAGTGGAAGAAACAGTCAAAGACGATATCGAAGTGGAAGAAGCAATCAAAGAGGATATCGAAGTGGAAGAAGCAATCAAAGAGGATATCGAAGTGGAAGAAGCAATCAAAGAGGGTATCGAAGTGGAAGAAGCCATCACAGAGGATATCGAAGTGAAAATGCTATCAAAAATGATATCGAAGATGAAGACGCAATCAAAGAGAATATTGCAGTGCAAGAAGCAATCAAAAGGAAATCGAAGATGATATCGAATTGGTAGAAACAATAAAAGAGGATATCAAAGTGGAAGAAGCAATCAAAGAGGATATCGAGCTGTTTAAAGTTATCGAAGAGGATATCCATGTGTAAGAAGCAGTCAAAGACGATCGAAATGGAAGAAGCAATCAAATCAAAGAGGATATCCAAGTGGAAGCAGCAATCAAAGATGATATCGAAGTGGAAGAAGCAATCAAAGAGGATATTGAAGTGAAAGAAGCAATCAAATAGGATATCGAAGTAGCAGAAACAATTAAAGAGGAAATTGAAATTGAGTAAAAGACGTCGAGGGCAATGATAAAAATAAAAAACAGTTTCATCAAAAACTTATACTAATATTTTGTAAAAGTTTCCTCGAGCTATCTCTTCCCGTTTAAAAGATACGAGCGATTTAAGTTTTGTATGAAAACCCATAATTTTGTGGAGTGGAAATTGAAGTAAAAGAAGCAATTGAAGAAGACATATAAGTAGAAAAAGACATTAAAAAGGATATCAAAGTGGAAGAAGCAAAAATAGAGGATATCGAGGTGAAAGAAGCATTCAAGGAGGAAGACCAAGTGAGAGAATCATTCAAAAAGGATGTCAAGAGCAATGATGGTAATAAAAAAACTATTCGACCTAAAATTTGTACCAATATTTTGTAAAAGTTTGCTAGGCGTAACTGTTCCCGTTTAGAAGATACGAGCGATTTAAGGTTTGTATTAAAACCCATAATTCTGTAGAGTGGAAATTGTAGTAAAAGAAGCAATTGAAGAAAATATATAAGTAGAAAAAGCAATTAAAAAGGATATCAAAGTGGAAAAAGCAAAAATAGAGGATATCGAGGTGAAAGAAGCATTCAAAAAGGATGTCAAGAGCAATGATGGTAATAAAAAAACTATTCGACCTAAAATTTGTACCAATAATCTGTAAAAGTTTGCTAGGCGTAACTCTTCCCGTTTAGAAGATACGAGCGATTTAAGATTTGTATTAAAACCCATAATTTTGTAGAGTGGAAATTGTAGTAAAAGAAGCAATTGAAGAAAATATATAAGTAGAAAAAGCAATTAAAAAGATATCAAAGTGGAAGAAGCAAAAATAGAGGATATCGAGGTGAAAGAAGCATTCAAAGCGGAAGACGAAGTAAGAGAAGCATTCAAAAAGGATCTCAAGAGCAATGATGGTATTAAAAAAACTATTCCACCAAAAATTAGTACCAATATTTTGTAAAAGTTTGCTGGGGGTAACTCTTCCCGTTTAGAAGATACGAGCGATTTAAGATTTGTATTAAAACCCATAATTTTGTAAAGTCGATATTGAAGTAAGAGAAGTAATTGAAGAAAATAGAAAAATAGAAAAAACAATTCAAAAGTATATTGAAGTAAAAATGCCATCAAAGAGGACTTCGAAGTTATAGAAACAATTAAAGAGGATATCAATGTGGAAGAAACATTCGAAAACGAAAAGGAAGTGAGAGAAGAATTCAAAATGATGGCAAGGGCGATGATGACCGTAAAATAACGATTTCACCAAAAATTTGTACAAAAAAAAATTGATTTTCCAAAATGATCACAGTGGATGTTGCATAATAAAAAAAAATTGACGTTCCAAAATGATCATGTGGATGACGCATAATTAAAAAAAAAATGATGTTCCAAAATGATCACAGTGGATGATGCATAATAAAAACAAAAATAATTGACGTTCCAAAGTGATCATTGTTGATGAGGCGTAATTAAAAAAATTATGTACCAAAATGATCACAGTGGATGTTGCATAATACAAAAAAAATAATAATAATTGACGTTCCAAAGTGATCATTGTGGATGAGGCGTAATTAAAAAATGATGTACCAAAATGATCACAGTGGATGTTGCATAATACAAAAAAAAAAAATTGACGTTCCAAAGTGATCATTGTGGATGAGGCATAATTAAAAAAAATGATGTTCCAAAATGATCACAGTGGATGATGCATAATAAAAAAAAAATTGACGTTCCAAAGTGATCATTGTAGATGAGGCATAATTTAAAAAAATGATGTACTAAAATATCACAGTGGATGTTGCATAATAAAAAAAAAATTGACGTTCCAAAATTATCATTGTGGATGAGGCATAATTAAAAAAAAATTGATTTTCCAAAATGATCACAAAGGATTTTGCATAATAAAAAAAAAATGACGTTCCAAAAGTGATCATTGTGGATGAGCCATAATTAAAAAAAATTGATGTTCCAAAATGATCACAGTGGATTTTGCATAATAAAAAAAAAAAAAAATTGACGTTCCAAAATGATTATTGTGGATGAGGCATAATTTAAAAAAAATTGATTTTCCAAAATGATCACAAAGTATTTTGCATAATAAAAAAAAAAATTGACGTTCCAAAGTGATCATTGTGGATGAGGCATAATTAAAAAAAATGATGTACCAAAATATCACAGTGGATGATGCATAATAAAAAAAAATAATTGACGTTCCAAAGTGATCATTGTGGATGAGGCATAATTAAAAAAAATGATGTACCAAAATGATCACAGTGGATGTTGCATAATAAAAAAAATGACGTTCCAAAGTGATCATTGTGGATGAGGCATAATTAAAAATAAATGTGGATGTTCCAAAATAAACATGATGAACGTTGCATACTAAAAAAAAAAAAAATTGGATGTTCCAAAATGATGATGATGACCTTTGCTAGAACTATGAAAGTTGTCTCATGCCCCTCCACAACCATTATATAGAATCAAGCAAATTTACAGTAATTTTATAGTACACACAAGCCGTGGGCTCCCTACAAAAACAGTATGAAAATTACGGCAAACGAAATTTACGGTTTACGGTATTCATACAGAAATATTTTGTATGGGACAATTTTTTTTTTGTATGAAAGACCATTTTTTTTTCATGGAACCGGATATAAAAAAATGTCCTCTGCAACATTAGTTTTTGCGCCAACGCTGTAAGACCTATACTTTCCGAGATACGAGGTGGATGGGAGTGAATGGGGGACAAAAGGGGTACTTTAGGATTTATTCCCAACTCACCGGAACTCCCTCTATACGATCCCACCAAACATTTCCCCCCTACAAGGTGGCATCTGGGAGAACAATGATGTCAATCAGTCAGTGAGTCAGTGGTAATCGAGCTTTATATAATATAACTAGAGGTTGCGTTGTGCGCGAGCTGCTCGCAGCTCGCGTGTTTTTCTTTTAGTCGAAGAAGTAATTAAAGAGGATATCGAGCTGTTAAAAGCCATCAAAGAGTATCATCCATGTGTAAGAAGCAGTCAAAGACGATACCGAAATGGAAGAAGCAATCAAATCAAAGAGGATTTCCAAGTGGAAGCAGCAATTAAAGAGGATATTAAAGTGAAAGAAGCAATCAAATAGGATATCGAAGCAGCAGAAACAATCAAAGAGGAAATTAAAGTTGAGTAAGCAATCAAAGAGGATACCGAGGTGGTAGAAGCGTTCTAAGAGGATGACGAAGTGAAAAAAGCAATCAAAGACGATATCGAAGTGGAAGACACAGTCAAAAACGATATCGAAGTGGAAGAAACAATCAAAGAGGATATTGAAGTGAAAGAAGCAATCAAATAGGATATCGAAGTAGCAGAAACAATTAAAGAGGAAATTGAAATTGAGTAAAAGACGTCGAGGACAAGGATAAAAATAAAAAACGGTTTCACCAAAAACTTAATCTAATATTTTGTAAAAGTTTCCTCGAGCTATCTCTTCCCGTTTAAAAGATACGAGCGATTTAAGTTTTGTATGAAAACTCATAATTTTGTGGAGTGGAAATTGAAGTAAAAGAAGCAATTGAAGAAGACATATAAGTAGAAAAAGACATTAAAAAGGATATCAAAGTGGAAGAAGCAAAAATAGAGGATATCGAGGTGAAAGAAGCATTCAAGGAGGAAGACCAAGTGAGAGAAGCATTCAAAAAGGATGTCAAGAGCAATGATGGTAATAAAAAAACTATTCGACCAAAAATTTGAACCAATATTTTGTAAAAGTTTGCTAGGCATAACTGTTCCCGTTTAGAAGATACGAGCGATTTAAGATTTGTATTAAAACCCATAATTTTGTGGAGTGGAAATTGTAGTAAAAGAAGCAATTAAGAAAATATATCAGTAGAAAAAGCAATTAAAAAGGATATCAAAGTGGAAGAAGCAAAAATAGAGGATATCGAGGTGAAAGAAGCATTCAAAAAGGATGTCAAGATCAATGATGGTAATAAAAAAAATATTCGACCAAAAATTTGTACCAATATTTTGTAAAAGTTTGCTAGGCGTAACTCTTCCCGTTTAGAAGATACGAGCGATTTAAGATTTGTATTAAAACCCATAATTTTGTAGAGTGGGAATTGAAGTAAAAGAAGCAATTGAAGAAAATATATAAGTAGATAAAGCAATTAAAAAGGATATCAAAGTGGAAGAAGCAAAAATAGAGGATATCGAGGTGAAAGAAGCATTTAAAGTGGAAGACGAAGTAAGAGAAGCATTCAAAACGGATGTCAAGGGCAATGATGGTATTAAAAAAACTATTCCACCAAAATTTTGTACCAATATTTTGTAAAAGTTTGCTAGGCGTAACTCTTCCCGTTTAGAAGATACGAGCGATTTAAGATTTGTATTAAAACCCATAATTTTGTAGAGTCGATATTGAAGTAAGAGAAGTAATTGAAGAAAATATAAAAATAGAAAAAAACAATTCAAAAGTATATTGAAGTAAAAACGCCATCAAAGAGGATTTCGAAGTTATAGAAACAATTAAAGAGGATATCAATGTGGAAGAAACATTCGAAAACGAAAAGGAAGTGAGAGAAGAATTCAAAATGATGGCAAGGGCGATGATGACCGTAAAATAACGATTCCACCAAAAATTTGTGCTACAAAAAAAAATTGATTTTCCAAAATGATCACAGTGGATGTTGCATAATAAAAAAAATTGACGTTCCAAAATGATCATGTGGATGAGGCATAATTTAAAAAAAATGATGTTCCAAAATGATCACAGTGGATGATGCATAGTAAAAAAATAATAATAATTGACGTTCCAAAGTGATCATTGTGGATGAGGCGTAATTAAAAAAATGATGTACCAAAATGATCACAGTGGATGTTGCATAATAAAAAAAAAGTAATTGACGTTCCAAAGTGATCATTGTGGATGAGGCATAATTGAAAAAAATGATGTACCAAAATGATCACAGTGGATGTTGCATAATAAAAAAAAAATTGACGTTCCAAAGTGATCATAGTGGATGAGGCATAATTGAAAAAAAAATGATGTTCCAAAATGATCACAGTGGATGTAGCATAATTAAAAAAAATTGATGTTCCCAAATGAACGTGATAAACGTTGCATAATAAAAAAACAGGGGAAAAAAATTGACGTTCCAAAATGATCATTGTGGATGAGGCATAATTAAAAAAAAATGATGTTCCAAAATGATCACAGTGGATGATGCATAATAAAAAAATAAAAAATAATTGACGGTCCAAAGTGATCATTGTGGATGAGGCGTAATTAAAAAAATGATGTACCAAAATGATCACAGTGGATGTTGCATAATAAAAAAATAATAATAATTGACGTTCCAAAGTGATCATTGTGGATGAGGCATAATTAAAAAAAATGATGTACCAAAATATCACAGTGGATGTTGCATAATAAAAAAAAATTGACGTTCCAAAGTGATCATAGTGGATGAGACATAATTGAAAAAAAAAATGATGTTCCAAAATGATCACAGTGGATGATGCATAATAAAAAAAAAAAAATAATTGACGTTCCAAAGTGATCATAGTGGATGAGGCATAATTGAAAAAAAAATGATGTTCCAAAATGATCACAGTGGATGTAGCATAATTAAAAAAAATTGATGTTCCCAAATGAACGTGATAAACGTTGCATAATAAAAAAACAGGGGAAAAAAATTGACGTTCCAAAGTGATCATTGTGGATGAGGCATAATTAAAAAAAATGATGTACCAAAATGATCACAGTGGATGTTGCATAATAAAAAAAAAAAATTGACGTTCCAAAGTGATCATTGTGGATGAGGCATAATTAAAAAAAATGATGTACCAAAATGATCACAGTGGATGTTGCATAATACAAAAAAAATAATAATAATTGACGTTCCAAAGTGATCATTGTGGATGAGGCATAATTAAAAAAATGATGTTCCAAAATGATCACAGTGGATGATGCATAATAAAAAAAAAAAAAATTGACGTTCCAAAGTGATCATTGTGGATGAGGCATAATTAAAAAAAATTATGTACCAAAATGATCATAGTGGATGTTGCATAATAAAAAAAAAATATTTGACGTTCCAAAGTGATCATTGTGGATGAGGCATAATTAAAAAAAATGATGTACCAAAATGATCACAGTGGATGTTGCATAATAAAAAAAAATAATTGACGTTCCAAAGTGATCATTGTGGATGAGGCATAATTAAAAAAAATGATGTACCAAAATGATCACAGTGGATGTTGCATAATACAAAAAAAATAATAATAATTGACGTTCCAAAGTGATCATTGTGGATGAGGCATAATTAAAAAAATGATGTTCCAAAATGATCACAGTGGATGATGCATAATAAAAAAAAAATTGACGTTCCAAAGTGATCATTGTGGATGAGGCATAATTAAAAAAAATTATGTACCAAAATGATCACAGTGGATGTTGCATAATAAAAAAATAAAATAATTGACGTTCCAAAGTGATCATTGTGGATGAGGCGTAATTAAAAAAATTATGTACCAAAATGATCACGGTGGATGTTGCATAATAAAAAAAATAATAATAATTGACGTTCCAAAGTGATCATTGTGGATGAGGCATAATTAAAAAAAATGATGTACCAAAATATCACAGTGGATGTTGCATAATAAAAAAAAAAAAAATTGACGTTCCAAAGTGATCATTGTGGATGAGGCATAATTAAAAATAATTGACGTTCCAAAGTGATCATTGTGGATGAGGCATAATAAAAAAAATGATGTACCAAAATGATCACAGTGGATGTTGCATAATACAAAAAAAAAAAAAAAATTGACGTTCCAAAGTGATCATTGTGGATGAGGCATAATTAAAAAAAATGATGTTCCAAAATGATCACAGTGGATGATGCATAATAAAAAAAAATAATAATTGACGTTCCAAAGTGATCATTGTGGATGAGGCATAATTAAAAAAATGATGTACCAAAATGATCACAGTGGATGTTGCATAATAAAAAAAAAATGACGTTTCAAAGTGATCATTGTGGATGAGGCATAATTGAAAAAAAATGATGTTCCAAAATGATCACAAAGGATTTTGCATAGTAAAAAAAAATTGACGTTCCAAAAGTGATCATTGTGGATGAGGCATAATTAAAAATAATTGACGGTCCAAAGTGATCATTGTGGATGAGGCGTAATTAAAAAAATGATGTACCAAAATGATCACAGTGGATGTTGCATAATAAAAAAATAATAATAATTGACGTTCCAAAGTGATCATTGTGGATGAGGCATAATTAAAAAAAATGATGTACCAAAATATCACAGTGGATGTTGCATAATAAAAAAAAATTGACGTTCCAAAGTGATCATAGTGGATGAGACATAATTGAAAAAAAAAATGATGTTCCAAAATGATCACAGTGGATGATGCATAATAAAAAAAAAAAAATAATTGACGTTCCAAAGTGATCATAGTGGATGAGGCATAATTGAAAAAAAAATGATGTTCCAAAATGATCACAGTGGATGTAGCATAATTAAAAAAAATTGATGTTCCCAAATGAACGTGATAAACGTTGCATAATAAAAAAACAGGGGAAAAAAATTGACGTTCCAAAGTGATCATTGTGGATGAGGCATAATTAAAAAAAATGATGTACCAAAATGATCACAGTGGATGTTGCATAATAAAAAAAAAAAATTGACGTTCCAAAGTGATCATTGTGGATGAGGCATAATTAAAAAAAATGATGTACCAAAATGATCACAGTGGATGTTGCATAATACAAAAAAAATAATAATAATTGACGTTCCAAAGTGATCATTGTGGATGAGGCATAATTAAAAAAATGATGTTCCAAAATGATCACAGTGGATGATGCATAATAAAAAAAAAAAAAATTGACGTTCCAAAGTGATCATTGTGGATGAGGCATAATTAAAAAAAATTATGTACCAAAATGATCATAGTGGATGTTGCATAATAAAAAAAAAATATTTGACGTTCCAAAGTGATCATTGTGGATGAGGCATAATTAAAAAAAATGATGTACCAAAATGATCACAGTGGATGTTGCATAATAAAAAAAAATAATTGACGTTCCAAAGTGATCATTGTGGATGAGGCATAATTAAAAAAAATGATGTACCAAAATGATCACAGTGGATGTTGCATAATACAAAAAAAATAATAATAATTGACGTTCCAAAGTGATCATTGTGGATGAGGCATAATTAAAAAAATGATGTTCCAAAATGATCACAGTGGATGATGCATAATAAAAAAAAAATTGACGTTCCAAAGTGATCATTGTGGATGAGGCATAATTAAAAAAAATTATGTACCAAAATGATCACAGTGGATGTTGCATAATAAAAAAATAAAATAATTGACGTTCCAAAGTGATCATTGTGGATGAGGCGTAATTAAAAAAATTATGTACCAAAATGATCACGGTGGATGTTGCATAATAAAAAAAATAATAATAATTGACGTTCCAAAGTGATCATTGTGGATGAGGCATAATTAAAAAAAATGATGTACCAAAATATCACAGTGGATGTTGCATAATAAAAAAAAAAAAAATTGACGTTCCAAAGTGATCATTGTGGATGAGGCATAATTAAAAATAATTGACGTTCCAAAGTGATCATTGTGGATGAGGCATAATAAAAAAAATGATGTACCAAAATGATCACAGTGGATGTTGCATAATACAAAAAAAAAAAAAAAATTGACGTTCCAAAGTGATCATTGTGGATGAGGCATAATTAAAAAAAATGATGTTCCAAAATGATCACAGTGGATGATGCATAATAAAAAAAAATAATAATTGACGTTCCAAAGTGATCATTGTGGATGAGGCATAATTAAAAAAATGATGTACCAAAATGATCACAGTGGATGTTGCATAATAAAAAAAAAATGACGTTTCAAAGTGATCATTGTGGATGAGGCATAATTGAAAAAAAATGATGTTCCAAAATGATCACAAAGGATTTTGCATAGTAAAAAAAAATTGACGTTCCAAAAGTGATCATTGTGGATGAGGCATAATTAAAAATAATTGACGTTCCAAAGTGATCATTGTGGATGAGGCATAATAAAAAAAATGATGTACCAAAATGATCACAGTGGATGTTGCATAATACAAAAAAAAAAAAAAAATTGACGTTCCAAAGTGATCATTGTGGATGAGGCATAATTAAAAAAAATGATGTTCCAAAATGATCACAGTGGATGATGCATAATAAAAAAAAATAATAATTGACGTTCCAAAGTGATCATTGTGGATGAGGCATAATTAAAAAAATGATGTACCAAAATGATCACAGTGGATGTTGCATAATAAAAAAAAAATGACGTTTCAAAGTGATCATTGTGGATGAGGCATAATTGAAAAAAAATGATGTTACAAAATGATCACAGTGGATGATGCATAATAAAAAAAAAAAATTGACGTTCCAAAGTGATCATTGTGGATGAGGCATAATTAAAAAAATGATGTACCAAAATGATCACAGTGGATGTTGCATAATAAAAAAAAAATGACGTTTCAAAGTGATCATTGTGGATGAGGCATAATTGAAAAAAAATGATGTTACAAAATGATCACAGTGGATGATGCATAATAAAAAAAAATAATTGACGTTCCAAAGTGATCATTGTGGATGAGGCATAATTAAAAAAATGATGTACCAAAATGATCACAGTGGATGTTGCATAATAAAAAAAAAAAAAATGACGTTTCAAAGTGATCATTGTGGATGAGGCATAATTAAAAAAATGTGGATGTTCCAAAATAAACATGATGAACGTTGCATACTAAAAAAAAAAAAAAAATTGGATGTTCCAAAATGATGATGATGACCTTTGCAAAAACTATGAAAGTTGTCTCATGCCCCTCCACCACCATTATATAGAATCAAGCAAATTTACAGTAATTTTATAGTACACACAAGCCATGGGCTCCCTACAAAAACAGTATGAAAATTACGGCAAACGAAATATACGGTTTACGGTATTCATACAGAAATATTTTGTATGGGACAATTTTTTTTTTGTATGAAAGACAATTTTTTTTTCATGGAACCGGATATAAAAAAATGTCCTCTGCAACATTAGTTTTTGCACCAACGCTCTAAGACCTATACTTTCCGAGATACGAGGTGGATGGGAGCGAATGGGGGACAAAAGGGGTACTTTAGGATTTATTCCCAACTCACCGGAACTCCCTCTATACGATCCCACCAAACATTTCCCCCCTACGAGGTGGCATCTGGGAGAACAATGATGTCAATCAGTCAGTGAGTCAGTGGTAATCGAGCTTTATATAATATAACTAGAGGTTGCGTAGTGCGCGAGTTGCACGCAACTCGCGTGTTATTGTTTTTGTCGAAGAAGCAATCAAAGAGGATTTCGAGCTGTTAAAAGCGATCAAAAAGGATATCCATGTGTAAGAAGCAGTCAAAGACGATATCGAAATGGAAGAAGCAATCAAATCAAAGAAGATATCCAAATGGAAGCAGCAATCAAATATGATTTCGAAGTGCAAGAAGCAATCAAACAGGATATTGAAGTGAAAGCAGCAATCAAATAGGATATCGAATTAGCAGAAACTATTAAAGAGGAAATTGAAGTTGAGTAAGCAATCAAAGAGGATACCGAGGTGGTAGAAGCATTCTAAGATGACGAAGTGAAAAAAGCAATCAAAGACGATATCGAAGTGGAAGAAGCAATCAAAGAAGGTATCGAAGTGGAAGAAGCAATCTTAGAGGATATCGAAGTGGAAGAAGCAATCAAAGATGATATCGAAGTGGAAGAAGCAATCAAAGAGGATATTGAAGTGAAAGAAGCAATCAAATAGGATATCGAAGTAGCAGAAACAATCAAAGAGGAAATTAAAGTTGAGGAAGAAATCAAAGAGGATACCAAGGTGGTAGAAGCATTCTAAGAGGATGGCGAAGTAAAAAAAGCAATCAAAGACGATATCGAAGTGGAAGAAGCAATCCAATGGATATTGAAGATGAAGAAGGAATAAAAGAGGATATCGAAGCGGAACAAGCAATCGTAGAGGATATCAAAGTTAAAGAAGCAATCAAAGATAAACAAGCAATCAAAGAGAAAAAAATTGGATGTTCCAAAATGATCATGATAATGGTTGTATAAAAAAAATTGAACGTTGCAAAAAAGATCATGATGAAAGTTGCATAAAAAAAAATCTGGACGTTCCAAAATGATCATGATTGACGTTGCATAATATAAATGTATGTTGCAAAATGATAATGATCAAAAATTTGTAATAATATTTTGTCAAAGTTTGCTAGTGCTATCTCTTCCCGTTTAGAAGATACGAGCGATTAAAGTTTTGTAAGAAAAATCATAAATTTGTTGATTGGATATCGAAGTGGAAGAAACTATCAAAGAGAATGTTGAAGTGGAAGAAGCAATCAAATAGGATATCGAAGTGGCAGAAACAATCAAAGAGGAAATTGAAGTTGAGTAAGCAATCAAAGAGGATACCGAGGCGGTAGAAGCATTCAAAGAAGATGACGAAGTGAAAAAAGCAATCAAAGACGATATCGAAATGGAAGAAGCAGTCAAAGACGATATCGAAAAGGGAGAAACAATCAAAGAGGAAATTGAAGTTGAGTAAGCAATCAAAGAGGATACCGAGGTGGTAGAAGCATTCAAAGAAGATGACGAAGTGAAAAAAGCAATCAAAGACGATATTGAAATGGAAGAAGCAGTCAAAGACGATATCGAAGTGGGAGAAGCAATCAAAGAGGATATCGAAGTTAAAGAAGCAGTCAAAGATGATGTCGAAGTGGAAAAAACATTCAAAGAAGATGACGAAGTGAGAGAAGCATTCAAAAAGGATGTCAAGGATGACAATAAAAAAACAGTTGCACCAAAAATTTATACCAATATTTTGTACAAGTTTGCTAGGGCTATCTCTTCCCGTTTAGAAGATACGAGCGATTGAAGTTTTGTATGAAAGACCACAATTTTGTAGAGAGCATAATGAAGTAACTGAAGCAATTAAAGAGGATATGAAAGTAGAAGAAGCATTTTAAAGGGATAACGAAGTGGAACATGCAAAAATAGAAGATGTCGAGGCGGAAGAAACAATCAAAGAGGATATCGAAGTGGAAGAAGCAATCAAAGAGGGTATCGAAGTGGAAGAAGCCATCACAGAGGATATCGAAGTGAAAATGCTATCAAAGACGATATCGAAGATGAAGACGCAATCAAAGAGAATAATGCAGTGCAAGAAGCAATCAAAAGGAAATCGAAGATGATATCGAAGTGGAAGGAGTAAACAAAGAGGATATTGAAGTGGGAGAAGCAATCAAATAGGATATCGAAGTAGCAAAAACAATCAAAGAGGAAATTGAAGTTGACTAAGGAATCAAAGAGGATACCGAGTTGGTAGAAGTATTCAAAGAGGATGATGAACTGAAAAAAGCAATCAAAGACGATATCGAAGTGAAAGAAATAGTCAAAGACGATATCAAAATGGAACAAGCAATCAAAGCGGATATCGAAGTGGAAGAAGCAATCAAAGAGGATATCAAAGTGGAAGAAGCCATCACAGGATATCGAAGTAAAAATGCAATCAAAAACGATATCGAATATGAAGACGCAATCAAAGAAAATATTGCAGTGCAAGAAGCAATCAAACGGAAATCAAAGAGGAAGGAGCCCTTACAGAGGATACCGAAGTGAAAATGCCATCAAAGAGGATATCAAAGATGAAGAAGCAATCCAATGGATATTGAAGATGAAGAAGGAATAAAAGAGGATATCGAAGTGGAACAAGCAATCGTAGAGGATACCAAAGTTAAAGAAGCAATCAAATAGGATATCAATGTGGAAGAAGCAATCAAAGAGGATATCGAAGTGGAACAAGCAATCAAAGAGAAAAAAATTGGATGTTCCAAAATGATCACAGTGGATGATGCATAATAAAAAAATAAAAAATAATTGACGTTCCAAAGTGATCATTGTGGATGAGGCGTAATTAAAAAAATGATGTACCAAAATAATCACAGTGGATGTTGCATAATAAAAAAAATAATAATAATTGACGTTCCAAAGTGATCATTGTGGATGAGGCATAATTAATAAAAATGATGTACCAAAATATCACAGTGGATATTGCATAATAAAAAAAAAATTGACGTTCCAAAGTGATCATAGTGTATGAGACATAATTGAAAAAAAAATGATGTTCCAAAATGATCACAGTGGATGATGCATAATAAAAAAAAATAATAATAATTGACGTTCCAAAGTGATCATTGTGGATGAGGCATAATTAAAAAAAATGATGTACAAAAATGATCACAGTGGATGTTGCATAATAAAAAAAAATGACGTTCCAAAGTGATCATTGTGGATGAGGCATAATTAAAAATAAATGTGGATGTTCCAAAATGAACATGATAAACGTTGCATAATAAAAAAACAGGGAAAAAAAATTGACTTTCCAAAATGATCATTGTGGATGAGGCGTAATTAAAAAAATGTACCAAAATGATCATAGTGGATGTTGCATAATAAAAAAAAAATTGACGTTCCAAAGTGATCATTGTGGATGAGGCATAATTAAAAAAAAAGATGTACCAAAATATCACAGTGGATGTTGCATAATAAAAAAAAAAATTGACGTTCCAAAGTGATCATAGTGGATGAGGCATAATTGAAAAAAAAAATTATGTTCCAAAATGATCACAGTGGATGATGCATAATAAAAAAAAATTGACGTTCCAAAGTGATCATTGTGGATGAGGCATAATTAAAAAAAATGATGTACCAAAATGATCACAGTGGATGTAGCAAAATAAAAAAAATAAAAAAAATTGACGTTCCAAAGTGATCATTGTGGATGAGGCATAATTAAAAATAGTGGATGTTCCAAAATAAACATGATGAACGTTGCATACTAAAAAAAAAAAAAAAATTGGATGTTCCAAAATGATGATGATGACCTTTGCTAAAACTATGAAAGTTGTCTCATGCCCCTCCACAACCATTATATAGAATCAAGCAAATTTTACAGTAATTTTATAGTACACACAAGCAGTGGGCTCCCTACAAAAACAGTATGAAAATTACGGCAAACGAAATATACGGTTTACGGTATTCATACAGAAATATTTTGTATGGGACAATTTTTTTTTTGTATGAAAGACAATTTTTTTTCATGGAACCGGATATAAAAAAACGTCCTCTGCAACATTAGTTTTTGCACCAGCGCTGTAAGACCTATACTTTCCGAGATACGATGTCGATGGGAGCGAATGGGGGACAAAAGGGGTACTTTAGGATTTATTCCCAACTCACCGGAACTCCCTCTATACGATCCCACCAAACATTTTCACCCTACGAGGTGGCATCTGGGAGAACAAACATGTCAATGAGTCAGTCAGTCAGTCAGTGGTAATCGAGCTTTATATAATATAATAATGCGAAAGTTTGGACATTTGTTAATTTATTTGTTTGTTTGCTACTCAATCACGTCTCAACGACCGAACCGATTTCGATTAAATTTGGTATATACGTAGATTATAACCTGGATTACTACATAAGCTACCTTTTATTCCATAAATCAGATAAAAATGGGGTGTCAAGTCAAATTGCAACAGCGAGTTTAGCTTTATTTCTAGGTTACCTACACATTTAGTACTGTAACGCGTACGAAGCCACGGGCAACATCTAGTATTATATATATGTTTTATTTAGCTTTTTAAGCGTAAAATTTATGTTGTAAATGTAAGGTATGTAAATGAACCATAGGCCGATCGAATAATAATTTATTTTATTTATTATTAGTGAGGTATTCGCAAGTTCGAGCCAGACTAGACTCAAAACTAAATAGATTTATAGCAGTGGTTTATCAATAAAAACATTACCCTCCTTCTAGAAACACTAGCAATCGCAGGCGCAGTCGGATAAAACACTTTATAACTACACACTGCACACTAAACAAGCTAAAAAATAAAAGAAGGTGGTCTTATCGCTTAGAAGCGATTTCTTCCAGACAACCTTTTGTTTTTTGATACTTAAGCGATGGTTACCACTTAACATCAGGTGGGCTATAAGATCTATAGGTCGTATAAAAAAACACGCGTTGTTCACGTATAAAAAGGATAACTTTCCTTTTTCCTTTCCTTTTCCAGACAACAGGATTTTTGTATTATTTAAATATATACAAAAACGAAAATAAATGTAAGTGCTGAATATTTAAATACATAAACAATAATAAATAAATTATGAAAGAAAAATACATACACATACAATACCTACCTATTGCGAAACTATGACGTTTCAGAGATCCTAATTTATTGACATGGAAAAAACCTTCTGTGGTCAAAGTCGCGGGCATTCCGTTAATAATACCTAAGAAAATACGCTTCATCTATCAATATGTTGATGTATCGAAGTAGATAGAGTCCAATTTTGAATAACATTTTGATGCGAGTAGAGGTGCCCGCTACATATGAAGTTATTCTCGACATAAGCTGCCATTTGCGAAATTACTGCTTTTACGGTCCAAGTGATTAGAAATAACGGTATTTACATATTAGTCGATAGCCTTAAGGAGTGATTTGGAAAGTATTACTCAAGGCTAGATTGACGGAAAGAAAACAATTTAATGGGAGATTGCAGACCACACCTTCCTTTTAAATAAGAGTAAATAAGTTTTGGCATATTTTAAGTACAAAAATATTTTTCCAGTAAATATGATACTTGAAGAAAAAACTTTGTGTTGTACCCCTTTATATGCGTATCCCCGCTACCCGGGGAAGTACTAACACCATACCAATTTCTTTCGCCAAGCAGTATTGCTGTGTTTAGATTTGAAGGGTAAAGTTGCCGGTGAAATTACATGCACATGAGGCTTTACACAGGTTTTCACCTACAAGGCAATACTTTGTTATAGGCGATGGTTACCACTTAACATCAGGTGGGCCTTATGCTACATCTACAGGTCGTATAAAAAAACACGCGTTGTTCACGTAAAAAAAGGATAACTTTCTATCTTCATCATGAATAAAATCTCATTAATACCAGCCAACATTTTGCCACCAAATCAAATCAAAAAGTCTAAATAATCAACCCGGTAACATAGTATAGGCGGGCCCAAACGGTATATTAAGCTCCGGGGCTTTTCTTATTGATATTTTATATTAAATACAATAAATAATCGTACAATAGAAAGTTCTAAATTATGACACCGCGATATAGCAATTTGGGCGTAACAAAAAAGTATTAAAATCAGTATTCTCTAATTGAAACAATGGTATAGTTGTAATAAATTTTAAACCCGACGTTCGTTAATAGAGAAGGTTTGTACTGCGTTGGTGGTCGATAAGATTGATGATTTTTGTTGGAACTAAACATTTTTTACAAACATTTCATCATCATCAGCAACCTATAACAGTCCACTGCTGGACGTAGGTCTCTCCCAGGGTGCGTCATTGAGCCCGATCCTCAGCTTTTCTCATCCAATTATTGCCAGCCACAGCGCGCAAATCGTCACTCCATCTAGCTGGAGGGCGTCCTACACTACGCTTGCTTAGACGTGATCTCCACTCCAGAACACGTTTACCCCAACGGTTAACGGTTCTGCGGCAAATATAACCGGCCCACTGCCACTTCAGCTTGCTGACCCTCTGAGCTATGTCGATCACCTTGGTTCTCTGTAGGATAACCTCGTTTCTGATTCTATCCTTCAGAGAAATCCCGAGCATAGCCCTTTCCATAGCTTGCTGAGCGACTTTCAGTTTGTGGACCAGTCCCACCGTAAGTGTCCACGTTTTGGCTGCATAGGTCATCACAGGTAGGACGCACTGGTTAAATACTTTTGTTCAATGTATGTTTTATATATGATTAAATGTATTCATATACAAACATTTACGTCACTTGTAAACAAAATATTAAACTACGAATACTACTAATAATCCCTACTAATATTATAAATGCGAAAGTAACTCTGTCTGTCTGTCTGTCTGTCTGTTACCTTTTCACGCCTAAACCGCTGAACCGATTTTGATGAATTTTGGTATAGAGATAGATGGAACCTTGGGAAAGGACATAGGGTACTTTTTATCCAGATCCCGATCCCGATCCCGGAATTATACGGGTGGAAACGCAGAGTGCAGTTGTGTATCGTATATCCCTACTAAATGAATTTTGGTATAGAGATAGATGGAACCTTGGAAAAGGACAAAGGCAACCTTTTATCCCGATCCCGATCCCGATCCCGTAATTATGCGAGTGATAGATAACGCAGGGTGCAGTTATGTATCGTATATGCCTACTAAATGAATTTTGGTATAGAGATAGATGGAACCTTGGGGAAAGACATAGACAGTCTGTCTGTTTCGTTTTCACGCCTAAACCGCTGAACCGATTTTGATGAATTTTGGTATAGAGATAGATGGAACCTTGGGAAAGGACATAGGGTACTTTTTATCCAGATCCCGATCCCGATCCCGGAATTATACGGGTGGAAACGCAGAGTGCAGTTGTGTATCGTATATCCCTACTAAATGAATTTTGGTATAGAGATAGATGGAACCTTGGAAAAGGACAAAGGCAACCTTTTATCCCGATCCCGATCCCGTAATTATGCGAGTGATAGATAACGCAGGGTGCAGTTATGTATCGTATATGCCTACTAAATGAATTTTGGTATAGAGATAGATGGAACCTTGGGGAAAGACATAGACAGTCTGTCTGTTTCGTTTTCACGCCTAAACCGCTGAACCGATTTTGATGAATTTTGGTATAGAGATAGATGGAACCTTGGGAAAGGACATCTTTACTTTTTATCCCGATCCCGATCCCGGAATTATGCGGGTGAAAACGCGGGGTGCAGTTATGTATCGCATAATTCAAATACTCCTAGCCAGCTTTTAGAATACTTTCTGCCTGACATGTCCATCAGGCCCATCGGCCTATACACTATGAATGTGTGAGTGTGACGATGCATGGTGTGGTGTGGCGGGGCTGGCGGGCGCGGGCGCGCTGCGCGGCGCGGCGGCAAAGACGTGCGGGGGACGCGGATGGCTCGGTGGGAGGAGTGTAGATCACAAAGTATGCTTACCCGAACGGGCAGACACGTGAGGGCAGACGTCGTTGGCGGACGCATGCGATATCTACAATTTTGAGCTGCAACGTATTCGCTTTCTTTACGTTTTCATTGGTGTTTAGGGTTTCTTGGATAAGCATTTTGTGTTATTTACTTAGTTGTTTTGGTTGTTATTATTAGTTTAGCATAAGTTAGTAGTAGGTAGAATTATAGTTAATAGGTAAAATAAATACTTTAATTCATTTTTTAGGATAGGTATAAAATTGTAGTAGATTAGTAGGCAGGTTTTTTTAAGTTTTTTCACATTTAGTAAGTAGTTACGGTACCTAAGAAGGTCAGCATAGTTTTTATTGAGTATTAATAGGTAAGTAATGTTGTTTTGTGAATAAAATAGTTCCAGTAGTTTCGCATATAATTTTATCGATTCATTTTGTTTTTATTCCATGTGGATAAAATAGTTCCAGTAGTTTCGCATATAATTTTATCGATTCATTTTGTTTTTATTCCATGTGGATAGTATATTTTTTTTAACATTTAGTTTTAGTTTAGCAATTCGTTTTGTTTTTGTTTTATTTCATGCAATGTGTATAAGTACCTACCTTAAGTATAGTTTCGTACTCAGTACCTTTAACTAAATTTTTTTGTCAGCTAAAGAATTTTTTTTTGCATAAGTACTTACCTGTTTTTATTACTTTAGGTAGGTAACTGGTTAAGTAATATGCCTCGCAAGCGTAAATCTAATTTAGCGCGTAGCTCTAAAAGAGCTCGAACTGCGCAAGTAGCTAGATCCCAAGAATCTGAGGAGCAGACTCAGGCCCGGCAGATTTTAGATGCTGAGCGACACGCAACGCAAAGAGCTGCCGAGACCTATGAACAAACTCAGGCCCGGCAGATTTTAGATGCTGAGCGACACGCAACGCAAAGAGCTGCCGAGACCTATGAACAAACTCAGGCCCGGCAGATTTTAGATGCTGAGCGACACGCAACGCAAAGAGCTGCCGAGACCTATGAACAAACTCAGGCCCGGCAGATTTTAGATGCTGAGCGACACGCAACGCAAAGAGCTGCCGAGACCTATGAACAGACTCAGGCCCGGCAGATTTTAGATGCTGAGCGACACGCAACGCAAAGAGCTGCCGAAACCTATGAACAGACTCAGGCCCGGCAGATTATAGATGCTGAGCGACACGCAACGCAAAGAGCTGCCGAGACCTATGAACAGACTCAGGCCCGGCAGATTTTAGATGCTGAGCGACACGCAACGCAAAGAGCTGCCGAGACCTATGAACAAACTCAGGCCCGGCAGATTTTAGATGCTGAGCGACACGCAACGCAAAGAGCTGCCGAGACCTATGAACAGACTCAGGCCCGGCAGATTTTAGATGCTGAGCGACACGCAACGCAAAGAGCTGCCGAAACCTATGAACAGACTCAGGCCCGGCAGATTATAGATGCTGAGCGACACGCAACGCAAAGAGCTGCCGAGACCTATGAACAGACTCAGGCCCGGCAGATTTTAGATGCTGAGCGACACGCATCATTGATAGCTGCAGAGATGCCAGAAGAATCCCAAAGACGACGTGTGTTAAATGCTGA
Organism: Philereme transversata; assembly: GCA_963924445.1. Lineage (NCBI taxonomy): Eukaryota > Metazoa > Arthropoda > Insecta > Lepidoptera > Geometridae > Philereme > Philereme transversata. Next base: position 22,699,547 of record OZ004344.1, read on the forward strand.
ACGGCAGTCAGAAAGGAGAAATGCGTTTACAATGTATACATGGGGAGCATTCCACAATGCTGCTTTTGATTATGACCCATCGATTGAGTATAATAACCATCGATTACTTCTCATAGGTGGAATGGATAAAAAATGTATACATTGTGAAGCACTCAAGTGGAAAGAAGAAACTCCGGGTATGTGTTGTTCTGGTGGCAAGGTTTCAATTCCAATACTTGGAGAACCAGAGGAACCATTGAAGTCTTTACTTTTAGGTGATAACAACGAATCGCGGCGTTTTTTAATCAAAATAAGGAAATATAATTCATGCTTTCAAATGACGTCATTTGGTGTAGAAAATGAGGTGGTTATGCCTGGGTTTTCATCTACTTTTACAATCCAAGGTCAAATCTATCATAGGATTGGTTCTTTGCTTCCTACAAATAATGAGCAACCAAAATTTTTACAGATTTATTTTATGGGAAATGAAAACGACGAGGTTGACCGCAGGTGTCAAAACATTCAATTAGTAGAAAAGGATATTGTCTTAAAGATTCAGAGAATGTTGCATGAACATAACCGCCTAATAAACACTTTCACAACAGCCTTAGAAAGAATGCCGGGAGATGATTATAAGTTGGTGATTCACCCAGATCGTACACCAAGTGGGGAACACGAAAGACGATATAATGCACCTTTAATAAATGAAGTCGCAGCCATGGTTTGTGGTGAACAGTTTGCTTCCCGTGATATAGTTTTACATGCCCGTGATAACACACTAACTAGGGTGCCGGATACACATAAATTTTACGATGCGTTACAATATCCGCTAATATTTAGCAAAGGGCAAGAAGGGTATCACTTTCAAATTCCACAAGTCGATCCTGTAACTGGCCTGCCCTTGCCTAACAAAAAGGTATCATGTATGGACTTTTATGCCTTTCATATCATGATTAGAGAAAATGATTTTAATATTATATCACGATGCAGGCAACTGGCCAATCAGTTTTATGTTGATATGTACGTTAAGGTAGAAAGTGAACGATTACGATACATAACATTAAATCAAACTAAATTAAGAGCAGAAAATTATATCCACCTTCAAGACGCAGTAGCGAATGACGCTAATCTAAATCCAAATGATATTGGTAGAATGATAATTTTACCGTCTTCATTTGTAAATAGTCCGAGGTACTTACACGAATATACTCAGGATGCGTTTGCTTATGTACGTACATATGGTCGCCCTGACTTATTCGTTACGTTTACTTGCAACCCAGCATGGCCGGAAATAGTAAATGAATTAATGCCGGGTCAAAGCGCGATTGATAGGCATGATGTAGTCGCAAGAGTTTTTAGGTTGAAAGTTAAAAAACTTATGTCTGTTATTTCCAAAGGCAGAATATTTGGAGAAGTGATCTGCTTTATGTATTCCATAGAGTGGCAGAAGCGTGGCCTACCACATGTCCACATATTATTGTGGTTAAAAGACAAGTTGAGACCCGATCAAATTGATAATATTATCAGCGCAGAAATACCCGATCCAAGCACTGACAAGACACTTCATGATATTATAGTTAAAAACATGATTCATGGTCCATGTGGACCTGAAAATCCTCAGTGCCCTTGCATGAAAGATGGAAAATGCACAAAGAAATTTCCTCGCAAATTACACAAAGACACTGTCCACAGTGAAAACGGATACCCACTCTATCGTAGAAGAGCACCAGCAGACGGAGGTCGAACGGCATCTGTGAAACTACGAAATGGGAGTTACGTCACTATTGATAATAGTTGGGTGGTCCCTTATTCCGCTATTCTATTAAAAATATTTAACGCCCATATAAATGTTGAGGCTTGCAGTTCAGTGCGCGCTATCAAATATATCTGCAAATATATTAACAAAGGCAGTGACCAAGCTATTTTCAATTTTAGGAGCACAGAGCTTGCAAATCGCGTAAATGAAGTACATACCTACATATCAATCTGGTCGTTATGTTAGCAGCAACGAAGCCGTGTGGCGGTTATTAGGGTTCCCGTTGCACGAAAGGCACCCCACCGTTACACATCTAAGTGTACACTTAGAGAACGGTGAACGAGTTTATTTTACAGAAGATAATTTCCACGAGCGACTATCTACTCGACCAAAAACCACCCTTACAGCTTTTTTTGAACTTTGCATAAGAGATGAGTTTGCAAGAACTCTTATGTATGCTGAGGTACCGAGATATTACACATGGGACGCAACCAGAAAAACTTGGAAACGCCGAATTCAAGGAACTTCGGTTCAGAACTGGCCTGGTGTCAAATCTGGAGATGCCTTAGGACGGGTTTACACAGTCCATGTTACTAACATGGAATGTTTTTGTTTAAGGATGCTTCTACACCATGTGCGTGGGCCAACCTCTTTCAATGATCTCAAAAAATACAACAATCAAGAATTTTCAACATTTCGAGAGGCATGTGAGGCAAGAGGATTATTGGAGGATGACAATCATTGGAATATAACACTGGAAGAGGCTGCACAATGTAGATCAGCGGCCAAGGTGAGAATGCTTTTTGCTATACTAATAGCGACATGTGGGCTTTCAAACCCTCAACAACTGTGGGAAAGGTACAAAATTCAAATGGCCGACGATATTTTACACAGAGTACAACATCATAATCCAAACGTTACATACAATGATTTCATTTTTAATGAAGCCCTAACAAAGATAGAAGACCAAGTCATAACTATAACTGGGAAAGATTTGTCAGATTTTGGGTTGAGCAGGCCGCAAAGAACTGGGGAAGTTTGCAGTGATATAATAAGAGAATTGAGTTACGATGCTGCTTCTTTACAACAACAAATAACTGAGTCTGTTCCGCGTCTAAACCCAGAACAAAGATTAGTTTTTGAGAATGTTGTGCAAAAAATCGAAAGTGGCGAAGGTGGTTTATTCTTTTTGGATGCGCCAGGAGGCACGGGTAAAACATTTCTTTTAAATTTACTTTTAGCCCAAATTCGTAAAGATAAAGGAGTTGCTGTTGCTGTAGCTTCTTCTGGAATAGCAGCTACGTTACTTAATGGTGGCCGAACGGCACATTCAGTACTTAAACTGCCATTGAACTTAGCTCATGAGGAAATGCCAGTTTGTAACATTACTAAAAATAGTGACCGTGGACGAATGTTACAGCAATGTAAGCTGTTGGTTTGGGATGAATGTACCATGTCCCACAAAAGAGCGATAGAAGCACTAGATCGGACCATAAAAGATATTAAGAGTAACCAAAGTATCATGGGTGGTATGGTGGTACTTTTAGCTGGCGATTTTAGACAGACTCTGCCGGTAATTACTAGAGGCACGCCGGCAGATGAAATAAATGCATGTTTAAAAGCGTCTCCATTATGGGTGCATGTAAAAATTTTTTGTCTGACTACAAATATGCGAGTACAACTGCACAGTGATACACAATTGGTGCAATATGCGGATGCTCTTCTGAAAATCGGAGAAGACCGTATGTAAACAAATAGTGACGGAATGATTACATTGAATCGTGAATTTTGTAATGTTGTCTGTAACATGGATGACTTAAAGAACAACGTCTATCCCGATCTTGCAACCAATATGAAGAACAGACAATGGCTGTGCGAAAGGGCAATTTTAGCACCGACAAACGAAGTAGTGGGGCAGATCAACGAACAAATCATGTCAGATGTGGAAGGTGATTTTGTTGAGTATCTGTCCGTAGACAATGTCATGGACACTGAGCAAGTGACATCGTTCCCTGTAGAATTTCTTAACTCCTTAGAATTATCGGGGGTGCCTTCCCATAAGTTGAGGCTAAAAGTAGGTGTCCCGGTCCTGTTGATGCGAAATCTTGACGCACCAAGAATGTGTAATGGCACACGTCTACAAATTACACACCTGGGACGCAATATTGTGAGAGCAATAATTATGACAGGAACAGCAAAGGGAGAAGAAGTGTTAATTCCCCGTATTCCAATAATCCCTACCGATTTGCCATTCCAATTCAAAAGAGTACAATTTCCCCTGAAAGCAGCATTCGCTATGACGATAAACAAAGCTTAAGGACAGACACTCAAAGTAGCTGGTGTTCATTTAGAAAAAAACTGTTTCTCCCATGGGCAACTGTATGTGGCGTGCTCACGAGTATCGAGTCCACAAAACCTACATGTTTTGACCAAAGAAGGAAAAACAAAAAATGTCGTATACAAAAACGTATTAAACTAAGTTAAGTCATGGATCAGGGTCAGGAAAAGTCTACCTATGTTAATCTCAATAATTCAATGTGCCGGCTTCATTAGAATCGTTTCATTATAGTTTCAGAGCCTATTCAGTCCAAACAAATTTACACGAAGTAGTAGTTCTACGCAGACGAAGTCGCGGGTAACAGCTAGTATTAACATAAAGCGAAACTCGCGATATTTTACAATGCAAAATACCAAGTCTCTTTTTATTTTGACGAAACTGTAGAACCCTAATTTATACTGTTGTGATTATTTACGCAATTAAATTACTAAGTTACATACTTTTTCATATAGGCAACGTTATGTTCTTTATTTGGACCATACCTTTGTAATAGGTTAATAATAATACTATAGGTGATACACTTTGAAGATAAGATAGAAGTCATTTATTTAACCATGTGCTTTATTTTGACCAACTATTAATGTTAGAAATCTTGAGGAGCCGCGTCGTGTCTAACGGTAAGTTCGCAACTACCACTCCCTCTGTGTAAAACAATTATCAAGCCGGTCTGCATCCTTCAAACTTGTCTCTATTAACAAAACATATAAAAATCGCCAACAGATGGCGTGACATGTATCGGAATGCAACAAAATAAAATACAATAACAGCGTGTGTCGTCTACAATCCACCCTCTTAGTGCTGAACTGAGCCGACAAACATATTAGAAATCAAATGAATACAAAAGTGTCAGATCAGCACTAACATTCCGTTGGTGCAAGTAGTGCGACACGCGTTACCGGGCGGCGCACCAAACCAGTGCGGGTGCGCACGTCCACCATTCGCACGCGACCATCATCACCCGCATGGGTCGCACTCACCACTCCGTGCCGCCAACATCCACGATCTAAATTAGGTTCCATTATTAGAACATAGTCCCCATCTCGCAATGCTCTCTGATCCCTAAACCATTTCTGCCTCGGAATTAAAGTAGGGAGATATTCTTTAACCCATCGCGCCCAAAACATATCGGTCAACCTTTGCGCTAGGCGCCATTGTTTTCGCAGACATAGATCGTCGTTATCATACCTACCAAACACGGGACCGTTCGATGACTTACCTAACAAAAAGTGATTAGGCGTTAAAGCTTCAGGGTAATTAGCGTCACATGAAACATGTGTAATAGGGCGACTATTAACTAGGGCTTCTACTTCAGCGAATAAAGTAGACAGCGTCTCAGGGTGTGGAGCGCGTTCCTTAAGAACGACTTTCAAGGCCGTTTTCACCGTGCGTATCATACGTTCCCAGGCACCACCTTTCTCAGGGGCCCCAGGGGGTATGAACCTCCACTCGATACCTCTTACGGTACCGTCTTCACGGAGTTTACTCTCATTGAGTTCGGATAGACTCCGCTTTAACTCGTTATCTGCGCCGCGCAGGTTCGTCCCGTTATCTGAGTAGATAACGCTGGGCGTACCGCGGCGAGCTATCATACGTCTGAGCGCCATGATGGTGGAGTCTGTACTCAGACTCTCACTAATTTCCAAATGAATGGCGCGTACCGTTAGGCACGTAAACATTACGCCGTACCTTTTTACTCTTTTTCGTCCGATAGTGACCTCCATCGGTCCGAAAAAATCCACCCCCGTGAACGTGAATGGGTGTCGATTGTGCTGCAGACGAGCAGCTGGCAGGTCCGCCATACGCTGTGGCTGCGGTGTCGCGCGCCGGTATCGGCAGAACAGGCAGCGCGCTGCGACCGTGCGTACGGTAGGACGCAGCTTCAAAATCCAGTAGCGTTGTCTTAACTCGTTAACTACAAGTTCGTGGGCACCATGCATAGCTTTCTTATGATAGTATTCGACTAATAGACGAGTTATTTTGTGACGACCATCGAGTATGGTGGGTCTCATAGTCAAGTGGGATACACCTTCGACTTTATCGATTCGACCGGCTACTCGTAACACATTAGTGTCGTCTAAATAGGGTGTCAATGTTAACAAACGACTGTTTGATAACAAAGGCTTATTTTGCTTGATAAGCTCAATGTCTTGTGCGAACGAATCCTGTTGAGATTTACTCAGCAGAAGAAGTTCAGCTTCGTTCATGAGTTCAACATTCAAACAAGTATCAATTCGTCGACATCGTCTGATAAACAATAAAATTCGAGCGGTTACTCGGACGAGTCGTAACCAAGACGAGTAGTCATTTTCGTTAGGTAAGGAATATTCAACGACCTGAGTCGTGACCACATTCAAGCTCCTTTGTTCGAAGACTACATCTGGTGATGGCTTCTTTGTGGACTTACAATCCTTAGGCCATGCATCTTCAGGTTGCCGTAAAAATTGTGGTCCTAGAAACCATACGCTATCGTATGTCAGAGGCGGCGTGTCGTCTTTGGTAGCTATGTCAGCTACATTCAACTTAGTTGGGACGTATCGCCACTCTGATAACGTCGTGAGCTCATCAATTTCACCTAAGCGATGAGCTACGTACGGTTTATAGCTTCTTGGATCGCTACGGATCCATTGTAAAACCGTTTGTGAATCAGTCCAAAAGTACCGTTTATCAGCCTTCATATTTTTATGTTCCCGCTGCAGTGAGTTCGCGAGGCGTGCGGCTATGAGCGCGCCTTGCAGCTCCAGTCGAGGAACTGACACAGGCCGCAGTGGGGTCACTCGGCTCTTACTGGCGGCTAGACAAACCAATACATTCCCGTCTGTTCGAGTAAAACGCCAATAAATAACTGCGGCGTAAGCTTTAATAGAAGCGTCACAAAACATGTGCAGTTGTTTATTTACAATAGGCTCGGCACTTCTATCTATACCTATCTCTAACTGATAGCACTGAGTCCAACTATCAGTATTGTTATACCACCTAGGTATACGTAGGGATTCTAAAAGTTTTAATTCATCGAGCCACTTCACCCATTTGGTGTGCTCATCAGAATGGATGCGGCATTCCCAATCAACTTTAGATCTGTGCACGTCTTGAAAAATGATTTTACTTTTTATAACAAATGGCGACAAAAATCCGTGTATGTCGTAAAGAGACATAATAATGCTAAGCATGTTAGCTTTCGTAGGTGGCGTAGAACCATTTAAAATATCACTAGGAATTCTGTCAAGCGAAATCTGAAACCCAAATGAGTCGTCCGCAGGATGCCATATCAAACCTAAAGTGCGCTCACTCGTATTCATGGCTCCATGCTTAAACTGCACAGCTGTGTGCGCGAGCGCTTCCGTAGGAATTGAATCTAAAACCGGTTTGCTATTACTCGACCAACCTCTTATTTCAAAGCCACCTTTAGCGTGAATAAAAGTTATGTCTTTTATTAATTGAATAGCCGTACTCTCATCACACGTAGAATAACAACAATCATCCATGTAGTGGCTATTCACAATTACATCTACAGCCTCAGGATTTATATCCTCGTATTTCAAGGCATTTTTATTTTTGACATATTGGGCAATGAAAGGCGAGCATGTTGCACCGAAAATTAAACTTTGCATAAGACAAACTTTAATCGGACCATTCGATTCTTGCCACAAGAACCGAAGAACATGCTGGTCTTCAGGGCGAATTTTAATTCTGAGAAACATATCACGAATATCCCCAATAATTACAATTTTATTCTCCCGAAATCTTAGCATAATTCCGTATAATGAATTATACAAGTCCGGTCCGGTTAATAAATAATCATTTAGGCACACACCGTCTACCTTAGCGGCGGCGTCAAACACTAACCGTAACTTATCTGGTTTATTAGGATTCTGAACACCAAAATGTGGCAAATACCAAACATGATCAGCTGAGAGGCTGTTATCAGTTAGTTCTCGAGCGTAACCATTATCTATCAATTTAGATATTTCTTTCTTATACCTATCAGCGTAGTCAGCATTCTTATGGAATTTCCGTAACAATAACTGCTGACGCGAGTAGGCATTGTTGTATGAGTCAGGCATCATAAAATCATCCTTTTTGAACGGTAAACCTACTTCCCATTGATTACCTACCTGACGGGCTGTGCTATCTAAAATATCAATAGCGCGAATATGATCTGTATTTTCACGAGATACGGGTGAAATACCAGTCAAATCAAAATTAAAGGAATTCTTAATCAGGTCATTAAGTTCGCTGAGTTCAGACATATCATTATCACGAGAGTGTGCGAGATGAAACACATTTTGTTCACTTACTCTGGACTTGGTGGAGGAGTGAGTGCGGCCACGGTGGAAACCGTGGATGGTCCATCCCAACCGACATCGTGATGCGTACAGCGAGTCCCTGTCTCCATGTATAACCTCGAGAGGAGCTATTAGGAAATAATTATCCTCACCAATTAACATTTTTGGCTTTGCACTTGCATTGGTGCAAATCATATGTTTGATATGCGATAAGTGCGTGCTATTTACACTATTCAAGATAGACAAATTTTGTGAACACAATTTTAACTGAGCACATCTACGTAACTTACAGTCATAACTAATATTGTCCTGTCCCGTTATTTTTACTCTTACACTAGGCACTTCTGATTGGTACACTGACAAACCGAATGCATCAGTAAACTTTATAGGACGCGCACTAACACACTCTAAGCCTAGGGTATCTGCCAGCTCGGCATCGATCACTGACACTTCAGCACCATCGTCCAGAAGTGCGTAGGTATTCACTACACCTTTAGGGCCACGTAATTGAACCGCGATCACTTTCAACAGTGCGAATTCATCCGGGGCGATGCTCGCGTCGTCACTATCTCGAGCGAAATGCATCATAGACGCATCGGGTGCAGTTACAGGTACAGGTTCCGGGTTTACGGTCATCTTATCAGTCGATTGTGACGTCATCTCGGGTTTCGTCCAGTGTAGCAGGCGGTGGTGTGCCATGCCACAGTTATCGACGTCACACATTGGTGCGGGGCACGTATCTTTATTGTGTCGAGTTAGTAGACAACAATAACATAGGCCGCGCGTTTTTACAAATCGCCATTTATCTCTTCGCATTGCTCGTTTGAATATGCGACACTCTGGTAGGGTATGAGTGCCCTTCTGGCAGAATCTACATACATTATTATCAGCTGTTGCAGCGACAGAAGATGTGTAGACAGTACGATGACGATACTTGTCTTCAGTGCGCTTTGTAGGAGCGTCCATCGGCTTCTTGTCTCGCGGAGGTATACATCCGACGACTGATAACATTTCAGCTTCTATCTTTAAGAACATAGCTAGTAGTTCGAGCTTCGATCTGCCTTCGCGTAGACGATTGTAGGCAAACTCCGTCCATCTACCTATCAGGGTGCTCGGCAATTTTGATATTATGGCTGCAGCGAGCTCTGGACTTCGTAGGTAGTCATTCTGGTGTAGTGCGCGTATTGTAGCCACGCAATTGTTGACTTTGACGGACAAGTTTATCAAGTCATGTTGATAACAAGTAGGTAACGAAGGTAGCTTTTTCAATTGCATCGTTATGTTGCTAATAATAATATCAGCTCGGCCAAACCTTAGTTCAAGTGCTTCTATAACTGCTGACGGCGGAGTGTTGCCGATCAGCAAGTCAGTCACTGCTTCCTTGGCTTCACCTCGTAGAGATTTACGGAGTCTCCACAGGTTCTCACTATCACTGAATCTACACACTCGTGACGAATCATCATAGGCACTTTTAAAATGTAGCCACTCAATACAGTCACCACTGAAGATAGGTAGCTCTCGTGGCGTGGCAAGGCGGCTCAAAAGTTTATCTTCGTGCTTTGATGAAGACTGGGTCATCAGATCCTTCAACGTGTTAGCTAGTTGTTGGATACTGTTGTTGTGCTGGACTGGTGATGCACAGTTCGTGTCCAGCCATTTCTCCACGTTATCGTGCACTTCATTCTCGCTGGGGAGGGATGAACAATAGGTACCAACTTTTTCATCTGGAGCTACATCAGTGCCGACATGATGAGCTTTTTCACTCTCCTGGTCGACTTTGGCAAGGTCAGCTTGTAACTTCTTGTCAATTAACTCCATCTGAATCTTGGCTTTTGCTTCCGCAGCTTCTAACTCGAGTTGTTTACGACGTGCAACTGATGACGTAGTAGATTTCTTAGTCTGAATAGTCGTTTTTGAAGCACATTTCGAATGCTGCTCAGTGTCACGCGCTGACATCTTGCACGGTACTGGCGTCGATACGTGTCCTTCCCGCGACGATAAGAGATCATTGGTGCCGCTAGGAAGAATCAACTTCTTCAACTCTTTCTTCATAGGTGTGCCTTCCAACTTGTTGGTTTTCATATGTTCCTGGCGTTGACGGCGAGTAAGAACCTTCGATAATGGCGTCACGCCCGACATGATGGTATTTCGCAGTTCACTGATTTTAAATCTGGCTCTGAAGGACCATATTTTAGGTGATACACTTTGAAGATAAGATAGAAGTCATTTATTTAACCATGTGCTTTATTTTGACCAACTATTAATGTTAGAAATCTTGAGGAGCCGCGTCGTGTCTAACGGTAAGTTCGCAACTACCACTCCCTCTGTGTAAAACAATTATCAAGCCGGTCTGCATCCTTCAAACTTGTCTCTATTAACAAAACATATAAAAATCGCCAACAGATGGCGTGACATGTATCGGAATGCAACAAAATAAAATACAATAACAGCGTGTGTCGTCTACAAATACAAAGAGTCGACAATCATCTAAAAACCTAAGTTTAAGCACGATCAGGATGACTGATAGATAATGCTATTAGCATTAAATCCTCCTAGCACTACTCTGCTTTGTGTAGAAGTATTAAATAAATATACTGTGGTTCGCCCCGAACTGAGATCCCGTGAGTATCCAATTAAAACAAAAAAAATATTATTTATAATCTTTGACTATCGAAATAGTGTCACGAAATAAATAACCAATTGACTTGACCTACAGTTTCATTCAAATTACAGGTAACGGGAGTTCAAGTTTGTTTGTTTTTACAAAAAAAAAAGTATCTAAGTATTCTATCAGTTATCTGGTTCCCATAGTACAAGCTCTGCTTAGTTTGGGGCTAGATAGCGCTGTGTGAAATGTCCAGCAATATTTATTTATTTAAGTTATGTGCACCTTTTTCTGGGGTATAAATTGCAGTTATTCTGACTTTTGCCTATATTTGTCTCATTTAAGCTACATGCATACCAAAGTACAGCACTATGGGGTCACTGGTGTAGCCCGTGAATATTGTCAAAGTTCAGTTTTATTATGCCTAATAACTCAAAAACTATAATAACTTTACTAAAAATAAAAACGCAGCCTAAATGTACTAATAAAGACCTTTCATTTGACGTCCCACTTGACCTATAGTCTCATTTTCATTTTTTTTTACCCCTCTTGAACCTCAATATCTTAACAACCCCCCAACATTTTTAGCTATGTATCACGTATATAATTTCACGATGATCGGATCAACGCTTCGAAATTTATCTACGGACAAACAAACATACATACAACGCCGATTTGCCCAATTTGATTTGGAGATCTCGCTTCGCTCGATCAATAAATAAATTTCTGATTATCTACTTAACCTTAAAATCAAACAAGCAATCAATCCAAACACTATTACACAATCAATTATTTAAAACATCAATTGGTATAGTACAAGCTAATCAACAATTGAAATTAATGTTTCCAAACTTAATCCCCACGCTCAGTAAAAATATACAAATATGACAACATGGTTCCGTAATTAAAATTTTAATAGAATTATTCAATTGTATGACTTGTTGGGAACTTGCAATTGCATACCAAAGAAACCTGCAGAGGATCACTGGAATGGCTGAAAATCACTTAATGATCGTATTCCCTAGAGTTCTCAAGGCTAGCATTGAAGATGTATTTGCTTTTTGATAACAAAACCAGATTACAACATAGTAACATACATAAATAATAGGACAGCATTTTTTAACACACCATCTACCATTTCAAATAATAAATAGTAAATAAATATTGCTGGACATTTCACACAGCGCTATCTAGCCCCAAACTAAGCAAAGCTATGGGAACCAGATAACTGATAGAATACTTATATGCATTTTTTTTGTCAATACATACTTATAATATATAGAGAAACAACCAGACCCGGAACAAATATCTGAAGATCTGGCAAACATTTGTTCCGCGGCGGGGATCGAACCTGCTACCTCCTGCGTCTCAGCCGGCTATTCGCCAACTGTACCACGGAGGTCGACAAATAATGCTGAGCTTCTATTTATGTATGTTATTATATTAGCTGGTTTTGTTATCAAAAAATAAAGACAACTTTGTTAAGGTTCTCTGTGTTTAAGGATAAAATATTTACGACTCAATTGATGACCTTCAAAGCTTTTGAAACCTTAAAAGAACCTTACTTCTGCACTAAACTTCAGTTTATGACACATAAAGAACAAGAAGGGATAACTACAACCGTCTTCAAGCCACGAGTGGGTAGGGCTCTTCTAGGCAAGCGTGTTCTATCGAAGACTGCATCATAGCTACGATCAGGCGAGATCGTGGTCAAATGCTAGCCAATAATTTATATTAAAAACCGGAACCCTTCTCTTAATACTTCAACTCCTACTTACCCAAAGCTTCATTGTAACTTTCTCAACTGACCGTCCAGTAGTTGACGCAACGCCAATTTACGAACATGATTGATTCTAATCCTTTTAATCCAAGTTACTGTCAGTTTAAACCTCACTGAATTGACATGTGAAGAACAGTAGGGGAATTGTCAGGATTTTCTTGTTAGTTTTTTGTTGAATCAAATTTTTTTGCCGTCTTTTTGACTTATTATTGTAAGTAGGTATCGAAGTCTGACAGTCTGTCTAGGTTAGCTGGGGTTTAGTGTGAATCAAACTAAGATGTCATTGACCTGTGCTTACCAACGTTTATTTAGACAAAGTTGTAAAAAATCTTCCTGCAGTTTTTATCACCAATTTCTTGGGGTTTTTTTGTGAGTTACTAGGGCCCGTATTCTAAAACTTCCATTGAGACTTAAACATGTGTTTTTAAATCACTTTCAGTAAAAATCTGTCATAAATCTATCGATAAACCCATCGCCTCGAGTTTAATTGTGAAGTATGAATTTAAGAAAAATTTTAAAACTGATTTCGAAAAAAAACTTAAATAACATAATATTTATTATCAGGCAAGTATATGTTTGTTTAATATAATCATTCCATTGTTATTTAAAAGCTCTAAACATCGATCTTTAACTCGATACACGTAAGAATCGTTGTATCGAATGAAGAATCGATGTATCGGATGCGAGAACCATTCTTCTTTCTAACATGTCATCCGAATTTTATCGAGAGAGATTATCTTGAGGACATTATTTTTATTAAGGCAATGTCTCTTTGACCTATGTTGATGATATTTCATAAATAACAAGTGTTCCTTCAAGTTTGGGATTTATAGGTTTGTAGTTGTTCAACAAACTAGATAAATTTTCATTAAAGGTCTATCTATCTTTACATAGGTACCTATAATGATTGTTCATCATTACTGATTTGATTAACCAAAAACAAATGATGGTTTATTTTTTCATATCGTTCTGTGATGTTAATGCGTATAGTATAGCGTATTGTCATATTGAGGCATTTACTAGTATGTAAATTATATCATAAAAATCACGTTTATAATAAAACTACCTTCCGCTAGCAGCTTCGCACGCGTTGTTTGTCAACAAAAAGTAGCCTATGCGTTAATCCTGATTATAATCTACGTACATACCAAATTTCATCTAAAGCGGTTCAGTCGTTACGACGTGATTGAATAACAAACAAAAAAACATCCAAACTTTTGCATTTATAATATTAGTGTATTCTAAATTCAAGATCAGGGAAAAATACAAATAGATATGAAACATCAATTAAAATTAATACTCATTAATGATTTAGTTTTGTTGTGATAAAATATTATTTTAATACTACATTTAATCTATGTTGAAAATCCCATACCAACTTTCTTGTGAGAACATCTTTCTAACTCGTATTTCCCACACATTGGATGAAGCTCTTACGAGTACATTTACCAATCAATAACTTAGAATACGATATACCTAATATCGCTCTATCCCTCGTGACGAAATCGCTTAACAAAAACATTCAATTTGGGACCCAGAAATTGATATAAAAATAATATATGGGCGGTTCGTGAAGAAAGTATCGGTTTTCAACAATAGATAGAGACATTCTGTCGAATCGGATTACAAATTTAAATTTGAAATTTTCCAAATATATTTGGGATTCTCACGAGTAGATCGTAGTGCGTTGATCGTAGACCAACTTGCACCAAATGTTAATCTCTCATTTATATCCAATTTATGTTGGTTCGACGTAAATTTTTGAATTATTGATCCGATCTTCATTTAATTCAAAATGTGTAGAGATAACAAATAAAAAGCTTTTTCACGGATTTTTTGAAGTGAAAACTTCTTTAGGCATTTTTAAGATGGGAAAAAAACCATTGAACTCGCGACTCTGTTTCCGACACAATTTGATGTTTTTTAGTTTGTGGAGGAGCATAAGACAAGTTTCTTAGTAAATTTTCATGTGTATGCGACATCCATCATGATCATTTTGCAACATCCATATTTTTTTTTGTATATAGTTTGTGGAGGGGCATAAGACCACTTTCTTAGTAAATTTTCATCTTTATGCGACATCTACGAGTATCATAATCATTTTGCAACATCCAAATTTTTTTTGAAGTGAAAACTTCTTTAGGCGCTTTAGGCATTTTTTGAGATGGGAAAAAAACATTGAACTCGTGACACTGTGACCGTTACCGTTACCGAGACCATTCCTGACGGTTCAAAAAAAATTTCCTGACGCTTCAAAAAATACACACGTAATTGTTCAAGTTTTCACTTCTGACGTCACTCCCGGAGTGCCACTTTTTTTAAATAAGTGGAATGGTTTATAGAAGGCAAATAGGACAACTTATAAGTACGTGTGGGATATTTAGATAGCTTCAGTTAAACATTTTAAATTTGTGATTATAATTTGCGAATTAATTTTTTAATCATCTCGCTCACACGTTAAATATGCGGTTGTCATTCAACATAATCAAGGTTTTAAGTGCTGGTGCATGTGGGGTCTAAATTAACGTGTGATTTTGTACTGTTGTTGGTTATAGATTGTTTTTGATACGTGATGGCCATTTGTCACCGTGATCCGATTTGAATTCCAATAAGTTATGATGTTATTGGAATAAAATTTTGGATTTAAGGTTATGGGAACATTCTGCGATGAGGTACCAAGCATCGAAATAAAAGGAAAGTTTGAAGGTTCCCCTCTATCAGTTTAGTATGAAAATCTATTGTACATTTCTGTATCTCATTACAAAAAGCTCGCAAACCGTATGGTATACTAGCTTCCACCAGCGGCTTCGCATGCGTTGTTTGTCAATAAAAAGAAGCATAATCATAATTAAACTGTATAAAAATTTTTATCCAAATAGGTTCAGTCGTTTAGTCGTGAAAATATTAAAAATAAATAGGTAGACAGAGTTACTATCGAATTTATAATAATAGTGTTGCTGATAGTATTTCTATTTTATAGTGTTATCGGAAAATTTCAAGATTTTTAAAACCATCACAAATATTTCAAGCCTAGATGGGACTTGAACCCGCAACCTTCCTCTTGATACGAGGATGCACTATCCAACTGTGCTACCAGGCTAATTCCGACTAGGCTTCACATTTTTGTGATTGTTTTAAATTTGGAGTGTTGATGATTTCAAAGAAGTTTAATCGTTTGTCGTGCTAGGTTTTTTAGACAGGACCAATCTCGTGCAGTCTGCAAAAACGGCTTCGATCTAGTGGAGTGGGGGGGGGGGGGGGGGAAGGTCTTACGCTGCGCTTTCTGGTGAGTGGCCACCACTCTCGAACATTTCTGCTACAACGGCCGTCAGTTCTTGCTAACCCTCTTGACATTGTATGTGACCTTGGTTTGTCTACGGATCTTCTCATTTAGGATTCTATTTCGTTGAGACGCCAAGCATAGCCCTCTCCATCACACAAAGTATACCTACATTGCAAAAGAACCATTACGGAGAAGTATTAGGTATGCTCACAGAAGCTCATTTCATACCAAAATATAAGTACGTCATTCAATCCATACTTAGAAAACGCAATGCATAAAGAATTGGCATCTTAGAACGATTTATTCTCCATAATCGAACCTTTAAATAGCACCTATACTCTGTTATTAAAACTGAACAAGTGGAACTAACATAAAGCTTCCTACAGTTACAATATACGAGGGCTATTACTCTAAAAGCCAGTATAAGTTGACCTGTCAGATAAACAAAACTGTAGGATCACTGAGGTCATAGATGCGTGGTAGTAATTCAAACTTCACCGGTATAAGTTGAGCTGTAGGATAGATGAAATTAGAGGCTTATTCAGGCCAGCGCTAAGTGGTGGAGGTACCGCAAGAAGTAATGTTATGCGGTAACGTTAAATCTAAGCTTATAACTGAATCTTCATTTACAAGGAGAATGGATGTGGTAATAATGTGCGAAGTGGAGAAGGCAGTATTGATAACTCTATATCGAGATCAAAGACTACAAAGAGTTGTGTTTACTATAAAATGGAACAACTTATTTGATATCATGTCTTTTTGAAACCATATCTATGCAATCGCGGGTTGCAAAGATATGGTTACATTATTTATGACTTAAGCAATTTTTACCCGTTTTTTCATTGCAAATGGTCTCTTAATCTACTTGAGTCTCGATCCATTCTAGGGGGTAGTTGTAAAATTTAAGTTTTGTTAAAAAACAATCTTTACAGAACAATGGAAAATATAAATAGGTTATTAAAGTATTGCAATTGCAAAGAATATCGAATTATTCAGATAATTATAAAGAAGCTTGCGATAAAAATTAATCCAACTCGGTCAAATATGTTACAATTTAGACGTAAGTTATTTTACTTTTGAAACTATCATGGTTATTAACACTATTTGTACTAAAAACGGGATATTTACCATGATTTGTGAGTTCTTGAGTGTCCCGATATTTCGACGCAGTTGCATGCGCCATGATCACGGGTAAACTGAAGTCTTTGCGAGTGGATAGTTATTGGCAGATATAACGATCTACCCTCTTTCTTAGTCTCTTGCTAGGAATGAATTCAGTAATACTATCACTACTACCGGTTTCATTCTCGAACATAACTCTATTCCGACACACAACACTCACGGTATCAGGGCGCGTAATTGACACTACACTTCTTCGGTTCTTACACATTCTCACCACAGGATTCCAGGCTCCAGATAGTTGAAAACCATCTTCACGATTGAAATTCTTGTGTTTGGTAATCTCAGTTGCCTCTTGAACCAGTCTTGGGATGTAATGTCGCTCAGTTGAGATTACTTGTGGGTTGTGTAGCTCGATCCAGTGGTTTGAGCCTGAGTCCAGCAGATGTTCCGCTATGGCAGACTTTTGTCTGTCAACATTCTTCATCGCCCTGATATGTTCCTTCACGCGACAAGCTATTGTGCGTTTGGTTTGACCAATATAATACAATATGATCCAATATGTCGAAATATCGGGACACTCAAGAACTCACAAATCATGGTAAATATCCCGTTTTTAGTACAAATAGTAAGTTATTTTCTTTATTGTTAAGTATTCTAAAAAGTCCATTAAAAAGAAGAATCAGCCTTGTTTCTTGCCTTTTTTCCTGTCTTGGTCGCGGAGGAGCAAGCAGTAAAATTGACGTTTCAAAGTGATTGTTCTGGTTTTAATCACATCACACTAATATTATAAATGTGAAAGTTTGGATGTTTGTTTATTTATTTGTTTGTTTGTTACTCAATCACGTCGTAACGGCTGAACCGATTTCGATGAAATTTGGTATATACGTAGATTATAACCTGGATTACCATTCAAGCTACCTTTTATCCCCTAAATCAGTTCTCAAGGGATTGAAATGGGGTGTCAAGTAAAGTTGCAACAGCGAGTCTAGCTTTATTTCAAGGTTACTCACACATTTATGCACAATTGGTGTTATTATTAGTATTTTAGGTTTGTTTTTTAATTTTATATAGATGCACCGCCGCCATGTGAGAAATTATAATCCTGTCCATACAAAGGTTGTCTGGAAGAAATCGCTTTTAGCGATAAGACCATCGATTGTACTAAGTCAGTTTGTAAAAATTATGTTGTTATTTTACTGTGGTGTGGTATTTAGTAGTGTAACGCACACAAAGTCGCGGGTAACAGCTACTGAATAAATTAAGTTTGATTTTGATTTTGTTTATAATGCCACATCCAAAACCACCTAGATTCATATCAAACCGGCACTCGCCAAGAAGAAAAACAATTTGTGCGAAAGCATGCAAAGTTCAAAATTGGCTTGTTTACGGCAGGTGGCTACTGACCATCCGTAATGGTAACTGGCAATCTACCATTGTAGGTAAACTGTGTAATTTGCTTGCCAACTTCCTTGCTTGTCAGATTGCGTGTGGAATTGGACTAGATTAATATCGGTTGAGACTTGAGATTGTTTCTATGTAGATGGTCATTTCATCGAAAAATGTTGTTATTTTATGTTAAGATTTCTAGTGCAGTTAGGAGGTATTGTCAAAAAACTGCTTTTATGCGCCATTTTTCTAATATGGCGGCGCGAGCGGCAAAAATGTGAGGTTGCAAAGTCAAAATTCGGAAAGAGCACATTATAATCTATAAAATCACCAATTTTCAAAACTCCCGGAAAGCTAACCACTATTTTTCGAACCAAATGACTTCTTTTTTTTGTTTTGTTCGTTTTGTTATTCCATCCTATTTTGCTTAAAATACAGTTAGTTAGTTTGTTTCAAATAAACTTCTCAAAAGAAGACGATGCCGATTTTCTAATAGCTTTTTAACAAACAAAATACAACCGACTTCAGATATAAGAAAAAATTTGAGGGTTGCCCTCGATTTTTTGGTATCCCATCGTCAGATCCCGACTTGGTGCAAATGGGACCACCTGCAAAGTATACCCTTTTAAACATAAAAAGAATTTCTCGAATCAGTCCAGGCGTCTTTGAGTAATCGAGGAACATACATAAAAACAAAAATTAAAGACGAATCGAGAACTTCCTTCTTTTTTTGAAGTCGGTTAAAATAGAATTAAAAACAATATCTTCCAGTCTAAGTCTGGTCATGCCAGCAATCAATATTACTATTACAGGTTTCCGCTTGTTAGTCTATGCTCATTTCCTGTTCCCAGTCCATCTTTATTGTGTACATAAAATGTGTACATAAACATATATATAAAGTATATAATGCTTTATAGAGGAAACCGCGGCAATTATGTAAACTTTGTAGTTGAATGATGTACTAAATAATTATCTTCATCGTGAGTATATTGTTTTCTGAGAATCTGAGATCATGTGTATCTTTGTTGAACACGTAAGTATAGAATACTTTTTTAACTCTTAACCCCATAGATAAATCACAGCAAACAGACATCTTATCAGTTTTAAAGTTGGACGACCTCCGTGGCGCAGAGGACGAATAGCCGGCTGAGACGCAGGATATAGTGGGTTCGATTCCCGCCGCGGAACAAATGTTTGCATGATCTACAGATATTTGTTTCGGGTCTGGATGTTTTTCTATATATTATAAGTATGTATTTACAAAAAAAAAGTATGTAAGTATTCTATCAGTTATCTGGTTCCCATAGTACAAGCTCTGCTTAGTTTGGGGCTAGATAGCGCTGTGTGAAATGCCCAGTAATATTTGTATTTATTTATTTAAATAAAACAAATGTTAACGAAATTTCAAATTAATGGAGACTACTCTATAGTTAGTATAGTCTTTTTTTTAGTACAACCTGAAGATGGACCAAGCTTATGGCTTAAGTGTTGTAGCGTGAAAGTAGCGGGTTCAATTCCCGTTGCAAAACAAATGTTTGCATGATCTACAGATATTTGTACCGGGTCTGGATATTTATATATATATTATAAGTATGTATTTACAAAAAAACAACTATATAAGTATTTTATTACATATCTAGTTTCCACATTACAAGCTCTGGTTAGTTTTGGGCTAGATAGCGCTGTGTGAAATGTCCAGCAAAATTATTTATTTATTTTATACCCTTTAAACCGAAGCACAGTAATGCTATTTGGCAGCAGAAGTAAGAATGGTGGTAGTACTTCCCCCGGGTGAGCCCTTTCACACGTAATTACTAACTAATATAAAGAGGTAAAATTTGTGAGTTGTTTGGATGTAGGGGGTAATCTCCGGGATTACTGATCCTAATCCAAAGTTTCTTTCACTGACAGAAATACATTATTCCTGAGTGCTCTAAGCTATATTCTATTTTCATAATAACCCGTTCGAAGCCGGGGCGGGACAGCTAGTCCGAGATAAATATTGGGCTTAGGTAAGGTTTCTTCAGTTGTAAAAATTAAGTTTTGTGGTATGGTAGTTTTGACGACCTCAGTGGCGCAGAGGACAAACAGCCGGCTGAGACGCAGGAGGTAGCGGGTTCGATTCCCGCTGCGGAACAAATGTTTGCATGATCACATATATTTGTTCCGGGTCTGGATGTTTTTCTATATCTTATAAGTATGTACCTAGTCAGGTCATAAATTCTGTCACATGTTTAATATAAAATAATTGAAACAAGTTTATTCATTATGTAACCATTTATATACCAAAATGAACTTAACAAAACATAGATTCTTATGACACTAAAGTTTATTCTAAATAACCTCCGTGACTTTGAATACAGGCCTTCAATCTGCGCGGCCAGTCGTCTATCGCAGCACGAACGAGGTCCATGTCAATATCGGCGGCTGCCTTAATCAAGGATGTCTTGAGTGACTCCAAATTGGGATGAGGCTTTGAGCACGCCTTTTCCTCCAAGTGTTGCCATATCTTGTAATCTAACGGATTCAAATCTGCACTGGAGGAGGGCCAGTCTTCGTGCCGGATGAAGTCGATTTCACGCGCCGCCAGCCAGTCTTGTGTGCTCTTCGCTCTATGAGCTGGCGCCGAATCTTGTTGGAATACCCAGTGCCTGTTATTGAACATGGTATGAGAAACAGGTTCCACAAGGTTCGTCAGGACTGTATTTTGATACACAACTGCATTCGTTTTTATACCTTTCTCACAAAAATGTACCTCTGTTAAGCCCCAATAAGAAACTCCCAACCATACCATGAGCGAGGATGGAAAATGACCTCGTTGGACACGCGGAATACGGTTGCTCGCTTCTTCACTACTGTGTGCGTACACCTTATCATTTTGTTTGTTGTAGCTCTCTTCTACGGTAAAAATTTTTTCATCCGAAAAAAGAATTTCCCGATAGTTTTTTCCCGCGTACCGCTTCAACAAAGCGCGGCATCTCTTCAGTCTCAGGTCCATTAGACGAGCATTCAAACGATGTCCTGTTTTTCTTCAATATGCCCGAAACCCTAAGTCTTCATTTAACACCCTTTTCACCGTGGTTCTGCTTAACCCCATCTGAAGGGCCAACAGTTTCTGCTTACGTTTTTTGGGATTTCTTTGAATTCGCGCCTTCACAGCTTTTATCACTGCTGGAGTCCTAACAGACCGAGGGCGACCACTTCTTGACCTGTCATCTACACTAGAGTCTTCACTGTATCGTTTGATGGTGCGATAAACGAATCTTTTGGTTATATTCAAATTTTTCAGTATGTCAAAAATTTGAATTGGCGCGTAACCGCAACGATGCAACGCAATAACTGCAACGCGGTCTTCTTTAAGCGTCCACTACATATTTAAAAATGAGTAAAATTCTAAAAAGTATACATTTTTATTATCATGAACAATTCGAAATTCGAATTCTATAAACTTTTTTGTGGCCAGCATTCTAAAAGAAAAGTTTTTATTGTGTGACAATACTTATGACCTGACTAGGTATTTACAATATATATATATGTGTATTCTATCAGTTATCTGGTTCCCATAGTACAAGCTCTGCTTATTTTGGGGCTAGCTAGCACTGTGTGAAATGTCCAGCAATATTTATTTTATTTATTTATGTACGATCATTTTGAAAAAGACGACCTGAGGGCTTAGCCAAGTTACAGTCGATTAGCGATGACGCTAGTCGATACGTCCGAAAATATATGGGATTTGACACATGCTACAGAAATACCACGTGATTCAGCGACAACAAATGTATGTAGAAATCGAATAGATTTGTGGCGAATGTAATTTGGCTACGGGCCCTGTGTAGAAAACGAATCGATTCGAAGCGAATGTAACTTGGCTAAGCCCTCTGATAAAGGTTGCGTGTAGGCCGCAGAAGATCGGTCACTCTGGAAATCTATAGGGGATCCCTTTGTTCAGCAGTGGACGTCTTATGGTGGAATTGGTGATGGCAGGCCATGCCACGTCAACTTAATGCATCCTGATAGATAAGCCGAAATAATAACACAATGTTTCTCTGAACACGGTGACGTCGAATAATATTGTATATTTTTTTTAATTAAATTTTTTTAAGCACGTTGGGCATTTTTTGAGATGGGAAATAAACGATTGAACTCTCGACACTGTTACCGTTACCGACAACTTTATTTTTATGTATCTCGTAATTGTTCAAGTTTTCACTTCCGTCGGCACTTCCGAAGTGCCACTTTTTATTATTTATGATAGCCAAGCGCTTGACCAGTACCTCACCTGATGGTAAGTGATGTGATGAAGCACGCTTGCCTAGAAATTCACTCTGGACTTGAAGACTCCGAGATTATACTGGTTAGGAAAAACATACACATACATTTCTGACTCTCTAGCGAATTATTTTAATTTTTCAGTTAGGGTATTCCTATCAATATATTAAGATTAAAAATACTCTTTAGTAGTCTAAATTATTCCAATAGGGTTCCAAAATAAAAGCATTTTAAAAACGATTACACTTTAATTTAAAAACTCATCACGCCCACATTTCCATTCCCAAATCAGTACTAATCATCATCCACAAAGAAATCCATATATTCTGATAAACCTAATTACCATACCTTATTTAATCCACCCATAACTACTATTACTTAATCCATGATGTTTTCATACAAAGTGATTTTTAATCTGTGGTCGCACTGGAAAACCGAAGCTATTTCCATACAAATTTCCATACAAATACGTATGATTAGCACTTCATTGGTATAATCTGGTTATTGGGAATGGCCATTACTTTATATTTATGGGGTAACACCTGTGTCTTAAGAAAGCTGGGATTTGTATGGAATTCGATAAATGTTGCCCTTATTTAATCTTACTTTAATGTGAGAAGTTGAAATTAAACGACTGATTGAATACGAACCGTCTAAGAAACCAGTGTCAATGGTATTGCTAAATAGGTTCGTGTGAGTGGTCTACTCTGATGTCAGGGTAAAATTAATATACCTTAATTTATTGATCGAGCGAAGCGAGATCTCTAAGTCAACTTGGGCAAATCGGCGATGTATGTATGTATGTTTGTTTGTCCGAGAATAACTTTCGAAGCGTTTATCCGATTATCGTGAAATTTGGTATATAGGTAGATAGTGATGGCACAATTTTGGTGTCACTAAATGAGCTAAAAATGTGGGGAGGTTGATGAGATATTGGGGTTCAAGAGAGCTAAAAAAATTAAAATGAGACTTTTAGGTCAAGAGGAACGTCAAATGAAAGGTCTTTACTAGAAAATTTCAATCCTGTTTTTATTTTTAGTGTAATTTTTGGAGTTTTTGAGTTATTATCCATAGTAAAAACAAAACTTTCACAAAATTCACAGGGTACACCAGTGACCCAACAGTGCTGTAATTTGGTTTGCGTTTAGTTTAAGTGACACAAATATAGGCAAAAGTCTGAAATCCAGAATAACTGCAATTGTACCCCAAAAAAGAATTACCAGATAACATGAACTCCCGTTACCTGTAATTTGAATGAAACTGTAGGTCAAGTTATTTTCTTTGTATTTCGTGGTATTGTTTTATTAGTCAAAGATTACAAATAATATATTATTATTTTAATCGAAGGCTCGCGAGATCTTAGTTCGGGGCGAACCACTAGTTATGACACTTATTAAAAAAATATAAATATATCTTATTTAAAAAACCGTCCAAGTGTGAGTCGGACTCGCGTACGATCTATAAAAATGGCAATATATCAATCATGTCTGTTGTATGGGAGCCCCACTTAAATATTTATTTTGTTCTGTTTTTACAATTTGTTGTTATCATCATCTGTGAAAATTTCTAACTGTCTAACTATTACGGTTCATGAGATACAGCCTGTCAGACGGACAGACAGACAGCAGAGTCTTAGTAATAGGGTCCCGTTTTACCTTTTGGGTACGGAACCCCAAAAATGGCTACCCTCATTGGGATATCGTCTCGGATCTGACCAAACCAAAGATATAATATGTCGTGAGTTACATATATTATATTATTATTTTATCATTATAAAATACTAAAAAAAGAGCTGAGCCATCTTAAAACCATTGCAAACGATCTATAGATAGCTCAAAAGTGTTGAGATAGCACAATGTGCTGATGTTTATAAAACTGAAAGTAGGTTGAACCAAACATTGCGCGGGCCAGTTAGTCTCCCTAAGCCTGTTGTCATATTGAACATAGATTTTTTTTTATACTACTTGTTGATGCTATAAGCTTATGATCCACCTGATATTAAATGGTAACTATCGCCTATACCAGAGAATTGCCTCGTAGGTCACGCACGTTAGAAATGTGCTCTATGATGGTCCTACCTGCGTCCATCAACTGGAGGCATACATGTGTAAAGCTTCATGTGCCTGTAATTTCACCGGCAACCATACCCTTCAAACCGAAACAGCAATGCTGCGTCAGAAATAGGTATGGTGGTAGTACTACCTCGAGCTTTTACAAGGAACTCTACTGCTCATAATATCTACAATTAATATAACTGCATAAATCAATACATCAAATTCCAATCGGACTTTATATTTTACTACCCGTCGCCCGCGACTTCGTACGCGTTACACTACTAAATGTGTAGGTAACCTAGAAATAAAGCTAAACTTGCTGTTGCAACTTGACTTGAAACCCCATTTTTATCCCATGGGAACGGATTTATGGGATAAAAGGTAGCCTATGTGCAAGGGCGGATCCAAGGGGGTCAAGAACCCCCCCCCCCTGGGCTGGGTACAGGACCTAGGTGGACCACTAATTAAAATTGTTAAACATAACACATGACATTGACCACGACTATGTGACCCCCCCCCCCAACCCTGGCACCAAAGCTGGATCTGCTCTTGCCTATGTGGTAATCCAGGTTATAATATACGAATATTTCAAATTTCATCGAAATTAGTTCCGCCGTTACGACGTGATTGAGTAACAAACAAACTTCACAACTTTCACATTTATAATATTAGCGTGATATGAATCGAACCACCTCGTGCGTTTAGTAACTCAACAATCAGTCCTCTGAAGCACAGGAGCGCCCAATTCTAAACTCAACTAACAACCGCCGATCAAAATATTCATTAAACTTTCAGCTAAAACAATCAAAAACCACAAAATATATAAATGAGGCTTGTTTTTTAATACAAGGTATGTTGCTTATATTTTCTTTGATAACCTTTTAATAGCCAACGGTTTCGTCATTCTCGCCTAACGATATATTAGTATGGTGACAAATACAATAAAATAAAAAACCTATCACCGTACGATTTACACTTGACCAGTTCTGACACCCGTTTGACAAATAAGAAGATGAAGAAAAATAAATAAAAAACTTTGTCACAGAGTAAGAAACAACTGGTTACCAACCTACGGTTTCGTACGTGGCCGAAGGGGAACCGTACCTTGTGGGTATTTAAATTACCCATTTTATAAATGAAATAATGTTTACATCTCTTTATTAATTACAAAATAAGTAGTTGAATCAGCAAACGATCTATAGATAGCTGAACATATAGCTCCAGATCACTACCAAGCGTTTTTTATTTAAGTTATCTTATTACGAGAGATCTAACACAATAATGTTACAGATATCAAATTGAAAGATTTCAATAAGAAAACAATATTACGTAAGAAATGCTTAATTTTAAAATTTTGTAATATTATTTGCTTCTCTTCCAGTGTAATTTTTGATGAATTATATTGAACATATTTTCATTTTCAAGAAAGCGATTATTAAAGTCGCCCTATTATACTGATTGAATAGTAATTATTCCGACCATTATTTCAATCATTCCACACAATCTACGTAGGCATTATTATAAATATCATAGTGATGGCTTGAAGCCTCTGTACGCTACTTACTCTATGACGGCGGCGTCCCTTTGCGCCTACGCAGCCCGTTTGACAGTTGTCGTTTACTAAAGAGGTTTTGTTGTTTTTTTTTATCTGCGCCACTTCTGTAGCATTATAATAGTTTAATGCAATACTACTTAATATTATCTGTGATTGACTTTTGGTGTTAGATATTTTGGTAATCTCGTTACTGAAATGGGGTCCGACCTGTTTGAAGATACTTAAAGATGGGAAAAGGGACTTACAAGATATTTAACTATTATGATGTAATAAATGAACAGAACTTAAGCTTATTCATCTCGTTCGTCATGTCATAAACGATGCTGAAACCAGCTTCTAATTGCTTTGTTATTTTTTTTACATTACTCCTTATTTATCTTTAAATTGCAAAATGCCGTATCCATTTGTATCATTGATCAGTGACAATATGTCGAATATCACCTGTGAAAATTACCTACTTATATCTTTTGTGTATAATATATTATTAAGTACTTTAAGATAATATTTTTAAAATCAAGTTTTAATTTAAGGGAGTATGTTAGTTATTCGAATGAGAATAAAATTTCTTTAACGCCTGGAAAAGTTACTGGTCCAAGAAGGAACACATGAAGGGTGACCTTCCTCTTACACTTAAGCGCCAGCTCATCGACATGTGTATCCTGCCTGTCCTAACCTACAGTACGCAGACATGGTCACTGACCGAGTCACAAAAGTCCAAACTCAAGATTTGTCAGAGGGCAATGGAACGCAGTGTTCTCGGATTCAAACGGATTGATCGAGTGAGAAACACTGTTCGTTGACAGGCATAGCCGATGTTGGAGAAAAGACAGCTAGGCTCAAATGGAATTGGGCGACATTAGCAGAATGCAACCCGATAGGTGGGCTACAACCTACAACCTGGAGCCATGATGGAAGACGTGATCGGGGTTGGTCAAGAACGCGTTGGCGGGACGATCTTGTTACCTTCGAGCAGGAGTGGTGGAGTGTCGCACAGGACAGAGCAATATAACCCATTGCAATGGAAAAAAAATTAACCCAAAAAATATGCTAAATTGGGCGCTTTAACTTTAACTTTTCTTAAATTGGGTACTATTTAGATACACATCTACTATTATTACAAACTAATACTATTTTGGTGTATTGATACACAAAAGTTACACACTTATTTAAATTTCACAACTCTGCTCCAAATTCCTTACAAAAAACATGCAAGCTGTTTTCGTTAACATTGTTTCTCAAATTTCCATATTTTGTTCAACAAACCCATTAGACACCAAAACATGGAAAATTCAGATCACACTCAAACAATAAAGTTAGCTTTTTATAACTTAACTAATCATATAAATCAACACTCACCGATCGCACTTCGGAATGAAGCCGTAAACGAAAACTAAAGCCAATTGGAAAGTATAATTTTTATATAAATTACTCTGCTAGATCACTTTACGACTAATAAAAATCAGAATAAATATTGGAACAGCCCACGCGTTCGTTATCGGCGCTTTTAGAAACAATGCAGGTGACATTTTGACATATTCAGAGTAAGATGTCATACTATATCGGAAACCTAGCTGTTATAAGTGTGTTTTATGTATGTGGGTTATAATATATTTAAACGTGTCACAAACGATGAATATGTTATAATGTTTTAAGTACATATAAATATCACTCACCATACAATCCAATATAAATTAGACACACCCGCGTTTTCGCACGCATTGTTTATCAATAAAAACATTACCATCCTCCTGCGCAGTCGGGTAAAATGCAGCATAATATAACTTAATCTAGGTCTTAATCTATTTATATACCAAATCTGAAAAGATACATTTTCAGGTCCTTATCTTGAGGAATTTTGGATTGCCCTTACAAACTTTCAACCCCTATTTTACCCCTTTCAATATTACTTTTTGAGACGAATGGTGGCCTATGTCCTTCTCCAGGATATATAATCTACCTCCATGCCAAATTTTATTACGATCCGTTCAGCCGTTTAGTCGTGAAAAGGTAACAGACAGAGTTACATTCGAATTTTTAATATTTGTCAGCTTTGATGACCCATTGGATTTACATGGCGTGTGATATTTTATCTTAACGTATCTAAAATATTATACCATTATCATCGTGTGTGACGTGCTTTATTCGTGTGTTATATGCTGGCTTTTAATATCTATAAAGATATAATTTATTTTATAATTAAGACCTGAGTATTTTTAAGCTGCGAGTGAACAGGTTATCTAGGCAAGCGTGGTCCATCGTAGACTGCATCATCGATTACCATCAGGCGAGATCGTGGGCAAACGTAACCTATAAATTATATAAAAAAACTTCGGTTAATCGATGTAGCTACTAAAGCCAGTTTTTAGCAGTTTTATATTCCAGTAAGATTGTATGTGACGTATTTTCACGTTCACTCATAATAAAGTCATTATGTCACCATAAATGAAATGTTGCGTTATTTATCTGTCACTTATATTACCCACTGCCCTTTACATTTGCCCATTTTGAGAGACCAGCTTGCCATTGAAAGTTATTTAACAATAACACGCCTACTTACGGGTACTTATTAAATCTACAAATATTAATTGATTTTGAAGAAAAACTGTTCGAATTGAGAATAATGCAAAAATATTGGTGAAACGTACAAAATATATGTGATTTTGAGTGTTGTGTGATCGGAGAACTGACGGCCGTTGGGACAGAAATATTCTCAAGTGGAGACCACGCACTGAAAAGTGCAGCGTAGGACGGCCCTCACTACATGGGAAGATGGCCTGATAAAGGTTGCTGGGAGCCGTCAGGTGCAAGCCGCACATGATCAATCGCTCTGGGAATCTATGGGAGAGGCCTATGTCACAAATCAAATAGGAATAGATGTAAAGTTTAGTAACCTTATTCGAGATCCTCGTACGGATTCACGCGACTATTTTCACGCCTTGTACTAAGCGGTACTCTTCCACCTTTATTATGCGCACTGCCAAGGAATGGAACGCCTTGCCTGAGTCTGTGTTTCCTGATAACTACAACCTAGGGATCTTCAAGTCGCGAGTAAATAGGTTTCTTCTAGGTAAGCTCGTGGTCAAACGCTAACCTATAATTTATTAAAAAAAAAGAAAAAAAATGTGTGAGCTGTCACGGGACGCCTGGCAGATGTGAAACATCGAAATTGTTTTATATGAAAAAAATAAAAAAAAAATTTATAAAAATTAATAATAACTAAAAAATGTGTGAGCCGTCACGGGACGCCTGGCAGATGTGAAACATCGAAATTGTTTTATATGAAAAAAAAAATTTAAATAAAAAAAATAATAATAATTAAATACCTATTAATACTAACTAAATAAATAAATAATAATAATATAATAAATCGTCGCCACACCGTACACACTACTGCATATAGACTGTATATAATATATATACCATCATATAGCGTGGCGACGCGTCGCCACGCCAGAAATCTGTTTTACGTGCGGCTATAGATGTTTCACATCAAAAAGTTTAAATTCTTTACCTATTCTGTGCCTTTGTTCAGCCGTGGAAGTCCTATGACTGATGTGATGATGATTAGTGATGTGTAATTCATCGCCATCATTTTTCATCAAAGGTAAAGCAGACACACGGCTCAATGCCATCCCACGAAGATATACCACTCGTTTGCACCGTTTTGGTTCTACGTTCTTAATGCTCACGTAACTTAGGTATGGACCACAAAAGTAAATAGGTGTCTGCTAGATCTTCGTGATTCATCTTAGACCACATCATCGCTTACCATCAGGTGAGATTGTTGCCAAACGAAGTTATAAAAAACCTCTGAATGAATGAATGAAAGTTCTTTATTATATACCTTACAAGCTAGGCATCCGTTAAAAAGAAATAAAAAAACATGAATATAAGCATATTGGCAGGAGAAGTAATACGTATTAATATTAATTAACAATATTATTACCGACGAGAAGTAATACGTGACGTCATTTTCTATTAACTATGCGTTTTTGTTGTTTTCATTGTATAAAGAATCAATCGTTTTGTTTGATAGGTATTTGTACCTAACTGCACAAAACGTGAATTATAAATTAACATCAAAATTCTCAAGTTCGTTTAAATGTCAGTCTTGATTTGAGCGATAACAATGCAGTTTTATAGATTGCTGCACTTTTTTACCCACCTAAAAAAAGAGGAGGTTAGTTGTTTTTTAGTATCCTTTGTCTGAACAAAAGGTTATTGTGAGACAGGGTCAAAAAACCAGCGTTTATTTTCCGATAAATTACTTTTCTGAATCAGCACTAATATATGACGAATCATTTTGATTGTAAAAACTTAATCCATCCAAATGAACGATAAATTTGGTATTTTTCGAATCTTGTGTTCAACCTTTGGTGTTTTTATTCGTTTGGGAATCTACAGTAGCAACATCATAATTACTGATTAAAACGGGTATTTATCACGTATGTACTTTTTTTATTTGTTATCCCGACGTTCCGGCAGTGTTGCAACAGCCGTGGTCACGGGCAGACTGTCGAAACGTCGGGATAACAAATAAAAAAGGTACATACACGATAAATACCCATTTTAATCATTAATTATGTACACTGATCGCGAAAGTTTGAAAATTACTAATAGCAAAATTCTTTCTTTTTACGCTTTGATTACAATACCTTGTCAAATCAGCAAAAAAAAAATATTTTAGTATAAACAATTAGAAAAAAATCAAAAGATATTTGATCCGGATCTGAGTGTTTCTCTATTGTATATATTTAAAAACAAATAATTGGGTAAGTGCGTGTTCTTCTTCTTCGTGTCAATATGGTTCCTATTATTTTAAATATTAAATTTTGTTTTACCAATACTTGGCAACTGCAACAGCGTTATCTGTGGCGGAACAAGTATCCCTCAGGGTGCAAGAATAGAGGCACAATAGGCAGCCTAGTCAGTGTGCCATAGTCTGAGGGTCTGTAACGGATGGACAACTAGTTGCTGACTCTCCAATGTAGCCCCATTTACTCAAGTACGTGTTGGACCACGCAGAGGGTATTTTGAAGTTATTTTTGGTAGTGTTGTACACACGGCTACACCTCAAGCTATACATTTCCAATATAAGCTGAACTCGCATTGTGTAGGTTTTCCGTACAATGAGAGGACAGCATAGACTGGAAATGTATAGCGTGATGTGTAGCCGTGTATAAACAATACGTTATATTAGCTGCTTGCAAACCCAACTGCAGACATACGTTCGTCGACAACTTCTCGTAAACTAGGTGAGAATGCTAAGCTTTGATAATTCTTTTTACAAATGTAGTTATGCCATGCTTTTTTTAATTTGGATAGATGTTTGTTTGACCACAATCTCACCTAATGGTAAGCGATGATGTGCTTTAAGATGAAACACGAAAATCCAGAAAATTCACTCTTACCTTAAATAAGCCTCGATTGTATCCTTTAGGAAAAATCTACGACGGCAAAGTGCTCGACACCTTAGCTGTACGCATCAAGAACGTAGAACCAAAACTGTGTTTGCGAATGGGTGGTATATTAACTAGGTACGGATGGTACTTAGCCGTGCGCCTGCTTGTCCTTTGATGGAAGGGAGATGGCGGGATCAGATCGTATAGTTTCTGCGACATTCCCCAAAATGTATTCTGTAAAAGATCAATAGGCTTGCATCTTTACGTCGGTGTTTGAGACTTTGGGTCTTAGTCTCCGCCATATTCCATATCACACAAAGGTGAACTGTAAGAAAAAGCTTTCGAGAATTAAGTGCCCATTATTTCGTTTAATGCACCAAAGAATTATTTATCTGTTTACCTGTTTACCTCCCCATAGATTTCCAGAGTGACCGATCTTATGTGGCCTGCACCCAACGGCTCCCAGCAACTTTTATCGGGTCATCTTTCCATCTAGTGGGGGGCCGTCCTACGCTGCGCTTTCCAGTGCGTGGTTTACACTCGAAAACCTTCCTGCCCCAACGGCCACGGTAAAAAAAAATAGTACAGTTAAATTATAATTTGCTCATACAACCGTATACCCCTAAAACTATAACCCAATTAATCATGCAATTAAAACTGTAAGACAAGTCATCCGTCATTTGCAATTGATTTGATGGAGACGTGATATCTAACCTTAATTGATCTAACTCTTAACTGGTCTATACATACAAATAAATCTGTCTATCTGTGTTTCTCAATGCATTATTACAAGTCAAAATGGGCTTACTGAATATGGTAAATATATAAATACTAGCTGAACACCCGGCTTTGCACGGTTCGTTATTAAAATAAAATATACACTATAGAACTCAGGCATAGCGTATATTATCACTGAAGTTGAACCAAATCTCGCGATATCTGATCAGGGAGGGAGGGAGGGTCAAATGACCGTTAAAAATCCCTCACGTAATTAAAAAATCTTTAGCTTTACATTAATTCTAGGTTAATTCTTTTGTGTTGCGTTTTCCAACTGCAAATCTTTCTACCTTTACAAAGGAAGAGTTTTGGCCAAAAAGTGTGCTGTTTCGTCGTTTTTGCGGCGACTATATGACACAGCGCAAGTGCGTCATACGTCGCAGACTTTACGTGTCAGCAAATAGTTTTAAGTATTATATGTATTTTAGTCACTAAGGTATATATTTATATGGGTCGTAGAATTAAGTTTTAACATCTTGTATAGGTCGCGTCACGTAAAAAGAACACTGGTAGAAAGTGAAGGGGGTGTGTTTACGCATCGGTACACTCCCGCACGAAATTACTAGGCCTATTGTCTTATTTTTTAACTAGCCTTTCGTTTGCGACTTCACATATTAGTTATTGGTAGGTATATTGGAAAATACATTAGATATAATATAACTAAATATAAGTTTTCTATTGCCTGAATTTATTAACATTATTATTACTACCAGCTTTAACTCAGTTTCAGTATTTTCACTTCTAAAATCTAATCTTTACCCTATAAAATCGAAAGAGTTATTCCATACTATCCAAATTCATAGTTGTGCCTTTAACCTACTGTTCTAAGTCCTTGTTAGTTGTTTGGATCTATTAATTTGCCCCTAAGTGTTGAACACGGCCCCGACGGACGGTCGGGATTATTATGACAGACAAATGGACCGCCACGTTACTATAGAAACTCGACAGTTCTGCTGTAAACTTAACACTTAGACAGTGTCGTAAAATAACTGAAGATTTTATTTATTTAATACTTTCACAAAAACAGAATATGCTAGGAGGACTTTATGTTAATAGCTATATCTACCTACCAGTCATGAAGGTAAGGCGTGACACAGAAAAAATAGTATTTCAACGCTAATATTAAGAACAAACTCTAAGGGTAAATTGCGCAATGATACCTAAACGTATTTACTGGCTAAATATGATTTAAGGAGTTATCAAATCATACAAATACGTCAAATTTAAACATACGCATCGCTAAATACATTTAGGGATAGTTGTGCAAGCCGGCCTTAATGACGTAAGATCAGAATCGTAAAATGAAGTAGTTAAACTTTTTCCTGTGTGGTTATTCTAATAAAGAGTTATTTTATGTTATACAAACTGGATGATTCCTAAGCTCGATTGTAAATTTCACTTTTTAATCCAACTTCGAGAGTGGATAGTAGAGGCCATTATCACAACAGACAAGCGATGGGTCGACAGGTGCGCGCACGCATTATTATGATTGAGCTATTGTTTCCCACGACCCGTGCACACAGATTACATAAAGAGCTACTATAATGAAGACACAGATTATGTTATAGTATTTAAGTTAGTATTACCGTGGATGTGAACCCGTGTACACAGATTACAGGCATATTTGCCACGAAGAAGAAACTGATTATGGTGAAATTCTAATTTCGAAGTGAGAATCGATGTGGAGAAGCTGTGAAATGAAGATAAAATTTGCGGATAGCACACAAGTTTTCAATTATGTAATCATATGAAATCAGCTGACATTTTTAACTTCATCAGTTGATTTTTAGTTGAACGTTACCTATTAATTTTTTTAATTTTTGTTTCTTAAAATATGTAGTTCGATTCCTGTACACACGTTCGACGGCGATTCACTAGATAACAGAACACCAGAAATGTCTCAACATATGCGTTTGTAAATGTTATATAGGAATCGAACCTCCATAAGACATTAGGCACATATTTTAACACACACATACTTTCAAAAGCAATTTTTCGATACGTTTTTTTTTGTGACGAATATTTTTTCTATCACATACTTTTTCATCTTCTTCTGCTTGTTCTTCAGGCCTTTTTCAATCTTTATTTAGGGTCGGCTCTCCTAATCACTTGTCTCCAAATACATATGTCTTTTCTGGATCGTTATTGGGTCTAAATTGTCACTCTCAGGTCTTTCTTTATTACAGCCATCCATGTTAGTTGAAGTCTTCCGCGCTTTCTCGTTCACAAACTTATTTCATGATA
Organism: Philereme transversata; assembly: GCA_963924445.1. NCBI lineage: Eukaryota > Metazoa > Arthropoda > Insecta > Lepidoptera > Geometridae > Philereme > Philereme transversata. The sequence goes on from OZ004344.1 coordinate 22,734,380, forward strand.
CTTTAATTTTATTTTTGTGTTCACAATATTTTTGTACTACAAACTTTTGAAAGCTCTGATAATATTTGTCACTAATTTAAATCAAAATAATTAAGAAAAAGCCAGTGACAAAACAAAATTCAAAATTAAGTAAGTTATAACTTTTTAAAAGTGAAAGTATCATGGTCATCTTAAAACCTCACACATAATAATTATATGCAAACACAACTATATTAATTTCCATAATTGGCAACCTCCGTGGTGCAGTGGGCGAATAGCCGGCTGAGACGCAGGAGGTAGCGGGTTTGACTCCCGCCGCGGAACAAATGTTTGCATGATCTACAGATATTTGTTCCGAGTTTGGTTTTTCCTCTATATATTATAAGTATATATTTACAAAAAAACGTGTATATGTATTCTATCAGTTTATCTGGTTCCCATAGTACAAGCTCTGCTTTGTTTGGGGCTAGATAGCGCTGTGTAAAATGTCCAGCATTACAACGACAAGGGGTTAGTCAGAGGGAAGGCCAAACATTAAGAGGAAATCTGGGCTGCGTTTCGCCCATACAAACGTAGTCCCCTGTTTCCTCTCTGGATAGTGATACTAGAGCAAATATTTTTTTACCATACAATCTACAAGTACCAGGGTCTTGTCTCTACATTTAGTTTTTCTCCATAAATTAATTATTATAAGAATTAGGAACCTTCTAAAGTCACAGAAATTGCTAATTTTTACTGCCTCTTTTCAGACATCCAGCAAACAAATTTGACGAATATAAATAAAAAAAACGCAACGTACAAACATTGCCAAAGCCCTTTTTATTACATATTTGAAAAAAAAATTAAATCGGTCCAGTTTTGGAGGAGGAAACAGTGGACTACGAAACAGTGATTTCGTCTATTTTAAATAGGTATAATCAGTCCGACCTGCAGTTGTCTCTATCGCACGCACATAGGGTGTATAGGGCACAGCGCGACAGCAATAGATTTATTAAATACCTATTTTCCAAATGTCTTGCTTCCCGGATTTCCTCTTAAGTTTGATACATGTCCTCATTTTGCATAGCAGTTATGCATCACGCGACAGGTTGCAAGCCCATCGCCATCAACATCACAAATCATGTTAGAGACCATCTACTCTAAAAATAAACGCCCACACACTTAATTACTTTACTATACATTAATAAAATCTTATAATTATGTTTGTAGTCAGGTGTCATGTAATCAATAAAACTAAAATAAATAACTTATGTCTGTGTTAGATTTATTTAAAATTAATATAAATAAAATTATATAAAACAAAATGTAAATACAACCGATCACCTAACAATCCAAAGAGCTCTTCTTTGAGAAACTTGCTGAAGTTCGAGAAACATATATTTCTAGTCAGAACTTCAAATAACCCTAAAAAGATAACGAGTACAACAACTCTATTAATAAATTTATTATGTAATATGTATTATCATGTATATGCTAATAGTACATGTGTATTCCTAATTTTATTGTGTATCTATATGATACCAATAAACTTAATTTGATTATTTTGATTTGATTACTATGCGTTTACGCCATAGCAAAACAATTAAAAATGAGTCTTGTGATCACAATGATTAAAGAACATATATATTTTTGTTTTATTATTTGATGATAGCCAAGCGCTTGACCACTACCTCACCTGATGGTAAGTGACATTTCGCTTTGACATAGTGAAGTGGAAGGGCGTTCATTTTTAGAGTGGTCTCTAATATCCCATTTTATGGAAAATTAAGTAAGTTCTCACTTCTCTGATAAAATGTATAAGTGGCCAACCCTGGTATCAGAATTTCCAGTATTCTACTTCTGACAAGGCTTGTCAAACAATGATCTTTTATAACTGCCGTAACCCGGATTCTCTCGCTTCGTCCATCACTGACAGACAAACTGACTGACGCCGCAGTTGGGTGCCGGCAACAATTAATATTACAGTAATTGTATGACCAGTATTGTAATTGATGTTTGCCTAACTGTATTTTAACGACCGGCAAGCGATAAACATGAAAATATAAGGTGAATGGCTTTTAGTGATAAGACCGCCCATTGTGCCCTTTATTTTGTCTATTTTTTTGTCATAAAGGTATTATTTGGTGTGCAATAAAGCGTTACTGAGTGTTAGACGAGTTACAATAGAGAGTGCACAGAGGTCAAAATTGGACCGTAATTATTTATTTTTTTTGCATTTTCCCCCCATCCATACTAATACTAATAATATAAATGCGAATGTAGCTCTGTTTGTTTGTTACCTTTTCACGACTAAAAGGCTGGACCGATTTCGATTATTAACAGGATTAGGACACAGACTATTTCTTACCCAACTACGCAAAAGGAAGGTAACGTTTTTATTGAAAACCCATGCGTGCAAAGCCGCGGGCGGGTCTGCTAGTGGAGAACTGATATATAATAATAATAATATAAATATAATAATATAAACTTTAATTATGCCAAATCTCACACTCCTCCGTGCGTGCAATAAGCTTATAACTTTGATACCTCTTTTCAAAAAATAATCTATGTAAATAAATAATTTACACAATAAAATACCCCATTAGAAGGTATCTTTTTAAAAGATCAATTATGATATCAAGCATCAATGCGCGATTAATTTAAATATATTTTTCCATAGAAACATAAGCACTGTGGGTGTTCCAATTCTATTATATATAGAAGTCTGGACAGAGCTTACGTATTTCAGCCATTTGGGGTCGAGATCCTGGGTCCATGGGGTATCAGGGCCCATCGCGTTTTCAAAATTCTTTCTGGGCGTCTGGTCAAAGCGACGTGTGATCCGAGAGCTGGCGCTTATCTGGGTCAACGCATAAGTATTGCATTTCAGTGGGGCAATGCAGTTGAGCTATCTATAGATCGTTTGCAATGGTCTTTAGATGATTCAGCTGTTCCTTCTGTATTTTAGTCATGTAAATATTTATTTTTATTAAAAGCTTGTTGCACTTTATAAATATGTTTTTATTATTCTTAACTAAAAATATTATGAGAGAGAATATTATCGAATTACCGCGTTGCAACATATTTTCCTGGATCGTGATCATAACAGTGTAAATATTCATTTAATAATCGAAAGATTGTGTGGGTAATCGCTTATAATGGACCATTGTGTGAGCAACAATAAAGCAAATACTTGGATTATAGAAACATTACTATTTATAGATACCTACTACCTACGCAGGGTGCTTCGGAATAAGTATATTAACCCGAAAGGGGGTCGCTGACCTCTGTCCTCATTGTCAAAACCATTTTTTTTGTTTTAATTTTCGTTTGTTTAATTATGAATGAATGAAAACACATTATTGTACCCCACGAAAGAATAAAACATACAGTAATATAAAAAAAATTCTCTCCAACATAATCATGATGAAGCATGTCTAGAAGAAATCGCTTATAACCGATAAGACCGGCCATTGTACGTTTTTTAATCGACTTCAAAAAAGGAGGAGGTCAAGTTGTTGGATTTTTTTTATGTTCCCCGATTACTTTAAGACGCCGGACCGATTCGAGAAATTCTTTTTTTTGTTTAAAAAGGTATACTTTCCAGATCGTCCCATTGGCACCAAGTCAGGATCTGATGATCCCAAAAAAACCGAGGGCAACCCTCAAATTTTTTATGTTTGTTTTTACCTCAGAACTCGGACATTTATCAACCGATTTGGAAAAAAAAAATTTATTTGAAAGGGCATACTTTCATATTAGTCTCATAGAAATTTCATCAAAATCAGTTAAGTAGTTTAGTTAAAACGGTTATATTTTTGTTAAAAAGTTACTTGTTTTTAATAAGTTTTTGCAATAAATTGTTTCCGTACATTTAATAATTGATAAGGATCTAACATTTCAAAATTTAATAAACTAAATTGACCTGTAGAGCGCTTACTAGTTACATTAAAAAAACAATATAATGTGTGAAATATTCAGCATTATTTATCATCGTGATGTAGCAAAATTCGCTCTTGCACTTTCAAGCAATTAATTTTAAAATTATACAAATTAAAAGCGTGTATCAATCTTCGAAACTTCATGCAATTGTACTTAACACTGTTTAAGTAATGAACACCTTTTACTTAATCTACTCGTACGTCGAAAGGTCGCAGGTTCAAATCCCATTTAGAAAAGTATTGATTATGTTAGAAGTTTACCGTTTATCATGAAGAGAGTATACGAATAAAATAATTGAATAATTTACGTGAGAGATTAATGGAATGGTCTTCAAGTAATTGATTGTACATGAAAAATTAGTAATTTGTAGTTTTTTAAATATTAAAACAAACCATAATATACAGAAAACCCAGTTGAATCATTTAAATACCGTTGCAAATGATCTATAGATAGCTCAACTGCTTCAGATCACTACCAGGCGAAAGTGTCCCCAAGACACTGGTTGCATTGCCCCGCTAAAATTAAATTAATGTATTTTTGCGTGAATAAAAGTTATACATAAATGACAGATAAATTAGATTAACTTTACTCTACCCCAGGCCACGCCTAGCTTTAAAACACTTTTAAAACATAAGATTACACTACACAAGATTCCATTTCCTCCATCAATCCAATCCTCGATCCTTGCGTTCATCTTACACACTCCAACTCAGGACACCTGTACACTCCTCCTCCTACTTTGATAAGTCTTTTACAGTGCAGGCTGTCCGGTTATAGAACGCGCTGCTGATAGCTCAGTAGATCAGATGTGCCAAGTCACTTGCCATTTTTAAAAGTATGCTCAGAGAACACTATATGAGTATTTGTCGCTAAATATCCATGTATTTATTTTTAATTAATATGTTTCTTAAATAAGTCTGAACATGTATATGTAAATTGTTATGAGTAGTTATTATTTAGGTTCATTCATGTATTTTTCATTTATGTAATTTTTATTTGCTTTATTTTTATATAATTAGTATTAGTATGTATGTACATGTGGTATGTTAAGTACACCATTACACCCCAGGTAATGTCTACACTGCCCATTCCATCCAAAGGTTGTCTGGTAGAAATCGCTATTTAGCGATAACACCGCCAATTGTATCCATACGCTTACGTTGTTATTTTTTATTTGTATTTGTTTCATGCAGGCATGGGATTGGGCAGGCCATGTGGTTGCATCCAGAACGATGGGCGAATCTAGTCTCCCAGTGGATACCGAACGGACAACGCAGCCGTGGTAGGCCCAGAAAAAATGGAGAGACGACCTGGATGCATTCAAACCAGATTGGGCAGATTTGGCTGTGGACCATGATGGATGGAGGGGAGATGGGGAGACCTTTGCCCAGCAGTGGGCCAATATAGATTAATATAAAACAACAAAAAAAATGTTTCATGGTGTGCAATGAAAAATTGTCTAATCTAATCTACAGAAGTCAAACATTCAATTATAATTACTAGTTGCTAGTGTACAGGTGGCCTAACGTCAACCGTCTTTTTTTTAATTTTAGCTTTTGCGCATTTTTCCTCCTATAAACTTTAGGTACGTCAAATGTCACACCCCTCGGTGCGCGCAATAAGCCTAAAAAGGATTATAAAGTTTTCTTTTCACGTATTTATATAAAGATTCTATGTAAATTAAATGAAGTAACGTTATTTTTTAATTATTTTAAAAGTATTCTTCTAAATTTTAAAAGGCTATACTAACTATAATACTGTAGTGTTTAACTTTTAATAACCTAGGAATAATTGCAAAGTGTTTTATACTGGCCAAGAAAGACCAAAGCAATGCGTATGGTCCGTACACACTGTCCTCCTCCAGGCCGTCCGCATGCGTTTAGTCCGCAGTGCTTTACAACGAGTGGCTACATCTTAACTGACATTCTGCCTCACGTGTACTTCCGCTCCGGAGGTCCGTACGGCCCGTCCGTGCGGATCTCTGTAGCGGAGATAAATACGCATTGCACTGAAGCCAGCCTAAGCTTATTAAATCTTATAAAATTCCCCTCGTATCAAAACTTTAACTAAGCATGTTCATCAATATTCAATTTCCTGTATCACGTAAGGCCGGTGCACACTGGCAAGTTTCTACGAACAACGTCAATCGACAATCGGTTTAGCAAGAAATGCATAGTGGATGCACAGCCTTATATGGATGGGCAGTGCTGGATTGTAGACGGGACACGCTTGACGTTGTTTTTGTATAGAAAATTAGCAGCCTGAGTTGATAATCAAGGTTACATAGGTAATGGTTGCTTACATGTTTCTGATATTTGAATTAATATTTTTTTTTTGATGATCGATGATGTTGAATATAATTTGTAATATATATTTTCAAAGTTCTTTACCTAAAATTATACATATTTTCTAAGCTTTGTCATCCAATAAACAGAGCTTAATCCAGTCCCGCGCGGCGATCAAAAAGTAGAACGCTACTGGATGACTTAGATACGATTGTACACCGGCCGCACTAACAAATACTATTTATCGTCTTGACGTAATTGGTTTCAGCGTTCCCAGTAACATCCGTTAAGCAATCCGCACAATATAGTGCAGGAGACAGAGTGCTAAGAAAGACATATTGAGGTACTTTTTGAGAAAGAGTTAGTTCCTAGGTTTATTAGCAGTTAGGAGTTCGCAAATTTAATTTTGTGTTTTTCTTAATCCTTGAGGCCGGTGATGTACTGTATGCGACAGTACTGTTAGGCATAGTTGTTACAATCGTCCACATTATGGCACCATTCGTTCAAAAGGTGTCACTGCGTCGCATGTTTCTGACCGTCATACAAAGGTAGCTATGAGTGCTTTTTATATTCATATTAGAAAGATATATGGGCATTACATAGCACAACAAAATGGATTTTTTATTTTAAATTATTTATTTCACGACAACATAAGTAGTAAAGTATGCATAGAAAAGTTTCATGTGAAATGACTCGTTCGGGAAAGTACTACAACCATACCTATTTCTGCCGCCAAGCCATTGCTGTGTTTCGGTTTGAAGGGTACGGTTCCCGGTGAAATTACAGGCAAATGAGGCTTTATACAGGTGTAAGGTGTAAGGTGCCTTGAGTTGGTTAACGCCAGGCTGTATCGTAGAGCACGTTTCTTAGATGCGTGACCTACGAGGCAATACTTTGTTATAGGCAATGGTTACCACTTAACACCAGGTGAGTGGTAGGCTTGTTTCATCTTCAGGTGGTATAAAAAATATGAACAGACTGTTATTAGCCTAGTACATAATCATGTAAAGAAACCCGACATTGGCTCCTGCTTTAGAACTGTGTTCATGTTTCATGTTCATTCGTATGTTTATTAAGCACCTTTTACTATTTCCTTTAATTTATATCTGACGCTATTCATAACATATTTTATGGGTTTAATAAGACCTAAGAACGTTCTTGTTACATCATGGTCTATTGTAAGTTGAATTCAATATATCTGGCACAGTCCACGATTGTTACAATTTCAAAGGATCAGCAGTGCGATTCATGTTACCGTAAGTCAGTTCACTTACGTTATTGTACTTTCGAGATGCGCACCGATAATGTTTCTATAAATTTCGGTGTCTTTTACGATATTGATGATTAATGTACCCCAATTTGGTCAACTTTAGGTTATGTTGCTATATGTATATAATATAGTATATGTAGATAAAATGTACGAATTATGTCCTTTGTGAGTGATATTTATTTTTCATTGAATTGACAAATGAAGCGAACCGATGTTTTACAGAAGATTTATTTTTTCTGAGTAGTAAGGCCATAAGGCTACATTACTTTTTAGCTGAGGTCCGGAAAACCTACGTCGGACGGAAGAGAGTTCCATTCCTGATCAAAACTGAACACACACTCATCAAAGACTTTTGTCCTCACACACAGGTATTTTGGACGAGACATCACGTTCCCGAACACTGTTCATAATTCATCTATCTATTCATGAGTCAATCGTCAACCCGCCCAGTCCCGGTTGTCCCGGTAAGGCGAGATAGCGATTTAAAAAAAATCGTCAACTCGTCCGGTTAAACACTGCTGTTGTCTCATATATTCGTGTGTATTATTGTACGTAAATTATTAGGTAATAAACGCAATTGGAAGTATTTGAAAGTGAAACGTGCAAAGTAAGGTGAGAGGTCTTTAGGGGTTTCCACAATAAATTATTTAAGTAATAGAATATAATAAATCTTATTGGTTTTATAACGAAGTAAACAATAAGAAGAACATAAATCTGAGAAGACGGAAATACCTCTGACAGTAAATACTTTGACAAAGTGCAACCAGCTAGAATTTATTATGTAAGATTGCAGCAAGTGCTATGAAATCATGTTTGTGAGGCTATTTAATGAATAAAATAAATGAATAAATAATGCTGCACATTTCACACATCACTATTTAGCCCCAAACTAAGCAAAGCTATGGGCTAATAATATATGGACATAGCTAAGTACTATGAAACCAGATAACTGAAAGATTACTTTTATATATATTTTTTTAAATATATACTTATAATCTATAGTGAAACAACCAGACCCGGAACAAATAAATAAATAAATATAGCTGGACATTTCACAAACCGCTATCTAGCCCCAAACTAAGCAGAGCTTGTACTATGGGAACCAGATAACTGATAGAATACTTATTATACTTTTTTTGTAAAAATATACTTATAATATATAGAAAAACACCCAGCCATGGAACAAATATCTGTAGATCATGCAAACATTTGTTCCGCGGCGGGAATCGAACCCGCTGGCTCCTGCGTCTCAGCCGGCTACACGCCCACTGCACTACGGAAACAGTCAAAAGAAGTACAAATATCTGTAGATCACGCAAACGTTTGTTCTGCGGTAGGAATTGAATCCGCAACATTCTACCGCAGGATCACTACGTTATTGCGCGTTATTCGCCTATTGCGCCACGGAAGCCAGAAAAAAAATGTTATTAAAAATTGTAATAAAAACAATTATCTCGCTAAATATTTAATCTTGATTCTTCAAGGGCCACAAACATTACGTTTCGTAAAAATTCAATGGTGCCCGGTATTTGAATCCACGACCCCCAAATCGGAAGTCAACCAACGAAGCCACCACAAATAGCAAAAGATATGTTCATTGAACCAAAATTATTAGTTTTATGTATAAGTATAACTTATTCCAGGCACTGCCAAGCATACATACAACAGATTCGTACATAATATTTAGAAAGACTGAATTAGTAGTAAAAACATCATAAACTTAACAAATTATTCTGCAAATGATAAGAATATTATTATTATCAAAGAATAATGAATACCAAAAATAATGAAAACCATTAATATTAAAATCAAATCACCAACCAGCAAAAGCAAAAAGATCTCAAATAAAACAAAAAGGTTATTTACAAAGCATACCTTTGTTATTCAAAATAAATAAAATAAAAGGATCAAAACAGGAGCGGGCCTTGCGTGCCGGGCCGCGTTCCGTTTCGCACGAAAGGGTTTACAACACAGAGCTGTATTAGCAAACTATAGAGCTTTACATGTACTCAAAACAGTGTAAAAAATCGTGGAGAAATCTAAATTATTCCGTCAAAGATCACGCCACTACATTATTGTATGGTATGGTGCCAAACCGAAGTAATCGATTAATGTATAAGTATTCATTTTGCTATATTGTCTTCTCTATTCTAAGTCTTATACCTACTTTTCTAACTCTAGTATAATAATATAGATTAACATAGCTAGTGTTGTAAGTTGCTACCAGACTGTAAAATCATCTTCAATAGCCCTATGAGTAATTAAAAATATTTTATAAGTAATTTGAACAATCAATTTATGCTTATATATGCGTTATACTTTTAGGACCGGGTGATTTAGATTTAACCGACACAGTGTTATTGATGCTAAATACTAGTAGCTATGAAGCACGTTATTTTATCGATTATTTTGTTGGCTTTGTGTTGTTGGTTCATGCTTGTTCTTACAGTTCACACCTGCATGCTATTTGGTTTTTTCTTACTCTGATCTTGGACTTTTTGCCTCGATAATCGAACACTCAAATTGAAATGATAATGTCGCTATCGCAATGTTTATTTTGGATGTTATCGGAAAGGTTTTAGTGGAAGAAACTTTCGCAAAGGTGTGTGATAAGCTAATGAAGAGACAGTTGTATTATTTATTTTAACTTGTGATTCTTTTCAAACCTTATTTATTTAAATACACATGACATGAACCAAATATGGGTAATTAAGTAATACCATTAGCTACCAAAATCATTTTCTACCTTCCAAGTGCAAATCTCAGAGGTAAGAAAAAAGGTTAACGTGCTTAACAAATATTAACTTATTGATACTTAAAATAACAAAAGCAACAGAAATAACAATAAACTCTAATTCCATTTTCAGCCAATTTAAAGCTTTAAGTTACTTTCGAATTTATAACATGTTAAAATATTATAAATTCAAAAGTAACTGTGTTTTTCTGTTCGTTTGTTACATTAAATTATCGCGTCTAAACATCTGAACGATGAAATTCGATGATTTTTGGAATATAGATAGATTATGACCTGGATGGAGGGATAGGATACTTTTTATTGAAAAACCGCATCAAAGCCGCAGCAGAAGCTAGAAATACATAAAAACATAGATAGATAACGATATTGCATTACCACAAAAACAAAACAATAAAAATTATTACTGAGCATAATAAATAGGCAATGGGCATTCTTCCTATTAAGAGCTACTTAATATATTTTTATAATTATTTATGTGCTACGATTTATTAAATATTAATTCAACTAAATTTCATTTATTAATTCCTGATACAATCAATTTAGATCTGCTCTGTTATAATAAAATTGAATAAATTAATATATAACAAATATTTTCTGAGCAATCTCTATGCTAATATTATTTCCTAGACGATAATTACAAAATAAGTATCCAAAAAAACTTCATTATTAAATCGGAATGATACTTATTGTAAATCAGAAAACTACATAACTAAGCATAACGAATGAAATTAAAACAAGTAAAGAAAAATCAACCAATCGTTAATTTGAATACTTTTCTTTGAAGTAATGAAATTCTTTTTTATACTACATGGAGATGGAACAATCTAATGGCCCAAATGATGCGTGGTAAATATCGCCTATAACAGAGAATTGCCTTGTAGGTCACGCATGTTAGAAACGTGCCCTACGAGCTACGATGTAAAGTGTAAAGCTCCATGTGCCTGTCATTTCCCAGGAAACCCTTCAAACTGATATACAGCAGGGCAGAAAGAGGTGTGGCGGTAGTAGTTTCCCGGTGAGCCCATTCATAAGGAACTCTAGTACTTTTAGTGTCTTTCTCTACTCTACTCTTTAGTAGTTTGATTAATTTAAGTCAACAAAAAAAAATCTCAACACATTTTTATACAAGAGGGAAATTTGAGGTCTCGCGTTGAAGTCTTTTGTATGTACACATACGTAAGATTGACGCAGTCCGTCGGGCGTTTCGTAGCGCGCATGCTACGAAATATGTATAATATTTCGATTTCTTGAATAGAATAGGCGGCACTTTCACTTTTTAAGTCCTTTGCTGTATAAAGTTAACAGATTTCTTTATATAACACATTAACAATGCAAAATTAACTGTATGCACAAAAATGGCTGGTTATCTCACTGAAACTCCCATAAACAAATATAATTTCTCTCTAGATCACTTATGCTACACACCCCCACACACACACTTACACATACTTTAACACACTCTTACACACACATATTCAACCATTCATCAAAATTATAAGTATGTTTTCACTGCATCTACATACATATAAATGTTCCGATTACTTTCATTTTTCTTTGCTATTATTTGTCTTGTTTGGTTGATTCAAACTATCGCGATTACTATACCTAGAGTTATAGTTAGTTATTAGCTCCGATTCCAATCTGCCCGTGACAACGACTGTTTCAACTTGCAACGCAGTCGAAACCTTGGGATTATTAATTTATAGGTTTTTTATACGCAATAATTAACAATTACTAATTATATTATATATAAGCTAAATATAAGCTAATTATAGTAATTAGTCACAATTCTCTTATCACGTACAGTTTAATCATAAACAATCACATAATAGTGATTAAAATAAACCACAATAGTTTTCTTAGTCATTCAAAAACCTTCATTGGGAAAGGTATTTGACAATTTTTTTAAAAATAAAATATGCTACGTCTTCCAATTTAAATTGTGTATGATGATACTCATAAAAGATTATTTATATTACTTGGGCCAATCTTCTTAGGAGCCTAGATTACTGTTTTAAAATATACATAAAACATACCAACGTTTCATACTTATTAATATCAATAAAGTTATTGGCCGATCAAAACACAATAAAAATGCGACAAGATTTATTTATGACGGTATTTGACAAATACCTAACCTACAATGTTGTTTATTGATCGAGTACATTTTAATTTATTGTACAAAAACCTTGAGAAACCTTTTTGTACGATGTAGCTGGTATGCTATTAATAACATTACCCTCCTTCTGTGCAGGCTGGTTAAATTATTGACAGGCTTTAAACTATTGATAAGTGTAGGGCGTTTAAGAGTCGACTATACCTTGTGCAACTGTCACTCCATGCAAAAATACCTGCAGTGCGAAAAGGACTAATTCGAATGCGAGAGCGAAAACGAAATATAATTGAATAAAACAATGATTTATAACAAAACTATTGGTTAATGTAAGAAATCTAAGAACAGCTGCTATGCATCATATAAATATCGATAAGTATGTTAAGTTTCATGAACCCATTTATGGTATAAAATACTACGCGATTATTGTAAGATTTGGACGTGACTTTGCAATTATTTACCATCGAGAAAGTTTAAGAAATCGTATTTTTTCTACATATATTGTTAGGTTATATCCTCAAATTGTACATGTATTTATTGATCGAGCGAAGCGTAATCTCCAAATCAACTTGGACATATCGGCGTTGTATGTATGTATGTACGTTTGCTTGTCCGAGGATAACTTACGAAGCGTGTATCCGATCATCGTGAAATTTTATATTTAGGTAGGTAGTGATGGCACAACCCTGATGTGCTAAAAAATTGGGGGGGGGGGGTTGTTGAGATATTGGACGGCAAGTGGGGTAAAAAAAAACAAAATGGGACTATCTGATCAAGTGACACGTTTAATGAAAGGTCAGTAATGAATCAGAAATAAATCAGTACCTTTCGACCCCGTTTTTTATTTAAAATTTGTCGTTTTTAAGTTATTAGCCATAACATAAGCGGAACTTTGACGATATTCATATGGTACACCACAGTGCTCAAAATTCGGTATGCGTTTAGCTTTAGTGACACAAAGACAGGAAAAAGTCTGAAATCCAGAAAACATCAATTTCTATCGCTTGAAAGAGTTACCCCCGTTTTACATCCCGTTACCTGTAATTTGAATGAAACTGTAGTTCAAGTTGGTTATGCATTTCGTACACTATTTTGTAGTCAAAGATTACAAATAATATTTTGTTTGGTTTCTATGGGAGATTCGCAAGACTCGCGAGGTTCGGGGCGAACTACTAGTTACAAAGTAAATGAGACAGTATTACGGGTAAAAGTATAGAATCATATGAAGCTATCTGGGGTAAAGTGTAGTTTTAAGATCGATTGCACTGAAAACCTATGGAGAAGGTTTATGTTCAAAAGTGTAAGTCCTACGGCTGATATGATGATGATGAGGCTTAAAACACTTACGTATTTTCACCTGCTTGGGTAAAGGGTTATCTCAGCGTGGTGTCTCTTGTTTGGATCATAATTTTCTAACACAATGCAATTATGATTTTATCCAGTCGGCAGGTGTTTCCATTGTAATTGCTTTAATTACGAAAGGTATTAAACCTTTGCATCTTGCTGAAGTTGCATGATTTTTATGAAGGCGTAACCACAAACTAATTGAATTTAAACCGTAAATATTTATATTTGAGTCTAGAATTATGAATACTAAAATATATGTGAGCTTTATAAACTGAGTATATAAACTAAATCGGAAAGGAATATGAAATTAAATGACAAATTGCAAAGAAAAACGACACAAAATAACGTGTTTTTTGTAAGTGTGTGTGTAAGTGCTTACAAAAAGTATGCAGTTTAATTTGATCCTTAAAGCCTATAAGGGAAGATTCATAGTTTTTCGTAAATAGATATTGTTAATTTTCATTCATCTCGTTTTCGCGTTAAGATACACGTTCCGAAGAACTATTTATATCATTATTAAAAAAAACAAAACCCGAGTGCAAAATAAACTAAAAAGAAGTAAACAAAACCACCATATTAGATTTTTTGAAACTGTATATAGCTTCACTTTTGTGGTTCAGACAATGACACTTCATCTGTCAAAATCAGTCAAGTCGTCTAACCTACAGGATCCACCAAACATACACTCTAAAAACATTACCCTTCTGCACATTCGGTTAAAAATAGCAATTTATTTGCAAAAGGGTATAATAAAACAAAATATTCATACATTTCATTGCCTCATTGCGAGGAGTAATTAGTCTTAACAATTAACTCTACTGGTTATTTTATCCCTCAATAAAATCTTAAGTAGTAAAACAACCAACAGTAGCTTTCATTCGACACATATCAGTTGCTATGGTTACGGAATTACACTGCTCCATCGCACTCATACAGGTTGTAACAAAAGCCCTTTATTGCAAGTCTATGTATGTGTGTATGTATGTGTGTATTTGTACTGTCTGCATTGTAACAGGAAAGATGTGATATTATTAACCTCTTCGGTTACCGATAGAAAGTTGCTAGGTATTCGCAATCTTCGTTTATATTAAACTTTATCATATTATAGGACGGATTAAATTTAAAAATACCATTAAGTTTTTACTCTATCTTAGGGGGAATGACAGGACTTCAATAACAAAAATGTACTGTCATGTTGAACACTAAATGTAATTATAATAGTTTCACAAACAATAATCTTGTTACCACAAAAAAGTTAAGCAACTGTTTAACGCGCGTTTAAAAAAATCCTTACCTACTTTGGTACAAAAATTTTTTAAACACGCGCTAAACAGTGTTTATTTTTATTTTTTGGTGAGACCCTAAATGATTACGATTATGACGTCTCCCCCATTGATCTCTAGAATTACTGATCTTTTGCAGCCTGCACCAACCGCTCCCATCAACTTTTATCAAGTCATCTTTTCATCTAGTGGTAGGGGGGGAGACCCTTTTTTATACGACCTGGGCCCGTAGCCAAGCTACATTCGCTTCGAATCGATTCGATTTCTACATAAGTTTGTTGTTGATATCTGAAGTTATTTAAATGCGGCGCAAATGACATTATTAAATTATTTATTCACTGCAAAGATACTTATGTACGTACACACTCATTTATTTTGATATGCGTACAAATTTTTTTTTGTGAGAGATAAACTGCTGTTTAGCATTACTGAAACTTTTTGACATAAATATAATTTGTCAAAAATCTGCCGTCAGTGCTAACATACTGTTTATGTATTTATGAACTTTGGCCTAACTCAAAACATACACTATTGATAAGAAAAAAATAGAATTTATTTATTTGCTAGCAGATTTGCCCCGGTTTTGCACAGGTAGTAAATATACATTTTTACCGACAAGCCTACACATGAGTAAAAACTGTTTTTTAATCCATTTACATGTAACTTTTTGAGGTTATCGCGTACAAACAGACAGATGCGAAAAGGGACTAAACTATGCAGTGATACAGAAAAGCGGTAAATTTTAATTAAGCCTAACTAATCATTAGATGAAAAATGATTAAAATGTGTGGGTAGAAATCAGTTTAAAAACAACGTGCTTCCTACATCCAACCGTCGTAAATGACTAACGTAATGTTTGTCTATCTGTACAACCACTTGAATAAGGCTTTTATGATTATTACGATGTACATGTGCGCGGAAATGATCAGCCGAATCAGCATTATGGAGAAAATCTTGACAGGAAAATAAATATCCTATTGTTTTGCCACGTGAGTGATTTCAGATCAAAAAGGATTTGGTTAAGGTAAATAGTTGCTTTTAAAATGTTATATATTTTATTTAGCTTATAATAATTTGATCATTCTTAATAATGTCAATGGAATGCCTAGCCCGGCTTGCACAACGATATAAAAACGTATTTAGTTACTAAACATGTTTAAGTTTGACATACCTATTTGTTTGATTTGACTACTCTGTTAATCATTTAGATTTGACGTATGTGTTTAAATTTGAGGTATTTGTATGAGTTGACAACTTTTTAAATCTAAATAATTACAATACGTGAAATTGAAATACATACAAATCATAAAAATACGTCAAATTTAGCCACTAAATACGTTTAGGCATTGTTGCGCAAATGGCGCTTAGGATCTAGCAAATTGTGTTCTTATTGTAATTATTTGAGAAAAGCATTCGTTGAAGTTAATAGGAAAGCAGGTGCTCCTACCTGATAGTCCACAGAGAGATCAATACCTCCCTGACACTCGCGCACACTTCAAGTTAATCATTGATAACAACACAGGTCTTGCACTCACACATAATCATTTAATTTACTTAGTTCATCCACTTTTCAAAAAGTATCCACAACACTGAAGATGAAGTAAAAAGCTCAACTGTCAAAGTCTATTTTGAAATGTCATTCGCATACGTTACCGTCAAAGTCAGTCATCCCGAAAATAACTTTTCACCCCGCTTTCCCGACATCGCGCGTCAAAAACGCGAATGTGTGCGTAACAACCTGACTATAAGCTTGCGTAGACGCAACTGAAATCACCTTGCAAGGCCCACTATACCCCTCTCGCTCTAAACGTCTAGTTGTCTCGCTCTAGCGGGCATTGTGCTCGACGGAGACCGGCTTACACCACTTGACAATAAATTACGTATAGGAATCTAATCAGTTTAATAGACGTGTGATTTTTTTTTAATTCTGACCGCCTCTTCTAATAGCGACGGACAATGATCTGTGGCGGGACAAAAACACCAATTACGGTGAAAACGACGTCTTGACATAGTTAACGTAGTGGCTTTGAAAAAGTCGCTCCGTGAGGCTTGTGCTTGCTTCGCGAAAGTGCATTCATGAATATTAAGATGAAAAGCTTGATTGAAGTTTTAAAAGTGAATTGGCTGTTTTCAATGCTTTTATTAGATAGATAAATAATAATTATATACAGCACTAATAAAATAATATATGTATTAGCATTACCATCGTATCAGATATAAAACGTCCGATGCTGAATATAAGCCTCCTAGCAGCATAGTAAGCAACTGTCTTCCTCTGACCAAAAGAAAAGCAGCATAAAAAATCTATACAGTACGCGCCCAATCACCTCGCATTAAAGCAAACAAGGCCTTTAGTGGAATATTATAATTTGTAATACCTACAATGCGGATCATGCCAGTGACAACAAAAACTGGATCTTCCCCACATGGTCGATTCAAGGGTTGGGATGAATCCAATGATTTTACGGATTATTAAACGTAAAAAATGTTCCGGTCCTATTTTCAACGGTTCAACTTATTATGCACGTTTACTCAGTTTTAAAAATCAACGCTAGTTTTGTTTTATTAGTTTTCTTTTATTTTTTATTTACAAGCATAAAATGAAAATTCACAAGCAGCTCAATCAATTTTAAATTCAAATACGATATGCAAAAACCGTAAACCCAACAACACATTGAATCCCTTTCCGGCTGCTAATGCTACTTAGACACCATTTACGGATAACTACGGATGCACATCACTACTCGCATCTCCTCATGCGGTCAACACATCATTACAACAATGTTTTGCTTAGCTTCGTGTTTCTCCGGATTTATTGTCAATAAAGGCAAACATGGTACTGCAGTTTACGGTTAGCATCGGGCGGTCACATCCCTACAAATTAGTATAAAAAAATGATTAATGTATTTTTTTTATTTTGGCTTGATTGTTTGGGTAATTGTGGTACTGAAGATTTATCAATGTCTTGCCTTTTTTGAAAATGAGAATTTTTAATTATGGTCGTGGACAATAAGGTAAAATTTAACAATATAAGAAAAACAAAATAAGATAATAATTTAATATAAACATTTTGCATCCATTTTCTCTTGCTTTAAAACGCAGTCATTATTTTTAATTTGGCTTTAAACACTTGGCCGTCAACACTTCGAAATTTAAAACAAAAAGAATGCACGCAGTTCTCAATTCAAAAATTACCCGCCATAATTTACGTAAACGGATAATTACATTCCATTTTCAATATTGCAACAAGTTCATTCACAATTTTTCGTTGGACTTTCGCAACCTGCCCTTACCGTTACACTTTGGTGAATGTGTAAAAGTCAGCTAGTTCACTACAAGTAAAAGATACTAATCGAAATAATTAAACATAGTTTGACAGTTACACTGAGCACAATAACCTCTCTACCTGAGAATAAAACTAAGGCCTAGGCTAATTAGAAGCATTTCCAATCGATCGGAACGTTTTTCTATATCTCCAGTTGAGACTTTAGTCCTTTTTACGTGATGTGAAAAGGCAAGCTTTACCCATAAGAGAGTTATGTTTTTCATCATACCGTTAAGACAAAGATAATAGATTATACGGGTGGGTAAGTGTTTAGAAAAGTATTACCAGTCATGTTATGTGATAATTATTTACTCAGTAAATAAACTCTCTCACACCTTTTAGAATAGAATAATCATTTATTTGGCACACACAAAATGACACATGAAACAATAATAAGGAACAGGTGAATCCATTAAGACAGTTCGACTCATGTGTCTGCGTACCAAAATGGCGTTCAGCTCAGCATAATGTTGGATGTTGTGCATCCAACGCTGATATTCACCTTGACGCATTTTATCCAGTTAAACCTCAGGATTGACAAAATAGATTTTTAATTGTTAAGGCCAGTTTTATCCAATAATAATGGAGAGCGTAATGGAGAGGAGACGAGTGAAATCAACCAATAGTAACGGAACCCAGATTATGTAATACGATTTTGACGTGATTCTATTGGCTGATTTACACATCTCTCTTCTTTTTTTTGGTGGAAACCAGCCTTTACTGGCTTCTAGTAGAGCCAACTGAGTTTTTAGAGATAAAAGTGAGCTAGCTCTTTACACCCACCTACACACCACATCTCTTGGACTCGAAACAATGAAATTGCCTGACTGCCCACCGTCCGTCCGATCGAATAAATCATGAAAAACACAATTATACAAAATTACACCCAGAGTTATAATTAAAAATGATCGTATCTCACAAAGTGTCGATTCCGAGCAAATAGGACCACCTACTGTTTTTGAGTTTAATTATTTTTTTATTTATGTCTAACTTGTTATGAATAAAATAGTTTTTATATAAAAACGAATGCTCACTTATGGCTTTCTTGGAATATAACTTTTAGGTTAAAAGTACTCACTGTTTTATTTCACGTATGCAGTATAAATTATACATGAGTTTTAAATACAAATACAAATATATTTATTTCAGTAAACTTAATCTATTTACATTTCATGGGTTTGGGACCCTCTTTTATGTATAAAATACCTTTGTTAGAGGTTCTCGCTCTTCCGTTAATTCGGTTATTCCGATTAAGTATATAATAATAGTAAATATCGATATAGATAAATAAATATTTACCTATTGACCAATGAAAGAATGAAAGTTAAATAAAATTAAGTTAAGTTAAAGTAGGTTAAGTTAAATTAAAGTGTGCAAAAATTAAATGAATGTAGCCTAAGTGAGACTTTTCCCGTTTGGGATGAATTAAAGTAAGTAAGTAAATATATACATACGTTAAATTTGAAAATGCATAGTGTATGGATGCTCCTGAACAACAGTCTGCTAAGAAGCATGAGTATTTCAGGAGTATCCAGGTGGTGTGTATTGTGTATTCGTGTTTGTGTGTGTGTGTGAGTAAGGCCACTGACATAGCCAAAAGGATTAGTAAACTGAAGTAAATAGATAAATAATTATAGTGGACATTTCACACAGCGCCATCTAGCCACAAACTAAGCAAAGCGATGTATGCTTTTTTTTGTAAATACATTCTTACACCATATAGAGAAAGGCAAAAAAGAGGCAAGCAAAAAAACATAAATGGTATTTTTTTGTAATGATTGATCCTCCTTTAGTGAGACATAAAATAAATCTAATAATCGATACTTTAATCTGTTTGGAGCTACGCAAAAAATGTTTGAGATGTAGAAATAATGTTTGATAGATCCATATTGGGTCCCAAAACTAAGAGAAATAAGCGTTTAATAATAAAGTTCGATACATTTTTAACTTTGGCGGCACTTAAAACCCGCCAAATCTGTAGCTGCGGTGGCGTTAATACGTAAGTATCAAATGGGTAATACGTATTAACGCCACCGTAGTTTTTTGGGGTGGGATCTCGCTAGAACTCTTGCGTGGTCGCCCCTGAGTGTCGCTTCAACCATTCTACCTTCACTCCGCTACGGAGGTCAGCGCTTTTTTATAACACTCTAAGGGTGTTACGCACAAGACTGCCTAGAGTAGGGGTGCTCAGTGTCGATTGTCCCACTCATAATACGATATAGACTAATAATTAAAAAAGGGGATCAAATATTTGGATACCAAATATTTTTTAAAAGTACACATTTACAATAGATCAATTAGATTCTTGAGAATCAAATAATATTATCCCATAGAGAAACAACCAGACCATGAACAAATATATGTAGATCATGCAAACATTTGTTCCGCGGCGGCAATGGAAGCTGCAATTTCCTGCATCTTAGCAGGCAATTGATCCACTGCGCCACAGAGGTCGTCGATGTGGCAGTACTCGAGGAACTGACGGCCGTTGAGCCAATGTTCTTGAGTGGAGACCCTGCACTGGGAAACTGCAGCAAGATGGCTTCTCACTAGATGGAAAAGGTCACCTGAGAAAGGTTGGTGCCGTTGGTTCCTGGCATAATGAATGAATGAAAATTCTTTATTATAAGTACCTTGCCAGCTAGATACAACAGAATGAGAAACCAGTAAACGTATAATGCACGGTCTTATCACTAAAAAGTTATCTAAAATATAAGTTTCGTGAAAATTGGTTAAGTAATTAGACTTCAGGCAGTTTCTTAGATTAATGCCTAAGAATAATTAAGAAATTGTACACCTTGAACAAGAAGGTTTTGGTTTCCGGTGAAATTACAGGCACATGAGGCTTTACATCTGTATGCCTCAACGGTACGTGATAAATTCCGTATTTATAATAATGTGTGCCTCAAGTTGATGAGCGCAGGCTAGTGCATCGTAGGGCACGTTTCTAAGAAGCGCGACCTACGAGGCAATACTTTGATATAGGCAATGGTTACCTCTTAATATTAAAACATATGCCTATTCCATCTCCAGTAGCCTAAAAAAATGAGAGATGTTTTCAAAACATATAAATGTTCCAACCAATAATTATACCATACTAGCTGATCCGCCCGCGGCTTCGCACGTGTAGTTTGTCAATTAAAACATTACCTTTCTTCTGCGAAGTCGGGTAAAAAGTAGCCTATGTCCCCGGGATTGGGACATACAACCAGGGAGTGCATCTAAAGAATACCTCATAATTGTAACCCCTTACTTTATCCCCCCCCCCCCCCTTTAGAGATAATTTTGATAAAAAGTTGAAACACGTACCTATTTCTAACTTAAAGCCTAAATATGAATTTTCAGATCCCAAACTTAAGGAATTATGGATTGCCCATACAAATTTCAACACCTATTTCACCCGCTTCAAAATTATTATTTGAGACAAAAGATTACCTATGTCTTTTTCGAGGATATAATCTATCTCCTCGCCAAATTTCATTACGATCCGTTCAGCCGTTTAGTCCTGAAAAGGTAACAAACAAACAGTTATCTTCACATTTATAATATTAGTGTGGATTTAAATACATTTATAAAAATAGTAATGAACTCATTTTGATAAAGTACCTCCTATAAGACAAACCAATCAAATATTAAATCAGTCCTAACACGTGCCCGTTGTTTGAGTAATGATGGCTGACGGTGAGTTGATGACTCAATTGTGTAAAAAAATAACAATTTGGAATCTATCAAAAGAAGCCACTTGTATTATTTTTCTTTAAAAATTCTGCTGGTTGGAAACCACTAAAGAACAAGGCCGGTCAAGTACGAGGGTTCGCAACCACGCGCACCGAGGGTTCGGAGATAGGTTTGTTTATGTTAATTAAGTAGCACCATCTAGTTATTAGACGGGGGGGGGGGGGGGGGGGTAATTTTTCTACTCTTTTTATCATTACTCCAAAACTGTACAAAATAAAAAGAAAACAAAATGGTTTGAATATTGTAACCCCTATCATTTTGGCTCTTTTGGCCATCAAAATTAAAATATTCGCACGCGTGATTTGTCGATAAAAAGTAGTCTATGTGTTAATCCAGGTTATAATCTATGTACCTAACAAATTCCATCGAAATCATACGACGTAATTGAGTAACAAACAAACAAATAAATAAACAAAACATCTTAACTTTCGCATTTGTAATATTATTGTGATTATTTGTGACTATTCCAAATTTCGAATTATGTAGTTGCTGAGATAATCAGCCGTTACAGACGGACGGATGGACGAACAAATTCGCACCATAAGGCTCGGAATATGTGGCATCCGGGTGTGTGAGGGACCGTATTTAAACGGCCCCTGTACTATCCGTCGCACAACCAAACATTTGAATTTTTCCTGCATCGACTACACGCGATCCGAGGCCATCCGACTCCGATTTTTACCCGGAAGCCACCAAGACATGCTCCGGATTCGCAGTATCGGGGAGACCCGGATGCCATATAGTACGAGCCTTAGGGTTCCGTTTTTACTAGTTTGGTCCGGAACCCTAATTAAGCGTAAGTATAGCTTTCTATTCGTTTTTATCCCATTGGAACTGATTTAGATGATAAAGGTAGCCTATGTGTTTTTGGGCGGTAGGCGTGAGAAAGTAAACACGTTTTTTGTAACATCTTCTATGTAATTTATCAATAATAAATAGTAATAGCTCAAAAAGTTTTAATATTTATGTGTTAAATTAATAAATAGTCAACTCTACCTGCCATCCACTGTTCTCCTTGCATTCCAATAACATTACACCAGTTTATTCACATCACATCACTGCACTGCCATAACATACAAGTTGGAAATGGATACTACAATTTTCCAAAACTCCCTATCTGAGATGGGGCTAATGTTCCACGCAACTATGGAGGAATTTGAAGGGAAGCTCCTCAGAAGCAAATCGCCAGCTGCAGACATACCAACCTTGGCAAATGAGTTCGCCATTTTTAAGACTTATGTGGTCAAATCTCTCTGCACTCTACAAAACCAGATTAGTATGCTTGGCGGTCAAATAGACAATCTTGAGATGCGTAGTCGAAGAAAAATCCTGTTCTTTCATGGTGTACCAGAGGTGAACCAAGAAGACACCGCAGAAGTAGTGGTGAGCACTGTGTTCGGGAAGTTGAAGCAACCTGGCTTCTCAAAAGCCTGCATTAGCCGATGCCATCGCATGGGGCGCGGTACATCTGACAAGCCGCGGCCTATTCTATGCAAGCTGCGAGACGTTACTATTCGAGAGAAGATGTGGTCGTCCAAGACTGCCTTGAAGGACACTGGAGTAACGTTATCAGAGTTCTTAACCAAGGCACGCCATGAAACGTTCATGGCAGCACGAAAGCGTTTCGGCGTCACAAAATGCTGGACCAGTCAGGGTTCTGTTTTCGTGCTCGGGCCTGATGGAGCTCGGCACCGTGTCTCCAGCATTGAGGATCTGAACAACTTCCCACAGCGGGCGGAGGCACCGGCGCCGGCTTTGGTGGCAGCTAAAACGACGCCGGTTGTGAAGGAGATAGCGGCTCCGTCGAAGTTTCGACGTGCGGCAGCTCTTCGGAAATAGTGTATCGTTGTGTTTTTCATACGAAGTTGAATCCGATCGAACGGACCCCGGCTCATTTTATTTTGATGTTGTATGTACCGTCTATTCACTTTATTTCTCTAATTAATTTAATTTTCAACCTTCAATTTACATTTTTATTTTGTACTATAGTGCACTATAGGTACCTATACAGCTATCTACGATTGGTACTATCAAAGTTGTAGAATGTCAATGTCAATATTATCAAACGAATCCTAATGTCAATTTCTTTCCATACGTTTCATTCCACGAAGTGTTTGTTTTGCATGAATATGAAACCGGCCCGGTTGGATTACTTTTAATATTTTGGAAATTTTGCTTGTTTTTGTCGTATACTTTAAATTTTATTTTATTACTTTGTATGCTTCCTTTCTTTGTTCATGTAGTCTATCAGTAAACAGTTGGCTGGCGGGTGGACACGGACATAGCAAAACATAAATATTGTTTGTGTAGCATTCTGTTTAGAGGTAACTTTATCTTATTTATTTATTTATTTATAGGTATATATTATCTAGTTTATTTAGTATATCAATTTGATCTTAATGAGTGATAGTGATGAATTTATGTCTTGCTCCTCTTCTGCTGGGAACTGCTCTGATGATAGTTTCAGGAGCATTCCGACTCTCCATGATACCCTGGAATCAACCTTTACCGATGTCCCAAAGAACTTCAATGTGGTGTATATAAATGCACAGAGCATTCCGGCTCACTTTTCTGAAATGCTGGCGTCATTCAGTTTAAAAACTATTCACGCTATTCTTGTGTCAGAGTCCTGGTTGAAACCTTGTTTGCCCTCTACTCCCTATTCACTGCCAGGATTCCAACTCATTCGCAACGACCGCACTGGAGCGAGGGGCGGCGGTGTAGCTATATACCTCCGCTCTCATATTCCTTATACAATCATTAATATGTCCGCACAGCCGCCTCTATCTAGTGCCGGTGAGCATCTGTTTCTCCAAGTTTCTCTATCTCATCGCAAAATACTACTTGGTGTTTACTACTCCCCATCAATGCGTATCGATTACTTTTCCTCTTTTGAGAAGCTTCTTGAATAGCTTGTTCCCCTCCACGACCATACCATTATTATGGGAGATTTTAATACCTGTCTCAATAAAAATGACCACCGTTCCGCATCTCTTGAAAATATTGTTCAGGCTAACAACTTGTCCATTCTTCCCTTGAATGTGACTCATAATTTTCCAAATTGTCATCCATCCCTTCTGGATTTAATCTTAGTGTCATCTTCAGTTCATGTCGCCACGGTCAGTGTGTGGCGGATGATTTCTCTTATCACGATCTAGTATTCCTTTCATATAAAATCCGCCCTCCCAAAGCCAAGCCAAAAATTCTTTTTCAGCGCAATTTTGGTGGAATGGATATGGAGTCTTTGCGCAATGATGCCCAAAACGTAGATTGGTCTGAGGTTTTTAACGCTGATACTATCGACGAGAAAGTAGATTGTTTTAACAGCATCATAACGAAATTGTACGATGTTCATGCGCCAGTTCGAGCGGTCAAGGTAAAACATCTCCCTGCACCTTGGTTAACTGACCAGATACCAGCTGAAATGCGTAAGAAACTTGCTGCCAAGGTTAGATGTAAACGCAAGCCGTCTGACCAAAACAAGGAAAATATGCTGAAGTTAGAAATCACTGCAATAGAGTGTGTAGTGATGCTCAACGCCGATACATCCATGAATCTGTAGAAAATAATGATCCATCCAAAGTATGGAAGTTCTTACGGTCATTGGGAGTTGGGAAGTCACGTCAAGATAATGTTCCCAAGACTTAGACGTACATTCTTTAAATTTGCACTTCTCCGCTTCGTCCAATTTTGATGGGCTTAGCAAAACTCAAACGTTAAATTACGAGTATCTTTCCTCTCTACCAACTCCCGTCTTTTCACCATTTTTGTTTCGTCAATTTGCTGATTGTGATGTTAAGAGGAGCATATCATCCATCTCATCTAACGCCGTTGGCAGTGATTGCGTTAGTAAAAGGATGATTACACCTATCCTTGATTGTCCACATCATTACCCACTTACTTAATTTCTCCATCAACACGGGAACCTATCCAAGTGCATGGAAAGAGGCTCAAATAATGCCTCTTCCCAAAAAACCTAACCCTGTGTCCTTTTCTGAATACCGTCCCATATCCATTCTCCCGTTCCTATCTAAAGTCCTAGAACGTCTTGTACACCAGCAACTTAGCCGTTTCCTTAACACAAACAGCCTCCTTAACCCTTTTCAATCCGGTTTTCGTCCAGGCCATAGCACCGTGTCTGCTCTCATCAAAATCACTGATGACATCAGGCTTGGTATGGAAAACGGACTGGTCACTGTCCTTTCCCTCCTGGATTTCAGCAATTCGTTCAATAACGTTGATTTTGATATCCTCTTAGCTTTTCTTCGCTCTCTTAACATATCTCCAACAGTAATTGAATGGTTTCGTAGTTACCTGTTTGGACGCCGGCAACGTATCCGTATTGACGATACATATTCTTCTTGGTGTCAATTGAGTTCTGGTGTACCTCAGGGCGGCGTGTTATCTCCTCTTCTTTTTGCTATTTTTATAAATTCTATCTCCGAACAACTCACTTCGTCCTACCACCTCTATGCAGATGATTTGCAAATTTATACCCATGCTCCTGTTGGGTGGTTAGGTGAAGCCATTAATTGCATAAAAAATGATTTGCAGAATATACTACAATGGAGCAACTCATATGGGCTTAAAGTCAATCCATCAAAAACCCAAGTAATAGTAATAGGAAGCTCGCGGATGATTACTCAAATCGATTGGCTTGATCTCCCAAAGGTAAAATTTCACGGTACTTCAATAGAAATCAGCAAGATAGTCAAAAATCTGGGGGTACTCATGGATAGTCACTTATCTTGGGGACCTCAACTAGCAGCGGTAAGCCGAAAAACCTTTGCTGCAGCTGCCTCTCTTAAACGGCTGCGAAACTTCCTTCCGACTTCTACCAAAATTGCACTTGCACAATCATTGTTGCATCCTATTCTCGACTATGCTGACGCCAGCTATCTTGATTTAACTGAAGATCAACTCAACAAGCTTGAGCGTCTCCAGAATTTCTCTATTAGATTCATATTTGGCTTGCGCAAGTACGATCACATTTCAGAGTATCGCCACAGACTTAAGTGGTTACCTATCCGCCTTCGCCAGAATGCGCACATTCTTTCCCTCCTTTACAGCATCCTTTTCATCCCTTCTACTCCGTCCTACCTCAAAGAACGCTTTGACTTTCTTCACCTTTCCAACTCTCGACCCTTACGTTCCTCTGAAACCCTTCAATTAAAAACTCCCCATCATACCTCAGTATTTTATAGTTCCTCTTTTACTTTGCAGGCTACCAGGTTCTGGAATGCCCTACCTGTCTCAATTCATCACGCTAAATCTCTCCCTATCTTTAAAAACTTGGTCAGACAACACTATCTGTCATCCATCGCTCACTAGGCCACTTATTAATTTTACATTGTTATAATTTATATATGTACATAGGTATGACAATATATATTTTATGTATTATAATACTAATATTTATGTAATTTTATGATTATATTATACATTATAATTATGCATTTTATTTGAAATTATCTATATTTTTTATAAATATACGTGTACTATTAATATCGGATTTACGCCGCCGTCCTTATTTTGTTCACATAGATCCTGTCCATCCAAAGGTTGCCTGGAAGAGATCGCTTTTAGCGATAAGGCCGCCCATTGTACCTATTGTTTAAGAGTGTATTTTCTTATAAATGATTGTATTTAAATGGTGTGCAATAAAGGAATTATCTATCTATCTATCTATGTGGTAATGCAGGTTATATTCCACGTATATATCAAATTTGATCGAAATCGGTTCTGCCGTTGCGACGTGATTGAGTAACAAACAAATAAATAAATGAACAAACAAACAATCTTTCACATTTATAATATTAGTGTGATACTAATATAGGCATTCAAAAGTGGCATTTATCGGTATTTTATTTACAAGATAACAAAGTCTTTTGACTTTTACGTATTTTATGTATGTAAAACCGTAAATTTCCAGTCAAAAGTTATATTTTGTACATTTAGAACGATTTTAAGTCACTTAATCTAAATTAGACGTTTTTGGGTAGTTGGTTGCCGCTGCGGCGAGATAAGTAAAAGTGACTTAGCGGTAAACATAGGCGCAGCTTAACGAATAAAGCTTGATCACAACATTCATTTAACCTAGTCCATCTAAAGATTGCCTGGAAGAGATCGCTTGTGTGAAAAAAATGCTCTCATTGTTTTAAGTTATCAC
Source organism: Philereme transversata (assembly GCA_963924445.1). NCBI lineage: Eukaryota > Metazoa > Arthropoda > Insecta > Lepidoptera > Geometridae > Philereme > Philereme transversata. The sequence goes on from OZ004344.1 coordinate 22,762,565, forward strand.
ACTAATATTATAAATGCGAAAGTTTGGACGTTGTTCATTTATTTGTTTGTTTGTTACTCAATCACGTCATAACGGCTGAACCGATTTAGATAAAATTTAGTATGTACATAGAATATAACCTGATTTACCACATATGCTACTTTTATTGAATAAATCAGGTCCCATGGGATAATAATGGGGTGGCAAGGCAAGTTGCAACAACGAGTTTAGCTTTATTTATAGACTACGTGTAGCAAGTACGAAGCCGCGGGCAACAGCTAGTTATAAATAAATATTGATGGACATTTCACACAACGCCATCTAGCCCTAAACTAATCATTTTACTATGGGAACCAGATAGCTGATAGAATACTTTGTTCTTCTTTTTTGTAAACTACATACTTACAATATATGAGAAACAACCAGATCCGGAACAAATATTAGTAGATCATGTGAACATTTGTTCCGCGGTGGGAATCGAACCCGCAACCTCCTGCGTCTTAGCCGACCACTGCACCACGGAAGGTCATTATTTGAAGTGATTATGACTGAATGAAAATTATTTATTTATACTCCAAGATATAGGTACTTAAACAAAATCAGAAGATTAATTTCCAGATATACATTCATATAAAGGTTACATTTGGTTGATCCTTACAACAAAACACCAAACAAGATAATATAATGTATAATGGGCGGTCTTATCACTAAGAAAGTGATCTTTTCCAGACAAGCTTTGTGTGGTTGATGGGTTATTATTATATATTATTATCAGCCCGTAGAATCTCACTGCAGGACAAAGGTCTCCCTTCCCTCTTTCCACGAATCCTGGTTATGGGCTAATTGGGGCCACTCTTTATGGTATGCATCCAGTTCATTCCTCCATCTCCACTTGGGCCTACCTCGCGGCCGCCGCCCGTTTGGAACCCATTCTGTAGTGGTGTTCGTCCAAAGTTCCTCTGGCGTACGACAAACGTGTCCTGCCCAGTCTCACTTCAATTTTGATGGATTAGTGTAACAATAAATGATTGCCTATTATAAACTACCTGTATGGAGCGGTGGCTGTTGGAAAGACAAAATATTGCATGGTTACAGATCATGCAATTTTTTTTTGTTTGTGTGGCAGGACCTTGGTACTCGTAGTTAACACATTACAGGGACTATTGTTGTTATTGATGAAGCGAAGCGAGATCTCTAAATCAACTTGGGCAAATCGGCGTTGTATGTATGTATGATGTATGTATGTTTGTTTGTCCGAAGAAAACTTTCGAAGCGTTTATCCGATCATCATGAAATTTGGTATATAGGTATAGGTAGATAGCACAATGTTGGTGTGACTCAATGAACTAAAAATCTGGGGGGGGGGGGTTGTTGAGATATTAGGCTTCAAGGGGGTAAAAAAAAATGGGACTATCTGGTCAAGTGGCAAGTCTAATAAAAGGTATTTGTGAGTACATTTCGACCCCGTTTTTATTTTTAGTTTAAACTTTGTAGTTTTTGGGTTATTAGCCATAATAAAAACTGAACTTTGACAAATTTTACAGGCACCACCAGTGACCCCACAGTGCTGAATTTTGGTATGCGTGTAGCTTTAGTTGACACAGTCAAAGCCTGAAATCCAGTATAACTACAATTTCTACCCCAAAAAATTATAACCAATTTACATGAACTCTCGTTTCCTGTAATTTTAATGAAACTGTAGGTCAAGTATGCATTTCGTGGTACTATTTTGATAGTCAAATATTACGAATATTTTTTTTGTTTATATTGGAGATTCACGAGATCTCAGTTCGGGTCGAACCACTAGTTTATTTATGGACACGAATGAACATAAGAGTTCCAAGGATTGTGTATTACAAGTGATTTAAGCCTCAATAAGTAACTTATAGTTTAATTAAATCACGTAAACTAAACTTTCAGCACAATTCAACATTTAGATTCAAATTCATTCAAATTTCGTGTTAACCCAGTTATTATACTCATTAAACCATGATTGAGGCCTTCAGATGGCCTTAACTAAAACACCAGGCCTCATGAGCAACTCAACCTAACAGTAAAGGAAGAAAGTATGTTAGAGGTTTTTTAAATGCTGTGGCAGAGATTTAAAAAAGCCGCGCTCCAAAATTCAATTATCTATACGACCAATTGTCCGAAGTTCAGGCCAATAAAATTAATCTGTACACAACCGACGCCATTACCTACGGGACCGTATTAATCTCAGAGCGTTGATTAGTAAAACTATAAAAGCGGAAGTATCACAAGAATGCGGTTAATGAGAGACTCAAGCCGAATTTTATGGTTGATCGTTAAAATGGCCGACAATTGTCTAATTGTTGCCTACTAAACAAGTAACATCGTGGGAAGACCGAACTCAAATGACGGAGAAAGTAAAAAACACGGCTTTTATAGCGTCACCAGTTCCAAATTCAAATTGTGATATTTTACCGTCAACGGCTCCGATGTGATTGGAACAGCGAATAGCTTTTAAATTTTTAAGTTCTAATTTTGAATTGATGATATATTTTTGTTATTTTCAAAAGGTATTTACGGTAGTATTATCACCGTAAATACCTTAATAATAGCTATGATATTGCTGAAGATCTCATAAAAGTTACATTCGTTGAATTTTATCTTGTTTTGATTTCTTGAAATTATCTATTTATGTAACAATAATACTAAAATGTCTATAAAACAAGAATCAAACTTTTATTCACAGTTAATAGATATGGGAAAATACCAACAAACACTCAGAACTCTCAATAAGATTATTAATCTTATAGAAGAGATTGACTTGGAGACTTTTTGCTATGTCAATGTTTAGTTTTATTTATTAGTAGGTATTTATAGTTTGATCATAAGATCATACAATATCAAAGAAAATTAAAAATACATTTTATTTTGAACAAAATTACCTTCAGGCCCTAGGACTATATTCAAAACAAAATCGAGACTCAAGGAAATTTTTTAACAGTTTTTCATTGAAAACTTGTAAATCCTACACTCTAGTTTTTTTGTTTTCTCGTTTACGCAACATGGTGAAGAAAGACGCATTTTTTATGGCCCACCTAATCTTGAGTGGTAACCATCTCCTATACTATAACAAATTATTCTCGTTGTTCACGGACCAAAAGAACATGCCCTACGATGCTCTGCCTTGAGTCCATCAACGTGAGGCATACAGGTGTAAAGCTTCTGTTCCTGTAATTTCACCGGGAACTCTTTAAACCGAAACAGCAATACTGCTTAGCGGCAGCAATTGGTACGGTGTTAATACTTCCCCGGGCGAGCCCTTTCAAATCGAACTCTACTCTGCTAGAGTGAACAGGGCTCGTAGCCAAATTACATTCGCCACGAATCTATTCGATTCTACATACATTTGTTGTCTCTGAATCACGTGGTATTTCTATAGCATGTGTTAAATCCCATACATTTTCGGACGTATCGACTAGCGTCATCGCTTATCGACTGTAACTTGGCTAAGCCCTCAGGTTCTTTTTAGGCAAGCATGCTCCATCTTCGACCACACCATCACTTACCATCAGGAGAAGTAGTGTTAGAGCGCTAGACTATCACTAATAAAAAAAACTGGACAAGTACGAGTCTAATTCGCGCACCTAGGGTTCCGTATTTTTTTTTTTAATTTGATATTCAAATTTCCAATTTTCGGATTTTTTTCTTTTCTTGTGCTATAAGACCTTGCTTCTTGCCAAAATTCACTATTCTAGGTCAACGGGAATATCAGGATTTAATTAATTTGCCAATTTCAAAATATACGACATAAATGGACGTATTTTTTTAATTTCGTTGACCTAGGTTGTTTTTTTAAAGTTCCAAATGACCGTAAACCTTAGTATTGATAATAATTACAACTTGATACCTTCACGCGTTTTTGAGAAAAAGGGTCTTGACAGACATACAGACAGAAGAACAACGAAGTGATCCTATAAGGGTTCCTCTTTTCCTTTTGTGGTACGGAAAAATACAAATAAAAAAAAGGGTTTAAATGAAATTCCCATTTAAGCGCAATTCTCGAATACGGGTCGAAAACTTATCACTACTGTTTTGTTCTTCACTCGTCGATATTCAAAAAGCTTTTAATCCTCATTTACCGATCGTCCCATTCAATTCACATTTGCTACATTGTCAATTTCAATCTAATCTACATGTGTTGGCCATACAAAAAACGTCAACGGAGTATACGCTTATACAGTTGTCCAACTTAAACGTAATAACATCATACCAAACCCTACTGCAATAATAGCATGTGTCTTTTACTAGCATCTATCTATCTATCCCAAAAAAAGTTATTTTTATTATTAGCTTCCATCCGATTGGCATAATAAGTCTATACATATACCATTAAAATAGGTCCAGCCGTTTAGTGGTGAAAACGTAACGATCAGACAAAGAAATAATTTACGATTTGTCTAAGTATGGATGGATTTTCAGAACAAGAGACGATTTGTGATTATCTATTTGAATTTATAATGCATGTATGAATGGATTTGGGGTACGGTGGCTTTATCCAGCACTGGACTGCCGTCTTTGGTCATAGGAGTTTATAAAACTATGGTTATTTATTTTCTATTAGGAGGTGGGGATTGAACCCGTAACTTTCTACGTAAGTCAGCTATTCGACCAGTGCGCCACGGAGGCCGTCGTAATCAATCTGTCTTTTTATTTTATTATTACGGCAGAACAAATGTTTGTATGATCTACAGATATTTGCTTCTGGCCTGGTTGTTGTATATAAAAAAAAACAAAGTATTCATGTATCAGTTATCTTGTCCCCATAGTACAAGTTTTGCTTAGTTTGGGGCTAGATGATGCTGTGTGAAAAGTCCAGCATTTTTTAATTTTTACTAAAGTGATTTGAAGAACACGTTACCCTACTGGAATACCTACACTCTGTCCCAGTCGGCACCATTGAAAGGGTATTTTTCCTACGTTGAAAGCGACATGCGACAGCGACAATACGTCGGCCGACGCGACAACGCGACAAGTGCCGCGACTTTCTGTCGCTCGCTGCCACTTATCGGCTTAATTGGCTGCTTTCTATTCAACGTACTGTACTAATTTTATACAAAACTGCTTAGGATTGTCTGTATGTATGGGTGGAGAATTGGATTGACGTACACCGTATTTCAAAAGTAAACTCAAATTTAAAACAAGACTCAAGTTAAGAATAGTACAGACAGATTATTGAAAATAGTTATTTCGATTGCGAAAAAACGCGAATTTTTCTAAATAGACTACATTAATAATAATTCTTCTTAAATATAAAGTAATTTAATTGAAGAATTTGTTTATCCATTCATCTATCAAACTTAATAGAACAATCAAAGTTGGCGCCATATTTCAAAACTGCCATAATTGTATAACCCTGAACTATTATATTACACTTCAAATGACTTTTTACCAATTCCGTACGGTAAATAAATTGATTACAAATATGTTATTATGTGCTGTAAAAGTAATAGGTAACACGTGTCGATGTATTGTACTGTATAATTATTTATACACTTATTATACATAGGTTTTGTGGTATATAATTAGGTGGATATAGTGTAAAATTATCTATTGTAAGCTTGGCCCGCGGGTATAATAGTAACTGCCTAAAATTACTGATGTGAAACAATAGGTTACGCGAATAGGTGAGCGAATTGGAGCAACGTATTAGACCATTACTTTTTAAATGAGTTTTTATATATTGCTTCAAGCAATTCTTTCTTTTACAGGATACATTTTGGGGAATGTGCCCAGGTACGATCCCGCCATCTCCCTTCCATCAAAGGACAAGCAGGTGCACGGTTTAGTGCCATCCGTACCTGGTTGATAACCACCCATTCGCACACACCGTTTTGGTTCTACGTTCTTGATGCGTACAGCTAAGGTATAACACTTTACCGTCGTCTGTTTTTCCTAAAGAATACAATTCGGGACTCTTTAAGGTAAGTGTAAATAGGTTTCTTCTAGATCTTCGTGCTTCATCTTAGACCACATCATCACTTACCATCAGGTGCGATTGTGGTCACACGAAGGTCTATTCAATTAAAAAAAAATATGTTACTACAATTCTAATTATTTAGTGATGGGAATAAAATCTGCACTGACGGTCTGTAATTAAAAATGTTCATTACACGGTTATTAGAAAGAATTCTACTCTGACCACATTCATCCCATATGCTTGAAGAATATAACGAAGGAGGTCTGTTGATAGTTTCCAGAATTTCTGATAATCAAAAATCAAATCAAAATCATAAATATTTTAATTTTGTAACAGATAGCACATTATAGGTATATTTTATGGTTGGGATTTCTTTAAGGTATAAAACTTGTGGTAGAAGGCCCCGCTCTTCCATATCCAAGAGTATTTTAACCGACTTCAAAAAAAGGAGGATAAACTCAATTCGTCGGAATCTTTTGTTTGTTTTTATTTATTTTCCCCGATTACTCGTAGATGCTTAGATTGATTCGAGAAATTCTTTTTTTGTTTAAAAGGGTATACTTTCCTAGTGCTCGAATTGGCACCAAGTCAGGATCTGATGATGGGATCTCAAAAAAGTCGGGGGCAACGTTCAAATTTTATAGGGACGCAATTCGGTTTTAAGTTTTTACCTTATAACTAATAATAACTAATAACGCCGTCCTTTATCAACAAATTTGGAAAATTATTGTCGGTTCATATTGGTCTCATAGAAATTTCATCAAAATCAGTTCAGTAATTTGGTTAAGTTGGTTATATTTTTGTTAAAAAGTTACTTGTTATAGGAAACAGTTATATAATATGCAAGTTACATAGTTACATATCTTAATAATAAGGCATGCATGAATATGATATAAAAGAAAAAGTCAAAAAGTGTGTGGGCGTGAGTGTGGATGGGTGTGTGTATGAGTGGGTGTATGCGTGTGTGTTTGTAAGTATGCGGGTTGTGTGTGTGTGTATGTGCGTGTGTATAATTATGTTCTGCCTCTAGTCTAGTTTTCAATGATATTTTAATATTTAACAATGATAAAAACTATAAATATAAATATAGCAACAAATATATGTATTATGGTGCCGTACCAGTTTGACTTATTGAGCTCTGCAGCCCTGTTTTCAGTATGGCGTTTTTTGGTGACGTAGTGTAACGTATTCCACTGAGCTCAAGAGTTAGCTCCTTTCATCGTAGGAGATTAACTTTTCGTTGTTTTTACATCTATTTGTCGAAGATAATTTATACAGCACCTGATGACAAATTGCAGTATTTAACTGGTTAAAGGTTGCAGCCATTGATAAGCTTCCTTAGTACCTTATACCACAAAATAGATCAGAAGGTAAGTTCAGTGGTCGAAGCTTCGACCGAATTACCTTCTGATCTATTTTGTTCCTATACCATATTTTCTTTTCATATTACAGGAAAGACGCGATTATTTTGGCCTTTAACATAACTAGCTTTATGCTTCCACGCGGTATTTTTATTCACTGACCATCACGTGTAGTTATTTAGCGAGAAAAATCATCCGAATTGTTAGTTCCCCTAATAGGTATTTCCTTTCAGTTAGTTACAGACCAAAAGGATATACATTACTAGAGACCAGATTATGCAAATAAATTAGATTATATTAATAATGTTTGAATAATATTTTTTTTTAATTACTGGGATTTTTTGCATAAAGAAGTTCTTAGAAATAATTGTATGAACGTTAGGGTAATTTTAGAATATCATAAAATATCAAATCTTTTAAATGTTTTGAAATAAATATGTTTTAGAAAGTTAGACTCCAAAAATTGTTTTACAAAAAATCAAAATTTATGTTGCATATTCAAGTGCATATTTTGTCTATTTTACTTTGTATATTTAGATCTCAGGTTCACGTAACCTTACAAAACGGCACGAGAAATGTAATTTATTAAATGTTTTGAAATTCAAATTTCATTTGGAAATTGGACTTCGAAAACTTTTATTACATTACATCTAAATTTATATTGCATATCTGAGTGCATATATTATCTATTTTCTCATGCACATCCAGTCCCTAGTCCACACATTCCTCGTACCGTTTTGTAAGGTTCACGGCTAGTTAGTACCACGTACCATAATATTCTGTGGTACTATTGACCCGTCCCTCAGATGGCCGACAATGGTCCGTATGACCATTTAGTGGTAGGTGATAGATGATGCTGCAGTAATTGGGTGCGAAAAGTGTTTGTGCGTCCATCATTGCCTTGTTTACGAGATTTACAATTAATTAGGTGTGGGGAATTGAGTGGTAAGGGAATTAAGTGGTCGTGCTTATTTCTGTGGCAGGTTGATTAACAGCAGATCTACGTAAACATTTAAAATTAAACTTCACTTATATATCACACTAATACTATAAATGTGAAAGTTTGAATGTTTGTTTATTTATTTGTTTGTTACTTAACCACGTCGTAACGGCTGAACTGATTTCGATTAAATTTAGATTGTTGATAGATTATGACCTGGGTTCAAACATTGTCCACTTTTTATTAACTAACGATGCGTACAAAGCCGGTGGCGGAAGCTAGTTCTATTATAAATGCGAAAGTTTGGGTTTTTGTTTATTTGTTACTCAATCACGTAGTAACAGATGAACCGATTTTGATTAAATTTGGTTTAAAGATAGATAACGACCGGATTTAAACAAAGAATACTTTTTATTACGTGATAAATATCCATTTTAATCAAAAGTTATGTACAGTGATCGCAAAAGTTTGAAAAATACGATACTTTTTATTGACAAACCACACGAGCGAAGCCACGGGCAGAAGCTAGTTGAAGTGAAAACTTCTTTAGGCACGTTGTGTATTTTTGAAATGGGAAAAAACCATTGAATTCGTGATACTGTTACCGACACCTCTGTACATAGTTTGATTTTTTTACTTTGTCGAGGGGCATAAGACAACTTTCTTAGTAAATTTTCATGTTTATGCGACATCAATCATGATCATTTTGCAACATATAAACTTTTTATTTATTTTTTATTTTGTCGAGGGGCATAAGACAACTTTCTTAGTAAATTTTCATGTTTATGCGACATCAATCATGATCATTTTGCAACATATAAACTTTTTATTTATTTTTTACTTTGTCGAGGGGCATAAGACAACTTTCTTAGTAAATTTTCATGTTTATGCGACATCAATCATGATCATTTTGCAACATATAAACTTTTTATTTATTTTTTATTTTGTCGAAGGTCATAAGACAACTTCCTTAGTAAATTTTCATGTTTATACGACATCCATCATGATCATTTTGCAACATCCAAATTGTTTTGAAGTGAAATGGAAAGAAAAATGGGAAAACAAAACATTGAACTCGCGACACTGCTACCGACACCGTTCTTGACGATTAAAAAAATACACAACTTCAAGTTTTCACTTCTGTCGACACTTCTGGAGTGCCACTTATTTTTTTGATACATTAAGTTTAAAATAAAGTAAGGAAGGTGATCATTATATGTGATCAACCTAAAGTAGATATCAGTCTGCTGGTACCATCCATCTCTATTAAAAATTTTGCTAAAAATACCAAAAATCTAAATTAGCACGGTTTGAAAATGGTAAAAAGTACTTATTACTGACTATCATCACTATTATATTATTACTTATAATTGACTGCCTCCGTGGTGCAGTGGGCCTATAGCTGGCTGAAACGCAGGAGGTAGCGGGTTCGATTCCCGCCGCAGAACAAATGTTTGCATGATCTACAGATATTTGTTCCGTGTCTGGGTGTTTTTCTATATATTATAAGTATGTATTTACAAAAAAAAGTATATAAGTATTCTATCAGTTATCTGGTTCCCATAGTACAAGCTCTGCTTAGTTTGGGGCTAGATAGCGCTGTGTGAAATGTCCAGCATTTTTTATTTATTTTTATTTTTATTACTGTACATAGCTCGAAAAACTGACGGCTGTTGGGGCAAAAAGATTTTTAAATGCCGATCATCCACTAAAAAATGTAGCGCAGGACGGCCCCTTACTAGATGGACAGGGTGCCTGGGAGCCGTTGGATGCAGGCCACACAACATCTATCACTCTGGAAATCTAAGGGCTACGTTCAGCATAGGACGTAATATGGCTGAATTCTTGTTACATTCATTGATAAGAACACTCTTCAACACTGCATTATATTACAATTTTTCAATGAAAAACCACATCCTTAATCCACCATAACATTACAGAGTAAGTAAATAAAACCAGACTTAATTTACCTCATAAATAACCAGTTTTTGCTTAACCAATCATCAACAATCATACAATTACATGCCCTGTTAACCCTGTAATTGTTACTATAAAAAACTAAACTTATAACAGAAGTAACTACATACTATCTTACTACTGAAATGTATTAACAAACGAATTTCAATCTTATGTTCATGTGGCAATGAAGCCAACTTTGTAAAGACCGGATAACTAAAAGGCAGTGTTGCGTAAAACTGCTGATTTTGGTACAGTCAGCTTTATAAGTGGATTAACTAATTGTTATAAAAACTCATACTGGTATAGAACCTTAGAAATAAATCAATTTTAAATATAATTAACTGTGTCATAATACGAGTAGGTACATAAATATCGTGTCAAATCAAAACACGCTAATTGATTTATAAATCGTAAATTGTTAATCAGCATTACTCTATTGACTGTACGAAGGGTGTCATATCTAATTGAGCTGAAAATATTATGTAGTTAGCACCTAATTTTGTTGTTTGGATGGTCAACAAAGCGTATCCCCCTTTGTTAATGCGCTATATGTAAGTTATACATTCTAAAAACGTGGTAATTTACGTAATACTTAGATTTTATGCACCATTGGTTTTTTATCATCCAACAGGGAGGTAGGACGAGGACATACCATACAAATCGGATTACATAGTACACAGATCGGATGACATAGTATACAAATCAGATGACATAGTATACAATTCGGATGACATAATATTTTTTTTTTTTTTTTTTTTTATTTTTATTTATTTATTTATTTATTGTGAACTTTCTACATGTAACTAAAACAAAGTGAACACTGGAAACTGCATTAGTAAAATACTGTGTCGCAGTTTCCAGTGCCCGTACATACAACTAAATGAGTTTGACGTTACTTCCTGATTACGTAAGTATACCAATTAACCTAATTACAAAATTGATTTAAATAAAATAAAAAAGAAAAGTATATAAAGTAAAATCAAATAAATAAACATGCTATGCCATGGTAAGTAAGTTGTGTGTAAGTATGTGTGTGTGAGTGTGTTTCAGAGTGTTAGGGGAGTGGGTCCATGCGGGTGTAAAAGGGTGTAGTAGTGTGTATGCAGGGGTCTGCGTGTGTGAGGGTTGGAAGGTGTGTGAGTTTATGGTAGTGTGTGTGATGTGTGTGGGGGTGTGTATGTGTAAGGGTGGGTGGTAGTATGCGTATGTGTAAGGGTGAGTGTTTATGTGGGTATGTGTCTCTGGTGGGTAAGGGTGTACTTGCGAGCGTATAACAGTAATCTAATGATATAGAGAGGAATTTATTATTTTACCTGTATGATTTCTTCGGTTTCTTCGTATGTAAGAGTAGATAGTATTTTTTTAACTTTGTCTTTACATTTTTTGCGTGTTAAAGGGTAGATATTAAGGTTTTTATTCAATCTGTTATATAAAATGGGGCTTAAGAAATGGAAGTGTCGAAAAGCAAGAACTGTACGGCACGGTTGTGCAGTACATACACTGGCAGTTCTTCGAACTATTGTTGTACTGGCTTCATAGGACAGAGTACAATGCTTACGTAGGACTATATTTAGTATGAAAATCTTTCGTAAAGACATAACATCACTAAGGGAATAGAGCTCTTGCGTTGGGAACAGCATAGGTTTGAAATGCATAACTTTGAGGATAGCTCTTTGAGCTCGTTCTAACTTTATGAGTGAAGTCTTTGGCGCTCCTCCCCATGCCGCAACACAATAAGCCAGGACAGACTGTGCTAATGTGAAATATACTGTTTTTAAGGTGTGATAGTCTGCACTAGATCTTAGTTTTTTAAATATGTAAAGTAATTTTCTTATTTTAGTTGACGTAACAGATATTTGAGGCTTCCAGTTAAGGGTGCTATCAATCAATACCCCTAGGTACTTAATACAGTCCGCTCGGTCTATAACACTGCAATCGTTACATAAAACAAGTGAGCCAGTATTGCACACGTGCGCCCTGAGTGCAAAGCTTTCACGAGGCTGCGACGAGCTAGTTGGGCCCAGGGTTACATATTTCGTTTTTTTAACGTTAAGGGTAAGCAAGTTATACGAAAGCCAGTGTATAACGTTACATAGGGCATTCTCAGCGTGAACCTTTGCCTCATCCCAGGTTTTTCCAGTTACCAGAAGTGCAGTGTCGTCTGCATACGCCAGAATCTTACAGTTTGTCAACGAACGCCGGCAGAGTTCATTTACGTATATGAGAAATAAGGTAGGTCCAAGAACACTACCCTGTGGGACACCGTAAGTTAGTCGCTCATCTGTACTTGTGAAGTTATCTATAATAACACACTGTGATCTGTCACTTAGATAACTGGAAAATATACTTAAAACTGAGCCTCTTATACCTAAAGCCTCCATCTTATTAAGAAGGAGGGGGACAGAGACAGTGTCGAAGGCCTTTGAAAGATCAAGGAAGATACCGATTGTTTTATGTTTGGAATCAATATTTTTAGCTACGCTGTCAGTAAAGTCAAGCACAGCATCTTCTGTGGATCGGCCCCTTCTAAATCCATACTGATTTGCAGCAAGGATATCATATTTGTTCAAGAATTTAGTGAGTCTAGAATTAAGACATTTCTCGAAAATCTTGGAAAATGTTGTAAGAACTGATATAGGTCTATAATTATCGACACTGCCTTTGTCCCCAGATTTGTGAATAAGGTGTACAAGAACCTTCTTAAATACACGTGGGACGACACCATGGGAGAAACATAGGTTAATGACGAAGGTTATAACGGGTACAAGGGTGTTTTTCGTGGCCTTAATAATAGAACTGGAAATGCCATCCCAACCCACTGCACATTTAGGTTTAAGGTCCACTATAGTCCTTAGCACTTCATCCTCGTCTACATCTAATAAAAACAGAGAGTTCAGGTTGGTATAGATGGGTTTATCTGATGACCTTCTAGGATGATGTGATTCAGGAATAAGAATCTGTGAAGCTAAATTTTTGCCTACTTCTGAGAAATATTTATTAACATAGTTTACAGAGTTTAAAGAGCTATCTTGTAAATTTAAGAGTTCTAGTGGTTGTGTCTTAGGTTTGTTTGTACAGGTGATTTTTTTAATAACTTCCCAAGTAGCCTTTGGATTACTTCTGGCATTCTCAAATTCATTACGCTCATATTCACGTTTAAGCTTTTTAAGCAAATTGTTACAATAGTCGCGGTATCTTTTGTAAATGGTATTTTTCAATTCATTATGTGGGTCTTTTATATGTTTTTTGTACAATTTATCTCTGTTTCTTATGCATTTGAGAAGGCCAGGAGAAATCCAAGGCTTAATAACTATTTTACTGGACGGGATCTTAATAATTTTAGTGTGGGCTTTAATTATATCTGATATAAATTTTACGAGTAGTGTTGCAGCATGTTCAGGATCTTCAGAATCATGTATTGGTTCAAAATCAAGACTATTTATTTCTGATACTACTGCTTCCTTATTGACTACTTTAGTGCTTCTGATAGGTTTATAATTATTCGTATGCCAGTCGCAGCAAAAAACAACGGGAAAGTGATCAGTAAGTGTTGCGTTTAGCACGAGAGTAGTAGCTTTTCGATTTGTTTTTAACACGACATGATCAAGACAGCTTTCTTTGCGAGTAGGAAACACGTGAGCAGGTAACATTGCTTGAAACGCAAGGATGTTGAGGTAGTCTTCACAGTGAGGGTCATTACTATTGGGTACGATATTAATATTTATATCTCCAACCAAAGCAACGGTTTTTACCATCCTTAATGACTCCAGGTAATCATTTAAACTATTTATGAAAATGTTACAGTTTTTAAAAGATGGTGGACGATAAACTGCTACAACAGCAATGTCACTCTTGAATTTTATTGTTAAGCTATTTGCATCTTTAATAGTTGTATCTTCTACGGTGTGCACAAGGTTATCCCTGATAAAAGCAACAATGCCGTCATTCTGATTTGTGTAGTTGGATTGGTATGAGACGTAACCATCAAGTACAGGGGTTTGTGGGACTTTGCTAAGCCAACATTCAGAGAGGATGACAACATCGCAAGTAGTCGTAATTCTACTTAATAGAGCTTCGAGCTCACTGAAATTTTTGTTAATACTGCGGATGTTCACATGTAGGGTTTTTAGTGATGAACGGGAACTTTTAATATAGTTTCTACAGTCTTCTGGTTCACAGAAAAAGGACTCTGAGATCGAAAAAGCTTGAATTTCATTATTAACATAGTTAACATCATCCATTATGAAGTTTTATTAAAAGTACAGATGGTCGGCGTAGTAATGCTGGATAGTATATAAACCCACTAGAGTTGTGTTTACCATTTTGTGAGTAGTGTATGAGTTTAAATGATGTTTTATCTGTGTGTATTTTATGAGTGTGTAAGTGTATTTGTGTATGTGACCATGACATTATAATAAGATATAGTCTAACTATAATATAAAAAGCATGCGAATCTGTAAATATTTTTGATAGGTATATGTAAGCTATATGTAAGCATAAATATGCAAAAAAAGGACCGAGTTTCACAGGGTAGTTACTAAGTATGCGTAGAAAAGAATTAAATACAAAAACTAAAGTGATTAACTTGACTTGAGTTAAAGGTAGTTCAGATAAAGTATAAATAAATGGACGTAGTCAATCTGTCGTTTGAAGATTGGCCAGGTCTTTTTCATTATTTATCCGGACCAATGAGGCGCCTTCTCTCTTACGGATGTAGATCTTTCCGTTTTTTACCCAACAGTAACTAAAATTATTTGTCTTAGCAAAGTCGCGCGCGAGGAAGAAAATCCTCTTCATATATGCTGTTAGATTTTCTGATATAAAAATCGGCTTAGCCGGCCCACTTAGCCTGATATGTTCCGTAGTTAGCCTGCTTCTATCTCGGTTTTGCTTTTTGTACTGGTTTAGCACTTTTTCTTTGAGCAAAGTACTAACAAAGTCGACTATGATCGTTTTACTCGTCGAGTCCTTCGACGAAGAAATCCGATAGACATCTTTGATATCCGATTGGACCACAGGGATATCTAACGCCTTAGTTGTGCTAAGAACTATTTTCAAGAGGCTATCTTTAGGCTCAGGCTGAGAACTCGGTATATTACGAATTTCCAGGCAGGACGATCTAGTATGGCGTTCATACGTTTCAAGCTTGCCTTCCAACGTTTTAATATAACCAAAGTCAAAGTCAAAGTCAAATATTTTTATTCATTAAAATCACAATGATCACTTTGAAACGTCAATTTTACTGCCTGTTCCTTCGCGACCAAGCCAGGAAAGAAAGGCAAGAAAACCAGGCTGGTTGTTTTTTTTTTAATGATCCTTTTACAATAGGTACATAATACAGAAAAGAAATTACGTCTAAATTGTAACATTTTGAACGAGTTGGGGCAGTTTCAATCCCAAGCTTCTCTATCATCTAAATAATCCGATATTTTATAGTAGGCTCTTTTATAAAGATTTTGTTTAATTACGTTTTTAAATTTGTTAATTGTCAATTTTTGTACATCCCTTGGGAGTTTGTTATAAAAGCGCACACCTTGCCCTTTAAACGATTTACTAACTTTATGGAGTCTACATGTGGCAACAGCGAGTTTATCTTTATTTCTAGTATTAAAATTATGATTATCGCTATTTTTCTTAAACAAATTAATATTTTTGTGAACATACATTAGATTTTCATAGATGTATTGACAAGGGAATGTCATAATATCTATTTCTTTAAACTTATTGCGTAATGATTCTCTGGGGCCCATATTATAAATTGCACGAACAGCCCTCTTCTGCAGCACAAAAACGGTGTTTATATCTGCAGCACTCCCCCACAGCAGTATACCGTATGACATAATGCTGTGGAAGTAGCTGAAGTAAACTAGTCTAGCTGTGTCTACGTCTGTAAAAAGACGGATCTTTTTGACTGCGTATGCCGCAGAACTAAGTCTCTTCGACAACCCATCAATGTGAGGGCCCCATTGAAGCTTATTATCTAGGGTTATACCTAAGAATACGGTGGTGTCCACAAGAGCCAACTCCTCGTCTTTGATTTTTATGTCTGCTTTAACTTGTGTAACATTAGGTAGTATAAATCTAATACATTTTGTTTTCTTTTCATTTAGAAGTAGATTGTTTACATTGAACCATTTTACCACCTTAGAGATTGCATTGTTTACATCGTCAAAATCGGTTTGTCGTCGCTTTAATTTAAATAAAAGTGACGTGTCATCTGCAAACAATACAACCTCATGATCGTCCCGTACTAGATGGGGAAGATCATTAATATATACTAAAAACAAAAATGGTCCCAGAATTGATCCCTGTGGTACACCCATTTTAACCAGAGACCCCGGAGAACGCTTCCCATTCACGTCAACTCTTTGCACTCTGCCACTTAAATAAGAAGTGAGAAAGTCTAGAGCAACGCTCCTAATGCCATAATGGCGTAGTTTCCTGATTAATGTGTCATGGTCTACGCAATCAAATGCCTTGGACAAATCACAAAAAACACCTAAAGCGTCATGAGACTCCTCCCAGGCATCAAATATGTGCGATATTAACTCAATACCAGCATCAGTGGTTGAGCGACCCCTGGTAAATCCGAATTGTTTATGATGCAGTAAATTATGTGAATTGAAATATCTAAGCAGTTGATTTAAAATTAGTTTTTCAAATATTTTACTAAATGTCGGAAGTACTGAGATTGGTCTAAAATTACCAGGATCAGAACTAGTGCCTGATTTGAAAAGTGGAGTTATTTTACTGTGTTTCATTAAATCAGGGAATACACCACAGTCAATACACTCATTGAATATTAAAGCTAGTTCAGGAGCAATTATGTCAATCAATGTTTTTATGATGCTAACAGAGATGCCCCAGAGGTCCGTGGTTTTCTTAACATTTATCAGTTTGAAAGCTTTTATAATGTCATCACTATTTACATAATCAAATTTGAATTGTGATTTGCATTCCGTTAAGCTTGCTTTTAACAAAGACTCTGCGACTATGGGAGAGGAGTTTAAAGATTTTGTGGTAGAGACTGGAATATCGGTAAAAAAGTCTTCGAACGCATTAGCTACATTACCATCCTGATTGATCGTGGCATTGCCAATTTTCAAATTAAACTTATTGTTCTTAGTTGCGACTCTTCCAGTCTCGCTGTTGATTATTTTCCAAGTGGCTTTTACTTTGTTTTGACTAATTTTTATTTTTGAACTCAAATGACGCGCTTTTGCTTCACGACAAACATTTTTAAAAATCTTTGAATATTTTTTGACTTTTTCTTTAAACTCCTCATTAAAATTATATTGTTTTTCAGCATAAAGATCATACAATGTTTTTCTGCTTTTATGTATTCCCACTGTTGCCCAATCACAGAACTTTTGACCATCAGAGACCATGATCGATTTAGGTGTAAAAATTGAATTAAACACATCACAAAATTTCTTAAAAAACGTGTTGTATAAATTATTTGGATTATTATTATTATGTACACATGGAAGTACAGAAGTTAAGTTTAATTTAAGTTTGTCCAATCGATTAATGGTCATAGGTACACAAGTAATTTTACTTTTAACAAGATTTTTTGTTTGAATTTCTATTTTAATTATTTGACCAAGATGATCCGATTTAATATTACTAATGAAACTTCTATTTAAAATTTTTATATTGGCATAAATGTTGTCTATACATGTGGCTGAAGTGTCCGTTATTCGAGTAGGCTCCATAAATTGAGGCTTCAGATCAAATGATTGAAATAAACTAGTTATTCTAGTGTTTAATGAGTTATGTTCTAGCAAATTTATATTGAAGTCTCCGCATGCAATAATGTATTTATTTGATTTTGATAATTTAAACAAAATTTCTTCCATATTTTTTTCAAAAATGTCAAATGTGGCAGATGGTGGTCTGTAAACGCTTATAACTATGAACTGCTCCAACTCTACGCAGGCTATTTCAATATGTCTTTCTACAGAGAGGTGAACTATATCTAATCGATCTTTAAATTTGATCTGTTTATTAAGTAGTATTAACGAGCCACCACGTATAGCATGTACTCTGCAGAAATAACTACCAACTCGGTGTTTACTGAAACTGAACATGACCTCATGGCTTTTCAGCCAATGTTCTGTAATGCAAATAATGTCAATGTTATTTGAGTTCATGTACAATTCCAGTTCTAATTCTTTACAACTAATTCCTTCAATATTTTGGTGCATCAAGTTGGTAGGGTTTAAATTTTTATTATTTATTGAC
Source organism: Philereme transversata (assembly GCA_963924445.1). Lineage (NCBI taxonomy): Eukaryota > Metazoa > Arthropoda > Insecta > Lepidoptera > Geometridae > Philereme > Philereme transversata. The sequence goes on from OZ004344.1 coordinate 22,780,995, forward strand.
TTTCTGTTAACTCTATTTTTAATAAATTTATTATTTGATTTTGAACCGCGGTCCGAAACGCGTTCCTGTTCTAGTTTTTGTATCTGCTCCAGTGCCGAATTATACTTTTGAGTCGCGAACTCAAATGCAACCTTGAGGTCTTCCATAGTTGCACAAAGGGTTTCAAACTTTTCGTTTTGTTCGTCCTTAAAATTAGCAAACATGCTTCGCATTTCAGACATCATACTTTGTAGGTTGAAATCGTATTCATCTTCACGTTTACGTTTGGTTCGGCGACACAATTCGGATCCAACAGATTCTGACTTCGCTGCAAATGCTTTATTTAGGTCTGGTTCGGAGCTGCAGTGTGGTAATGGGTCCGCCGACTTTGACGGCATCGACGGCGCGCGGCGGTGGCGTTCTTTTTAGCGGCATGTCAGTCTAATTGTACTAGAGGAGCAGATGATAGATGAAAGATATTTATATAAATAAACTGTACACACCAACTCAGACATGTACACTTCATCATTATCATCATTAGCAACTTATAGCTCACTGCTGGGTATAAGCCTCCTCTGTAAAACTCCACTCTAACCGATCCTGTGCTTTTCGCATCCCTTTACGGCCTCCTATCGTCTACCAGCCGATGGTATGCTACGGCCTCTTTTACTCCCTCTTGACCACCGTTCGGTCAGGGCCTTAAACCACCTGCCATCACCAAGTCTTGCCAAGTGTCCCGCCCAACGCCAATTTAGTCTGGCAATACGGTCTCCAATATCTCTACATTTGTTCCTGCACTAAGTATTGTGTGTATCAAATAAATATGTTTTCATTCTTAAATACCGCTAACCCGTTGACTTAAAATTTGGAAGGTGTTTATCACGGTGTACGGTTTGGACAATATTACCACCAAAAAGTTAAATACCCGCTGAACAGCTGTCTAAAACTTCCTAAACAATAAAAGATAGACGAAGAAGACTTAAAATAATAAAGACATATAAGAAAAATATGACATGGCAGTAATCGGTGAGCCATAATTATAATGTGATCAATGATTTCTTGCAAACTAAGATATAAAAAAATGCTGGTTTTCAGCACAAGGCTTTAGTAATGATGACGGTTTTTTTATATTCCTGATCAACCGTGTGTGACCCCCTTTGTATAAGTTGTTGAGGGTAATTTGTTATTTAATTAGCGTGTAATTTAAATGCTTGTATTTTGCTCTATAAGGCAATGTTATAATCATTATTAGTGTTAACACGACGTTTACTTTCAATTAAAAACATTGACAGTTTTAATTTTACCGTAGATTGACTTAGTTTTATGTTAATAGTGAAAAAACTTGATAAAAGATATATAAGACATTTCACTTCTATATCTCAGGGTGAAGCGGTCTTATTAGGGTTAACCTTGCCTTTGTACATGTTCTTTTGGTAAGATTTTTTATCTGTAATTTTTAATTAATAAAAAAAATACCTACGTAACTGCGACTTCTGGGTTTTTGATATCCCCAGCTACGAGTATGTTTAAAATATAAAAATCTTTGTTGCACATTCCATTTGTTCCTCATTCTCTCAACTTCCATGAATAAATTAAACAAGCGTCTATAGTTTCTTGCCCTACCTCCATTACAGGTTCTACAAAAAGTATGTAATGTATTTCTTTTTGTTTATCAATTTGTATTTGTCCTCATATTATCGGCTACATGCGGGACGGCGGACTTCAGAGGATTGATTTCAGATATCTATAGAGTTGTGATGGTGATGATGAGGACTTTAATTTAACAAGTATAACATTAACCATTTTGAAACCCCCAAGTAGCTCTTGTGTTTGAGGTTAAAAACTGGTTTAGCTTAAAATTACCTAGTTAACATGGATTTCTATTAAAACAACCAGTGACCGAATTAGTCCATCCGTTTGGGAAATACGATGCGACAGACAGACAGACAAAGACGGTCCTATAAACAAAAGTAGGTAAGTACCTAAGTTTGTATGAGCCAGTGACTAATTTTGTCGTAGCAGTTTTCAGGTCACCCAAATATCTCTTATATAGCCAGAACTAACAATTAAGGTAACTTTTGAAACTATCATAGTAATGTTCAAAAAAAAGGATTGTGTGGTTTTATGAAACCACGGTAAAAGTGAAACTTTGTTTCACATTATAGACATTTAACTAAAAATTTTCGTGGGCACAAATGAGTAATAGTCTATACACTACACGGTCAGCTGATGCAAACTATAGGCGCCGCCATATTGGCCTCGGCTGCTCTGACGAGCGCCTTTCGCTTTATCCCTACTCCACGGCCGACCGTCACGCGACATGCAACACACAGACGAAAAAGTTTGAGACGATGTAATAAAAGTTTCACTTTAATAATATTTTCATTTCAGTTCCCCCGTGATCATGGTGCATGCAACTCCTCCTAAATATTGGGAATAATAGAGGTATTATCCTCTCTATACAACTTTTATTAAGACTTGGACATTTCTCATACATGTAACTACCGAGTCAGTTCATCGCACTTTTTATTGAGCCGCGTTTGTTATCGAGATAAAGCCTTTGTAGCTCTTATATCCTATCAGAACTATATTTCAGCTCCTTTTTAATGATTTAGGTTTATTACTTGGAAGATAGAGGAAAATTTTGGGAGCAGTTTGGTTGAGACTTGCTCTTTTATTTGTAGAATATTTTTGTTACCCAGAAAAATGTTACGCCCGACCCCAATTAAATTATACTGGTTTAGATTTAGGAAAGTCACAGTAGCAACACTTGCAACAACATAATGATCATTGTTGACTTAAAGCTTTTTATTATTGTTATTTAATGTTTTTTTGTATTTATTTTTCAAAACTTGCTAAAACACGTCGACAATTGGTTATCGCGCACCACACGCTTGACGCGATCTTTTCTTTTCTACTTGCAAGATATGGAATGAAAATCTGAGGTTTTCCCATTAAGCTACGACATGGCACGCTTCAAGAGAAATGTAAAGAGGTTTCTACAGGGTTGCAGGTATCAAAAGGCGACGGTGACCGCTTACCATCAGGTGGGCTGTAAACATGTTTCCCCAAAAATAACATAAAAAAACACGAATACACATGTAAACAAGTGGAATTAAGAATGTGCGTCGTAAGTAAATAAATAATAAATATTGCTTGACATTTCACACAGCGCTATCTAGCCCCAAACTAAGCAGAGCTTGTACTATGGGAACCAGATAACTCATATAATACTTAAATACATTTTTTTATAAATACATACTTATTATATAAAGAAACAACCAGACACGGAACAAATATCTGTAGATCATGCAACCATTTGTTCCGCGGCGGGAATTGAACCCGCTACCTCCTGCGTCTGAGCCGGCTATACGCCCACTGCGCCATGGAGGCAATCAAAAAATAATCCAATTAATTTATTTTACTACTTGGTAAAAAAAAACATAAATGTGTTTATATTTTATTTTTCCAAAGCTTAAAATACCACAAGCTTATCAAAGGTTTGTCCCACAATCTACTCTAATTCGCTATACTTTACATGCAAATTGCTACCACTTCGCTCCCGGCACTTACCTTTTGTTACAGAGATTGTCGCCTTATAGACGAGCCAGATAAGGCGTTATTAGTCCCAACTTTATTTCTTCTCGATTGTATACAGCCACATTTTGTTTGAGATATCTAGTTAATTGAAACATTACACCTTTTTGAAACTCCTAACATTTTTTAATGACCTGGAAATGGAATTGGCATATAGCTCACCTGATGTTAAGTGGTAATCATCTTTAACAAAGTATTGCTGCGTAACTTCGTAAGTCTCGCACTTTAGAAACGTGCCCTACGGTGCATTGGCCTACGTCCAACAACTTGAAGCCTCATGTGCCTGTAACTGTAGTGCTGCTTGGCGGTAGAAATAGGTATGGTGGTAGTACTTCCCCGAGCGAGCCTTTTCACAAGGAACTTTATGATAGAACACTAAGAGTAGAAGGCAATTCATAGTAAAAAAAACACGCCTAGGTGAAACCTTGAAAGAAACACGCTATGAAGATCCCTAGGTCGTAGGTATATATCATGGCTATAAAAGAGCGGTATTTTCGAATACAAGCATATTTTTGCTTAAAAAGAGATGCCTAACCTTAAATGTAAATTATTTTATAAATTTCTGAAATATTTGTTTTAAATATTATATCACTTTTTCTCAGCACATACACATAATACTACACATAATTATCAGGCGTAACACATCAGTTTGTCAATCAATAGATCTTTTATAGAGGATAGTAGAACAACTTTAAATCATAAGCGATAATCAGTCGCACGGTCTTCTAGGCCAGGAATTTTGATTAAAAATATATATATATATATTGCTGGACATATCACACAGCGCTATCTAGCCCTAAACTAAGCAGAGCTTGTACTATGGGAACCAGATAACTAATAGAATACTTATATACATTTTTTTGTTGTAAATACATTCTTATAATATATAGAGAAACAACCAGACGCGGAACAAATATCTGTAGATCATGCAAACATTTGTTCCGCAGCGGGAATCGAACCCACTACCTCCTGCGTCTGAGCCGGCTATTTGCCCACTGCACCACGGAGATCGTCAAACTTTATATTAACTTTATAGGTTGATTAACTTTATTGTCTATAGAGTTAATACCCACTTCAATATCTTATCTGTATTCTGTCCACGATTTCAACTACTTCCAACAATCATTTATATTTCAAAACTTCTTACAGACAGCTGTAACTTTTCCGCCATCTATGGTAATGCCGATTGTCCATCTAAGTTGATACTTGATTCACGCAAAAAGTAACTCCTGCGCATTGACAGAAAAAACAACCTTAATGAGTTGTGTGAAGATAAAAATGCGGAGCGGCAAAGTACAAAGGCTGCAAATAAAAGTACTTTTGGATCTGGAAGGCTTTGCGTACCTATTGTTTTGTATTATACTGAAACAACAATAGGTAGCCCTTTCAATGGGTAACGCCGCCACAATGAGAGATGAGGGCCGGTTTATATGACGCTGAGGAAATCATTCAGGAATTGTGCATTTTTGATATACTCGGATTTGGGCATTACTACGTAGACGGTAATTTGGGTGGATAAGTTGGATGTACATACATTAGTCTAAAATTATGTTTAGATAAAGGTGACGTGGAGATGGGCTGGTCACTCGGCAAGGAGGGAAGACTGAAGGACGAGGGCAGCAATCGAGTGGTGGCCGCGAGAAGGGCGCAGACCAGGGCCCGTAGCCAAATTACATTCGCCACGAATCTATTCGATTTCTACATACATTTGTTGTCGCTGAATGACGTAATATTTCTATAGCATGTGTCAAATCCCATACATTTTCGGACGTATCGACTAGCGTCATCGCTAATCGACTGTAACTTGGCTAAGCCCTCTGTTGGCAGACCACCTGCCAGATGGTCGGACATCGCGAGAGTTGCGAGAAGGCAATGGATGCGCTTGTCACAGGACCGGAGAGAGTGGCATGATAACGAGGAGGCCTATACCCAGCAGTGGGTGGATGTGGGCTGAGATGATGATGATGAAAGGGGACGGGTCTTTATGTATCTGAATAATGTGTGGCTCGAGTGTCTGTAAGCACCGAGATAAACCTCTAGGGGTTTACAGTGCTGTTAGTGTGTAACATCGGGTTGCCTAGAAGAGATCGCTTTGTTAAGCGATAAGACCACCCATTATGCTTACATTTATTTGTTTTTATTTATTTTGATATCTGTTGTGTCTAGCTTGTAAGTTATAGTAAAGAATTTTCATTTATTCATTCATTCACTGCACACGGCAAAATATGCATATGACACGAAATAAGTAGCTTCTAAGTAGCTCATTCATTTCATTCATTCACTCGCTGTATCCTTGGAATAGTAACAACTTTGGTTTGTATCTAAACGATTAAAACAAAAGACGGTGTAACTATTCCAATACGCGTTTAAGTATGGCGGTTAAGTATTAAAAAATGGCATGTCTGTAAACGGGTTAAGAAAAGTCTATGGCAAAAATCTGAGACTTTCCATAAAAAAGGCTGTTAGCTAAAACAGTGATTCGGGCCTTCGAGTGGCTAGGGTTTGTCACTAGCTCATACTATATATGTCTTAAACTATCAGCCATACTAATATTATAAATGCGAAAGTAACTCTGATTATTTGTTAGCTTGTTTGTTTGATACCTTTTCACGACTAAACGGCTGAACGGTTCGTAATGAAATTTGGCAAAGAGATACATTATATCCTCGAGAAGGACATGGGCTATCTTTTGTCTTAAAAAAACAATCTTGAAGGGGGTGAAATAGGGGTTGAAAGTTTGTATGGGCAATCCATGATTCCTGCTGTTACGGATCCGAAAATTCATATTTAGACTTTTGGTAAGAAATAAAGAAATACGTGTTTCAAATTTTTTGGTAAATCATCCCTAAAGCTGGTGGGGGGGGGGGGTATGGGGGGGTATAAAGTAATGTGTCAAAATTGTGAGATATTCTTTAGATGCACTCCCTATGTACAGTTGTTAAATAGATAGATTGTGAACGGGATTGGGACATAGGCTAATTTTTTTCCGACTGCGCAGGAGCGTAATGATTTTATTGATAAACCACGCATGCGAAGCCGCAGGCGCGTCAGGTAGTAATTTAATAAACCTATAGGTATTGAAGGTGTTATTAGTTTACTAAACTAATTAATTAATAACCCGTGAGATTATTCTGAAATATTTTATACTATTTCTACTAAGATCCCGTTGTAAAATATGACCTTTAGTTCAAATTGTCAAATACTCAAACGTGAATAGTTTTCGTCAGCATCGCACATACTCGTACAAAATCATTTATTGCTTGCTAAACCGCCCTAGATATGTTTATCTACAGAAAAATACAGTCAAATGACATTTTAGCGTAAGGAGTAGAAATATGTGTACAGTTTAGTATTAAAATGTTCTACCTTTTACGCTATAACTTCATTTTACTATGATTTTTTCCGTAGAGTGAATCTTTTCTAGGGCGGTCATACTAGATACCCTTGTTATGCAATTTTTTTTTGTCGCGTCGCTGTCGCTGGTGAGGCCGTCTTTTGCACACGTGGGATATGAACTGCAGGTGTGAAAACGACGGCAACGCGACAGCAATTGGCTTACGTAAAAAGGCCGGCTGATTTCAAAACTGTGAGGTTTCTATTCCCGCTGCATGTAAACCAACTGCGGTCCAATCCCGAACATAAGTGGACAATAGCGGACAACATTCACCTTGTGAACATAATGTTAATGTGAAATACGACATCACATTGTGCAGTCACACGCACGGCTTTGCACCGACCGCGCTGTCATTACTGTCAATTGTAGGTGACAATTGCCTGACATCTTTAGTTTTGACCGTTCTTTTGTTTTAAGAATAGAATGCATTACTCTAAAGTTCACGTTCTTTTGTTAAAGTAGAATGCAGTTCTTTATTTAAAAGTTCTTCAATTGTAAGTTCGATATTTGAAAGTGTTCAATCATAAAGCATGCGAGACATGTCATTCGTTTTATTATAACTGTGGCTAGGAAAATGCGAAATATGTATATAGTTTTGATTGTTGCCATTCTTTTGTTTTAAGAGTAGAATGACATTCTTTATTCAAAAGTTTAACTTGACTGGTTGACTACTTTCAAATGACTTCTAACCCGACTTTGTTGACCCAACGAAGTCGGATTAGTTACACCATTTATAACTCAAGAATGGCTGGACCGATTTTGATTATCTTTGATTTGTTGGATTTGTCTATGACCCGAATAGCAGTATAACTATTAAAATATCGGAAAAGTTCACGCAAAAAGAAATAATGAAGAAAATTCATTTTGTCATACAAAATGATGGCCAATTGACAATTCTAGCCGCGACATATGCATGACATGTCAAGGCGGTACGAAGTTCGGCAGATCAACTAGTTGATAATAAAAAGAAAATTATGCACCACTTTAAAGTTTATTGCGCGCACGGAGTGTGAGATTATGCATAATTAATGCTTAAATTAACAACAAAAAAACATATTAATTGCGTTCGAATTTCGACTACTGACAATTAGGATCTTTAATTTTGACTGTATCTTGATTTAGGTCTGTATCTTTTACCATCACGTAAGGTAGTAGTCAATGTTTGAGTATTCTTAATAAAAACAGTATATTAACTCATGACATTAAACATTGGAGATATGAACTGGATGCGTGCTATAATGAGTGGCCCCAATTAGCCAGTGACATGGGAAGTGTGAATAGAGGAAAAGAGTTTGCAGCCGTGAAACTAAAAACAAAACCGGCCAAGTGCGAGTCGGACTCGCGCACGAAGGGTTCCGTGCCATTATCTATAAAAACGGCAAAAAAATCATGTCTGTTGTATGGAAGCTCAACTTAAATATTTATTTAATTCAATAGTACAATTTTATTTATTTACCTTATTTGAGGTTGGTGCCGATTAAGCTAGTCCTCTAAGTTGTATGAGCGCCCATACAACTCAGATGCCTATTTTAACTGGCGTCAATTATGTATGTATGGGGGACACCCTTTAGTTTTCATTTTCTTTTATTTTTTGGAATTGTTCCTTTATTTATCTTGCTTTTTGCCAAATTTCGTGATTGTAGGTCAGCGGGAACCACTATATAGGTTTTAGACCCAAAACCTATAGGGTGCTTCCGGTTGACCTAGAATTGTCAATTTTGGTTAAAAGCAAGGTCTTACAGCACAAGTAAAGGGAACAATCCGAAAAATAAAAAAAGTAGAAAATTAAGGTAAATTTTGGTACTTGAAAGTTTTTGCGATAATCTAAATTTGCCCTTATCTTTTTATCCTGTTGACTCAGGACCTTGATTTTTATACACCTAATAGGGACTAGAAACTTCAGTATTTGGTATAAATTTCAACTTGCCAGGTCCACCCGTTCCTGAGAAAATCGGTGGTGACACACGGACAGACGGACAGACGGACAAGAGAGTGATCTTATAAGAGTTCCTTTTTTACCTTTTGAGGTACGGAACCATAAAAAACAACTCAACTCAAGTTGAGCTAATCCGCGCAGCACACGGCACGCAGGAAAAACAGAGTAATAGAATAGAATAGAAAAATGTTAATTTTGCATCATAAGTGTACATTACAGCTTAGGCCAATGAGTATAAATTAAAGAGCAAATTTTGTGAGCAAAAACGATCACCACTCAGCATTGTGCTGTAGTAGCATATTTATACTACCATAGCGCTGGTCTTCCGTGGTGCCATTGCCGTGTGTGCAGGGCAGCAACTGTGTTCACAATTATCGATACATATTACTAGTAGATATAAACTTTCGGATTCGTTTAAGTACCTACTTACGAACTATTAAAACATACAAAAAATGAAAATACAAAAAACAAAACAGTTAACTGACATAATTAATATAGCTTTGAAAATTAATCAATTATAAAATAAAAATAAAAAAAATATAATACAGTTAACAGGCATAAGTGAAAGAGCTTTGTAAATTAAATAATTAGAATTAAAAAAAAATGCTAAAACCATAAACTAAAAAATTGGTTTTAACAGCTTTCAAAAATACTTGTTAAGCTAAACTAACTCAGGTTTTCAGTTCATACATTATCAGTTGCCAATTGGTTTCTTTATTTCAATTTAAACTAGTTTTATAAACGCAACAAAAGCTAAACTAAAAATATTGTAACCGATCGATTCCATCCGGTGCTAAAGTGGTAGCAACAATTTAAAGATTCGCTTCAGCTCATAACTTAGTCTTACAGTGCATGTCAGATTAGGGTTTATTTTAGAGTAAGCGGAGCGGTAAGCGGATTAAATAAAATAGTGAAAAAATAGAGCTGCTTGTTTTTCTTTTGACTAGAAAATGCCTTTTAGAAAAATATTTTCATTTTGCAACAAAACTTTTCTGCTGGGCTAACATGCGCGTCATAATATTATGTCTGGAGAAATTTTGTCGATTATAAGTAATTTCTCGTTTACCCTGACATTTACGCCAGAAGTTTGTCGTAATTCACCGTCATTCTTCTTTTGGTCATACAACTTGACATTAGAGTCCGCGCCACGAGTGAAGTCTTACGGCAAAAGCGGGAACTAAATCTCGAATAACTTTTCGATTTTTGCGATAGCAACGCCGCGTCTATCGGACTTCAGTGATGGCGACTCTACGTCGTATCTCGGTATGTCGTCCTCTGAACGTACGACGACAAAATACTCGTGCCGGAGTGCCAAAATTATGATTCTCTATTTTGCACGAGAAAAGCTGTCGAGAAAATTTAATCTCGTAAGGCATGATCAGGGCATGAGATCTATGTAGATGAGAAAGAAACGTCAAAGATGAAAAGCTCAAGATCCACACTCGTGGTCGTAGCTTTTTTCTTCAACAAAAATATATACACGCCATGTTGCGTACTTTAGCGGATGCCTTTATGCCATAAAGGTTCCACTTCTATATATGACGGAACGCTTCCCGCTCTGCTAGACGCTCCGCTTGTCCCGATATCGTCATCCCCAGTTTACACGGTCCGATAAGTGACCGTGGCCGGTAATTACCACTAATGGCAGAGATTGCCACTGACAAATGAATAAACTGATGCCACTGGGACCTTTTAAATAACTGATGCCATTGGTACATGAAAGATGTATGGGGGGACATTTTTCTCGGAGTCTTTTTAAATTATTATGTTGATTCGTTGATTGGATTTTGAGATTCAGATGTTGTTGATGATTTGGCTTCGATTATGTTGTAATGATTTGAAAGGCTAAAATAAAATGAAGTTGATAGTTTCTTTGGCAAGTACCTGTGCGGTTTCTACTCCCGATGCGGGACAAATGTTTGAATGATATTTTTTCCGGGTCTGGATGTTGTTAGACCGGCACGTCCTGATACCCAAGATATAGTTAATCTTAGTTTGAGGTCAGGTCTATGTATGTTACAGTTAATTATTAATTAAGTATTTACTTTGTTTATTTAATTGTTTTAATAATATGCCGGCATATTAATCTTTTATAGCTTCCCGTGGCTTCACAGACGTGGTTTATCAATTAAAAGCAGTTTAAGTCTCAATCAAGGTTTATTCTATATATAAACCTACCAAATTACACAATTTCCATAAAGGCAAAAAAAAAAAAATACAAATCTTTTTTAAATACAAAATTAAGTAAATGAAGATACACTTACCTAACACTCACCTTACCTTTTGCCATATACAAAATAACAATGATGTCCATGCCACTTCCAGTTGTGCATATCTGTGTCACTTGAATATTGTTTGCATTGCATTGGTGAGCCAAATGTCACCAGGTACCCGCACGCACACTTATTTTGTACAAAATTTTTGTTTTATTAAGTTTCACTTTTAATTTTGTTCTTATTACGATTAGCCCAACACATTATAAACTAATATTTTAAGTTTTCTCTGTAAGTGAACGTAATTCTAAGAGAAAATAAATATCTTAAACCTGAAATTACATCGAAATCGTGTCCGTGATTTAGTCGTGAAAACCAAACTAACAGACTCGGTTACTTTCGATATTATAGTATGTATTAACTAGTGGTTCGCCCCGAACCGAGATCTCGCGAGTCTACCATAAAAACAAAAAAATCTTATTCGTACACTTTGCCTATCAAAATAATGCCACGAAATAAATAACCAACTAACTTGACCTACGGTTTCATTCAAATTACAGTTAACGGGAGTTCATGTAGATTGGTTACTCTTTTTTTGTAGTAGAAATTGAAGTTATTCTGGATTTCAGACTTTTGCCTATATTTGTGTTACTAAAGCTACACGTACACGTATACCAAATTTCAGCACAGTGGGGTCACTGGTGTACCCTGTGAATTTTGACAAAGTCCAGTTTTTATTATGGCTAATAACTTGAAAACTCCAAGGTTTAAACTAAAAATAAAAACATAATCGAAATGTATACACCTTTCATTTGATGCTTTATTTGACCTAATAGTCCCATTTTCATTTTTTTTACCCCTCTTGAACCCCAATATCTCAACAACCGCCCCAACATTTTTAGCTCATTGAGTCACACCAAAATTGTGTGATCACAACCTACCTATGTATCAAATTTCACGATGATCGGATCAACGCTTCGAAAGTTATCCTCGGACAAACAAACATACATACATACATACATATATACAACGCCGATTTGCCGAAGTTGATTTGGAGATCTCGCTTTGCTCGATCAATAAATAAGGATAGGAACTTACAAACCTAATTACTAAATTACAACGGAGTATATAGGGTGTTTGATAATATACTCACAAGAATGAAAAGGGTTATTTTAATGAACATAATAAATAAATTTGTGAAATATTTACCTTAGAAATGTGAAATTTATTTTGAAACTTATGTTGTGCTATTGCATAATGCTTGTCATCTAATCACAGATACTATATTGGCGACGTCTCGATATATCTCTTATTGTCCCTTTCTAACCCAAAATCCGCAGTCATTTCCGAAAGAGATATCAAAACGGCCTTTATTTTGGGATGTCGATTGCAAGAGTAGGAAGTAAGTTTTATATCGAATTAATCACCTAAACTTAGTCGATTTTCTTTTAAATTTGATAATATAATTAGTAGTTTTTTATGTTTTGAGAAACCGTCACTTGAATATTGCAAGTATATTACCAAACACCCTGTATAGCCACAGTGCATTATAAGGGATAGTTTCCAGGTAACTTTTGGATGGAGGAAATGTAACACTACTGACTTATTTTTAAAATCCAATATCTTCGATTTTACTAGTTTTGGAAATTAAAGCATTTTCTTGATTCGTTGTTTTCTGCAACTTATACATTCAAGCACAAAAAAGACATGTTCTGACAAGCACAGAGTTTCTCTACCAGTTTATAAAATAATTATATAATATATTTAAAGTTTTTTTAGGAATCTGGGGTCACAAAAGGTTTACACACATCATAAAATCTGGACTAAACTCCCAAACTAAATTGCAATATCTAATCCATTCAGTCCGAAACTTACCATGCAAATTGTGTTTTCGCAACCCCAAAAACAAGCTACCATTTTATACCGTAGCCATTACCATTCAAAAGTAACATTATTTTTGAACGCTTTGAATAAAACTGTGTAGTGATGTGAATCGTCTTCGAATCCTGGAATCCGATGTTTTTCCGTTGTTTTTTTTCTTTGGTGTTGTTTAGTGAAGTCAATATCGGGCTGTTCATTTAGTGGCCCGGATTAACAATAAAAACGAAATTTGATCATTGTGGCCGCGATGGCTTTTGTTAAGGGCAAGATGGTATTTGACAAGAAAATATGAAATTATACTTACATTTTTTGAAATTTTTATTTCTGTTGTGGTGTCTATCTTGTGAGGTAATAAAGAATTTTCGTTCATTCATTCATTCATTCATACGACATGTAGGAAGTTGTTGTATCGTCTTGTATTATTTAACGATAAACGGAATAGTTTTTTTGTTATAAAATAATAATTAAATAACCTAAATTATTTAATCATTATTATAAATACAGGATTTATTACGTACCGTTTTATCGATGTTATGACCGGCAGTTATATTTTTTTTTTATATTTTGTTTATAATTTAATAGAAGTTATTTACATTTTATGAAGGTATTTTTACTGTAAGATCGGTGATCTGCAAGTGTGCTAAATAAAAACATATAAATGATTAAATTATGTAAAATAGTATCTCTAATTAATAATGAAACGTCAATAAACTATATTATTCAAATAATATTTGAATTTTAATCGTTTATCATGTTTGTATAAATTAGTAAACAACCCAATTAAACATTTTTTTGTAATTTATCTTGAGTATTCAACATAAAATTATGTAAAAATGATATTTGAGTGTTTTCTTTTCGTATGATTTTATAGTCCCAGTTTTTATTAATATTGGAATTGGCTTTGCCATACCATCTTCTCAGCTTACTCCTATCCAAAGGGTGACACGGTTAATACGCTAACTAACCCACTGAACACTAAAATCCTGTCCCAAGCGGTTGCGCCTTCTATCTAACAAACGCTGCATTTTGCCACCAGGCCTGTAAAGTAATATTTATCGCAAATATTATGATTATTATTATTTACTGTTTTGTTAAACAAACTTAAGTTTGTTATGGAACCTGTTTTTCAAAATTATGATTTTCATAGGGTAAATTACACTTTTAAAAAAACTATCAGATTATTGAAAACAGCTGCATCTTAACTGGGCATTTGCCGCGTTATCAGATCATCGCCTGCGCTGTCCAGTGTAAATAAATCCAATATTTTACTGCCCCTCCATTGTTATTCTCATTAACCTTTGTCTCATTAGATGCCTTCATATCTAAAGTTATTTCTGTGCCGCCGATGACAGTTCACGATTAGATTCCTTTTTTTAATTTTATTTTTATTATTCTTTTATTTTTTAGCCTTTCTGGTTTTGCTGTGGTCAGTTTTGTTATTGTTTTTTCATGATGTGGTTTTTAAAAATAAACTGTTTTATCGGAGGTTTAATAGTATTGCCAATGATTTAATATAATGTTACTAAGTTTATATTTTCGCATAGTAAGTAAGTGACAGTGTTTTTGAAATGAAAAATATAGATTCTTTAAACTGAATGATTTATTGATCTCGATATTGATAAAAAACTACGAGCGTTAAGGTACAGTTACAGCATGAAAGCATGCTACTATTGAGCAGTTGCTATTTAGTAGCATATGTGTCGAAACATTTCTAATAATGAGCATGCTCGTTTCTAGTTTGCTCAAAAATCGACAGTCGTGCGATTTTCGGGCATGCTACCTGCAGCGCGGGTGGAAAGGGGTATACTTTTAGCGCGTCTGAACAGGTTTGCTTATTGAGCACGCTAGTAAATGATTTTTGTAACCATCGATATCTTCTTCTAGCATTTCTACTCGCAATCGAGTACTTGCTCCAAGTTTTCTCTTCTACTTAGCCAATCACGAACCCAAATCGTCTTATTCCTTCTCTTTTTCTTTCTTGGCAAAAGTTTTTAGACACATTGTCTTGCAACCAAAATGATGATTTTATTCAGTTTTGTGGAGGGGGCCACTTGGTTTTACATTTTTCACTACCTGCACTGGAACACTGAATACCGAAGCTTCTAGCCCGCGCTTAAACAGCATGTGTATTCAATTGTTTGCTTTGAGCACGCTTATTTAAAAGTATGCTTAAAAAAAGGATGCTAAACAAAAGCGAATGTGTCAGTTTAAAAAGCACGCTCGTTGCTCGCATGCTAATAAGTATGACATTTTATGAACATGTGTAACTCTACCTTTACAGTTGTCACATATGATGTGTAACATCTGACCACCGCGCACGTTCATTGGTCAACTCAAATAGCACGCGCTCATTGGTCAAATCAAATAATATAATGTTAATAGACGTGTACGTAGTTTTATTATTTACAAGTCTGCATTCAATTTATTCTTTTAACGATTTTAAAATTAGATTTTTCACATAAAATATAATATAAGATTATTTTCGAATATAGGGTTTCGAAGTGATCAGTTATAAATTTTATTTGCGTCCAGTTTGTTAATGGTTTTTTTATTGACAACAATGAGTTTAACAGGCGGTTGTAAATAGTCAATTTTATTGTTAAAATGTGTGTCGTTAAAAGGGTTTACGACTATGCGAATTTGTTTAAAAGAGTTCCTTATTTATGGGCATTTAAACTAAATTGGAGTAAGGTTTTTTATAAATGTTTATGGAATTTATTTTAATATCTGTTTTTTAATAAACATTGCGAATTTAATTATTATTTTATTAGAATAGATAATTATGTTTTGAATAACAAAATATACTAAACATATAAATCGTTATAAGTAAAGGATCACTTTTGTCATTAACTTTGAAAGGCAATCCGTCAAAGGTCGGATAATAAGAAATAGTTATTTATTTTTAAAGTGACTACATTGTCAATGACTAAAGAACGTAGAAAGGTATTGAGGTGTCTTAATTATTAAAAATACCTATCGCTATCACATTTAATTCATGAGTACTTAGAAAAATAGTTGTAAAGTTTTTAGAGTAACCGCCAAAACCAATACCAAATAACTTGATAAATGTACTAGCTTTCATTGTTTGTCTACAAAATGCCTATGTTTGAATCCAGGTCATAATCTATAAACACACCAAACTTCATCGAAATCGGTTTAGCCATAACGGCGTCATTGAGTAACAAACAAACATCCAAACTTTCACATTTATAATATGTATTAGTGTGATTGTAGCAAAACAAAAAAACGTTAAGCTGGGGATCTAAGGCTTAGAAAAAGCTTTCTCATATCTTTAATTTCTTGAGTTGACAAGATATTTAAACGGCTTAGATAATACGTGAGACCAGTAAAATAAGAGACTTGTTTATTTCTATTTTTATACTACCAGGAGATGGAACAAGCATATGACCCACCTGATGTTAAGTAGCAACAATCGCCTATAGCAAAGTATTGCCTCGTAGGTCACGTACCTTAGAAACGTGCCCTGCGACGTACTGCCCCACGTCCATTAACTTCAGGCATACAGATGTAAAGCCTCATGTGCCTGTAATTTCACCAGCAACCATACCCTTCATACCGAAACACAAAAATTTAATTTTTTTATCTATTTTTACCTTTGACACCACAAAAATAATTCTTATTACTTGCCTTCTACTCTATGGCTTTTCCGTACTCTATCCATAGACAGGGTTTGACAATCGGTCGGCGAGCGCAAAGGACTGATGAACAGGTGTTGTCGCGCCCTTCGATAGGGTAAACCCTTTCTGCATCCACGCCGCTTTTGGTGACATAAGTCATAGGAAAAAACGTCTGAAAAAAAACTAATCAAGAATTGAAATTCTGATGATGAAACAACAGACTATAGTTCATAATTACTGATTTAAACAGGTATGCATCGTGTATATACCTGTTTTAATTGTTATCTTGACGTTGCGATTGTGTTGTAATAGCCGTGGTCGCGGGTGGTGGAGTACTTGGAGCTACCGTCGAGAAGTAATGGCAGCTACAGCAACTACCCTCACTTGGTCTTCAGAATTAGAAATGTCCTTGTTCATATTACACATTACACTAACTGATAGACAATCGAAATCGTAATCGTTCTTCGTAATTCTTCAACTAACTTTAGTCAATGAAATTATAGGCACATACGAATTATCACCAAAAAGCATGACTTAAAATGATGGACGTAATGCAATGCTATGAAGGTTATGTGTTGTCTTGTGTACGTAACCATAGATAAATATAGATTTATATATATTTTAAATCAATTCTAACTTATACTATACGTGTTCCTGTAGATGGAGCTAACGGCGCTTTTGTCGTAATTTGAATCATCGCACTAATTTCGACCCTGACGTGAATTACCTGGTGGCACAGTTGGAAGTGCGTCCTCGTATCAACATGAAGGTTGCCGCTTGAAATTTTTATGATGATTTAAAAAAAAAATCTTGGAATTTTCCGTATGTGTTTGGATAACACTATAAAATAAAAATACTATTTAAATATAGATAGTTATAATATTGTGTATTTGTAGATATATAAGTATAAGTCTAATAAATATCGTATGTATGAATGTATATTATTGTGTGTGCATGTGTGGTTAATTAAATTAAATTTACCATAACATTTTTGTTAATTTAATAGAGGTCTACCTACTTAGTGCGTTACGTGATTTCGGTCGTCATTTTATACGTACAAAATATTTTATAAAATGTTAATCATTTATTGCCTGTAAGTTTAATCATAAATTCCACATTTACTAATCTACATTTGCTATTAGCATTAAGCCCACCTTTATTACATGTAATTTGTATTTTTTGTGCAATAAAGTATTAAAATAAATAAATAAGAAGCTGTGAATTTGTATGGAAAAAGTACGTGGAGATAGTAACCGTGTATCTCTCAGTTTTAGAAAAAACTTTTAATCGCAATATATTCTAGAGAAGTAATATCGTGTATAATGTATTGATGTGGATGGTAGAATTAATTGAAACTTAAGTTTGCCTCAGATTTCAGAGCAGTTGTAGAGTCGCTACTGCGTATAACTTGGGATGTACTATTATCGATGCGGCTTTTCAGTTAAATGCTTGCTGACCAATAGTGCCAATTTGTTGCACATTATCTACGAACAGAAGGACAGACCAACTGACAGATTGGCATGTACTTAGTGTATGTGAGAAGCTGGGAAAAATGCTTTAGTATTAATGGTCAACCTTTCAGGATTGATAAAGCGTATTTATCGGATGTGTGTAGGTGGTATTTATTTAGTATACTTAATCGTTTTAAATTATTTATTTAGTTACAAAAACATGTTTTCTTTAAATAAAAAAACTCAAAAAGTTATTTTTGTCTGAAATCGATTTGTGTTTAATAAGATTATTTTGTGAATCGTGATTTCTCATCTTTATAAACTGGTAATAACTATTTGTAAATACTTATAAGCATAGCATATAGGGTGTTTGATAATATAGGCACAAAAATTAAAGGGGTTATTTTGATGAAATAAATTTGTGAAATGTATAACATAGAAAAGTGAAACTTATTTTGGCATTTAAAAACAAACACTTTATTAAACTTATGTTGTGCTATTGCATAATGCTTGCCACAGATAATGTATTGGAGACGTCTCGAGATATCTCTTGTTGTCCCTTTCTAACCCAAAACCCTCAGCCATTTCTGAAAGAGATATCAAAACGGCCTTTATTTTTGGATGTCGATTGCAAGAGCAGGCAGTAAGTTTTATACCAAATTAATCACCTAAACTTAATCTATTTTCTTTAAATTTGATAATATAACTAGTAGGTTTATTTACAAGAAGTCTTTTTATGTTTTGAGAAACCGTTACTTGAATATCATCAGTATATTACCAACAGCCTGTATAAGGAAAAATTGGGCTAACACAAGTTAAAAAGTATAGTAATTTTAGATTTTTTATTTTAGTATTCCTATAATATTTTTTAAGTTTTTGCAATCACTGTACATAATTTATAATATATATAATATTAAAACAAGATAAAAACCGGTTCCATGTGAGTAATTATGTATATTGCTAAACTTGAAATCAATTACTCTTAAAAATACTAGTTTGAAACCATCTTAAAACTCACTCTCTCACTTCACAAAAAGTTATATTAAGTTTAAGTTAAAACTATATAAATAAATAAGTACAACTTAACTAAATAATTTCCAGTAAAAGTCTACATGCAGTAAATACTCTTCACATACTCTCGAAAAATATGTCATTTCCAGCCCCCAACATTTTTAAGTCAATAGGCCGCATTCATAACACACTTAGCTCAGGTCGATATCGTCCAGTCAGGAGGTCGAAACGAGCAAGGTCGTAATTGTGATACGGTCCGTGAGAATATTCAATTACGCAGGCGAACTTAATTGCAACTTGATATTAAGTTGGCTCTAAGTGAACTATCTTCGGAACTAAGTTAACTGACCCATTATCTTTGCCTTTGTGCCATGGTAGCACCGTACGAACCTAATTGGGGGTTGCAGGATGTTGGTGTAATATGGATATGACTAGTTCAAGACTAACTGACATTCTGATAAGGAGTTAGTTTAAAGCTTGATCTAATAGTATCTTCAAATATGGTTTATCAGACTACAAGCCCTGGGCAGGCAAATATACCTGGTATCTTCCTCTTTAAATGGAAGATACAGATAAAAGATAAAGATAAAAGAAAATAAAAAGAAAGATAAATTATCGGTCAAAAAAATTAAAACGATGGCCTGGTTGTTGCTCATTTTTCTATTTAATTGAGTAACCTCATTACACGGACTTGATGTGTGTTTGGGTAATCATATGTTTTAATATTTCTACCGTCCGTAACAAACAACCGGAGCATATATAAAATGAAAAAAAAAACCTTTTTTCCTATGTATTAAGGTTTTCAATAATGAAAGGGTTATTCATTCGATTTCATTTCATTCAAAAGTTTTTGTCTATATCGTGTCAGATCGTGTAATGATCATAAATCCTCAATCAACTTCAGCGGTTAGCTTGTTCTTCTTAATCGTATAGCTCTTGACAGAGTGGTCGTGGTCATGATGTTGTATCATTATTTTTGGTGGCAGATGTTACACGCCTCACGATATCTGGTCATTTATCTCTGATAGCTTCACCAAACAACAAAAGAAAAAAATTATACAAAGATTAATATAAATCCGTATCCACACTATACCTTTCGGCAGCATGTCCGGCGATCGTCCGGGGTTCTAATCGAGTTATTGTGAACGGCACAATGCGGCAATCAGCGGTGCAGGCGATGTGGCTACCGGCCACTTCGCAGGTGCCCTATAGCGAGTATAGCTGTGCTTATACTTTCTGAATTTCAGTGCTCGTACAGTTTGTTTCAGGAAAATCTGAATGCATCACGGTATTTTATATGTGGACATGGTATAAATGAAACCATGTAATCGTGACTGTCTATTGTTTACCCTCAACGAAGCACAAAATGAAAGGTAGCAATAATGCTATGTTATAATCTACCCTAATTTACAAATAAATGACAAATCTATTAAACATATATAGGTTTAAATAAATCTACATACTTGACATCTTCTCTGTTCATGTTCTCTTTTACGAACATTTTTAACAACGATTATCTTGTCAAATAATATTTAGTTTCAATTACCTTAAAGTTTTCAACAATCATTATAAATGCGAAAGTTTGGATTTTTCTTTATTACTCAATCACGTCGTTACGGCTGAACTGATTTTGAAGAAATTTTAAATAAAGATAGAGTTAGACCTGGATAAAAACATGGGTTACTTTTTGTTGATAAAACACGCTAAGCTGCGGGCGGAGGCCAGGTTCATATAAATAAATAAAATAAATATGTAAATATTGCTGGACATTTCACACGTCGCTATCTAGCCCCAAACTAAGCAGAGCTTGTACTATGGGAACCAGGTAACAGATAGAATACTTATATACATTTTTTTTTGTAAATACATACTTATAATACATAGAGAAACAACCAGACCCTGAACAAATATCTGTAGATCATGCAAACATTTTTTCCGCAGCGGGGATCGAACCCGCTACCTCCTGCGTCTCAGCTGGCTATTCGCCCACTGCACCACGGAGGTCGTCAAATATAAATGAATTCTAATTTGTTGATGATTCCAAATCACTTTCGGAAGAAAGCGCTTCTAGGTGTTATTGTCGTTCATCAAACTTGTAGTTTTTTGTTAGATATTTAATAGGAAGAAAGAAATAATATTTTTTTTGCAACGACACATTAGGGCATAAAGCGAGACATAAACACAGAAAAATATAAAATAAAACAAAAGTAAAAAACCATGAAATAGAAAACATAAAAACTAATAATTTTAGGTTTGATATTTCGTGGTGTAGAACAAAGTCTTTACGTTCATACTTGATGTGATGAGTCAGCTGAAACAGCTCATCTCCAGAATTATTTAGTTGTCCTTGAAACCATTTAATTTCTAGTACTTGAATTAATGAACATTCTTCATTATACCTTACAGGCTAGATAAAACATAATGAGAAACAAGAAATGTATAATGGGCGGTCTTACCAAACAACTTAAAACTAATCCAGAACTTCTTGGCAGAATTGAATTGTCTTCTTCTTCGTATTTCATCTTTGACTACATCATCGCTTACCATTAGGTGACATTGCTGTCAAACGAAGACCTATTCAAGATAAAAAACAATGATTTCCCAAACTTTCGTTCCTTCAACATATTTTGTTCCGGGAAGAAATTGAGCTTGTTTTCCCTGAGATTCAACTCTTTCTTCTTAGCTGAGAAGAAAGACTTTGGTAAAGAGTCATTTGTGAGCTGATTGTGTTTTGCAATTAGCGATGTCAGAGGAAATCAGGCAATGTTGTAACGATTTATTACAAAGGTTTATTGATGTTTAAGTATTAGAAAGTAGGTTTATTTAAATACCATGTATTTGTTTATATTTTATTTAAGTGTCTTGGAATTTAAATTAAACCTCTCTCTCTACCATATATGCACTACCTAAAATAACAGTTTGTCCGCATTACACAAAGGTTAACTAGAAGAGAATGCTATCTAGCATTAAGTTTGCCTATGTACAGATTATTTTTATTTTGTGCAATAAAGAATTTTTTATTCATTCATTCAATGTTGCCAATCTATTTATAAGATCTTAAAATTTCAAGAAACATTAATATCGTGTCCACAACTGCACGGTACTGTATTATAAACAACATTTATTTCCATCCTCAAACAATAAACTCTCCAAAATAACATCACCCTCACCTACAACTTAATTTAAGATCGCATTAACGAGCCATATATAATCCCCGATACAACCTCAATATTTTACTGTCAACAAAAAGCAATTTCAAACCAAACTCATATCAGAAACATTGTTTTTAATTGCAAAAAATTGTTTGGATAATAACTTCATACATTGGTCGGTGGTCTTGAAACAATAAGCAAACAATATAAAATAAATGCGGCAAAAAATAAAGCCGGTTTCAGACAATGCTCGCGGTGCGGCGTTGCTTGACGTTTTTATCATTTCGAGCGGAGAACAAAGGCGAGAGCTTCCTGTTGAGGGAGCATCACCATTCTTGTGAAGCGACTTGCAGAAACACACACGGACATACTGTTTGGCCAACTTTGAGGTTGGGTTGCAAATTGTCGCAAAGATCATCTTGATCTTGATGATCAGAGGTTTCATGTGTTTTTAAAGTGAAAACTTCTTTAGGCGCGTTGAGCATTGTTTGAGATGGGAAAAAACCATTAAACTCGTGACATTGTTACCGACACCTGTCACTGACTGTTACTGACAACTCCGTGTATAAGTATATGTAGTGAAGTCTGCTTTTATTAAAATTTTCACTTCTGTCAGCACTCGCGGAGTGCCACTTTTTTTTTAGTTAAATAAGTATTTTGTGGTCTGTCCTGTGTGTGTCAAATAAATGTGTTTTATTTCTTTCATCATAGAATAGAATAGAATAAAATTTTATTTGCAATCTTAATTGATTTAGTCTTTAGCATATTTTGAAAGTTATTCGGGTATTTAGACAAGGAACATTTTTTCAGAAGTTCCTTTAATGTAGCTTGACAGTTTTTTTCATAAAGAGTTCTTATATACAGGGTTACAGGAAAAATCGTGCTAGATCCGTTAAGGGCGTGGAGTACCCATCATTTCTGACTTATTTCACTATGAAACACCCTACCCTAAACTTAACCCTTTTCGAGATATTCGACTTTTAATTTTTTTATTGAAAATTGCCGATTTTTAGGCTACTAAATTTATTTTTGTTTATTTTGTGTATCTTATTATTATTATTATTGCATTTTTACATGTGTAATAAGATGCTTTAGGACGTCAATCATTAAAATAGTGCATAAGTTAATTGAATAGACCGTAGTATACAAGTGAAAGTTAAGAAATAAAAAAAAATATTAGAAAGTTTATTTTTCTCTAAGGGATATCTAAAAAAAATATTATGGCAATGGCTCGGCAGATAATTTTTAAAATATCTACGTTTCATCAGCTATCTAACGAGGTATAACAATATAGGGTTTGTATTACATTTCGATTGTATTCAAGCTCGCAACGAATACATAATTCGCTACCCCGGTCGTCGAGTGCCGGATGTGGCCGTTTTTGACAGAGTCTATCGAAGACTTCGAGAAACTGGCTCTGTTTTGAGACGAAATACAGACATGGGAAGACCACGAATTGATGACGAAGAACAGGACAATGAGATAGTGCAACGCTTTCGAGCGGATCCGACTACTTCCACTAATATTGTTGCCCGTGATCTGGCACTTTCGCAATGGAGAGTGTGGTTTACAGTGCATACTGCTGGCCTATACCCGTACCATTACACGCCGGTACACGTTATTGAAGAAGGAGACCCCGCGAGAAGATTGGACTTTTGCAGATTTATGCTAAATGCTGACGTAGAAGACCCAGATTTTCTAAGAAATATCTTGTGGATGGATGAGTCCAAATTTGATAAAGATGGCATAACTAACTATCACAACGCCCATTACTGGGCCCCAAAAGAGCTAAGGAATCCCAATAAGAAAAGAGTGAAGGGGTCCCAACGAAGATTCAGCGTGAATGTGTGGATGGGCATTATCTCCAATCATTTGATTGGACCTTACTTTCTCCCGGATAATCTAAATGGGGAAAGCTACGAAAATTTCCTGAGAGCAGACTTAAGTGATTTGCTGGATGATCTGCCACTCAACCTGATCAGGGACATGTGGTTCCAACACGATGGCTGCCCTGCCCATTTCAGGAGAAGTGTCAGAGACTGGCTGGACACAAATTATCCAAACAAATGGATAGGACGAGGTGGACCGTTGCCATGGCCAGCAAGAAGTCCGGACCTAACCCCCATGGATTTTCACGTGTGGGGGTGCATGAAAAGTCTTGTGTACAGCGAGCCGAATCCAGTTTCGTCTGTGGAAGACTTACGAGAAAGGATTGTGGATGCAGCCAATAAAATGAGGACCACGTTAACCACTGGAGTAGTAAAGACTGGTCTCCGTAGAAGGATGCGACAATGTATCAGAAATAGAGGCGGCCATGTTGAACATGAACTGTAGAATAAGAAAAAGTTGTGTGAAAATCTTTAATAAATGACATTTCATGCTTACCTATTATTTTATTTTACTTTTTAGGGCTAAGTATAAATTTTCTTCTCCACTGTCGCCTATAAAACTAAATTTTTTTCAATGCATTTGAATAAAACCCTAGATTATTATACCTCGTTAGATAGCTGATGAAACGTAGATATTTTAAAAAACATCTGCCGAACAATTGCCATAATATTTTTTTTAGATATCCCTTAGAGAAAAATAAACTTTCTAATATTTTTTTTTATTTCTTAACTTTCACTTGTCTACTACGGTCTATTCAATTAACTTATGCACTATTTTAATGATAGACGCCCTAAAGCATCTTATTACACATGTAAAAATGCAATAATAATAATAATAAGATACACAAAATAAACAAAAATAAATTTAGTAGCCTAAAAATCGGCAATTTTCAATAAAAAAATTAAAAGTCGAATATCTCGAAAAGGGTTAAGTTTAGGGTAGGGTGTTTCATAGTGAAATAAGTCAGAAATGATGGGTACTCCACGCCCTTAACGGATCTAGCACGATTTTTCCTGTAACCCTGTATACTGCAGGAGTTTATATGTGACGGTGACAATTTAACATCAGGAGGCCTCTCAGCTTGTGTCTACAAGTTTAATATAAAGAAAATAGTTTGCCCACGAGATAATCCAGCAATATTTATTCATTTATTTATTTTATTTTATTCCAGCACCCGCCCGCGGCTTCGCATGCGTGGTATTTCAATAAAAACATTATCATCCTTTTGCGCACTTAGGTAAAAAGTAGTCTGTGCCCTTCACTAGAATATAATCTATCTCCTTGCCAAATTTCATTACGAGCCGTTCAGCCGTTTAGTTATGAAAAGGTAACAAACAAACTAACAAACAAACAGTTACTTTCACAGTTACTATGTATGTATTATACATATAAACTTTCTTCTTGAATCACTCTATCTATTGCTGAAAAGTGCAATAAAATCTATTGAGTAGTTTTAAAGATCTAAGGGAACTGACAGCGAAAGCGACTTCATTTTATACTATGTAAAGATTCAGTCAATCTGCTATTCAATTCAATTTAATTCTCTATTTCAGACAAGCACTAACTCAACATTAAATATGAGGGTACATAGTTCTTATTCAGTACAATATACAATAAAATAAGTACATAGGTTTACAAAAAGAACATAAAACATAAAAATAACAACCATGGCTATGAACGAACAAGCAATCAACAAAAGTGCTGAATGAAAAAAAAACATCAATCGATACCAAAAACATCGATTATCGAATGATGAATGGTCAATCTGTTAGCCAAACGGTTGGCTCGTATGAGTGAGATATCTTGTCCCTTACATTAACTTACAATAGAGGTGGACGGTCTATTCATTGGCGCCACAGTAAGATGCGATCGGCCATCGCACGTGATGCCAATGGGAATCGTATGGTAATACCGAGATCATTCTATTTCATGTAATTTAAATCTCCAGTTGACTATGAATTCACTTGTCATTGCGAGAGGAAGTACTACTACTTGGAAAGTCAACACTAAGTACTACCGGGTACCAATAAGTTACTTATACTTACATATCAATAAGACTGTAAGACGGAAAAAAAATTTTCGCCTGAGATACAGGTTCTCCTAGTTCAGGCAATGTAATATTTTATTTATTTTTTATTTATTTATTTATTTAATTGTGAACTTTCTACATGTAACTAAAACAAAGTGAACACTGGAAACTGCATTAGTAAAATACTGTGTCGCAGTTTCCATAGGTTGGGGAAAAAGTCTTTTCGTATTATAGTATGTATGAACTTGTAATAAAATCTCTTTGGCTATACTATTTGTATCTGGCTGGTTTTGGTATCATTCAAAGTTTAAATTTTAAAGAAGATAATTCCAAATTCAAATTAGGAAAATGTGTGATTTTTATTTGTTTTTCGTACTGTAAAGATGAGTGAATCTAATGAATAAATTCGATACATTTTAAAATTTTACTACAAAAAAGGTAAAAATGCAACGCAAGCCGTAAACATTTTTTAATTAATATAAAGTGTTACCTATAAGTAGATATTAATCCCTAATGTTAATCTTAGCAATATGAAAAAATAATAAAGATTTATTTATTTATTTACGTGCGGTGCTAAAGAATGTTGAGGCGGAAGGTTTCTCGATTGGAGACGACGCCCTGGAAAGCGCAGGGCATGACGGTCCCCTTCTAGAAAGAAAGATGACTTAATTAATGTTGCTAGGTGTTATTATATCGTATTTATTTTATTCGACAAAAAGTTACATACTAACAGTAATACACTAGTGGTTCGCCCCGAACTGAGATCTCACGTAATCTTTGACTATTAATATAGTGCCACGAAATTCAAACCAAAAACTTGACCTACAGTCTCATTCAAATTACAGGTAACGGGAGTTCATGTTAATTAGTAATTCTTTTTTGGGGGTATAAATTGCAGTTATTCTAAATTTCAGACATTGCCTATAATTGCCTATATTTGTGTCACTAAATCTACACAGATACCTAATTTCAGGTCACTGGTGTAACCTGTGAATTTTGTCAAAATTTTGTTTTTATTATGGCTAATAACTCAAAAACTACAAAGATTAAACTAAAAATAAAAAAAGGGTTGAAATTTACTAATAAAGACCTTTAATTTGACGTCCCATTTGACCTTATAGTATCATTTCAATTATTTTTTGACCCCTCTTAATCCCCAATAACCCAACAACCTCCTAAGATTTTTAGCTCATTGAGTCACACCAAAGTTGTACCACTACTACCTACCTATATACTAAATTTCACGATAATCGGATAAACGCTTCGAAAGTTATCCTCGGACAAACATACATACATACATACAACGCCGATTTGCCCAAGTTGATTTGGAGATCTCGCTTCAACAATTAACAGTTGATAGCCAGGAGGCAGTGGGTGGGACACAGCTCGAGAACTGACAGATAGGTCGGGGAGAAAGGTTCTAGAGTTGAGACCGCGCACTGGAAAGCGCAGCGTAGAACGGCCCCCCACTCGATGGACAGACTACCAGATAAGGGTAGCTGGGAGCCGTTGGGTGCTGGCCACACAAGATCGGTAACTCTGGAAATGGGGAAGACCTATGTTCAGCAGTAAAAGTTATGCAGCTAATATGATGATGATGATGATGAATTAAACTTTTGCATCCCACTGTTGCGCAAAGGTATCTCCCGAATCCCGTCCCTGCTCATGTCTGTAGCATTTCCAATATTGTCCCGCTACCAAGTAAATTCATAAAACCATACAAAACTATTTTGCAAAATCAAAAAAACCCTCTCACTACGCCATCTCTCCCATTATTTATGCTGGTATTCTGACAATTCATTTCTCCCAAGACAAATAATCATATTGCAAACCTCAAAATATGTAATTACTTCCATTCCCACACCTACTTTGACCAATTAGCGAACGTAAAGCGCGGGACACACCGGGGTCGGGACTGCGATTTGTCGTCGTAACGAGCGACAATGCGCGCATTTCGGTCGCGGGACCCCCGCTAGCTCACATTTGTAAATGGTGAGGTGGGCCGATGTAGTCACACTGGGTATTTGATTTATGCTTAGAGAATTTGAATAATGCTGTGGTTTGATGTGAGTGGTTGTGTCTGATTTTGATAAGTGTTGTTTTAGTATTCATGGGTAATGTGGGTGATTTATAATGTTATTGTTTGATCTGTTTATTATGATATTATAAGCGTAGCTTGAAAACAGGAAGTATTGAAAACAGTACCTGCACTCAGCTGCCGGACATTACTATGAATTCCACAAACAAGATTAAGATCTATAATAACAAGTGGTTCGCCCCGAACTGAGATCTCGGGAGTCTACCATAAAAGCAAAAAAAATATTATTAGTAATCTGTGACTATCAAAATAGTGCCAAAATAACCATTTTACTTGACCTACAGTTTCATTCAAATTAAATGTAACGGGAGTTCATGTATTGTGGTTACACTTTTATCAGGTACAAATTGCAGTTATTCTGGATTTCAGACTTTTGACTTTATTTATTAAATTTAAGCTACACGCATACCAAATTACAGCACTGTGGGGTCACTGGTGTGCCTTTTAAATTTTGTCAAAGTTTCGTTTTTATTATGACTAGTAACTCAAAAACTACAAAAACTTTACAAAAAATAAAAACGTCGAAATGTACTAATGAAGTCATTTGACGTCTCATTTGACCTAATAGTCTCATTTTCATTTTTTCTACGCCCGTGAATCCCAATATCTCAACAACCCAAAATTGTGCCATCACTACCTATCTATGTATAAAATTTCACAATGATCGGATCAAGGCTTCGAAAGTTATCCTCCGACAAACAAACATACATACAACGCTAATTTGCCCTAGTTGATTTTGAGATCTCGCTTCGCTCGATCAATAATACTACTATTTAGCCCACATAGTAGCTGGATAAAAAGTAGTTTATGTGGTATAATGTCAACTAAATGACTCATTATCTCGATGTTATTTGACTTAGACTCTAGTTTTAGAACCGTATTCGAGACTATCATGGATTTTTTTAAATGGTTTTCTTATTTAAATCAATAAAATAATCTACGCTTACATCACGATTAACACGAGTAGAGTTCTAGAATATGAATAAATATAGTTTTTATACTACAACTTGTAGTTATACCTATTTTAAGATCTAAACAAGTTCTCAGCGCATAATAGTGGGTTGGGTTAATTATTATATTAAAAATTGTGTTCAGTGTATCTCAAACCTTATCAAACATACACAAGGCATCGTTACGCCTAACTAAGCGTCTAACTATGGTTATCTATTACTGTTATTGTGTTTTCTTTTGACAAATGTTCCGGCCGCAGCTCGTAAATAAAGAGGTGTTCGGTTTACATAAGTTATTGTGCTGTTTTTGTTTTATTTGGTTTGTTTCTACATTTATCAAAAAGGGATTGTGTTGGAATACTCGATAGTTAAGAGATTCTCCAAATAATAAAGTTTCAAGCTATACGGAGCTTAATTATAATTAGTAGAAAGAGATAAACACTAAAATCCGATACCTAGCTTGTTTCGTATAAAATTGTTGTGGTATTATCTACGCCATAGTAGAATATCCTCAGCTTTACCAAATAATATTTTTCATATGTATGTCTATAGTTTTTAACATATAATGTATATATATACATATAATTATATATTGTTACACCAAATTACAATTGCTAAACCTAGAAAACGTGCGGCCTTATCACTTAAAGTGATCTCCTCCAGGCAACATTCCTCAAGATGTCGGTTCAAGCTACAAAAGCTGTTAAGTCGTGTTGAGGGCCGAAATCGACCTACCTACTTCAGGTTCCGCAAATAAGACCTCATAACTGACATACTAGAACTACCTTAGCAGGCTTAACTAAGACACAGAAAAACTTATAGATACGACCAACATATAACTTATATTAATAAGATAGAAGAAAATATAATATTATAATATAATTGATCGAGTGGAGCGAGATCTATAAATCAACTTGGACAAATCGGCGTTGTATGTATGTATGTATGTTTGTTTGTCCGAGGATAACTTCCGACTAACTGCAATTTGTACCCCAAAAAAGGCGTAACCAATATACATGAACTCCCGTTACCTGTAATTTTAATGAAACTGTAGGTCAAGTTATTTGGTTTTTATTTCATGGCACTATTTTGATAGTCAAAGATATTTAATATATACGAATAATATTTTTTTTTGTTTTTATGGTAAATAAATAAATAAATATGGCTGGACATTTCACAAAGCGCTATCTATCCCCAAACTAAGCAGAGCGGTAGACTCGCGAGATCTCAGTTCGGGGCGAACCACTAGTATGACAATGGGCGGGCCATGTAAGACGAATGCTCCCGGAGAGATGGGCAACGATCGTCACGCAGTGGGTGCCTGAAGACAGGCGACGGCGCCGAGGAAGGCCTAGTAGACGCTGGCGTGACGATCTCGATGACTTTGACATAGATTGGTGGGACTTGTCACGCGAGCGAAAGTCCTGGACAGTGGGGGAGACCTTTGCCCAGCAGTGGGATGATATAGGTTGAATTTTTTTTATTATGATTGCAATTACTTATATAGATACTTAATAGACCTTATATAGCAAGTACTTATGAAAAATATCATAATTACTTGCTCCGTACACTCACTGTTCACATTGAATCACATTCACACCTCTTACCTACATGTTGGACCTTACACACTCCTTACTTTCATTGTTATTATTAAGTACTTTAGTTCTAGCTTGTAATTTAGATTATAACTTATGTACATAGCCAATCAAAGTGGGTAATTTGTTATTTCTGTTTGACGAGAGTCTGAAGTGAATCACTGTAATCCTCACAACACAGGCTCGCTAGAGACCTATTGTGAGAAACAGAGCTACGTCAGGTACTCTGCTCAAATATGCCTTACATGCCACATCAAATTGTCATATGGTCATTAATTTGCTAATTTAGGCAAACATTTCATGTAGCTTATATACTAGTACCAAACAATTTTAAGAATTCAATAAATCATTCTTATTCTTATAGCTACTTGTCACGTGCATTTTTAAGATGCATTCCTCAAGATCTCAAAACACCAGATTACCGAAAAGTGAATAGAGAAGTGGCATTGTTTTAATCACAAAATATACGAATTGGCAATCATAAAAGACAATGCGAGCAAATTCGCCAAACACCAAAAAGTCCATCGCAAAAAAGCATGCACTTTAAAAACGCATTCCAGAAAACAATGTCTGAGCTGACGCAAGCCCTCAAGCGAATGCATTAACGAAGTACACCTTCTTTGATATTAAGCGTATTATTTTTACGTTCCGTTTTTTTTTCTTTATTCCGTATCACGGCACTGGTAGCTCGCGCAGTCGCCCGCAGCAAATCGCTGTTTATTACCCACCACTCGGCAATTTATTATTGCATTTTTTGTATTATCAATAGCATCCACTCTTCTACCTTTTGCAGTTATTAAAATGGCTATTGTTTATGAAAAATCGCCGTAGATCCCTATCGACGAGCTTCAGTCAGAGTTTTGTTTGAATTATGTTGTCCGAACACGCTCCTTGAATTGCCCGCTTTTGTTTTATTTCAATATTTTTAATGCTCGAGAAATAAAATGAACTTTTAATGAGTCGAACGAATTTGATTATTGTGGCCCGCGGGTGGCGAAATATGACAAAAATGCAACCTGTACTAAAAACAACGCATGACAATAAAATAACCGGTCGCTGCCTTTCTTGCGGCAAGCGTATAATCTATTTAATTTACAGCCTCCCGCGGTACGGTCCAACTAAATGAGATAAGTGCTTATCAATTTGACGAGGTCCCTTTACCGTACAAAGTGGCCGAAGAAATTAGCAAGTCTCCCGACAATTTTCTCAATTTGCCAAGAGAAAACCAAAATTCAAGTAGTACTTTGTATCGAATTGTTTTGTTGCCGTATAGGGCAACAGAGAGTTGGACAAAAGATTGCCGACTTCACTTTAGTGACAAACCGCTTGCATGACTTAACTGGCCTAATTTGGTCCCTGGCTGGAGGGAAGAAAAAAAATGCCCGCGTAAAGGCAGTGGCATTGTGCATTCCAAATTTAAATGAGGAAGACGCGGGAATAATGGTGCAGGTTCTCGAAACAGGAACGTCGAGTTTTAAAAAGGAATCGGTTAAACGGGGGCCATTCGCGGGTAATCACAGGCGACGTGCACCAAACCTTAGGCTGCGTTTACTTATCTAAGGTAGAATTAGATAGTCCTATTTTATAGATAGATAGATAGATAATATCTTTATTGCACACCAATAAAATATAAATAAACAAAAATTTTTTTTTTTTTAATCATAGCCGGCTGAGACGCAGGAGGTAGCGGGTTTGATTCCCGCCGCGGAACAAACGTTTGCATGATCTACAGATATTTGTTCCGTGTCTGGATGTTTTTCTATATATTATAAGTATGTATTTACAAAAAAAAAGTATATAAGTATTCTATCAATTATCTGGTTCCCATAGTACAAGCTCTGCTTAGTTTGGAGCTAGGTAGCGCTGTGTGAACTGTCCAGCAATATTCATTTATTCTATTTATTTATTTTTATTTTTATTGGCGACCTTATCGTTAAAAACGATCTCTTCCAGGCAACCTTTGAATATTATGACTGTTATGAGCGTGTGAAACTCTATTCAACTCAAATGCCTACTTGTGAAATCTCAACAATCAAAACCAACTATACAACTCTCGCACTCTGAGATATATCATACCACTAATCAAATGAATGAACAAAAGTAAGTAGTTTATAACTAGCTTTATAACACGTGCAATGTGCATTGTCTTTGCGTTCGGTGTGCATTGAGGATTATTGTACCGTTTTCTCATTTTGAACTAACTTATGAAATTAAAACTACCTACACTTGAGAGCAATAAAATCGCACATCCGCACATTTTTACAGAGCAGTGGAGTGCAGTCCTGTTCTCTGATGAGTGCAGGATGTGCTTGCATGGCAACGACGGACGGGGGAAGGTGTATAGAAGATCGGGAGAGCGATTTGCCCAATGCTGCATAACAGAACGTGTCGCCTATGGCGGTGGATCAATCATGTTTTGGGGAGGCATGTCTATGGAAGCAAAAACCGAGCTTGCCTTCATCACCGGACCGAATACTGGTCGCCAATCAAGAGGATTGACTTCCATACGATACATTGAGGAAGTACTCGAGAGCCACGTCGTACCTTTTGCTGGGTTTATCGGCGAAAACTTTCTGTTTATGCAAGATAATGCAAGACCGCATACTGCTGGCATAGTGATCGAGTACCTTCAAGAGGTGGATGTGACCGTTATGGAGTGGCCAGCTCGAAGCCCAGACCTCAATCCCATCGAATATCTATGGGACGAGCTGAAAAGAAGAGTTCGAGGCCGAGATGCTCCTCCATCGACTCTACAGGAGCTGCAACAGGCGATCGCAGAGGAATGGGAGGCTATTCCTCAAGACTTTATCAAAAGTCTAGTAACATCAATGAAAACACGGATGGAGTCAGTGATTCAGGCTAGGGGAGGGAACACTCGGTATTAATAACAAACTTTAAATTAATTTTATCTTTTAATTTCATAACTTTGACACCAATACTTGAATAAAGAATTTTTTACTAAACATGCATTTTTGTTATTGATCCACAAAAGCATTTTTATGTAATGATTGAAAGACAAATCAGATACCACTGGATAGGTATTAAAATAGACTATGAATCTGCATTACAGAAACATAATATTTTTTGTTTTTTTTTTAGTTATGTCAAAAAATCATGATGTGCGATTTTTTTGCTCTCAAGTTTATATAAAAATTTATAACTCTTGTAATTATGATTGCCGCCGCCGACTTACTATGTTTGCGTACCTACCTGCATACTTTTAGGGTGACGGGGTTTATAAGTACCTATTTAAATAATGTGTAGCGGCTCGAGTGTCTTAAGCACCGAGACAAACCTTGAAGGTTTTACAGTGCTTTATGTATTATTTATTTAACAAAAAGTTACATACATAAACATGTATGTAACTTTTTGTTAAATAAATAAAATAAAAAAGAAAAATCGATTAATACGAGCCATAATAAATACATCAAGTATTTTAGTATCCTTTTCTCATAAATGTACTCGATTAGTTTAGATTTACCTAAACAGTGCTACTCGGTCTGTACTTTACAAATATTAATAAGTATAAAAAACGTATTTCAAAAAACTAGTTTTAACAAATACGAGTTATTATAAATTTACCATAATTATGAGATATTCTTCATTTGTAAGGTGGTTTTTCTATAGATTGCTATCTCAAAGAATCCAGGCTGGACTAGTCCTAAGATCGCGTGCATCAAGATACAGGTGGCTGGCCCGAAGGCAAGTGCAGACTTCATTCATTGTTATGTGCTCGCATATATTACTGCGTAACTATCATCCTGCCACTTACAAATCTTTCCGTGTCACTAATTTCAAACATTTGAAAATGTATCTCGAAGGACCAATCTTCTTTATTGACCATAATTATAGTAACATTTAAAATTTGACATAAAGCTCTTGTTCCAAGTTCAAAAACTTTTTATAAAAACTCTTTCTATTTAGTGGAGTTTGTTATAAATTTAACCCGTCAGGGATTACGGCAATTCATTTTTGTATGGTTGTGAGGCCTGAGTGATTGAAAACCTTTTTGCAAGAATTTGTTGAGTGAGAATAAAAACATCTTGTTCACAAATTATATAATGTAATAAACAATTTCGTTATTTCAAGTTTCAAAACATTTATTTCAGAAATTATTTTAGTCTAATGGAGGTTGTTTCGAGTTTAAAAATCTATATTCATGAATTTTTTTTGTTATACAGTTTGTTCTAAGTTCAAAAATGTTTTTGTACATAATCTTTCCGCCTAATGAAGTTTGTTCTAAATTCAAAAATGTTTTTGTACAATATTTTATCGTGTAATGGACTTTGTTCTAAGTTCAAAAACGTCTATTGCAGGAATCATTTCAGTATAATCGAGTCCTAAGATCGCGTGCATCAAGATACAGGTGGCTGGCCTGAAGCGACTCGCAAACTTCATTCATTGTTACATGCGCGCATACTCTACGTAATAACTACTTAAGAATCCATCATTCTACCATCTAGAATTCACCAAATTTTAAAAATGCATCCATAAATCGAAGGTTAAAAAGAATATTGTCATACAATTATAATAATTACTAGGTTAGAAAGCCAGACTAAAGCAGCATAAATTGATATGAATATTATTGTGCCTTAGTGTGGAGTACTAGATTGTACACCTAGTGCGCACTAAGCCATAAAATATGGTCTGACCCCACATTTGCATTTTCAATGTCATGGGTATTAAAAACTAGAAGTAGGTCTATCTATGAATAGATTTCTTCTAGACAAGCGTGTTCCAGCGTAGACTGCATCTTCGCTTACCATTAGGCGAGATCGTGGTCAAACGCTAGGCTAAAATTTATAAAAACAAAACGTGTGACTTGCGCAACGATGCCTAATTGTATTTAGTTGCTAAATATGATTTAGACAGTTGTCAAATCATACAAATACGTCAAATTTAAACATTTTTACGTTTAGGGAATGTTTTGCAAGCCGGCAGGGTTAAAACCTTTTTATTCAAAATCTCTTAGGTTGGTACATACTCGTAGTACATTGGTTGTTAGTATGTCTAGTTATAGCATGTTGTATGTAAGTATTTATTATTAATCTAATTGTGTGTATATCCTTGGATTCAATGAATTGTTGTTATTTAGAAATGATAACGTATTTTGACTTTTCCAAGTTTACTTACAAGACTTTTACAGTTGTATCGAAGTGGAATGAATGAATCTGAATCTGAAACTTCTTGAGTTAAGTCTACTAGGTCCATAGCACGTACAAAATATACAGGTTTCAGAACAAGATAAAATAAAATACATATAGTTACTAAAGACTCTAATATCAGCTTGAAGCCCTTGATTTAATTGAGCGACGTGCTGCTAGACTCATTGGTGATGACTCCCTAATGGAAGCCAATTTACAAAGTTTAGAGCACAGGACGCCGAGTAGCCAGAAATTCAGTTTTAATCATGAATTATTTTTTCATTTTGTCCGTGACGTGTCTATAATAAACATCACTTTATTATGCTAAACTAGGTTGTTATTACCGGAGCAGCTTTGGTATATACCAAGTTAAGCTCATTAATAGTTTAACGACACTACTTAACCAAGTTCATAAAATAAGTAACAGGCTACCTACATGTAAGTTGTGCCACGCCATTCAATAACTAATCGCACGTTCTAGATTTCCTCTATCTCTCACACGATAACTCCTGCCATAACACGAAGCAATCAAACCTCCATCAGCTTTCTACAATGTCATGCTTGAGAGGAAACTATTTGTAACATAAATAAAATAATTACAGGCTGGTCGGATGCGTGAAATGGAGGTGATCGGTCATGTGGTCCGATTAGCGGACATGCATGCTTAGGACCGGTTTGCAGAAAGAGTTGAGATAATTCTAGTAGCGATAATGAGCATGAAAAACTTGGGTCGTCTTACAGTATAAGTTACAAAATTACTAACGATATTTTTTTCTGAAAGGCAAGACTAGTACTAAATAAATATGCTTTTCTCACCCCCTTGGCAAAGTCAAATTATATGTCATGTAAACTTCACCGAAAGCAGGTGATTAAATCCCAACGGCTGAGCCGGGAGTAAAGTTGTACTGAATTTGGTGATGGTGATGGTAATTTGAATTTGGAACCTCATCTCTATTAAAATTTGAACCAAAGAGAACACTTATTCGTAAATCGAACTAACCTCTACACAGAATGCACTAACCTAGACTTGGTTTTTATTGTCTCGCAGAAAGTGTGAAAAGTAGAGTATTCTGCTCGTGGATAAAGCCGCACGTGCTTATATCCCTCTCTGCATCAGGATTCTAGTAACTCCGTCGCTCCGCTCGTGAGTTAACCTCAGAATCCTTCGTTACGTTCGGGACTCAATATAGCGCCCGTGTCGCAAGACACTGCTTTATCCTCTTGTTTAATAATCTACTATTACACCATAGGTCCGATTTGACGTCTATCATTTTGCATGCCGCGATAACTTTGTACGAATGTCTACACAAGGAATCGAAAATTCAACCACTTATTGCCAAATAAGTATCATGTTATCCATACACTATATGTAATAATGAGAACAACGAATATGTACCAAATTTCACTTGATATTGAAAGTTTACACTCGAAAACCCTAGTTAATTCTGAATTAATATTTCGATAGGTATGAATCAATTAATTTTCCAAACCCATGCATTATTATTTATGTCAGTACCAGTAACCAGTAAGCACGTTTCATCAGATAACTCCTGAAATTAAATCGTCAATAATTGCGAATGAAGGGTCAGGTATCAAGGCATATGCCCTTTGGAGCGCAACTCTTGAGAAAATGTTAGTGGAAAATTAATATTCCATAATACCAAACATGGTAATCAAGAAACTGACTTTCATTGATTAATTTCTTAGCGCCGTACTAAATGGGCAGGTAGATTGCTTTTTTCTTAATTGTATACAATAAAATGTATTTAAAAATACAGAAATAGAGGCCATGTACAAAGGCGAGCTTAACCCTAAGAAGAGTTTTCTTCCAGCAAACCTTTGAGGCTAGAGAGAGAAATGATTTGAATGGTGGGTTGTACCAAAAATAATATGACATATACCTAAAGTATGTTATAATCTAATATATCTATCTAATATATAAAAATCTCGTGTCACGGTGTTTGTGGTCGCACTCCTCCGAAAAGTTTGATCGATTTGAATGATTTTTTTTTATATATTTGGTACGTATAAGAAAGGTCGTAAAGTATTTTTCACCCTCCTACCCCCACCCCCCTTGTTTCATCGTAATTTTAGTATTTTTGTATGAACCTTATTCATATAATTTAACCGTCGTTCATTGACGTGAAGTCATTTACATGAAATGTCGCGGTACTTTGACAAGAGTGTTTTATATAGTTTTTGTCCCGAAGTTCCCATGGGAACGGGAAATTTCAAGCGTGCGAAGTCGCGGGTGGGTCAGCTACTAATATTATAATTATAAAAAATAAATTGTATAGAATAATATAAATATATTATACCAAGTATAAATATTTACCTATAATAATATAAAATTACAGAGAACATCTCTTTAACATTCTATTTGAAAATGATGTTTTTGAATGGTGTGTATTGGACCAAAAAAGAAAAAATATCTGTTGTTATTATTCCCGATGTAAAAAATTGTGCTAAACTAAAAGAAAAGTCATAAAATATCCAAAAGAACATATTTATCATCACTTTTTGTAATCAATATCCATCGGCTTTTTATCCTCAAAGTTTTTTTGTTTTTTTTTTATGTCACCTGGTGATGAAACCAGCACATGACTCACCTGATATTAAGTGGTAACCATCGCTTATAACAAAGTATTACCTTGTAGGATTCTATCTTAGAAACGTGTCCTACGCACTGCCACCGCGTCCATCAACTTAATGCATACAGATGTAAATCTCATGTGCCTGTAATTAATAGGTTTTTTGAAAGAAAATTATTATCAGGGGTGGGTTCACCTTTTTAACCCCTAACCCGAAAAAGCGTTATAACTTTGACGTCTATGTCTGTGGCATGGTAGCTCTCAAACGGATGGACTGATTCGGAACAGGTTTTTAATTATAGGAAGTTAGGTCTCTGGGGTGGTTCTTAGCTATGTCAGTTTAACGTGGTTTACGTGATTTTTACGTGTAGGGTTTTTTTCTTGTTATATGTACATATATACTAGCTGACCCGCCGTACTTCGTACCGCTTTAACATGCATATGATGCGTGCTGCCAATTTACGTCGCCCCGGT
Organism: Philereme transversata; assembly: GCA_963924445.1. Classification (NCBI taxonomy): domain Eukaryota; kingdom Metazoa; phylum Arthropoda; class Insecta; order Lepidoptera; family Geometridae; genus Philereme; species Philereme transversata. The sequence goes on from OZ004344.1 coordinate 22,820,018, forward strand.
AGAATTGTCAATCGGCCATAATTAGCTGCATGTACGAAAAACCTAATTGTCTTCATAATTTATTTTTGCGTTATTTTTAATAGTTATTCTGTTATTCGGGGCGTAGACAAATCTAACAAATCAAAGATCATCAAAATCGGTCCAGCCGTTTTTGTGTTATGGTGTAAGTAACCCGACTTTGTTTTATATATATATAGATTTTAGTTAAGGTATAAAGAGTATAGAATCAATTTCATTGTTGTTTCATCACGACATCATTATAATTTTGACTTATTACAGATCCATCGCATTTCTTAAGTGACAAGAGAGTGAATAAATAAATGCCGATAGATGCAGAGGTTACCCTACTACTCCTAATCCATGAAGTGAAATTAAATAAAATGGAAATCAAATCAAGTTTGGTAGAAGCATGGTTAAACAGTCTGTCACGGCATTCACGACATTAATTGAAAACACATATGCAGATTCGTATAAACAGATTTTAGAGATTGGTTTAATATCAGTAGCTTGAATATTTATCCAGTAATCGATACATTTCCAATAATCAATGTTAAACGTAAATCGGCGGAGCCTTTGCGCCGATACCGCTTAATCAGTTTAACAGGTACGTACTACTTACATTATGATAAATGAATATGATTTGTTTACCTATTTTATACAGGCTATTTCATTCATATTTAAGGCAATGAAATGTGGTAGATTTAAAATAAAAAAGTGGCACTCCGGGAGTGTCGACAGAAGTGAAAACTTGAACAATTACGAGACACTTATATACAGAGGTGTCAGTAATGGTAACAGTGTCGCGAGTTCAATGGTTTTTTCCCATTTTAAAAAAATGCCCAACCCGCCTAAAGAAGTTTTCACTGCAAAAATTTAATAGTAATGAATTTGAAAAAAACTATTTTACAACAATATACTAACCATCAACCCTATCCGCGATTAAAATTAATGTCGTAAATGCGGTGACACACAGTATACCATGCTTCTACAGTTGATACAGCTATTTATGTTGATTTCACCTACTTAATCGATTATCGCAATTCCTTATAATTAATTATTATATTTTACTATTTTATCAAAACCATAATTTTAGAGAGTAGGTACGAGTAACATAACTTCGTATGTATTAATGGCAAATCCTGGCAAAGGCTTCCTACTTGTATTATAATAAACCATTTAGACTTTATTGTGCAGAATATGTTTACCAGACATTGAATTAATCATCTTACAGCAGATAATTTCTCTCACTATTCTTCCAGCAACCTAAATCAAATTCCACTTTGACCAACAACAAGAAAGGCCTTCTTGTAAACTTACCATGGACAAGGAACCTCTTCGTTGTAACACAGCACACTCCGCAGGCTTCAAGCCAAGTGGAAGGCTACAGCTTACACATCCAATAGCTAAATAATAACACGCCTGTTACTCATTAAGGGCTGCATAGATTAGGGTTGTAGCGGTGCTGTACTCAGTCTCCGAAAAGTCCAAATTATCTATAGTCTAGCGGATTTAGTTTGAGGCTGGATATTTTACACAGCGCTATCTAACACCAAATTAAGTAGAGCTTGTACTAAGGGAACCATCTAACTGATAAACTGATCGGCTGAGACACAGAATTTTTTGTATTTACAAAAAAAGTATTCTATCAGTTATCTATTCCCATAGTACTAGTTCTGCTAAGTTTGGGGCTAGATATTAGCGATCTGTGCGCTGTAGACGAAAACCATCGATGGAAAGACCCCTTGGGCTTCCCGATTCACCCCCATTATGTACTACGACTTTTTAAAATTCAGGAGCTAGGGATTTTTGATAATTTCAAAATTAAATGGTTAACGATTACGTTTAACATTAGAATTACACGATTTAAATTTCAAAATAAGCAGTTATTGCAGTGTCAATGGTTTAGAAAACAATAACAAAAAAATTATATATATTTTCGGAAAAAATCATTTACATTTTTCATCATTTTTTCAGTCTCTTTCACTCACTTAAAACACGAAAATAAACGAAATACACGCTTTCTTATTTTTACCTGACTCGTTTGAGAATCTCGTCTCCGATTTTTCGATACATCCCTAGATCACACCAAGTCGTGTAGGAATCGTCGCTGGCTGTCTATTGCCGCCAATATATCATACGAACGATAGACATTAGCATTATAGCTGCGCAGACGCACGACCGCCATCTTTGATTTTAGGATTGTTCTCCACCGCAACGTTTAGCTAAGGTATGTAAGTCAATAAATATTCGGTTTTTAAATAAATTTTAAATCGCTATTTTGTCACTTATCTGAATAGGTACTTATCTATCTGACGTAACTGAAGAATTCATCTTTAGCACTATGACGTTGTCACCTACCACAACTGATTTTTCTAGATTTTTATAAGACATCTTTAATACCGTATTATTTTTCGCCATCTAGTTTCACTAAGGTGCAAAATCTTTATCAAATACATAGTTAAAATTCATATAGGCAATTTTAGTCCTTCGTGGTTTCTTCTTTTTTAAAATGGTCCCAACGGAAGATCAGCGTTATGCTAAAAGCCCAACTCTAATGCTGAGTTTGACTCCTTTTTGTGGCATCGTTTAGGTATAACTTTGATTTGTTAGGTATCGTTTTTTTATACATATATAAATATGTTTTTTGTCAAAAATAAGTGTTTATCTCTTTCTTCTTTCTTTTTTGTTTATTTATGTATATCGTGTTACAGTCACAATATAGTGTTGCATTAGGCTGCACCAGTATTTGGTAAAAGTATCAATAATTCTCTACACATAAAAATTGTATGTAACAATCTTTTTTCTTTTATGGAGCTTTACCTTTATCCTCTTGGCGGTACCACGTGGGAACATACACGAGAGATTATACGCATGCGTGATTGAATGGTCTTGTCGCAACGGAGATTAATTAATGGCGTTTAAGCAGAAGCCCTAGAAAATGCACAACAATTACACACGTATGAGATTCTGCTTGAGGCAGAAATCTAGAGGTAGTTTCTAGGGAAATCAGTGACCACTTTAATAGTTGCTTATTTTCCTGAGTACATCTTGAATGTTCCCACCAGGCCAATGACCTAAGTTTAATTTTTTTGATGTTAACATAGTTAAGTATCGCTAAACATAATACAGTAATCGACTCGCATTCGACGTGGCAAAGCGGTTATTCAACTTAATTATAAATGTGTAATTAGCCCATCAATAACCCAAAAATCATAGAGCAATCATACAAAATGGTTTATTGAACTCAAATTGTTAGAATAGAACGCAACAATTAATGAACAGGTTCATGAATAAATCAAGATATTGTAATTTATTCAACAATACATCTTGTCACGCCAATAGACCAGCCATCATTTTGCATTCATTTCACGTCCACCAATCACAAGTTTCCTACCCACCTCCTATACAAATTTCGGCCAATGACAGCCGCTCATTTGAAAAACAATAGAACATAAAAAAACTGTCACGCATTCTGCGCACGAGTGTAGAGCTCTGGTGGTTCTAATTCGTGTTAATTTACGTGTGCCTTTGTGATGGGAGACAGCACGCGATTTGAGGATTTTTATCGTTTCTTTAAATGGTAATTGTATGGGTGTTCTCGCAAGCGTGACGTGTATGTAGGTATCTACAATGACACACCTACAAGTTAAATACCTAAAGTTGTACTGAAGCTAAAATTTTGTTTGGTAAAGTGTATACTAAGCGGTAGGATAATTATTCAAATCGAGCATCAATATTTGCTAACTATTATGTTTTTGATAACGTTATGGATGCAATTGGAAATATGCTTCACGTCAAAATAGTTTTTTAAATATTTTTTTGTATTTATTTAATCAACACAAAGTTACATACTAAAAGTATTACTTATTTAAGATAAACATTATTTTATAAATCTATCACAGGCACCAGTCTCTCGCAACACAGTTGTACTTCAGCATAAAGTATAAGTGATATTTGTAAACCTTTTGTCAAGAGAAAATAACTGATTTATACATAAAGCACTGTATAACCCAAGAGATAAAATAAATAAATAAATAAAATAAATATTGCTGGACATTTTACACAGCGCTATCTAGCCCCAAACTAAGCAGAGCTTGTACTATGGGAACCAGATAACTGATAGAATACTTATACATATATATATTTTTTGTAAATACATACCTACTTATAATATATAGAAAAAAAAACCAGACCTGGAACAAATATTTGTAAATCATGCAAACATTTGTCCTGCGGCGGGAATCAAACCCACTACCTCCTGCGTCCCAGCCGGCTGTTCGTCCACTGCGCCACGGAGATCGTCAAAAAAAATAAAGTCGTTATATAAATCCTTAAACTGATATATTATTTTAATATAAAAATATATACGTTTTTAGATATCCCGATCACTGAGAAAGACTAATATTTCCATCATTCTTCAATGAAAAATTTCAAACTTCGAAATTAGAACAAACATGTACCTATATCACAAACATGTTTGTTAATAATGTAGATATCACCTTGTACGCCTTATTTTCTACTGATTTTCTTTTTAATTTAATCCCTATAAACCTACTGACGCCCAGAATGTCTGGTCGAAGCGTCGTGTGATCCGAGAACTGACGCTAATAGGGGTCAACGCATAAGCATTGCAATTCAGTTTACACCCAGTGTCTTAGGGACATTTCCGCCTGGTATCTGGAATGGTTGAGCTATCTATAGATCGTTTGTAATAGTAGATGACTACTGTTTCTTTTATATTTTTATAAAGAGGAATATAAGTAATTGTTTATTCTTTCTGTTATTAATAGTACATTGTTACACAAGGGTTGTAAGAATTTGTTGTATTCCAAGGTGTATAAGCGATCAGCTTATACCCGAGTATATCACATAACTTTTCAACCCGAATACGAGGAAATTACGAAAGTCTTTTCATAATAGTTTGTTGTTACAAAGAAAATTGGCGTTCCCGATATACATTGTTCATTTTCCAATCATTTTCTTTTCACTACCGTACTATTTATAACCTCTTTTATTTTAAATAGAAATATAGATTTATTTTTTTGAAGTGAAAACTTCTTGGCGCGTTGGACATTTTTTGAGATGGGGAGAAACCATTGAACTCGCGACACTGTTACCGTTACCGTTACCGACACCTCTGTATTATAAGTATCTCATAATTGTTCAAATTGGCCCTCCCGGAGTGCCGACCGTTAAATCAAAGGTACAAAGTTCACAAAATTAAACGTAATAAACAAATATCTTATTTAAATGAAATAAATATACTTGATACAGAAATTGTAATTCATTTAAGCATATTAATATATGCTTATAAATGTAATGCACAATACACCCCAATGCGGGACGTCAGTGCAGATCTTATTCCCCCCACCCTAGAATTAGAATTAGCATATTATAATAGTGGACTCTTTATTTTTTGAATAGGAATAAGAATTTGTCATGGAAATTGTGTTAAATGTGAATATTGTGAGCCTCATTCACATTTACGGAGCCGTTACCGAGTTAACAATGACCAACTTTCGAAGCATGAGTGATGAAAAACGGTATATTCGTTACATAGCACAGTTTATAGAATTAATCCCTTAAAGTACAATGAAGTTAATTATTCAGGTCTCACAGTCGGGTATTCCAACACGTTCCAGAATAGAACGGAACAAGGGTTCCAACACCTAAGTATTCCTAATTAGGATTGGGACAACACCGAGGACGGTGGGGACTTGGCATTAAAGCTGCTAGGGTTGTCAGAGTAGCATTACCGGGAATCATTTTATTTGTTGAATTTTTCATACGTGTCTTACCCCTAAACAGAGACTGTAAGAAAAATGTGTCAATGGACACATTCTTAATCATAACTATATTTATAAAACGTTTGCTTAAAACTAATCATTTGCCTACTTGGCTAGAACGAGTACATTTACGATGTACTTAAAAGTAAAAAAATATATAACTAATTATTGAAGTTTTTTTAAATATTTGTGCTTCCACAATCGATGTCATTGGGTAATAATTGTGTAGGTTATCAGGACTGAATTCTAGTTTGTTTCTATTTTTATAATAAAACAAATGAGAATTTCTAGATTATAAAACCATCTCAAAAATTTTCAAGCCTAGACGGGACCTTCCTCTTGATACGAGGATGCACTATCCAATTGTGCTACCAGTCTTACTAAAGTGCCGTTAGCTCCATCTACAGAAAAACTTATACAGTTTTTGAGCTGCTCAATGCCAAACGTTGCAGTTTAGTACATTGACTAGAGATGTCGCGTTGCTTATTTCAAATAGTATTTTTATTTTTATAGTGTTATCCTTTTAATGTGTTCACATTACACAAAAAAAAAATGCGGATAGTTTTAAAATCTTGAAATTTTCCGTATGTGTTCGGATAACACTATAAAAATAATGATACTAAACGAGAACCTAGCTTACACCCGCGTTGCGGCCTCGCACGCGTAGTTTGTCAATAAAAAGTGATGTCCATGCCACATCCAGTTGCGCACATCTGTGTCCCTTGAACGTTGTTTACATTGCATTATTAAGCCAAATGTTACAAAACTACCCGCACTATGCTTTTGTTTTGTAAAAACAAGTGTTATGTATCACTTTTATTATAGTGAATATGTACGATTACTCCAACAAAATACACTCGTGAGCAAAAAAATCGACTCAGGCGACACACCTGCAGTTGCAAGTCACTGGCAAAAAAACTGAACGCGAAAATATTTGTTTCTTAGTAAAATCTTAAAGCTTACTCGTATTAGCTTCAAAATGATATAAAATATTGTAATGTTTCTTGTTCACACAACCCAACAATATGTTGTGATCGGTAACCATCCTTTTTATGCGTGTTTACAATAGTGCTAATTAAGGGTTACTGACTCATATAAAAGATTATTTAACTAACCCACCCTCATCGGTTAGCCGTCAAACGTCAACCGATACCGATATAAAGTAGACCACTTATTTTAAGGCTTAAACTAACAGCTTTGAGATGTTAAATTCAGAAATAGAATGAAAGCTTCAGACTTTTGGCTAGAGACTTTTAACCGCGAGCGTGAGTCCTGAGTCGATTTTTTTGCTCACGAGTGTATTTATCAACGAATATTTTTAAGTTTCTCATGTAGGTGAATTTAATTATTTGAGAAATACACATATCTTAAACCTGAAAAGAAGTCTATACCTCAATCCAGATCATAATCTAATTAAATATCAAATTTCACCGATATTGGTTCAGTCGCTTATTCGTGAAAACGTTACAAATAGGGACGGAGTTACTTTCGAACTTAAAATATTTGTATGGAAGTTATGGATAGCCGTTTTTAATCCATTTCTCAAAGACAGCATTAGGATAGAAATAATAATAAAATGGCGAATAAGTCGAGGTCATTCCATACTATCGAGTTTAAACACGTTTCGTAAAATACTAGTTTAATTTCTAATTACAATACTGAGAACTACTGATATATTACAAGTGTTTAGCATGGCTAATTAGCAAGTTATAACAGAATCGGTACTATGGGTTATCTACGCGTGAGAGTAGAAAGTTGCCAGCAAAGATCATCGGGATTTTAGTCAACTTTATTATTTCCTAGGCGATTATCTTGATAGTAATGTCTAGTTATTGCTTTGAGATAATTTTGATTACATTGCCCTTTGGTTATTGTGACCGTTAGGTAACGAGATACACCTACAATTTATAAGGTAAGCGTAATGATTTCCTGTCAGAGCTTATAGACAAGTCCTTAATACAAACACGAAACAAATTCATTATAAAAATGAATAAAACGCAATCGTCATCATTATGATAGCAGTAAATAAATGTACAATATCAGTTATTTATTCGCTTTATTGTTATGTATTCTAAAAGGATAATTAAAAAGAACAACCAGCCTTTGTTTCTTGCCTTTCTTTCCTAGCTTGGTCGCGAAGGAACAGGCAATAAAATTGATGTTTTTAATGTATAAAAACATTATGATTTGGTTTGATTAATGCCTCCCCCATACATCTCCAGTGACCTGCTATGGCTCCCAGCAACCTTTATCAGGTCGTCTTTTCATCTAGTAGGGAGCCGTTCTACGCTGCGTGATGTCTCCACTCCAGAACCTTTCTGCCCAAAAAACCTCAGTTCTTCGAGCCCCACCCCGCCCACTGTCACCGCAAAGCAACTCGCAGAATATGAAACACGCAATCGATAATTGTCTTAGCGTTTACACTGGATAAACATTTGTCTAAAGGAGCGTAATACAGTAATTAATTACGAGAAGCTGTTTGCAGGAAATAGAAGCGATAAGCCTAACTCTTTATCCAAAGATAGGAAGATAAAGAGACTGAGAACTCCGTGGTCAAACACTGAGAAGGTTATTTTTTTTATACTGCCTGAAGATGGTACAGGCATTAGGCCCATCTAATGTTAAGTAGGTTCGTAGGTCACGCATCTTAGAACATGCTATACGATGCACTGCCCTGCGATACAATGGAAGGTACCCTTCCACGGTCAAGTTTGAGCTTGTTTGCGTCTGTCTGCAATATCACGGACCTTGGAATGCCAACTTTAGATTTAAATTTGAATTTGATTAGATTTAATCATGGATTTAATTTTCGGAACTGCAGAGTGATTAAACATAAATCAATGAAACCAAGAGTGAACCAGCAAAATCTCGGATATCTCAAATTATAAGTTTCCGCAAACGTGGTTTTTCAATATAACCATTACCTTCCTTCTAAGAAGTCGGGTGAAAACTAGCATATCTTTATACCATCGGTCCAGTCGTAAAAACAAACAGACCGAGTTACTCAAATTTATAATATTAGTACGGATTGGCAAAATAACACAGATTCTATTGTTTCGTCCGGTAAGGGAATAAAAGTATTGTCTGATAGTGACATCCCTGACCAGTGGACCAGTGGGAAGGCGTTGCATGTAATTAGAGATTGTATACATTAGCGAATACAAATAAAGCACAATGCGAGCGACGCCCGGCGCGAACATTAGTCTCGGAGGTCGAGGAGTTACCCTGAGAAACCCAGGGGTCGGTTTCACTATTATTTAAACTGAGTTAATTAAATCTTGATCGTAAGTTAGAAAGTTTACGTACGCAAACCCACTATGAAGCCAGCTAGCATAAAAGATGATAGGCGAACGGCGAAGAACGTGGGACTCATTTGATATAAAATCGATCACCCTTGACTTGTTGTTTTGCCAATCTTATTTTATACTAGCTGACTCAACCGGGCTTTGCAAGCATTTTTTATTAAAATAAAATATAGATTAGACTCACGGATAGTGTAGTTTTTTATCAGAATCGGATAAGTCATTTTTGAGATTACCCCCTACAAACATACAAACTTTAGAAAGCTATAATTTTAGTATCGATTTTCTTGAAAATTGCGGTTTCTGTATTTGATCTACGAAATTAATTTATATTTCTTTCATCATCATCATCATCAAACTTTTGACGACCTCAGTGGCGCAGTGGGCGTATAGCCGGCTGAGACGCAGAAGGTAGCGGGTTCGATTCCCGCCACGGAACAAATGTTTGCATGATCTACATATATTACTATTTATATTTATGATCTACATGTATGTATGTATTTACAAAAAAAGTATATAAGTAATCTATCAGTTATTTGGTTCCCATAGTACAAGCTCTACTTAGTTTGGGGCTAGATAGCGCTGTGTGAACTGTCCAAAAAAAAAAAAAAAACTATATAAAAGCAGTCCACTGCTGGACGTGGGTCTCTCCCAGGGTGCGCCAATTATCCCGATGTTCAGCTATTTTCACCCATCTTTGCCAGCCACAGCTTGCAAATCATCACTCTAGCCGGAGAGCGTCCTACACTTCATTTGCCTAGACGTTGTCTCCACAACACGTTTACCCCAGCAACGTTTGCCACTTCAGCTTGCTGACCCTCTGAGCTATATCGATCACCTTGGTTCTCTTTCGAATAACCTCGTTTCGGATTATATCCTTGACAGTATAAAATGTGTTTAAACCGATGGTTAAAAGTGTGGGGACACTGGCCCGTAGCCATCCTATACGGTAGCTAGTGGACCATATTAATTTACATAAACACAGTGTATTTGCCGTTATTCCCAAGCGACTTTAACCATATATTTGCTAATTGATTCAACCCTCATTCGATCCCATAGAGTTTATCCAATGCCTATTTTTCCAATACCTACTTACAAAGCAAGGTCGCTGACATACTCGTAGCCCAGAGAATTAGCAAGCTGAAGTTTCAATGGTCATAAACTGACTACGCACTGAAAATGGTCCTATATGCCTGATATGATGATGATGAAATAAATATCATCGAAATCAAAATGTTTTTATTTCTGTAAAATATATGACTTTAACAAGGTTGTTAGGATCTTCTTTTAAGTATATATACTTGTGTCAGAAGACTCTTCAATAGCCATCCAATTCTTTTTTAAATTTTGTTTACAAATTTTTACATGTAATAGGTTATCCAACAGTAGCGAGCACATACGGTTGTATATGGGTAGAATTTGTACGTACGTGTGCGTATGTATGTATGTATGTGTTTTCATCTATGTGTGTGTATGCAATAGGGTGTGTGTGTGTTTGTTTTTTTGTGTCAGGGTGCGTGTACTGAGTGAGTATAGGGAGTAAATGAGTGTGAATTGTGTGTATGCGTGTTTTGGTGAATAGATAGACATTAATACTTATATATTATTATTATTATGTATACGATCAAAATACAATATAATAATCATCATCCTGAGACATAGAAGTAGAAATTGTGTTTTTGATTTCTCTGGCATCCATACCCTTCAAACTGTAAGGGCCTTGGTCAGTGGGTTGGTATCGGCTAGTCTATGTCAAATATCTTTGGCCAGCCTCCAGCATTAGAGTTACCCGCCAACTCACACGAAACCAGTTTACAATTATTAGAAATGCGTGCATTATTTAGCAATTACCATAACTCCATAATCTTGAGTGTTCTAAACGACTGTTAAATGCAATCTGCATTTTATCTGGGCCTCAACGACATTGTACAAGTGCTTTCTACGGTAGACTATTTAGATAATACGGTTTTGTTTATCGGACCGTGTGAGATACGGAAAAGTGCGTCAGAAATCTTGAATGTTGAAATCAGTATCATGACTTAATAAATTTATGGAACAGTTGGCAACGCTAGGATTATTTCGTTTGGTAGACAGCAGCCAGTTCAATTCAGCAGTAATTGCGACCTCCGTGGCGCAGTGGGCGTATAGCCGGCTGTGACGCAGGATGTAGCGGGTTCGATTCCCGCCGCCGGACAAATGTTGGCATCATCCACAAATATTTGTTCCGGGTTTGGATGTTTTTCTATATATTATAAGTATGTATTTACAAAAAAAAGTATATAAGTGATCTACTAGTTATCTGGGTCCCATAGTACAAGCTCTGCTTAGTTTAGGGCTAGATAGCGCTGTGTGAAATGTCCACCATTATTTATTTATTGAGCCAGTATCTTGAGGACATTTAGTCTGGTAGTGATTTGCATAAGCGTGGCTTGAGATAATTTGCAACATCATATCAACAATAGGAAGTCCACTGCAGAATATAGGAATATCTGGAAATCTATGTAGGAGACATAGATTTCCAGAGCATTTTGATCTTGTACACCCCAACAACACCTAGCAACCTTTATCAGGTCGTCATTCCATCTAGTGGGAAGCCGTCCTATGCTGCACTTTCCAGTGCGTGGTCTCCACTTTAGAACCTTTCTGCTCCAGCGAACAGTCAGTTCTTCGAGGTATGTGCCCTGCCCATAGTACGATGATTTCGATACAATGTTTCGTATTACATACAAACAATACGATAACTTTTACTTAGAAAACGTTCATGATTAATTTCAATCATTATTAAAAATACGGGATTTAATACTTACGTAGTGCGGAGCGGATCGCACTTACCTTCATGAAGGTTTACGAATTGAACCGAAACATTGTCGGTCGAAACACCGATAAAACGTTACGACATAAATAATAATTATACGATAAATAATAAAATAAGCACTTATTTCCTTCTCTATTTTCATGGTTCCTAACTCATCGCGTTGGACTTCACTTCTCAAGAATGCGTCAACACTATTCGTAACCAAATCCAGTGAAATCGTCCATGTATCTGGTTACATGCGACCTGCTACAAGGACTACCGAGAGATTGTATCTCTCGAATCTATGTCTTGTGTCTATGGTCTGTGGACAACGTGATATTTGATATGGTTATGGTTTATTATGGGGACTCACAGACAGATAATTTGAAAAGCAATAAATGCCTTAACCACCCTTTTTTCATTGATTTTTAGTATAAAGATAATTTGCTAGTCATTTGCTAATAGGAGACCCTAAAACATATACCCAATTCAATTCTTCTTCTCGAACGTTTACAAAATCCCAAAAATGTGGCCACGGTATCATATTGATTGAGGGAAGATCATGTGTTGATTATATTGATTTATCTTAGCTAAGGATAATGCACGCCGCACTAAGCACTACGAAAAAAATGGCATCTTTCTAGATTATCCACATAGTAACTACTGCTTTCGCTTATAGCTATTCAAACAAATAGTGACTCTATAATAAAATGTTAAGGCTATTTTTTCAATCAATACTTTTTCATGTTGACACTTCGACAGCTATCAAGTGACTGATGCACCGAACCGTTTTGGAGAGTTTTAGGTAAGACGCGGCGGTTGGTGCGAAATTCATAGTTATAATTTCGTACATCGAAAATATAGCATAATGATTCATTGTTTTATTTTTTTATAAATTATAGACTATGATGGTACACGCTTGCCTAGAAGAAACCTATTCACTCGCGACTTGAAGACCCCTAGGTTGTACTTATCAGGAAACACAGACTCAGGTAAGGCGTTCCACTCCTTGGCGGTGCGCATAATAAAGTTGGAGTACCGCTTTGTGCGTATGGGAGGTATGTCTACAATGTAGCGGTGGCGCATCGCCGAGCGTCTGCTTGTCTGATGATAGAATGGGGATGGCGGGATTAGGTTAAAAAGCTCCTAGGCACACTCTCCGAAATGTTGCAACCTTTCGACGATGCTCGAGGCTGTGGAGCCTTGCATTTGCTAACTCGTCATTGCAAATGAGCTTCTTGGCTCTTCTTTCAATTACATTAATTACAAATAATTTAATTTGATTCACATCAATGATTCATTTTGCTATATTTTCTGTTTGCTGAAGATTTCTTCCATATATCACGATTCCCAACAACACGTAACTCCAAGTCAACCACCAATAAATCGAAGCATACTCCATATTAATTAGGTTGCGTGCTCCACACCGCTACTGCACATTCTGCCATAAGATTTACATACGCGCAATGGTGTATTTAAATTTATTTATGAAAAATGTGTCCATTTATTTTGTAGGTATGATCTACGAATGTGATGTATCGCGTGTGAAGCCGGGTTTATTTAAAAGCAATCTCACTTATAGCTTACTTGTTATGCTATTTATGTTATTTATGGATATTGGAATGTTATTTGTTTATAAATGACGGTAATTGATGATTTTTCATTTTATGTTGAACAACAGGTTGTGGAAAGGTTAATGGTACTAGCAACAGAGATTTTAAATAATTTCGTGTGCTTGGAAAGTGGTATAATTTAAATGTTTTATGTTTAATAGTAAACAAGTTGAAACACGAGTTTTAAGAAATGAATTGAACTCTGTGAAAAGAAAAACCTACATTGTATTTGTAAGAAACTGCTTTCCATCATCACCATGCCAGTCAAAGGACATCCGCTGCTGATCGTAGGCCCTCAAAGACTACTAGAGTGACCTTTCTTTTGCGGCCTGCACCCAACAGTTCCTGTGGCCTCTGTGAGGACTTTTGTGGTGCAGTGGGCGAATAGAAGGCTGAGATGGAAGAGGTTTAATCGATACCCGCTGCGGGACAAATGTTTGCATGGTCTACAGATATTTGTTTCGGGTTTGGGTATTTTTCTATATATTATAAGTATGTATTCTATCGGTTATCTGGTTACCATAGTAAAAGCTTTGCTTAGTTTGGGTAGCGCTGTGTGAAATGTCCAACATTATTTATTTGTTTATTCTAGTACTAGATTTTGGGGCCGTCCTACGCTGCGATTCCAGTGCGTTGCTTCCACTCGACCTTACTGCCCCAATTAACAAACGCCTGCCACGTAATGTGCTTTTCACACCACCTGCTCGACAATGTCAAATGATATGTCATGTAAACCTTACCGAAATTAGGTGTTAATCCTACGGCTGAGCCGGGAGTAAAGTTGTACTGAATTTCACTATGCCTTCGCGGGCATAATTTGATTTGAATTTGAAACATTATCTGTATTAAAATTAGAACCAAAAATACCTACACAATAAGAACTTATTCGTAAATCGAACTAACCTCTGCACAGAATTTACCTACCTGGAATTGGAATTGGTGTGTAAAGTAGACTCTTCATGGATAAAGCTGTCTGCATCTTGGCCGTGCACTCAGGATTCTAGTAACTCCCTCGCTCCGCTCGTGAGTTAACTCTAGAATCCTTCGTTACGTTCGGGATTCAATATAGCGCCCGTGACGCAAGACACTGCTTTATCCCCTCGATTAATAATCTAATATTAAAGGCCTGTGCAAACCGAAAGCGTGTCCGTGGCGTGTGCGTCGTAACGCTTAAATCAAACGACCAGCGATGAAGTCTCGTTACATAGAAAGTTGAAATAATAAGATAAATTATCTACAACCCCCAATTAAAAAGATTCAAGCAGCAGAATTCTTCAAAAAACCTCCCGTTGCAGTATCAAGTTAAACTGAACGACGTCCCTCGAATCACGTACCAATCGGTGTTGGATTCTCAATTTATCGGTCTCCCGCGCGGAATAAGATCTTGAGCTTATTAGTGCTTGCGGAAAAATACTGCTGAAATCTGATACAAGAAGTGTTTTCAATAAGATTCGGTAAGTTACGATCTAGTCTGTAATAAAAAACAAAACCGTTACATTGTTTTTGAAGGTCGTACTAAACAGGTTCGATAATTTTTTAAACCAAAAAAACAATAGTAGGATGAAATCCATTAGAAAAGAAAGTGAATATAACAAAAATGTAAGGAAAAATAATTTACGGTCGATCTGAGGTCGTGAAGTGGAAGGAATGAGTTTTTAAGGGTAAAAAACGGTTTATCTCGATTTCCGGAAAAACTACAAGTTCTATGGAAAAAAGTTAAATGGCAAAGTTGTAGATCTTTTTATTACCTATTATACTTCCTTGATCTATGTTATCCAATAAATACGAATAACAATGGTTTCCAAAGCTTTGTATGACCTTAGCATTTTTTTTATTTTGAGTGAAGATATTTCCCTACGTTACCTAGGTAGGTTATCCATATTATATAAGCATTTATAGAGTACTAGTTGAATGTCCACGGCTTTGTCCGTAAATTTTCTGGATCTCGACAATAGCGCCACCTGCCTACTTGTAAATCTGCGTTTATTGTTATTTGTTTTTTTTATATTATTTTATATTTTAAGTGTGATTTACAATAAAGCGTTTTCTATCTATCTACCGGGTCCAAATATAGCTAAAAGCCATCCAGCTGACCCCTTCGAAAAACCCCTACAAGAAAAAACTCATCGAAATCGGTCAAGCCGTTTAGGAGGAGAAAAATAAAAACAAACACACTGGGGTTTTATCTAGAAATATTTTTATAAATATTATTATTATATTTTTTTATGATACACATCACATATTTCATCAATTATAATTTTGCTCTCACAGGGTCTAGTGGATGATTAAGCGGTCTCGGCAGAATAACAGCGTCAACTGCTAACCTAGTTGGCATAATGCTGAGTCGAGGCCCTTTTAGCCCTTTTACTAGTTCGGGAGCCTATGGATTCAAATTTGACTATGTCATACTTAATTATGTCAATAAATAAATTTTTACTTTTACTTCTTACTTTTTGCTGCTAGCACACAACATACCTACCTCATATTTAAAATTAATTATTTATCATATTGTTTGTTTCTGTCTTGCATGTAGGTACTGTTCAATATTGTTATTTTTACGTTCATTATTTTAAATCATCTTTTGTAAATGTATTAAGTATGCTAAATAAATAAATGATTGTCTATGTCTATAAATAACAAACAATATGTTTAAAAACTGGAACCCAACTACATTATATCAATGGTTCAATGGTAGTCTATGTCACCCGGACCATAATAACGAATCGATTGACGCTCATTCATCAAAATCGGATGAGAAGTTGAGGCGCTAAGGAACATACATCCATAGACTGTTAAAAACATAATCCTTCCTCTTGGCTTTCTCCTAGTTAGGTAAAAATGTAGCCTATATCACCCGGACCATAATAATGAAACGATTGACACCTCATTCAGCAAAATCGTATGATTAATAGCACTATGGTGGAACATAGGTAAATACACACATAGACTGCTAAAAACATAACCAACCATGTTAGCTTTTCCGTAGTTGGGTAAAAATAAATAAATAAATATCGCTGGACATTTCACAAAGAGCTATCTAGCCCCAAACTAAGCAGAGCTTGTACTATGGGAACCAGATAACTGATAGAATACTTATATACTTTTTTTTGTAAATACATACTTATAATATATAGAAAAACACCCAGACACGGAACAAATATCTGTAGATCATGTAAACATTTGTTTCACGGCGAGAATTGAACCCGCTACCTCCTGCATCTCAGCCGACTATACGCCCACTGCGCCACGGAGGCAGTCAAAAAATGTTCATTAAGCGACAAACACTCGTATTAATACGACTAACATGTTAAATAATACTAGCGGATCCCGCGTACTGGTTTGTAAGCTGAGTTAAATTATTATTTTTCCAATGTCCTTTTCTGTACACGTACCCACTATAATCAACTATCTCTATAAGTACTAATATCGGTATTTAAAAATAGGGGTTGGTGGTAGAGGGGTGAAAATGTATGGTTGTAAAAAAATAATAATAAAATATTTGTCAAAAAATAAATAAATAAAATTTTAGGTGGACCACCTTTATCACACTATTCTCAGACCTACCGAATATACACGAAAAGTTTCATAATAATCGGTCAAGCCGTTTCGGAGGAGTTTTGTTAGAAACACTGTTACACGAGAATTTTATATATTAGAGATACTAATTGCGAGAGTTTGAAAGGTTAAGTAGAAATCTGTATTCCTAGCTATTGTGTTATCAAGTCATATGAAAAGGTTTAAAGTCATCAAGACCTTGATCTGACATCTTTAGCATAAACGGCAAACTTAATAGTCATCTCGAATCAATTTTTCATTGGCTAAATGGCGAGAGCATCACTGCAATACCTATAAAGGGCTAAAGTGCATAGGTGCGGTGCATAGGCCTGGGTTCGGCTCGTTACGCAGCAGTGGTCTATTCTGGTCCTCGGAGGAAGCCATTAATATTGCTTTATGTGTTGATTTCCTCACTTATGTGCCTTTAAATTGATTATTTTGTTGAGGATTGCGCAGTTTCTTTGAATGAAAGATAAAGTTTAAAGATTAGGTATTCCAAAGACAAAACTATTGTTGTTTTTGACACATTTAAGACTCTAAGGTCTAAAGGTCTATATTCCCTGTATTTCGGTATGAAGGTTATGTTTTCCGGTGAAATTTCAGGCACATGAGGCCTCAAGTTGATGGACGCAGTGCATCGTAAGGCAACGTTTCTAAGGTGTGTGATCTACGAGGCAATACTTTGTTATAGGCGATGGCTACCACTTAACATCAGGTGGGCCATTATGCTTAATCCATCTCTAGGAAGTCTTATAAAAAAAACACAAAGCATATTGGAAATAGTTCATGCCAAAGTATGCTGCTACGGTCGGTATATTATAGGCCCTACACTGCGTTTACTACTGGTTAGATTATTAAAACTATTACAATGCCAAGTGGTCGAAATTCGACCGTAATTTACCTTTTTTCTTTTTTAAGTGAAAACTTCTTTAGGCACGTTGGGCATAGTGAAAACTTATTTAGGTGCGTTGAGTGTTTTTTGAGATGGGAAAAGACATTGAATTTTCGACACTGTTACCGGCACCTCTATAATTTGATTTTTTTAGTTTGTGCAGGGGCTTGAGAAAACTTTCTTAGTAAATTTTCATATCTATGCGACATCCATCATGATCATTTAACAACATCCAAATTTTTTTTGAAGTAAAATCTTTTTTAGGTGTGTTGGGCATATTTGAGATGGGAAAACCATTGAACGCGTGACGCTGTTACCGTTATCATTACCGTTACCGAAACCGTTCCTGTTGATTCAAAAAATATTTCCTGACGATTCAAAAAATAAAATACACACGTACCTAATTGTTCAAGTTTTCACTTCTGTCAGCACTCCCAGAGAGCAACTTCTTTTTTTAGCTTAATTTTAGCATTCAACCCTCGTTATCCAATGATATAACTATGCCAAATCGTACCTTTAATACTAGAAACGAAAATAAACTCGCTATTGCCACATGTAGGCTCCATAAAGTTAGTAAATCGTTTAAAGGTGTACGCTTTTATAACAAACTAGCTAACCATTCCGAAGCTTCGCACGCCTAGTTTTTCAATAAAAACATTACCCTCCTTCTGCGGAGTTGGGTAAAAGTAGCTTTTGTTACTTCAGGATAATGTATGATTCTAATGGTGAAAGAATTTTTGAAATCGGACCCGTAGTTTTTGAGTTTATTCGTTACAAATATACAAAAATACAAAGCTTTCCTCTTTATAATATTACTATACATATATATATATATATTATATATTACCAAGCACTATACAAAAATTGACAATTAACAAATTGAAAATCCTAACTAAACAAAGATAAACTATTCATATATAATATGAAAAAAAAATCTGGCTTCGCTTCTCGTGTTATTATTACAAAAGTCCGAAGACTTTGGTAACTGCTTATCACCAGGTGGACTGTGTGCCTGTTTCCCAGCTCAAAGAATAAAATATAAAGCAAATTTAATACCTTTCCATCTTTAGTCTCACAAAAATACGTACTATCTATCCGAAGTTATTACAACCTGGACCCAAGCCATGCTTTGAGCTCAAATCCAAAGGCTGCTATTGAGAGATTTTCTATATCCGCCCGCTTTCCTTTATGCTACGTGCAATTTTATCCGGGCACCGTTATGAAGTTGCAATGATGTTATTAGTGTGGATGAGACCTTACAATTTTTAATATTTTTAATAATAATTTTTTGAATTTTAATAATTCATGTTTTAGCGATAAGACCGTCCATTGTACCTTTGATTTAATTGTATATTCTCTTTTGTCTGTTTATTTTTAATGGAGTGCAATAAAGAAATTATCTGATCTTATATTTGTCAATTTTATTATTTTGAAATTAATTTCCTTAGGTGTGCAAAATTTGCCGAAGTCTGCCGTCTTCGGTTATTTATTTTTTTAACGATGTCCTCCGTGGCACTTTCCGAGAATAACCGGCTGAGACGCAGGTGATTGCGGGCTTAGTTCCCACTTTAGAAATGAAGGTTTGCATTATCTACAGATAATTGTTCCGGGTATGGGAGTTTCTCTATGCTTTTTATTACAAAAATATAAATCTAAATATATAGTAACATATTTTATTAGTTATGTAATTCCCAAAGTACAAACTTTGCTTATTTGAGGCTAGATAGCGCTCTGTGAAATGTGCAGTGTTATTTTTAAAAGTATTTTTAATGTGGTGACGTCGGTAGGTACATAACATTATATGGCATATCCACATTAACCCTAACATCTGATCGGACATCATTTTCTTGGCTCCTTTAAGAAAATGCAGCTGACTAGGAATCTCTCAATAACTATACAGGTACTCTTCTTTATTAATACTTTATAAAGGCAGCCTATTTCCGCTTTGAATGCCGCTTCCCAAAGCAATTATTATTGCTAATTAAAAAGATATAGTTGTCTTGAAAAAACTTAAACTTTGGCCTGAAAATGTACTTTTCATACAAGTATGATATTTGTATTGCATTAAAAGCGCCCCCGACTAGATATGAAGACGACCTGATAAAGGTTGCTGGGAGCCGTTAGCTACAGGCCGCACGAGATCGGTTGCGCTGGAAATCTATGTGGGAGGCCTATGTACAGCAGTGGTCACCTTGCAGCTGATATAATGCAGTGAGGGTATGGAGAAAAATAATTATTATACTATCAAAAGAAAACAAAACTTTGAATAAGGAAACAGTATTCCCACAAACAATCATTTACAAAGAAAAACTGTCAAACCAAAAAGTCCCCCCCAAGGAAAACAGGTAAAACACAAATATAACTCCGCAACGAGAACAAAACATTGATTAATGATGAAATGCACTCGGAACAAACTGTCGAACTTCTTCAAATTCCCGATACAAATGCCTTCGAAACCCCTCGGAAAATAATGGTTTCCTTTCCTTTAAACCGATCTTTCACACACGCGAGTTGCAACCCTAAGCCACTGAGTTACGGTTGAAATTTTTAGGGATGAAAATGTAGGGTAAAGCGCCAGTTGACACAGGATTTTCTTGGTTTTTGTTGGTTTTTTGTTATAAGGAAACGGAAGTGGCGTGTAGGGACGTGTGCTTCCTCCTTTTTTGTTGAGAAATTGTTTCGGTGCCATTAAGCCGTTGACAGATCGCCTTAATGCCTTGGGATCGTTCAAACGAGGGTGAATTTGTGTGACAATACGGATGTATGGAAACGATTAGTGGGTTTAATGTTTCGTAAGAGGAAGGTTTTGTTTTAATATGTTTGGAAGTGTTGGTATTGTCAGTGTTGGTGCAAAAAGTCAGTCTTAAGGTATGATTCCGGTCTCGGCAACAAGCAGCAGTGCTGCCGCGCTGTTTCCGAGCGAGGCGGCAGTGTTGCGCTATTCGTGCTTAGATATTCATTGTTTGTTGCAAATTTATTTGTCAACATTCACGTAGGTGTTATCGCTGTGGCGTCGGACGCGTCACGGATGCGTCTGGTGCGACGGCAGGGCGACACTGCCGCGCAGCAGTACTGCGAATGTATGTGCCTATAGACCTATATATGAATGATATATATATGAAACCTATAGAGAATTGGACCAGTAGTGCTGCGGCAGCACTGCTGCTTGCTGCCGAGATCGGAATCATACCTTTACTTATACGCCGAATTCGGGGAAGAATCAACGGAGTCGTAAAGATTCGCTGAGAGACTTGAGTCTGCAGTGCTGGGGAGATTCATAGGGCTACATGTCTTGTGAGGTATTTTTTTTAATGTTATTTTTTATGTTATTTGTGGAGAAACAGGCTTACGGCCCACCTGATGGTAAGCGGTCACCGTCGCCTATTGACACCGGCAATACCCGGGGTATTGTCGATGCGTTCCCTAACCTGTAGAAATCTCTTAACATTTCTCTTGAAGCGTGCCTTATCATAGCCTAATGGGAAAACCTCAGATGGTAGCTCACTCCACATCTTGCAAGTATGGGGTAGAAAAGATTGCGTGAAACGTGTGGTGCGC
Source organism: Philereme transversata (assembly GCA_963924445.1). Classification (NCBI taxonomy): domain Eukaryota; kingdom Metazoa; phylum Arthropoda; class Insecta; order Lepidoptera; family Geometridae; genus Philereme; species Philereme transversata. Next base: position 22,841,518 of record OZ004344.1, read on the forward strand.
GATACCTAATTGTCGATGATATGTGGATGAGCTTTATTACGTTTTTTTGTGTCTTTTTGTTAATTTCTGTGTTCTTTTCTGTGTTTTGCTTTGTATATTTTATTGAGTTTTTTTTCTAGTTGTGGTACTAACTTAGCTGTAAGAAATTATTGTTACTAACAGTAATTATTATGGACCTTATTTGTTTCATTTTTTTTATTGTTAGAAGACTACTGATATATGTTTAGGACCTTTTTAACCCCCAACGCAAAAAGATGGGTGTTATGTCTGCCGCCTATGTGACATAAGTGTTACGTTTTGAACGTGTTTTTTTTAATAGAAAGCTAGTTTAACTGGATTGGTTCGATAATCCGAAGATTATCAGAACTTTTGCTTTTTGGGATCTCAGCTGTAAAATGGAAATTTCTTACGATTTTTTATGTCTCGGAGGCTTTTCATTTTTTATTTTTTGAATAGTTTAATTTCATGAGAGAGTACCTACAGTTTTAAATAGAAGTTTTATTTGTATAGTGTTATCCGAACATTTCTGGAAAATTCCATGTTTTCCTGTAGATGGATCTAACGGCGCTTTAGTCGTTATGTGTATCATCTCACTAATTTCGACCCTGACGTGACAGAGCCCGGTAGCACAAATGGTAGTGCATCCTCGTATCAAGAGGAAGTTTGCGGGTTCAAGTCTCGTCTAGGCTTGAACATTTTTGAGATGGTTTTAAAATCTTACAAAAGATTATTTCAAATAATCTTAGTAAAATTATGTTATATAATCTTAAATAACGTTTAAAAGTACTTTTTCAACTCCCTAAGGCATACAGGGGAAAATGAGTGCCTGTAACATCACAGGACCCATACCCTTCAAATCTAAGCTCTACAATTCTACTTGGCGGCAGAAATAGGTACAAAAGTAGTACCTACTTTCCCGGACAAACATGGGACTAACTCGTTGTTTTGACTTGAGTAGCAATTCATTTTGACATCAAAGTTAGCTTGTTCAGCTCATGAATAAATAGCCGTGGCCGCGACAATTACATCCATTTCATCTAACACGGCTATCTTCTGTGTTATCTTTAGCTTTATTTGAATAATTCACCAATAAAGTTAATTCTCTCACGGTACATTAATGTCGAATTAATCGTATATCAATAGTGTTGCTGGTTATATGTTTAGTTGTGTTTCACACAGAGTAATGGGTTGCGAGCTTAATGTAGAGAAAAGCGTTTTATGAGACGTTTGTGTTGACCCTGTGTTTTTTATACTACCTGGAGATGGATATATGCCTTTGCATGTATGGAACAAGCATAATTATGGCCCACCTGATGTTAAGTGGTAACCATCGCCTGTATTAAAGAATTACCTACTTCGTAGGCCACACACCCTAGAAACGTGCCCCACCCTGCGTCCATAAACTTAAGGCATACAGGTGTACAGCCTCATGTGTCTGTAATTTCACCGGAAAGCATACCCTTCAAACCAAAATACAGCAATGCTGCATGGTGGCAGAAATAGGTGTGGTAGTGTTACTTCCCTGGGCTAGCCCTTTCACTGGAAACTTTTGTACACTTAAGTAGTATGTATGTTGTTTGAATGTTTGAAAATTTAAATAAAAACGTGTAGAAAGCTAACTTAGCTAAGATCAGATATGGAGCAATATAGTTTAAATAAATAAAAAAAGACGATAATTTTTAAAAAGTTTAATTTACAAAATTATGGATTTACACCGTAACACACATTTATAAAAATCAATATATATTATTGATGGCAAGGCTGCTTTTTACGCTGACTAAATTGTGTAAAAACGAACGCTCTTATTTTGTTCGTACTAAAGATCAAATTAGAATGACATTAAAAGTGACATTTCTAAGTTTAAGTATTTTAAAATAAGAAGGCGTGTTTGCGGGCTAGTTTTAGTCAACACCAATTTGATTGATCACTAAAACTAGCCCGCAAACATGCCATCATAGCAAAAATAACTTAATTTTAGAAATGTCACTTTAAATTTCCTTCTGATTTGATCTTTACTGTGAACAAAATAAGACCGTTCGTATTTTACACAATTTTTAGTTACTCAGCGTAAACAACAGAATCTCCAGGATTATCTCTTTTTTTAATTAATCTTTGAAACTTAAGGGACGTCAAACTAGGAACTGACAAGTGTCGAAGTTAGGTGAAAAGTTTAATTTGACTCAATAAATTCGAGAGGAGGTAGACCTAATAATAATAATAAATATAAATATTGCTGGATATGTCACACAACGCCAGCTAGCCCCAAACTAAGCCGAGCTTGTACTATGGGAACCAGTTTTTTTTTTCTGAAGGACTAACTCGCTGTTGGCCTCTGAGGCCGTGACAGCTTAACCGAACATTTGGCGAGCGCAGATGGCGCTCAGCCCAGTAAGTTATTTAGGTAACTAGCGCAAGGGCACCACTTAGGTACGAGCCTCGGCTTGGGCTGCTGCCGGGGTGGGGATAGGAGAGAAACGCCCGGGTACATGTTTGTACCTCGTATAGGCGGCGACTGAAGGGATTAGTCGACCTCGCCGGCGAGATCGGTGACACTATGGGAACCAGATAACTGATAGAATACTTATATACTTTTTTTTGCTAATACATACTTATCATATATAGAAAAACATCCAAACCCGGAACAAATATCTATAGGTCATGCAAACATTTGTTCCGCGGCGGGAATCGAACCCGCTACCTCCTGCGTCTCAGCCGCAAAAAAAACTAGGTACTCAGGGAATTACCACACGATGCCTGTAGCTATGGAAAACCGCTGGAAAGCACATTTATGAACTATGCGTGTTTCTCTATATATTTTTAGTTCGTATTAAAAAAAATCATATAATACTAATAGTTATCTGGTTTCCGAAGTTCAAGCTTTGCGTAGTTTGGGGCATAATAGTGCTGTGTAAAATATCCAGCATTATTTATTTATTATAATATAAGTACTGTGATTACATCGAATTCGATTTTTGATCAGCATTTTTTTTAATTAAGGCTAGCGTTTGACCACGATCTCGCCTGATGGTAAGCGATGATGTAGTCTACGATGGTACACGCTTACCTAGAAGAAACCTATTCACTCGCGACTTGAAGACCCCTAGGTTGTACTTATCAGTTAAAGCTGCCAAGGCGTGTAAGAGGCCATAGTGATTATGAATTAGTAGAATAAATCCGGTTCAAGATCTTCATTATATTAGCCATACGACATTTACTGTTGAACAAAGGCCTCCCCATAGATTTTCTGAGCGACCGATCTTGTTTGACCAACGGTGGAACTAAAGTGTGATGTTCAATGAAAGACGGACTACCGCAAACTGATTTATTGTAGGTAGTCACATAGACAATGTGAGTGTAGCAAATAATGCTACCCTCAAAATCGCTAGGACGTTACATTTTCATCCTCTTAAATACAAAGACAGCTCATGTTAAAAGAATTACTTATATAATCTTAAACTCACTTATAACAATAATAGTTAGTTAGGTGTCCGGCCATTGTACTAAATCTATTTGTAAAAATTATGTTTTGTATTTTATTTTGGTGTGCATTAAAGAGTTATCTTGTCTTATATTTATTACAAGCTCTACAATCGGTCTACGCTGATGATGAAGAGAGTCGCTCCGCTCATCACCACATCACAACGGGGTCAAAAGCCATCGGATGCGCCGTCAAAAACATTATTTTATCTCAATTGTTATCTAGTCACGTGACAGACCTAATGCCTTCAAAGATATATTACTGTATCGATATCAATTTATGTGTTGTTGATGATTTATTGAAGAAAACGGGCTTGCGTCACGTTTATTAATTCTTAGTTAATTCGAATAATGTTCGAAACTGTAAGTTAAATTTTTGTTTGGATGTTTATTTATTTGTTTGTTTGTTTGTTACTCAATCACGTCGAAACGGCTGAACGGATTTTAATAAAATTTAGTATGTAGGTAGATTTTATTCTGGATTAACACATGCTACTAAATACCTGTAAATCAGGTCTCATGGGATAAAAATAGGGTGTCAAGTCAAGTTGCATCAGCGAGTTTAGCTTTATTTCTAGGATACACTCATGCAGTAGTGTAACACGTACGAAGTCGCGGGCAACAGATAGTTTGTAATAAATAAACAGTTGAATTGCCTAAGGGTTGAGAAACAAAGCTTAGATGACCACTGCTTTCGATTGATCCTCTTTCGTATTTCAGATAATAGATAAATAAATATTATATGTACGTTTTTCTATATCACCATCATCATCATATTAACCATAGGACGACCACTGCTGAGCATAGGCCTTCTTCATGGCGAGTGACCTTATACGGCCTACACCCAAAGGCTCCCACTAGATGGAGAGACAACCTGTACTACACTAAAATCCACCGAATCTACAGAATAAAATATACCTACACAAAAAATCTGTGTTGAAAATTTTATTCCATTTTCCTTCTGCGAAAAACTGATGAAACACACAGCAAATAATGCATCCATAAAATACCTAGAACTAGATAATACCCGGCCGATTCTCCGACAAAAAAGCCTGACTCGAAATAGGGTTGCCAACTAGAAGCCACGCGTGATCGCTTGTAATTGGCGTCGACTGATGGATGAGACGAACCGCTTCTCATTAGAAAAGAGCAAACTTTATTCTACACCTATATAAATCATTCTCAACCATACCACACCGAAAATAGAGTTGAATTTTTTAGTACATCAGGAATGGTGTATTTGGTAAAAGAGTAGAAACAGTTGGTAATTATTGGCAGCCCTACGAGGAAGGCAATAGGCAAGTATCTATTGCAATGTGAACCCACTTATTTAATAGGTCTCGGAATTCAATACAATTTATAAATCTTTGGATCGAAAGATTGTGCAATTTTAGGTCTTACAATGTGATAAACCATCTTATACCATTTAGCGAACGGGATTTTTTTTTATTTATTTGTTTAGTTGCTTTATTACTGTTTCTGCTTTCAGCAGATACGCACTTTATTCTCATAATTTAAAACCTTATTTTGTAATATTATATAATCAGCAAAGAATAAATGACCTGTGTGTGACTTAGGAAAATAATGTGAAATTATATGTTTTAACTCATTATCACAAAAATATTATCACCTCAAGTCTATCAAGGAGTCCCTGGCAGAATACCTACACATTATGTGGTTTTTTATTTCTATTTTGTCTCGTATAAAATAAAATCATTGTTAAAATGAATTTCTTTGTCTAGAATATATTTATTTACCGATAAGATCGCTTTTTTCTCTGTTTCTCATTTTATTATTAAAATAATTTATAGTAAATATTAAATTTAGTAGGGTAGTAGATAAGTACCGTAACATAAATGTAGGGTATATTTCAGCCAGGATTATGATGCTAGTGATAAGGTTAGTGGGGTAGGCAAAATCTTCCAACACTGATCGAAACAAACAGAACCAAACCTTATGACTCATTGACAAACATTTAATCAACATAATAAATGCAATTTTCAAATTAAGATCAATTTACACATTGTTATAGCAAATTCATTCAAAAAACACCGGTTCGTTCATATAAAGAGCGTTGAAAGGAAGCAATGCCCACTTATACGGGTAATTAGCATTTTTAGTTGGCAATACTGTGCGCGTTCGGTTGGCAATACTGATTTTGGATGGAAACAGGTGTGCCAGGAATTCACTTTCTTGTAACGCTTGGGGAAATTAATTAGTCATGTTTACTGGAAGCTGTGTGAATGAAATAAAGTGCTAATTCTATTACTTCATCCATTAGATTTTTATCTTTATGGATCCGCTACGTAAGAATGATTGAACTAGATATTTATGACCAATATCATCATTAGCATATTTAGGTACACCAAATAATATTTACCTCTAAGTAAGTATATCTCCGACGCCAGACGAAAGTCCAAGACGTCGGAACAAGGGTGGTGGAACTCAAGTGGAACTGGGCAGGACGCTTGGCTAGACGAGGTGATGGCAGGTGGAGTAAATCTTTGACCGAATGGTGGCCAAGAACAGACCTAAGAGTAAGAAGTCCAGGACGTCCGACGGCGCGGTGGGTCGACGATATAAAGAAAGTCGCGGGCAACTCCTGGATGCACAGGACCGGGAAGGGTGGCGTTTACAAAGGGAGGCCTACACCCAGCAGTGGGTATTTATGGGCTGTAGATGATGATGATGATGATGAAGTATACCTCTGCTATTTTCATTGTCGATTATATTAATCCGGCTTTATGCATCTTGTAATTACCTACCTAATTATATGTATGTATGTACTTAATTTTTTACTTGTGTGTTTCCTGTTTCGTTATATAATTTTTCTTCGCTGATAAAATCTGCAAGTAAGTAGGTATGTTTGTTCTGTATTTGTTCTGTTTTGAATAGTCTGTCCTGTGTGAGTGTCAAATAAATGTATTTTATTTCTCTCTTTCTTTTCTTTACCATAGTTACGATGAAGATATTTTTAGGTTTCAGTAGTAAAATGCCTTAAAATTGAAATTCGGCATGCTGTTAATGTTTATGACGTTAAAAAAATAATACCCCATCTTTTGGCGTCCTTGGAAACATATAAAAGTTATTATAAGTTACGTTATTATAAGACGTGCGATTCCGAACGGAAACAATTCAAATTCCGAACAAAGATTTAAATCCCGACAGCCGATTGGTCAGTGCAAAGTGACGCTCGACAAAGTGCGCTGTAATTGGTGATTGACATGTGAGCGCTTCCTGATTGGTTGCATTTCAAGGGAAATCACATGGACTTTTCAATCTGCTAGACAGGACTCTGTAGAGTCAAATTATTTTTCCTGTTTAGACAACTAGGGAAGCGTGCAAGGAGACTTTTGCCCAGCAGTGGGATCCAGCGGGCTCTTTAGATTAGATTAGACAAATAGCGTAATAATCGGAAAGTCTAATTATATTTACGCAACAACAAGGGTAGGTAGGTAAGTTTAAAATTGTTACCGTCCGCGATATTTTAAAACTTTGTTAGATACACAAAAAACTAAATCTGGGCGGTTTTGATAATTGGTTGATATTATCTTTAAAAGTAGATTTCATACGTCATAACATGTCAAAATTTAAAATTCTAATGTTAATTCTAAGTTGGGAGGAATAAAATCTGCACTGATCATAATTATTAAAATTGTTTAAGATACCCCGCACAGGGGTGTATTGTGCATTACACCCCATATAACCTGACCCAGACCATCTGAACTCTTTAAAGTAGGGGAGTAGGACTTTGGGTTGCTGACAGCAGTTTTCCAGTGTCACTCAGGTCGATGCTGACGTCATAGATGAGTTCATGCAGTCTCGTCTTCGGGCTGGCTTCGTGGGTGGGCTGGTTCGTGGGTACAAATCAGTAGCACATACTCCACTGTCTCATTATCTTGTAGGCATGCGTGCTTGACGTGTAAGCAAGCCTTTCGCGGTGCGACCGCCAGTAATGAACTAGTGTTCAACTAAGCAGGTTGTTTCAATATGTTTCATACATCTCACTGGCGAGCGACGTTGAACTCACGCATAAAAAAAATGAACGCATATTTGGGAAATTTGCCTATTTTCGACCATAAAACTGGCGAATGGATAATCCTCAAAGGGAAATTAACACAGTTGTTGAAGATAAACAGTGTGGACGATGTGAAGAAGAGTGGAATCTTGCTGCTATCTCATCGCACGGAGGACATACCGCTTGGTACTTAACCTAGCGTTTCCTATGGAGTTGGATGTGTTGAGCTACAATGACCTAGTTGAATTACTCGAAGACCATTTTAAGCCGAAAAAGTGCTCATTCGTAGACAAGGCGAAATTTTATGGCATCAGCAGAAAACGAGGCGAGACTTTGGTGAAATGGGCGGTGCAACTAAGAGGTTTGGCAACCTATTGCGACTTCGGCACCGCTCTGAAAACGAACTTGAGGGATCATTTTGTCCTCGGCTTGGGTGCAGGTCCAGAACGCGACAATAACTCATAAACTAGTGTTCAATGAAGCAGGTTGTTTCATTGTGCTTCATACATCTCAGTGCTCATAACCGCATACTATGAAAAAGCGTGGGGGAAGACTGTGCTGAAAAGAAAAACAATTGTAACCAACGTCATATTTTTATTTGTATTATTATAAAAATATCCAAAGATTGATTTATAGATTGTAAAGAAAAGTTACTCAAACTGTATTTTTAATCGCCATAAAAATTAAAAATTATATCTCCCGAAATAAATGTGTTTTATCAAGTTAAACGAACTTATATGCTAGTCGTTTTCAAATGCAGATAAAACGTTGTTTTTCTTCATAAAACTTCTCAAAGCTCAATCTAACTGATGTAAAGTAAGCAACTCTAGACATTCGCAGCTCTGCAATCAATTCTAAAACAGTTGAATCGTTATATTCAGGCTACGTAGGCATCGGGCTTTTTAAGGAAAAATAATAGGAGAGCCCTTTCCGAGGTAAGGGCAATAATCAACCACTGGACTTAAAGTTCACTGTGATGGATAACTTTGTTCCCGTCTCTCATTTGGATAATAGTGAGCTACTTTTGAATGGGCTCGTACTTGTATTGTGTAATATACTCTTTATCATCATCATCCATTGCTGAATATAGGCCACTTCGACAAATTTCCAGAGTTATATCTAATCTTATGCGGCCTGCACCCAAAAACTCAAGGGGTCCAGTCCTATGCTGCGCTTTCCAGTGGTCTCGAGAACTGTTCTGCCCCAATGGCTGTCAGTTCTTCGAGCTATGTGCCCTGCCCACTGACAGCTTTCTAATCCTCTTGGCTATGTCAGTGTCCTTAGTTTTTCTACGAATCTCTCCATTTCAACATTAGCAGTACCACCATAGCACACTGAATAACTGAGCATTCTTATGAGGTCCATAGTGTTAGACTACGTTTCTTTACATTGCCATCACTTACACTGGTAGGTAACACACTGATTAAAGACTTGTCTTCGGACAGGCGAGTCATACAGGCTTAGACCACAGAGGATAACTCGTGGTCGGCTCCCGGCAAGGTTTCTGAACGAATCCTAAGTAGTTGCGACGTTCGCCGCTTGAAGAACGGCGGCGCTAGTGGATGGGTAAGTTAACTGACGCTAGATGATTGGTTTGGGAGCTTGGAGAGTAGTTGAATCAAGCAGTCAAGGGGATTCTGGAATTTTACCAAGACAGGCCGCCATAATTATTTTAGTACCTACTCCTAGATTTGTAGATATCCTAGTTTAGCGCCAGCAACGTTGTGCCGTTTCATTGTGAAACGCCTGGAAACGCCGTACAAAGGTAACAAGCTAATAACAGTGAGAACTCGTATTTATTTGCCCAAACCCTGAAAAAAATATACCTGCGAAAAGGTATATTTTTTTTCGACCTTAGATGGCTAAGCGCGTACTTAGAAGTTTCCTGATTTTTTCAAACATAATTACGGGATTTATCACGTACCGTTTTATCGGTGTTTCGACCGAGATTTTTAAGCCTGAAATGAAAAGAGAGATGTTATAAGTTTGACGCCTTTATGTGATTATGTCTGTTTGTCTGTACCATCGTAGTTCACCATAAATGAATAAACGAATTCTGACGCGGTTTTTTTAATAGAAAGTTAGTTTAAGGGTGGTTCGAAATTACGTGAGTCACAAAATGAGCTAGTCGGGGTTTATTATTTAAATTTTACATATATCATCATCATCATCATTGTCAGCCTTTCTCATCCCACTGCTGGGCATAGGCCTCTCTTCGTTGTCGCCATTCACCTCTGTCCTGCTTTACATATATATCACACTAATATTATAAATGCGAAAGTTTGGATGTTTGTTTATTTATTTGTTTGTTTGTTACTCAATCACGACGTTATTGAACCGCTTTCGATGCAATTTGGTATGTACGTAGATTATACCCTGGATTATCACATAGAAATGTTTTTATTGGCAAACCATGCGTGCGAAGCCACGGGCGGAAGCTAGTGTGTTATATGTAATAACAGTAGCTACATTTCTAAAGGGGTGACAATCCTTGTTCAGACACGACATACGCCTAATTGAAATGTCACAATCAAATTAAACTCTCGTATCATACGGCAAAAGACAACTCATCTATCATGAAATTTTCCAGCCCAAACCAACACACCACATTAAACCTTATTTGTATTTATATAGAATAGATTTTGGTACAGTGGGTGCACTACCCTGGAGTGGTATGATGCATTATTAAATAGCTTCTGTGACCCTATTTGAGAGGCATTAGAAAGGGCATTATGTGTAATTTGCTTGTTTTAATTCAGTTTTGATTTAACAGTGTACTTGATTTATTATTTAATGGAAGACTGCGGGAATTTGAGGGAGTGAGATGAATGATTTTAATTAAGCTATGTCATTTTAACATATCAGTATGCTCCTTAGCTTTTCAAAGCGGCTTGCACCTAATAGCTCACAGTAATTTTTATAGAATGTGTAATATGAAGGATGGATTTACATATTCTTATATATAAAAATAATATAAAGTTTTGATTCTAATATCTAATATACTAATTAAAGATACTAAAATATAGTATACAATATAGCAATAATCCATTGAAAGACTGTGAGCCTTCTTATGCTATCTCATAATTAGTTTGATTGTTAGATATCTGATGTAATAATAAGTTTCGCCTATAAGATTCCACAGCGAACGGTTTTAAGCGACCTCCAGCCATCAACCTTCTGTGAACACTACAATAGCATTTAAGAGGTAGGCTGACTTGGCTAAGAGGATGGCCTACTCTAAAATGCAAAACCAAATTTACGAACAATTTATCTTTTTACCTAGGACCGTTTATATACAATAAAATTAACAAATGTATTAATATTGAAAAGGTATCACGTTATCCGTGCAAACAAAAAAATTATAACTTTTTTAAACTACTCGATTACAAAGGTACAGAAGAAGGTCAGTGATATCCATATTAGAAAAAAAAACAATGGAAAAAGATAAAAAATAACTAATAAATAAGAAATAAAAAATGCACAAATCTACATTATAATTGAAGTTAAATAAAAAATTAAGAAAACCTCCTCGACGCGCGACGCGACCTCCGTGGTGCAGTGGGCGAATAGCCGCCTGAGACGCAGGAGTTAGCGGGTTCGATCCCCGCTGCGGAACAAATGTTTGCATGATCTACAGATATTTGTTCCGGGTCTGGTATATATTATAAGTATGTATTTACAAAAAAAATGTATATAAGTATTCTATCAGTTATCTGGTTCCCATAGTACAAGCTCTGCTTAATTTGGGGCTAGATAGCGCTGTGTGAAATGTCCAGCAATATTTATTTATTTATAAAAAAATACACACCGACAGAAGATAATTTCAGATTTAGACACTATTTAGATTTTTAGGTACATAACAAGATAAATATTCTATAGTATTCGTTAAAATTTAAGCATTTCACAACTAGTAGTAATTATACGTATACTATAACAGATATTCTAGTAAACGTAATATATAAATACTGATTAGTAGATTTATAAGATTTTAACATACATCGTTATTCTAACTAAAAAATCAAATTCTTAAGGCGTGGTAGTTTGAAGGGTGATGACTTTTAGGTTTTTCTTAACAACTGTATCTCTACTGAAATGTAAAATATGCACAAAAAGAACATATTTGTGAAAACTAGTACGGAGGGTAGTCACTTGACTATGTATTCATCATAACAGCAAACTTATGTTACACTAGGAAACATGCATGTTTATAGTTTAAGTCTAAATTTTAAGTTTGTTAACTTACTTATTTAAAAAAAATACTTTACTTTAAAAAACAAAAATTATGTCCTAAGCAATACAGGAACGGCATCCTTTACCGCTAACATTCTTGCCACCAAGCGCTCTATAAACTATCTTCAATTAAATGTTAACATCGTTTCCACATACCAGGTAAAACATATTAACAATCACTTTAAAAACTTGAAATGAAAAATCTATTGCACCTGTCAAAACTCCAATAAAAACCCCATTGCAACCCCACCCCTATGATCGTACGTTTGTCAAAACATACACACAGGGTTAACCCTTCATATCAATTAATCGGCTCAATTTATGAATTATTGCGAACAACCCTTAACCCCTAGAATATACAATGATGGGTGCATAATGGATGATGAAATACTAGATACATTTCGTTTAAATAAACATTTAATTTTGTAGCAATGCCCAAGAGCAATGTAAGTGATATTGTTACCTTATTTTAATGTTTTTATTTTAGTTTTCGGGACATTCCCGCGTCGTAGTGATCTAGAACATGTGATTGTTATACTGCTATACTGTTTTAAATAAAACAGATTAACCATCAAGTGATCTGATCTGATGACCTGAAATCCTGAAATCCATAAATACCAGAAATGAGGAGATCCGTCGACAAACTAAGGTCATAGGCACATGCATAGAGAATAGAATAAAATAGAAAACGCTTTATTGTACACCACACTTAAATTAACAAATCATATTGTTACGAGCTGAGGATAAAATAATGAGAATCGATCTAACCCAAAATAATACTTTTATTCAACACCAAAACGATGAATACACGAACTTGGTCACACGTAATCACAACACACTAATTCACACCACTGTTACACCACTTAAAGTCACCGAAATGTTCGCACGTATAGCAAAATCCAGACAGACTGTCCGGCCATCTCTCTGGCCTATTTATATCGCGCACATTTCACTACACTGGAACGATCTCGATCGCTCCAGGAAAGGGTCGGTGTTTCGACAGAATGACCACTCCTCATTCTGCGCAACTACAGGTAAACGCCTATGCAGGTATATTCCATACAAAGTATTACGTATTCCTGACACAGTAGGTAAGACGAGCGCCTTCGAGAAATTTCGAATATTTCTTATTGTGTAACAGCGTAACAATATTTAAATCAAAGAACGTAACTCATCATACTTCTTCATACCAAAGTAGACTGTAACTCTGTGAAAATAGGGTTTTTAATCGAATGGAAGAGCGCGAATACGACACGCGATAGTACAATTGGCGGTCTTATCGCTAAAAGCGATCTCTTCCAGACAACCTTTGGATGGACTGGATTTTACGAGAACGTTAAAGGACAGTAGCTTTGTAACTTAAGCTTTTTATTTAACTGTGTACTTACATAAGCGAAACAAAATAAATAGATACCAGGGTAGGTAATATTAATATAAATGTAATATATAAACGTCAAAGTCAAATATTTTTATTCATTAAAATCACAAGGATCACTTTGAAACGTCAATTTTACTGCCTGTTCCTTCGCGACCAAGCCAGGAAAGAAAGGCAAGAAACAAGGCTGGTTGTTTTTTTTAATGATCCTTTTACAATACATAATACAGAAAATAAATTACGTCTAAATTGTAACATTTTGAACGAGTTGGAGCAATTTCAATCCCAAGGCTCTCTTATGCATTCTATAATATTAAAATACTAATAATAAATGAAATACAATTATGAAACAGCTGTAATACAAACAATAACAACGACAGATATAATAACAAAATAAGATGACTCAGCTCTCTGATGCAGACAAATAGTGCTTAAACAATAGCGTTTTAAAGATGAAATAAGGAAGAGAGTTCCATAAACGGATAGCTTGTACAGTAAAGGAGTTGTCATAGAAGTTAGAAAAGAGTGGATAGGAGTGCATAGCCGCAGAGAATTAGCAAACTGAAGTGGCAGTGGGCGGCCGTTGGAACTGAAAAGCGTAGCATAGGACGCCCCCCCCCCCCTATGTTTAGTCACTCTGGAAATCTATGGGGAGATCTATGTTCATCGGTAGATCTCCTGAGGTATGATGACTTACCCTATATGTAGGTATGAGTCCTGAGGACTTACGCTTTAGCGTAAGTCCCAGACGGAGATGGCGGGAAGAACTCGATGCGTATATACGAACTGATCGACAGTAACCCTCAACCGTGATGAATGAAAGAAGGGAGACATTTGCCCAGCAGTAAGATCCAGTGAGTTCCTTAGATTAGATTAGATAACTCGTAAAATACGTTTTGTATTGCCTAACGTCTTTATAAAGTCTGACCGGTATCTTGAAAATCATCAAGCTATATCCGAGGCCTTTTGGCGACCTGCATCATCGCTTACCATCAGGCGAGATTGTAGTCAAACGCTAGCCTTTTTAATAAAAAAACACCTAAAAACTGTGCTAGAAACTTATAAAATCAGAAATAGGTCAGTAAATCATTTATTTTGATATAATACCTTACTTAAAAGCTGGTTACACACTATTAAATAACGCAACGCCAATTAAAAACGAAAGTTCTGGTTGTCTTCCCGCTGCCTCAGAAATGTTGTTTAAATTAAATTAAACATTTTTTTCACGTCATAAGAAACCTCTTTGTAGCATTTAAACACTGTCTCTCAAGATAAACAGTAAACACCATCCGATGCCGACAAGATAAGCCTCTGAATAATCGTTTCATTTATAAATTGCCGTTTATAAACCTAAAGATGTAAAGGTAATGTTTAATAAATAAACACCGATCTCAGATCGAATCTGTTACAAAAAATGATCATTACAGACACTGTACGGTTGGTTTAACCAAAAACAATGTGACTTGATGTATGATTTATAGAGCTGTTAATACCACTATGTTTACTACAATTAAACTCGTTAACATTGCAGGTTATGTATTCAAAGGTTAATATTCATTAAATATTCAACGCTCTCAGATTGAGATGTTTCAAATTGATCCTTTCCATTGCTCCTTAGTCCATTGGCGCAGGAACCCAAAGTGAGTCTTGGCTTCCGATATGACAGCTCTCCACTTTCCTCTGTCCATTGCCATCTCTTGCCAGTCGTCGGCTCTAAGGTCGCGCAGGTCAGCCTCCATCATATCGCTTCAGCGATACTTGGGACGACCAACTAGTCAGCGGCCAGTCGGTCGGCCCAAGTATGCTCTCTTGACGCTTCGACCTTCACCCATTCGCAGTAGATGGCCAAGCCAGCTGGTTCGGTGTGACTTGTATTCTCCTATGATGTTTGGCTCGGCCACAAAATCTTCTATTTCGGCGTTTTTACGGACCCTTTCCATTGCAATCAATAAATTGGTTGGGTGTGAAATCGCAATACAGAATATTTCTGAAAAAACTAAGTGTAATAGATGAATATATCTGTACCGCAAGTGATTTGTAATATCATGATGAGATAAATACATTTCAATATGGGATATAAGGTCATCTCGGTAAGATAGTGGTTAAGCGTGTGAATATGATAATGTTACGAGCTGAGGGTTCGGGATAAAATAATGGGAATCGATCCAACCAAAATAACACTTTTATTCAGCACTAAACGATGAATACACGAACTTGGTCACACGTATCACAACACACTAATTCACACCACTGGTGCACCACTTAAAGTCACCGAAATGTTCGCACGTAAAGCTTAATCCAGACTGACTCGCGAGACCCTTCTCCACGTCAGTCCTCCAGGGCCTCGCTGAGACTCACTCAGACTGATTGTTCGGCCATCTCTCCGGCCTATTTATATCGCACACATTTCGATTGTTCGAGAACGATGTCGATCCTTCCAGGAAAGGGTCGGTCCCTCGACACAATGGCCACTCCCCATTCTGCGAAACCACAAACAATAGCAACAATAACACAGCAACACAAAAGCGTTCGAGAAGGTTCGATTATTACTCATTGTTTAACAGCCTCGGCGTAACACTGCCCCCTCCTAAAACATGCTCGTCCCGAGCATTCTTAGCCCCATATCGCGGCAGCCGATCAATACGAACAATTTTAGGCGCACCTCGCGCTGAAGATGTAGCAACTAGAGGAGCCACATTGCCGTCTCCAGTACTTCAGGACACCCAGAGTCCCTTTCTCATCAGCGATCCCAATTCTAGCCTCCAAAACACGGCTCTCATGATTTCTATCTGTTCTTTCACTTCCTGGAATTCCTTTCCAGATGAACCGAACGATTCCCTCATCAGTCGAGCACGCTCTTATAGCCAACGTCGCTGATCTTCCTGTTGACGACGCTGCTCTTCTTTATCCTGACGTCGCTGTTCCTCTTGCAACCGAGTCTGCTCCACCTGTTCATGTCGCCGTTCCTTCTGCAACCGAGCCTGCTCTTCCTGCTGACGACGCTTCTTAATGCTGACGGCGTTGTTCCTCCTGCAACCGAGCCGGCTCTTCCTGTTGACGACGCTTCTCTTCTTTATGCTGACGGCGTTCTTCCTCCTGCAACTGAGCCTGCTCTTCCTGTTGACGACGCTGCTCTTCTTTATCCTGACAACGCTGTTCTTCTTGACGACAAAGCATTGCCATAATAGCAGCAAGATCGCCTGTCATAGGAGCTTGCCCCACGGATGATGATGATGGTGCTCCAAATGATTCGGCGGCGGCTGATTCCATCTCCATCGGCTGATGACTCTGCCGAGCTTCTTGAACCGGAGACTCCCCAAACCGCCTTTCATCCATTTCCTGTTGTCGTTGACCTCTCGTCCTGACACCGTCCAAATCCTTTGGTAGAACCGGCATTATTTTATCCCACTTCTGACACCAAATTGTTACGAGCTGAGGGTTCGGGATAAAATAATGGGAATCGATCCAACCAAAATAACACTTTTATTCAGCACTAAACGATGAATACACGAACTTGGTCATACGTATCACAACACACTAATTCACACCACTGGTGCACCACTTAAAGTCACCGAAATGTTCGCACGTATAGCTTAATCCAGACTGACTCGCGAGACCCTTCTCCACGTCAGTCCTCCAGGGCCTCGCTGAGACTCACTCAGACTGATTGTCCGGCCATCTCTCCGGCCTATTTATATCGCACACATTTCGATTGTTCGAGAACGATGTCGATCTTTCCAGGAAAGGGTCGGTCCCTCGACACAATGGCCACTCCCCATTCTGCGAAACCACAAACAATAGCAGCAATAACACAGCAACACAAAAGCGTTCGAGAAGGTTCGATTATTACTCATTGTTTAACAGCCTCGGCGTAACAATAATAAAAAAGTGGCACTCCGGGAGTGCCGACAGAAGTGAAAACTTAAACAATTATGAGATATTTGTATACAGAGGTGTCGGTAATGGTAACAGTGTCGCGAGTTCAATGGTTTTTTCCCTTCTCAAAAATGCCCAACGCGCTTAAAGAAGTTTTCACTTCAAAAATATATTGTGAAAATTACGATGGCTTATTAGCCACCGATGCAGAATAAAACTTAAATAACATGATGTCCTCCTGATCGTTTTCTATTATGGCGAACCCTTTACACACGAGTTATTGCCTATCATGAGCTCATTATGGCTGGCCAAACCGAATTTGGTTTTGAATACCCTGTCGCATGAGGAACAGTAAAGTTGACCGGCACTATTGTATGTGTACAGACGTTTCGTTTGGATTTTGCTCTGCAGGCGTTTCTTGTCAAGGGTCGCTAGGCGAGCGTCTTCGAACGATTGTACGCTCTTGTGAATGGTAGAACGCCATTCGGGTCGTTTAGCAGCGAGCCCTTCCCAGCTGTTTTGATCGATTCCGCAGGCAGTTAGGTGTCGTTTAAGGACGTATTTGTAGCGAAGGTATTGTCCACCTGGTTTACGTTTGCCGTCAGCCAGCTCCGAATACTCGTAGAAGACCGCTTTCGGCAGCCTATGATCGTTCATACGATGTACATGGCCACACCACCTTAGCTGGGTTTTTGTTTGCAGAACTTCCATGCCTGTCATTTTATATCTGCGTAGGACCTCATTATTAGTAATTTGGTCTTACCACTTTATTCCCAAAATATTGCGAATACATTGCATATGAAATGAATCCAGCTTTTTTACCTCGGTTTTATAGAGACACCAAGAATTAGCAGCATACAGAAGAATGGGTAGAACAAGGGCTTAGTAGACGTGGAACTTCGTCTGTAGCTTTATATCATGTGATCTCCACAAGCTATCGTTCAAGCACCCAAAAGTAGCTGCTGCTTTAGCGATACGAGCCGGTATCTCAGATGCTAGGGTGTTATCGTTTCTGATGAGACTACCCAAGTATTTGAAACAATTGACTTCCTCGAGAGGCTTACCATCTAGGTTAGCATTAAAAAACATGAAGGTGGTATTAACATCTCCAAAGCAATCCATCAGCTGCTCAGTCGACCAAACTCGCGAATGCCTAAAATGTTTTTGTTCAGATTCATGGAAAATTAATTACCGTCTTTACCAGTTCGTACGTGGACATATTTCAGAAGATTTAGATAGGTGTTTTTAATGGCTTCTGTTAGTGATAGAGCCGACGAAATGTCCATAGGAAATGTATTTTTCTAGTTTGATAACATAATTAAGTTATTTAAGTATGAGATTAGATCTTGTTAATTCAAATATGCGTCATTATAGGTGTTTTGATAAAAGGAATTTTAGTTTCAATAAAATGTTACTGGCCAAGTTGCATTGTTTATAAACAAAAAGTAAAAGGCCCAGTTATAATGTATATGCTAGATAATGTTATTAATAGCTATGGAGGCATTATCGTGTTATACAGGATGTTTGGCGTATGGACTGACAGTATTTTTTATACGGTTGGAGTTAAAGTCAAAATATTTTATTCATTAAAATCACAAGGATCACTTTGAAACGTCAATTTGTCTGTCTGTTTTTGCGAGCAAGCCAGGAATGAAAAGCAAGAAACAAGTCAGGTTGTTTTTTTTTAATAATCCTTTTATGATCCTTGCGGTCGGAGCGATCATGCACTAGTTTTCACCGATAGACTCTATCTCCTAAGTATCACGGTTCTTCAACCATGTACTTTTCAATTTCTTTGAAATAATTAGTATTATACAATTATTGTTTTACTAGCAGTTGCCCTGATCCACTCGCGAGATCTCAGTTCGGGGCAAACCACTATTATTTCTAATTCAATTCATTTATTCAATTTTCAGATGTCAAAGATCCATATTTGTTAGTAAAAAACTTAATTCAATCATGTCACATGGGTTAGTACAACATTATGCACAATTAAACAAATAAAATTGAAATATTATTAATATAAGTTTAAGTTAAAGTCCCTCACTCAAGTCCTGAGCCAATAGTCTAATAAAGACTATTCGATCAGAACCCGATTGAAGGACTTCATAATCGGCGAGTCGTATTGTCAGCTATGATCTGCAGGACGGTGTCGGTGCTGCCTCGCACTCTGAGCGGTGAGGCAGTGTTTTTGCGGATAATGTGCTGGCCATTCAAACAATTAATGTAAGTTTAAAGGTAAGTCTCTATAGGTGTGTTGTTGAGCCTATCAACACACCAACTTATGCAAGTACAAACTTGTGCAATCCAGACTTATTTATAAACCTAGATATTACGCAGCTATTATCCAAGACAGAAGCTAACACCATCCGCGACTTGTTCTAGTCTAAATAATAAATAATACCAGTTACATAACAGGTTTCATTAAGGCGGTACTAAATCAGCTACCTGAGATGCGCTGGCGCAATGCAACATTATGATGTACAGATGGAGGAAAAGTGCTGGTTTATATATAGGAATTAGAAACTTTGCAACTACTTTTTAGGAACGTGGGAATCAATCAATGCTTAAACCGGAACGTCTACTTAAAGTAGCTATAATACATTGCAAGGATTACTTCAAACTGCATACATAGAAACTTGAGAGTCAGTCACAACATATTATGTAATTATTATACTTTTGTAAGTTAACTGTCTATATTTCCTACTAACCGCTAACATCGTTACTAAATGCACTATTATTTAAAATTTTATGACTGCTTTATAATATAACTAGCTGTTACCCGCGACTTCGTACACGTTACACTCCTAAATGTCTAGGAAATAAAACTAAACTCGCTGTTGCAACTTGACTTGATACCCCATTTTTATCCCATGGGACCTGATTTATGGGATAAAAGGTAGCCTATGTGGTAGTCCAGGTTATAATCTGCGTATACATATACCAAATTTCATCGATATTGATTCAGCCGTTACGACGTGATTGAGTAACAAACAACTAAATAAACAAACATCCAAGCTGTTGCCAGCGGCTTTGCCCGCGTTGTTCCTGGGGGTGCAAAAATAGATATAGAAACTTTGACATCCCATTTTTATCCCATGGAAACTGATTTATGGGATGAAAAGTAGCCTATGCAGTAATATAGGTTATAATCTACGTTTATAGCAAATTTCATCAAAATCGCTTCAGCCGTTTCGACGTGATTGAGTGACAAACAAACATCCAAACTTTCGCATTTATAATATTAGTTATTGTGATGATGCCAAATTCCACAAATAATTGCAGTTAATTTCACTAATTGTTTGTATCAGCTATAAAGCGGCCCGTGATAAAAAAAACGTTCCTCCATATATTTCCAGAGCATTTTGTAGGAGACAGTTCAGTGCGTCGCTACACAAATTGATAGCATTAAAATTTACTTCGACCATAAAAATACATTTCGTATTTATCGTAAATACCTGATTATTAATTAATTACTTATCAAAATGTAAACTCCTTAACAGATTCTTGACTCTCAGTCTCAGTAAATTGTTTCAAGACCCTTTTAAGAGCAAACTTCCGTTACAGCCTCAATTATTTCGTCTTAAATATTCCCTCTGTGGTTTCAAAAGTACTCAAACTCATTATTGTAATTAGTTAAAACGAACACTTTCGTGATCTCGATTTTGAGTAAAAGTTGTTTGTGAGACTTTCGGCAACTTCTAATGTTGTGGAGAATGTTTCGTAATCTGCCGTTTCTTTTCGGAAAGTCTATGGTTGTTTTTAATAGGAAAGCCATTTTACAATTCTGAAAAATATTGGGAACGAATATTAACGCATCTAAAAGTGAGTGCTTTTCTAACATTTAATTAGTAAGTAATCATTTTAAAAATTCATGACTTTTGCACCTACTCGTATGTGATCGGATTGTGAGTGGAAACAATGAAGCCACCGGGGGTCCACCTGGACCACTTTGGAAATCAATAATCTACGGGAATCTTAATTTAACCCGACAAATTAAAATATAGTTTAAAATTTGTTCTCAAAGTTTATTCATGAAAGAATCACTCCAAATAAAAAAATACTTCTCAAAAAAACTACTAGTTATACTCGTATTATCAAATTTTAAAGAAAATCCACTAAGTTTAGGTGATTAATACGATATAAAACTTACTGCCTACTCTTGCAATCAACATCCAATCCTGTTTTGGAGTTGATTATTGCATGAATAAACTTTGAGAATAAATTTTAAACTATATTTTCATTTATCGGGTTAAATTAAGATTCCCGTAGATTATTGATTTCCAATGTGGTCCAGATGGACCCCCGGGGTCCACGGGAGACTCGACGGGGGTCTACGTCGACTTGACAAAAAAAATGGGGGTTCACAATTCGTAAGCGGGGGTCCACGAAAATGTATCTGGTTTCGATAGCGAAGAACCAAAATGTTGGCTTGACCTCACCTATCAATGTAGGCAGTTAATATTTTAAGAAGCTCAGCGACTGTTACTTGTAAAAACTTGCATCGAAAACTGTTAATTCGTGGTTGGAACTCAGCCACAACGCAAATTTCCATAGTTTTTCCCTTTCTTACCCAGACGTTTCGACTGTGTTGCAATGCAATTTAACAGCTTGAAAATTATATTTTTTACTATGATTTTTTTTCATCGAGCTTAATTCAAGTTCTGCATAGATCATCATATAGCTTGAATCTTGACGTTGCTAGGGATATTTCTGTTAAAGCTAACCCTCCATTTGTTTTTGCAATCCCTACAGCTCTAATCATTTTAGCTATTTGTGTAGCACGGTAGAAAATGGTAATTAAAAGAATATATCCTAGCTACTATGAGTGTACCGCGGGCGTTCTCAGGTACCAGTCCTGGTGTGCTCCATCATGCCTCTTCATTATAAGAATGTCTTGTAATAAAACCTACGACGAAGCTAGTTTGTTTCTCATTGATGTTATCGTTGAAAATAACTTTTAATTTGTTTTTGAGAATGTATAAAGTAAGCATTCTTGTTACTTCAATTCTACGTTCTCTAAGATTAATCACACTAATATTGTAAAATGTGAAAGTTTGGATGTTTGTTTGTTTGTTACTCAATCACGTCGTAATGGCTTAACCGATTTTCATGAAATTTGGTTTGTTAATAGATATGACCTTGATTCAAACAAAGACTAATTTTTATTGACCCACAACGCGTGCGAAGCCGCAGACAGAAGCTAATATAATCTATATCAGTATTTTGTAAACTTCCGCGATCACTAATTATTGTAAATAATTACTGATTTGAACGGGTATTAAAAAAAAATAAAAAAATAAATAAAAGGGCATTTATTTACACACACACACCTCTTATGCTAACAGAAGTTGGTAGGTACAATAAGTACTAAATAAAGCTAGGTAAGTTTAATAGTAGGCCTAATTCTAAGTAACATTAGTACATTATCGTAGGTAGCACTAAGGTAGAGGGTGGTGGTAAAAAGGTCGAGGGCTCAGCTACGCTGGTTTTCAGCCTCGCCTTAGCAGAAACATCTGCTGCTGCGTATGTACCTTTTTTCTCCGTCTGCCCGCGACCACGGCTGTTGAAGAATAAAAAAAGGTTCGGGATAAATATCCGTTTAAAATCAGTAATTATTATCATTACGCTATACCTTCAAGTTTTTTTTTAATTTCAACGAATTGGAGATGGGACAAGCATATGCCCCACCTGATGTTAAGTAGTAACCATTGCTTATAACCGAGTACTACTTATGTTGGTGCCACCCACCATTATTCCTTATTACTAAAAGCAAGGCCGACAGTTGCATAATAATACAGAAACAATACCTTATAGTACGTAATCTAAGTGGCATCTGCCATAAAATTCGGAACATTTTCTCCATTTTCTCCATTTTCTCCAAAGAATCCGACTATTTTTGACCGATTTCAAAAAACGGAATTAAGAACTATTAAATTTTTTTTTCAATGTTTGTTACCTCATAACTCCATCATTTATCAACTGATATGAAAAAATCTTTTTTTATTTGAAAGGATTTACTTTCAGATTGATCCCATAGAAATGTCATCAAAATTGGTTAAGTAGTTTCGTTAAGTCAGTTATATTTTTGTTAAAAAGTTACTTATTTGATCAGATACTGTTGTAGTCAGCCAAGTGGTGGCAACTGTTTGTAATTTACCGTTTCAGCTTTTAGGCTGGCTTTCACAACGATCCCTAAACCTATTTAGCGCCTATACATGTTTAAATTTGACGTATTTGTATGATTTGACAACTCCTAAAATTATATTTAGCCACTAAATACATTTAGGAATCGTAGCGCAAGTCGCGCTTAATTATTTAAAATTCGTTCTTGAAAAATATACACTAAATAAAACATATACATTAAACACTACTAAATAAAGGACAGACCACTATTTAATGAAGCCATGTAAATATTAACCTCAATTACAGATATTTTGACTAATACCGGGTGCGGTAAATATTTGCATTCAAATAGTTGATGGAAATAAATCATGCAGGGCAGTAATCTGCGGCCATTTTGACGCACAGCACCATCTGTGTCAACTAAATGAGTTATTATGCCCAGGGTTGGTGGCGGAAGGGTTTACAAAATTCAAACAAAAAAAAAACAATTTTGGTTTTGCAACAGTAAAAAAAGTTGAGAAACAACGAACCCTTTATTTTGTAATCAAAATTACCCCAAGTTCTTTGTTTAATTAAGTATTATTTTATTATTGTTCCAACATAAGTTTAAATCACATTATTTTTTTCCTTTAGATTACATTAAATTAGATTTGATAATTTCTTAGAGAGTTAAAAAATCCAAACAAAAATTTCGAAAACCTGAACTTTTTCTTACTTCATATTATTCTAATTCGCCAACCCTATATATGAAATGTAATATGATTTATACGACAACCCCTTAGAAGATTAACCTCCAGGGTCCGAGGTCATAGACACTTGTAATATATTATTTTTCGTTATGGTCCATCAGGATGTCGTTTTCGTGTTTTGATTTATGATTTTTGATAGTTTATGCACGTAGTAAGAAAAGATTTAAATACGATGCATATTGATGTGAGTATGTAATGATATTATTTTATAATTATGCGAAACATAACTCTAAAACTATTTCATATATGTAGATAACTAAGGGCCCTTGTACACTCTAAGAAATTTCACCGTGTCTGCGGCAGATAGGACAAATTCATCATGTATAGGACTAGAATTTAGTCTGATCTGGCCCCGAAAATTTGTCGTGTCTGCTCCAGACAAGATAAATAGCAACGTGTAAACGATGAGATTTTTTTCGGGTAGTCGTGCTTAGAGTATCTTAGGGTGCACTAGTCAAGTTTGACAACACAAAACATTACTACACCTCACGTACTCCGCCCCTCCTTTTTCCACCGCAATAACACAGAGAGCGACGTGTTTAGCGAGACAAGATTTTTTTCTTGGTTAGCGCCGGAGCTATGTACAATGACGGAATGAAAAGTTTCGTCAATTTTCAAATTGATTCTTTCAACGTATCGCGAGTACATACCTATTACCTTTTGAAACTATGCTACAGAAAAGACTGAGTTAGAGAAAGTAATGTTTAACTGTTCGTTAATAAAGTTCAAAATTATTCAGATCAAAGTTGTTTGACTATTTATCTTGTCAAAAAGAATTAATTGATTCTTGCATTATTGGTGCAAGCGAAAACCGACTCTAAGGTGACGAATCTTTTCATTCCGTCACTGTACACAGTTCGTGTGTAGATACGACGATTCTTGCGTAGACCCGGCGACTTTTCTTAGCGTGTATAAGTAGCCTAACTATCGATAACTATTCTTAACCATCATCATACTTACTTTAAATTGGAAAATGTGATAATTTTTTGTATAGTTTTTAACTAGCAAAATTATGTTGTTCGTTTGTCTAGGTAAAGTTCTAACGAAACACCTAATGTATTTAAACTACGTAGTATTTTAACCCGTGGTAATACATTAATACTAGTGGTTCACCCCGAATTGAGATCTCGCGTGTCTCATCAGCTTGCTGAACCCGCGCGCCGAAAAAAAATGGCCTATTCGCCGGCGCTAAATCTGTGTATGGCGGTACGGGCGCGCGGGTAGACATCTGGTTTTTAATATCCACTTATGACACACTTATTGGAATTTAGCTGTGTACATGTGTGTATTTTCTATTCAAGTTGAATTAGCGCTTCGAATGACATATAAAGTTTGTATAAGGGTGATGGCATATTCGAAATATTACATTCATAACCAAAAATTACGAAAAAAATAACACCACGAAGTATTAATATGTTTTTTTTTAAATGAGAGGATAAATTAAGTTTTATATGTTTAATAAATGTTATTAAATTTAATCTGAAGGACAACAAAACAAAACAAAACATTCCCTGGTCCAAAAATATTGATTTACAAGCTTTTTAAAAAAAAATTGTTTGAGCGGGATTTTTTGCTGACACATATTGATTTATTTCTAAGCAAATCTGACATGTATAAATATAATATTAGTATTAAAAAATAGCTTATTTCAGTCCAAAAGCCAATATCTAAGTGTGATAATGTCAAAACAAACGAATCACATCAAAATATGAGATACCACGGTAACAAATTCTTAGAAGTTGACTTTACGACTCCTATAATGTTTTGTTTAGCAAAATTTTAATGTACAAAGCAACTTTCCGAGATTATAATCCAACAAAACACACAAACAAACACAAAAACACGTTTTTGATTCACATAACAACAAAATTCATCAATTGCGCGGCAGAAAAATGGCGCGGACACGGCGCGAATACATCGACTGTTTTGTTTATGTATGTGCCAGGTTGAATCGGAACGTTTGTTCCAGTGGTTTACATAGAATTAAAGCTTAATGCAGTGCGAAAAGGATGGTATTCGTTCCTTACGGCTAATCCCATTAGTAAAAGCAGGACATACGTATTAGTACCGCGCAGCGCCCAAATTCAATATTGGGTACTATACTACCCAGGGTGCTTCTACCGGCAACTCGCGCAACGATGCCTCAACGTATTTATTGGCTAATTATGATTTAAGGAGTTGTCAAATCATACAAATACGTAAAATTTAAACAAGTTTAGTCGCTAAATACGTTTAGGGATCGTTATGCAAGTCGGCCTTAATCTTTGACTAATAAAATTGTGCCACGAAATTCACAGCCATCTAACTTGACCTACAGTTTCATTTAAATTACAGGTAACGAGAGTTCATGTCATTTGGTTCTTCTTTGTTGGGTTAGAAATTGCAGTTATTTAGAATTTCAAACTTTTTCCTATATTTGTGTCACTAAAGCTATACACATACCAATTTCAGCACTGTGAGGTTACTGGTGTACCCTGTGAATTTTGTCAAAGTTCAGTTTTTATTATGGGTATTGACCTAAAAACTACAAGATTTAAACTAAAAATAAAAATGGGGTCGAAATGTACTCACAAATACCTTTTATTAGATGTGGGTTTTATTAGATAATACCGGACGTCTCACACAGCGCCATCTAGCCCCAAACTAAGCAAAGCTTGTATGGAACTGATAGAATACTTATATACTTTATTTTTGGAAATACATACTTACAATTTATAGAGAAACAACCAGACCCATAACAAATATCTGTAGATCATACAAACATTTGTTCTGCAGTTGGAATCAAACCCGCTATCTCCTGCGTCTCAGCCGGATATTCGCCCACCGCACCACGGAGGTCGTCATTTAACAAAAAGATAGGTATCTTATAAGTTATTACAAAACATTTTCTCCTACCATCTTACCTAGAAATCCAGAAAAGAACTCATTACTTATAAGCAAAGCTAGGAAATGAGAGGTACAAAGATAGACCAAACTGAGCGAGCTAAAAAACTAGACTAGGTCTGGCCACCGTGCCTTATTCAAAACGAGTTGAGAAGACGAAGCTGAGGACATTCCCACAACTAGCTGGGTGCTGTGGTTTTCCACTGTTCCCGACTAAGTACCTTGCTAATTAGCCTTTGTGTTCAGAAGATGACTGTAAAAAGTTCGTTAGATCGACATTATGAGCACAGAATTGAGATTTGACTGTTTCTCTGCATTGTTTTCTCAAAACAAATATACAGTCTTATTGCCGATAGACCACGTTTTTAATTATAATAACGAGGCCTTTTATCTTTCCAGAGCTATTCATTCAACTGATATATAAACGAACGGTCTTGAAACAAAGGTGGTATAAATAAATAAATATTGCTGGACATTTCACACAGCGCTATCTATTTAGCTTCAAACTAAGCAGAGTTTGTACTATGGGAACTAGGTAAGTGATAGAATACTTATGTAAGTTTTTTTTTGTAAATACATACTTATAATATATAGAAAAACACCCAGACACGGAACAAATATCTGTAGATCATACAAACATTTGTTCCGTGGTGGGAACCGAACCCGCTACCTCCTGCGTCTCAGCCAGCTATACGCAACTGCGCCACGGAGGTCGTCGATATAATATCATTTAAATTATAATATCGGTTTCAATTGCTTTATTCCATGACTAACATGTTGCAGGTACCTACCAGATTAATATTATAAATGCGATTTGTTGTTTGTTTGTTACCCAGTCGTCGTTTGTTTGTTACATCGTAACGGCTGACACGATTTCGATCAAATTTGGTTTACAGATAGATTTGGACCTGCTATGAAACATAGACTACTTTTTATAGATACACATCGCGAGCAAAGTCGCGGTTGGAAGCTAGTATTATATAAAACAATTAAATATTATTTAACCTAGGTCGTGACCAATGGACAACTACCATGTCGTGCCCCTTTCCCGGTATCGGCCACGTCGGAGATCGATGTATGTAGATCCGAAACGACATTTACATATGCCACGTCTATTATTCGCGGATTTAGAATGCACTGTATTGCAATGCAGGGCCCACGGATCTCCTAAATTAGATATCCTAAACTATTTCAATAGAAACCAATTGCATTATTCTTGATTTGTAATGCATCAAGTTATAGTACACCAAGAGTTATGTTTTAAAATATGCATGTGCCTGTACTAGGACTGAACAGCAGTCCTGTGAGAGAACAGCAGTGATGATAATGATGATGATGCAGCCTCTCAACACGATGGACGGACGTTGACCCAACCCCCACCACCGCGCCCGTCACTCGCGTGCAGTGCAGAGGGCTGTGGTGCGTAGTGCGAGGCGAGACGCAATGCGGAACGGATCACACTCACGCTTATGATGGTTCACTAATTGAACCGAAACATTGTCGGCCTTAACACCGATAAAACGGTACGTGATAAATTCCGTATTTATAAAAAATATTGAAATATGTAATTGTAAACACAGTTGCTGCCCTGCACACACAAAAATGGCACCACGGAAGACCAGCGCTATAGTAGTATAAATATGCTACAATATAATATGCACAATGCTGAGTGGTGACCGTTTTTGCTCACACATTTGTTCATTAATTTACTTACTCATTTAATTTACCCATTTGTCTAAGCCATTGTACACTTGTGATGCAAAATAAACGTTTTTCTATTCTATTCTAAATAAATCACGAAAGTTTTCTAAGTAAAAATGACTCAGTGAATAAATTAATAATTGATTTTCAGAATAAATATGTTATTCATTAAATTCATATTATGTTCCACTAATTAAACACTTAAGTTATACGAATTTTTGAAGCATTATCAATTAATATTTTATTTACTCACATGTCCAGTGTTCTATGATTTAAAATCCTCTCAAAAGTAAGGACGGAATCGGTAGGAAAAAAGTAAGATTATCATAAATCTAAAAAGGCAAATCAATTGGCAACATTATCGCTGAGAACGATCTCTTACGGACAACCTTTGGATGGAAAGAAATTAGTGATGTTATAACGGAGCGCGTGAAAAATTCTGCATGATGGTCACTTCGCAACAAACTTTTTCCCAATCGTTTTAAATTAATAGTATAATAGTAATAAAGTATTTCATGTAAATATCATCATGGAATATTTATACTATCACGAAATACTTCAACCGACCTGAGATAAAAAAAAACTGATCAATGTCGTTAGCTAGATTATTATCTGCCTTTGATTAACAAACCCTACACGAATCGGATGGCCGTTCTACAGGATACGTAATATGTCTAGTCCACGCAGCCCAGCCTAGCCAAGAGGAAATCATATCGACTTCATCACACTATCGGTCACATGGATAGGCGTTTCCTCTGAACGATTGATAGTGTAGTTATAATTAATATTTATACGGCTTAATCAATAGCGAGGTGTTGAACGAGGTTGGTGCGGTATCGTGTGAGTACAATTTCCTGTAAATTATACTTTACAATTACTTTTGTACATTATGCAATCTTCTATTACTTTACTAGTGGTTCGCCCCGAACTGAGAACTCACGAGTCTCACATAAAAACAAAAATATATTATTCGGAATCTTTGACTCTCAAAATAGTGCCACGAAATAATAACCAAATTACTTGACCTACAGTTTCATTCAAATTACAGGTAACGGGAGTTCATGTGAATTGGTTACTCTTTTTGGGGTACAGATTACAGTTTTTCTGGATTTCAGACTTTTGCCTATATTTGTGACACTTAAGCTACATGCATACCAAATTACAGCACTCAACCAAATTCACAGGGTACACCAGTCACCCCACGTGACTGGTGTACCCTGTGAATTTTGTCAAAGTTTTGTTTTTATTATGGCTAATAACTCACAAACAACAAAAACTTTACTACAAATAAAACGGAATCGAAATATACTAATGAATACCTCTCCTTTGACGTCCCACTTGACCTAATAGTCATATTTTCATTTTTTTTACCCCCCTTGTGCCATCACACCTATATATCAAATTTCACGATGATCGGATCAACGCTTCGAAAGTTATCCTCGGACAAACAAACATACATACATACAACGCCGATTTGCCCACGTTGATTTGGAGATCTCGCTTCGCTCGATCAAATATCTTTTCCATTCAAAGGTTGTTTGAAAGAACTACCATTTTAGAGATAGAACCACCCGTTATACTGACATTTATTTGTCAAATTTGCTTACCAAATGCGAAAGTAACTCTGTTTGTTTGTTTGTTACCTTTTCACGTAACCGGTTCAACGGATCGTATATAAATTTGGCAAGGAGATAGATTAAATCCTGGAGAAGGATATAACCATAGGCTATCTTTTATCTCAAAAAATAATCTTGAACGGGGTGAAATAGGGGGTGAAAGTTTGTGCCGGTAATCCAAAATTCCTCAAGTAAGGGACCTAAAAATTCATATTTTCAGATTTGATATATCTTTAGAATATGACCGAGATTCAGACATAGGCAACCTTCGCACTGCGCAGAAGGAGGGTAATATTTTTATTGACAAACAAATTGCCGCGGGCGGGCCAGTTAGTATTGTACCTATATAAGTTTGATTAATTTATTCATACTAGCTGGAGGGACGATCTGGATGCCTTTCAGAAATGATGGGGATAGCAGAGATCACAGGTGATTGGAAGGATTTGGGGGAGACCGTTGCCCAGTAGTGGAACGATAACAGTTAAATTAAAACGAACGAAATGTTTTCTAGCTTAATTTTACCATTTTCCCTCCTTCTGAACTTTAACTATGCCAAATATCACACTCCTTCGCACGCGTAGTAAAAATAAAAAACCGGCCAAATGCGAGTCGGACCCGCGCACGAAGGGTTCCGTACCATTATCTATAAAAACGGCAAAAAAATCATGTTCGTTGTATGGGAGCCCCACTTAAGTATTTATTTTATTCGGTTTTTAGTATTTGTTGTTATAGCGGCAACAGAAATACATCATCTGTGAAAATTTCAACTGTCTAACTATCACGATTCATTAGATACAGCCTGGTGACAGACGGACAGACAGACAGACAGACGGGCAGACAAACAGCGGAGTCTTAATAATAGGGTCCCGTTTTACTCTTTGGGTACAGAACCCTAAAAAACATGCATGCACAGGACAGTGGTGGAAATTCAACGAAAAGTTTTCTAGCTTAATTTTACCATTTTCCCCTCCTTCTGTAAACATCAACTATGCTAAATCTCACACTCCTTCGTGTGCGTAGTAAGTATAAAAATAATAAAGTAAAGATGTATGTACCCCACATACATATTTACGTATCAATTAATATAGATTGAAAAGTTTGCGTTCAGCTCCTATATCTAGTGATCTTTAATGAAGGATTGGATGAGAAGAGCTGAGGATCGGGCTCAATGGCGCACCCTGGGAGAGACCTACGTCCAGCAGTGGACTGCTATAGGTTGATGATGATGATGATGATGAATGATAAAACCAGTAGTTCCAAGGTACTAAATGACGTTATGTATTTTCCCTATATTATGCACCCGTTTGTGATGTATCATATAATCCAGTTTTCTGTTTAAATACACTTTCGCATCGCCTGATTCGTCCACTCGTTTTGCAATTTCTTTTCTAATTGTAACATCTGTGTATCCATAGATTTATGAGAACTAAGTGATCGTGTTTTATACTTAAGTTTACTGCAACCACCAATGTCCTATAAATATTACTTCGGGACAAATGTTTGCATGATCTTCAGATATTTGTTCCTAGTTTGGGTGTTTTTCTATATATTATAAGTATGTACAAAAAAATCTAATATATAAAAATCTGGTGTCACTGTTTTAGTGGTCTTCCGAAACGGGTTGACCGATTTTAATTTTTTTTTGTATATTTGGTGGGTATGGGATCCCCCCCCCAGTTTTTTATACATGTTTTAGCATATTTGTATGAACAATATCCATATAATTTAACCGTCGTTCATTGACGTGAACGTTACATGAAGTGTCGCGTCACTTTGACAAGAGTGTTTTATATAGTTTATATCCCGAAGTTCCCACGAAGCCGCGGGCGGGTCAGCTAGTATATATTATTACTAGCTTCCGCCGGCGGCTTCACACGCGTTGTTTTTTAACAAAAATTAGCCTATGTTTAATCCAGGTCATAATCTATCAACACACCAAATTATCATCGAAATCGATTCATCCATTACGACGTGATTGAGTAACAAACAAATATTCAAACTTTTTTATAATATTAGTTTGATAGTTGTATATTTTTTGGGGATGGTATTCAGTCTCTTCAATAGCGATAACCGTTATACCAATTTGAATGTAACATTGAAATTTTTCATGTACCTACCGAAAAATAAATAGAAAGTGACAATATAGTTTAGCGTTACAACTCTCTTCTTTATATGAAGAGCTGTAAGCTAAGTTAAATTGAGACCTAACCTAATCTAACCTAACGGTTTGGAAGGAAAAAGGTGTTTCAGAATGAACAATGATTTTATTACAATGGTTATGTACTTGGTTGAACGGGTTGACCGGAAAGGCGACCTTCCATTATCATTAAAACGTCAACTCATCGACATGTGTATTCTGCCTGTCCTAACCTACGGTGCCCAGTCTTGGTCACTGACTGTATCTCAAAAGTCCAAAAAGGTTTGCCAAAGAGCGATGGAGCGCAGCATTTTGGGTGTCAAGAGAATAGACAGGATTTGGAACCCCTCGCTGCGCTTAAGGACCAGCATCGTTGACGTCGGTATCAAAGCTGCCAAGTAGTGGGCTTGGGCTGGTCATGTCTCCCGCATGCTAGCAAAAAGGTGGGCTAAGGTCGTAACTAGATGGAGCCCTGTGGATGGAAAGCGAGACCGTGGAAGACCTAAGAAGCGGTCGCGCGATGATTTGGACGCTTATTATAGGGACTGGCGGGATTTGGTACAAGATCGAGATAAGTGGAGAGATGAGGGGGAGGCCTTTGTCCAGCAGTGGGACAGCATAGGCTAGATAAAAAAACACTTATGGTTCCAGCATGGTGTGCAGAATTGATAAGTCCCAGAGTCTGCGTTTTGGAACAGCCGTCGAAAGATCTCAGAACAGTAACAGTTTAATCAATCTGAGATTCAAAAGTCAGTGCAGCCCGATAACAGTGAGTTAATGAGTTATAAACATTTCAGCAAAAATATAAATTACACAACCCTAAACACAAGCAAGTACACTACGTAGCAAGCTATTAAACTCTGCTGCAATCAACGCTTTCTTTAAACATTTGCATAGTTCCACTAGCATCTTGTACCACTAATGAACCCACACCATTTACCTAAAACAACATGATAAATCCGCTATTGACAATACCGACTGGTGAACAAGAGTGAACAGGACTAACACAATTGCTGGTACTAATTTAGCGCGGTGCCTTATACAGAGGCAAGTGTTGGGATTCTCCGGTTGATCGGCATTTGTATGAGTGCGAAGTAAGTGCTTTGACGAACGCGAGTTGGAACCAAATAGGGTTGGCGCGCTGAAAAATTTGCTACTCAACCCCCCTTAATTGGGTGTCGCGTTGTTTTAGTATTGTGAAATACTGTGATTTTTTAAGGCCAACAAGAGATAAGTAGAGAGAGAGAGAGTAAGAGAGAGAGAGAGAGTAAGAGAAGGCCAGAGAGAGTAAGGTAGATTTAAACGTAAAACTGAATCGAAACTAGCATAATCACACTTCACACTAATATTATAAATGCGAAAGTATGGATGTTTCTTTACTTGTTGGTTTGTTACTCGATCACGTCATAACAGCTAAACCGATTTCGATGATATTTGGTATATACCTAGATTACAACCTATGTGATAAAAATAAGTGAATCCAGTTGTAAATATGGGATTGATCATGGTACTGTTTTATCAGTATTACGACCGAGAATGTTTCGGTTCGATTCGTGATCCTTCATCAGAGTGAGTACGATCTGCTCGTTTCGTCTTGCACAGCTGTAGAATCATTTCCGTAAGTGTAATTTGATACCAAATTAAAACACAATTAACAAAGTTTACACCCCGTTTTCCGTTTTCAAAAACTGGTCAATATGCGTTTATAATTTTACTTCTAGAACAGAAATCCAAAAATATTAAAATGACACAAGTTGAGTTTGGATTAAAATGGGGATAAATCATACATTATTATGTGTTAATGGTATGTTTTTAGTATTGCTTATAACTCGAGTCGTTAAAATATTTAAATAAATGAAATAAAGGGAAATAAAAATACCTTTTATTTTATTTATAGACTTCATTAAAATAACATTAGTGATAAATTATTTTTTATCCGTAATTTCCAAATCAGTACTAAATTAAATTAAATAAAAACATATTGCATTGTATTAATTTGTATTATGTATATTATGCATTTTTTTAGGGTATATCCATTGCTCGATGTCCATCTCTTGCCATAAATTTATTTCTTAAAATATTTACCTAATAGAATATTAGTAAAACTCTTTATACAACAACCTGAGCTCTTTAAATTTCATATAAATTTAGAAGAACTAAACCAAGATTTTTAAAAACCTAAACCATTAGTTGGCGAGCATGCTCAGCTCAACAACTGTATCATCCGTGTGTCCGTGACACTAACACAGGGTTGTCACTGATTTGTTGTCGAGACGTTTCTTTTAGAGTTGATGTAACGCTGATTGGGATGTATGAGGTGTTTGTGCATACATTTTTGTATTCTTTTTGTCACTAATGAGGATTCGTTAGGGTTGCCGAAGAAATGTGAAAGAATCGTGCTTTATTAGACACGCGTAGATTGAAAGGCCTATACTCCGACTATTTTGTATCGTGCCCTTTTAGATAAAGTGTAAACTTTACTATACACGTATCAAAATATTTATTTAAAAATTAAGTTCTTGTTATTGTTAATTTTTTAAGTATTTATCAAAATTATGTGTTGCACTAGTTTTTATGATTAATTGTTAGTCATGAATTTATTTAAGTGTTATTTTATGTTATGTATATATTACTTAATGATGATTTAATTATATTGTAAATACTGACTTTTATAATGTGCACCTATTGTTAAATCAGGCTTTGTTGCAAGTGAGTGAATGAAATTAATTGAATTGAATTATTTGTTTGTCAAGTTTTAGTGCCAAAATGACTTCATCGATTTAAAACATAATATCTATATATCATAATATCATAATATATATAGATACATATTGCACACCATCTTCCAAGTAAACTCAAAATACTTGTTATAACTAATTATCGATATTAATACTTTGTATGATTCAGTTCTGTTTCTGTCGATATTTTTAACTTACAATCAAAATTTTATCTTTCTTTTATGAGGTAGATAACGAAAAGGCTACCAACCTAAGAGAAAAGTATAGATATACATATGTCCTGGGCAAACCCCAACTAACATAAAGAGAAATATATTCCAAGAATTTTAAAACCATCTAAACAATTTCAAGCCTAGACGGGAATTGATCCCGTAACCTTCCTCTTGATATGAGGATGCAGTATCCAACTTTACTACCAGGCCATGTCACGTCAGGGTCGAAATTAGTGAGATGATTCAGATGACGACTAAAGCGCCGTTAGCTCCATCTACAAGAACATATATTGTCTGAAACTGTAATTTGTTAACACTACATTACACTTTTATTGAAGCGAAGCGAGATCTACAAATCAACTTGGGCAAATCGGCGTTGTATGTATGTATGTTTGTTTGCCCGAGAACAACTTTCGAAGCGTTCATTCGATCATCGTGAAATTTAATATATAGGTAGGTAGTGATGGCACAATTTTGGTGTGACTAAATGAGCTAAAAATATGTGGGGGGTTGTTGAGATATTGTTGAGATTTTGTTAAAAAAAACCAAATGGGACTATCCGATCAAGAGGTACGTCTAATAAAAGGTATTTGTGAGTACATTTCGACCCCTTTTTTATTTTTAGTTTAAACCTTGTAGTTTTTAAGTTATTAGCCATAATAAAAACTTAACTTTGACAAAATTCACAGGGTACACTAGTGACACCACAATGCTAAAATTTGGTATGCTTTAGTGACACAAATATAGGCAAAAGTCTGAAATCCAGAATAACTGCAATTTCTACCCCAAACTAATTACCAATTAACATGAGCTCCCCTTACCTATAATTTGGATGAAACTGTAGGTCAAGTTATATGGTTACGCATTTCGTGATAGACTATCAAAATAGTGCTATTTTGACAGTCTAAGATTACAAATATTTTTTTTTGTTTTTATAGGAGACTCGCGAGGTCTCATTGCATTAAAGAACGCTGAATCAGATGAGAACCTTTCACCAATCAAAGAAGCAACGAAGTTATTTAATGATTCAAAGGAATCATTAGGCAAATAAATTGTATCTCACGGAACAAACGGAACACTAATAGAATGGCGTTGATGCGAACAAATTGACGAGCCGTATTTCACCTATTTACTGCGACTAAGGTAATTTGATACTTGAAATAAAAAAATCATGATGTGTCCAAACTACCAAAAGTTACACAGTTTTGCAGCAAATAACCAATGATGAAAATAAAAGATGGTATAAATAGCCTCTATTAGTACAAGCCTTGTTACGTTTTGGGCATGATAGCGCAGTGTGAAAGGTCCAGCATAATTAATTAATTGAAGTTGTAGTCAGGCAAAATAAAGAGTACTTGAGACAGGATTCTAGACGCAGTAGGCTTGTCCAGAACCAATGCCATTCTCTTCGCTTAGTCCACCTTAATCCGTAGAAAATACATGACATTAGGCACAAACTAACTAAAGTAAGGGATTTTCTCCCGATGTATCACAATTAATCACAAAGTAGTGAAATATCTACACTGAGTTTTTCAAACAAACCAACTGTGACACCGGTTACCTATTTTTGTATAAGTAACGTATATTTAAGGGCTGCTGGGCAAAGACCCCCCTCCTCTTCTCTCCACTTATCGTAGATCCAGAGCCAGATCCTCCCAGTCCCTTTGAAAGACGCCCAAGTCAATGCTCTATCGCTTTTTAGGCGTGTATTAAGGAAATAAATAAGTCAAAAATAAATAAACTTTTCTACTTTAAATTGGGGATGAAACTTATACGATCACAAAATATAAATTTAACTCCAAATTTTAAAACTTATTGTTTTACCAAGCATTGATTATCAGCCATACAACTGTATGAATAAATGAATGAATGAAAATTCTTTATAATATCTAACAGGCTAGACATAACAGTTAAAAAGAAATAAAAAAAAACGAATGCTGTATTTTAATCAATTAAAAATACAAGTCCGAGTTTAGATTATAGATATTTTGACTTAATCCGATAAAAAACATTTCATTATTATCCATAGCCCCACTTCATTCATTGTTTGATATATTTGTCTATGCTAGATTCCACGTGTAAAAGAGGCATTTTTCGTGTCATTTTCCACGTATCATAAAACAATCGCGAAGATAAAATGTCAAGTATCTAAACTTATAAATCGTTTGTATAAACTGCGGAAACAATAGGGGGGATCAAGTTTACCGTCAGCTCAATTGGCCGGCTGTAATTTCGTCCCATTGTCTATATTTGCCCTTGTTCCCGTGCCGTCCCCTACTGCTGGCACAGTTTTATTCGATTTTCACACAGTAAAGACACTTAGGGTCAAAATTAACACTGAACCAACACTTACAAATCTTGCACCACAAATGATCTTAATCATCATGAAATTAAAAGAAGAGCTATTTAAGCAGTTTTTTCTTGATCCAAAGGTCGAATAGCTTGTAGGTTCAAATACTGTAATTATTTAAAGTCATGCATTTCAAAAAAAGGACATATCTATCTACTTAGTTTAAACATTTAAAATAATTATGAGGTAAACAGCATGTCCCAAGATAAATAAGATTATAAGTTCCCCAACGTATGCGCAGAGGCAGGATGACACTTTATATAAATGTTGTTGGTGAATTCTTTAATGTAAAAATTAATCAAGTTTTAAACTCAAACTTATACTAAACATCAGTTGTTTTATTCAATGAAATATTTTATATCACTCTCAATCATTTTACACTTGTTCCTAACGAATCAGCTTATATTAGGTTGGGGAAAAAGTTTCTTCGCATTTTTTAAGAAAATTCAAAACATTTTTTAATATAGTTTATTTACATTTAACTAAAGTATGTAGGTACCCTTTTCTTCGATAACTTTTTGCCATCTTGTAGGTAGGGACATGGTCCCATTGCTATAGAAATTTTGGGGCTTCTGATCAAAATACCGCGACAAGTGGTTTTGGCAGTCCTCTCGTGATGTTTACCTGACACTGCCTAAAGAATTCTGAAGAGACCGAAACAGGTGGAAATCTGAAGGTGCAAGGTCAAGACTATACGGCGGATGCATTAACATCTCCCAGCCAAACACTCTTAATTTTTGCTGAGTGGCTAAAGATGTGTGAGATCTAGCGTTATCATGATGAAAAACCACACCCCTTCTGTTGATTAATTCCGGCCGCTTTCTCTCAACTTCTTGCTTTAATCTCATCAGTTGTTCGCAGTAGAGTTCAAAATCGATGGTCCTGCCTGGTGGTAACAGCTCATAATGAATAATGCCCTTCCAATCCCACCACACACACAGCATCACCTTGTTGCGAGTTAACCCGGGTTTTGCCACAGTCTGTGAAGCCTGAACGGCCTTTGACCACGACCTTTTTCGCACGTTCTTATCGTACGTGATCCACTTTTCATCGCCAGTTATCAGCTTCTTCAAAAATGGTTCGGTTTCATTACGTCGTAATAAAGAATCACAAATGAGTACACGGTTCATTAGGTTTCTTTCAGTGAGCTCGTGGGGTACCCAAATATCGAACTTTTTTGTGTACCCAGTTTTTTCAAATGTGCCAAAACTGTTTTGTGGTCAATTCCCAGTTTTTCAGCTACGTCGTAACTACTGATATGCCGATCTTGCTCCACTTTTTCAAAAATGGCATCAATTTTATCCGTAATAGGGCGACCAGAGCGACGTGCATCTTTGACATCAAAATGTCCGGATTGAAAACGCTTAAACCAAATTTGTGTACTCTCACAGACACTGCACTAGGTCCATAAATATCGCAAATGTTTTTCGCGGCTTGCGTTGCATTTTTACCTTTTTTGTAGTAAAATTTTAAAATGTATCGAATTTCTTCATTCGATTCACTCATCTTTACAGTACGAAAAACAAATAAAAATCACACATTTTCCCAATTTGAATTTGGAATTATCTTCTTTAAAATTTAAACTTTGAATGATACCAAAACCAGCCAGATACAAATAGTATAGCCAAAGAGATTTTATTACAAGTTCATACATACTATAATGCGAAAAGACTTTTTCCCCAACCTATTATTACGGAAGACCAGCGCTGTAGTGGTATAAATTCTAGGCATAATGCTGAGTGGCGACCCTTTTTGCTATATTGACCCTTGTGATGCAAAATATACATTTTTTACTTACTTACTATGAAGTAGTAACTTAGATAAGCTATTATTTCAACCCAGCTATTATCATCATCTTCAACATATCAGCCAAAGGAAGTCTTCTGCAGAACATAGTTCAGGTCCCCTATCGATTTCTAAAGTGGCCGATATTGTGCGGCCTGCACCCTAACCTAGCCTACCCCTACCCTCCCAGTAGCCTTTATCAGGTCGTCTTTCGATCTAGCGGCGGAGCATCCTACGCTGTGCTTTACAGTGCGTGTTTTTTTTTAATTAAGCGTTCTTACTGCAAAGGAAATATTATTTATTCTGTGCGCCTGATCCGTGATCCCCTAGTCTCCGGTCCTCTGGGACGTCGTTATGTCCTTTGTGTTAGCATATTTTATGGAGACGGAAAATGGTGATTATTGCTATTTATTGGCCTCTCTTTTGAAAGGCATCTTTTTATAGCTTTCTTAGGGGAGAAGTAAAGACATTATTTTTAGAGAATTTTCACTTCTATTACGAATGAATGGCGAATGAAGGCTGAGACGCAGGAGGTAGTTGGTTCGATTCCCACCGCGGAACAAATGTTTACAAATATTCACATTGTTTTTCCGGGTCTGGATGTGCTTCTATATATATTATAAGTATGTATTTACAAAAAAAAAGTATATAAGTATTCTATCAGTTATCTGATTCCCATAGTACAAGCTCTGTTTAGTTTGGGGCTAGATAGCGCAGCGCTGTGATTCAATAATTATTTCTCGCATAATAATTGTGTCTTGTATTCGTGAGCTAAAGAAAACCTTTGGTGTGGCTAAAGTTGTAAAAATTGCCTGGGAAATACTACCATTGTACCAACACGTATTTCTGAGTAAAAGGTATTTGTGCCTGTGAAATGAAAGGCACCGGGTTTTTTGTCAAAGTGACGGGCGCAATGCAATGGCATGTACATATACCAAGTTGAACATAATCTGTGTCAAGTGGGCAATATGCATGTGCCGTTACCTCAACTTACAAAAAAGCATGTTTCTAGTTTAAAATCGCGTTTATTTTATGACATACCAGTTACCCCGGCGAACTTCGTACCGCCTTGACATGCATATGACGCGTGCTGTCAATATACGTCGGCCATCAATGTATAGAAAATGATTTATCTTCATAATATCTTTTTGCGTGATTTTTTCCGATATTTTAATACTTATTCTGCTATTCGGGACGGAGACAAAAACACAAATAAAACATCATCAAAATCGGTCCCGCCGTTCTCGAGTTATAAGTGTTCGAACAAACTCGACTTTGTTTTATATATTAATATGAACGAAAATTGAGAATGCTTATACACGTTTAAAAAGACTTAAGCAGGTGGTAACCGATCCACTGAGTCATTTAAATAATTTTACATCTCCCAAAACAAAATAAACAAATCAACAAACGCAATCGCTATCTCAAAAATGCATATTTCTAAGTAAGACAAAGCTCCTGTCACCAGCTAATGGGCCGGGCTGATCACGCGAAGATCTTGAATGCAATTAAAGCACACGAGATTCCAACCGCCACAGTAATCACTACGATTTAACACTCGGACGAGATACGAGATAACGCTGTTGTTTCTTTACTAATGAAGTTTAAGGGAATTCCATTTAAGTTTGTTTAACTGGTTCTTTCTTGGTCTAGGTTGAAACGAAAGATTGAAGATTTTAAAAAGAGGAAAGATTTGATTGTTTGTTTGTTTGCATTGAATTGGCTCCGAAACTACTGGACCGATTTAAAAAACTACTTCACTGTTGGGAAGCTACACTATACTTAGGCGACATAGGCTACTTTTTACCCAACTGCGCAGAAGGAGGGTAATGTTTTTATTGATAAACTACGCGTGCGAAGCTGCGGATTGGTCAGCTAGTATTATGATAATGTTACGCCGAGGCTGTTAAACAATGAGTAATAATCGAAATTTCTCGAACGCTTTTGTCTTAGGTACCTGCTGTGTTATTGTCTACGGTTTCGCAGAATCGGGAGTGGTCATTCTGTCGAAACACCCACCCTTTTCTGGAACGATCGAGATCGTTCTAGTGTTCTGAATTGTGCACGATATAAATAGGCCGGAGAGATGGCCGGACAGTCAGTCTCAGCGGGGCCCTGGAGGACTGACGTGGAGAAGGGTTTCGCGTGAACAGTAGTTGCTCGCGAGTCAGTCTGGATTTTGCTATACGTGCGAACATTTCGGTGACTCTAAGTGGTGGTGTGAATTAAAATGTTGTGATTACGTGTGACCAAGTTCGTGTACTCATCGTTTAGTGCTGAATAAAAGTGTTATTTTGGTTAGATCGATTCCCATTATTTTATCCCGAACCCTCAGCTCGTAACAATAAGTATACAACGAATACAATGAGTGTCATGCATTAGAAAACACAGAGCAGGACTGCCCCTATTCAATATTTTTGATTTTTAGTTATTCATTACAGAATTAACAACAATTGATTGCAATTTACACAAAATATCTAACACAATATAAATAATGCTTATTGCCAATAATATATCCTTATTTTACAGACAACTTTTCGTAGAATTAATCACTTAAAGAAAACGAACAAACAAGAAAAAAACTGCAGC
Organism: Philereme transversata; assembly: GCA_963924445.1. NCBI lineage: Eukaryota > Metazoa > Arthropoda > Insecta > Lepidoptera > Geometridae > Philereme > Philereme transversata. The sequence goes on from OZ004344.1 coordinate 22,883,380, forward strand.
TTCGCAAAATAGGATGGGGTGGATGTTTGTCTATCTAAATGAGTATGCTTGGGGGGGGGGGGTAATCTCATCTCAAGATCTGCTCTGGAAATCTAAGTAGAAGTCTTATTTTTAAAAATAGCAATTCTACCAGGCAACCTTTAGATGGAGTGATGGAGTGGGTCCTGTGAGTTTGACCTAGGGTATTAATGTAGGTAAACATTTTTATACAACTGGTATGATATATTTGGTTAATATGGCCTTATTGACATGTTTTTATAAAAGAGGCTGCACGTTTTTACTTTTTTTATTTCTTTTATAATTAAAAGGTACTATGCGTTAAATACCGATAAATATCAATAATTATGTAAACTGCGCGAAAGTGACTATACTGACGTTTGTGGTGGAATTGCTACTAATTTGCAACAAAAGCTTTGTTTCAACACTATGAGAATACTAGTAAAACTTCTTACTCCTACTTTCTTACCCTACTGCCTGTATCAATGACATTTTATAGACAAGAATCATCAAATTCATTGATGAATACCTTCAGAATGTATGGAAGTAGCCTCAAGATTTCTCGTTTAAATTTATCGTCTGTATTTTGCTTTATATTATTGGTCCTTTTAAAAGGTCCTCGTGACTGTTGATTGGTTTCGTGAGGTGTCGAGATATTGTTCTTCTCAAGAAGCCGGTCGATTAAAAGCTTTTAAGTTCTTCGATTATTGTCTCTACATATTTTTTTTATCATCGGTTACTTAAGGTGAGAATTAAAACTATTCAACAACAGATTCTTTTGTCAGATTGCTGATTTCGAACAAAGATACCAGAGGTGGTCCCTAGCATAAATTAAAATTACTATCCCTTAGTGTACAGACTGAGTGGAATAGCGTTTTGCGGGGCGTGCAGTGTGTCGGGCGTACGTCATGAAAACGCTTCAGTTTTCACTCAGGCAGAAATCTTCTGCTTCATTCTTCACTCAGGACACTACTATACAATTGTATGACCCTGAACGCCGCAAGCCACGATCCGCCCAGCCGGACGCTCAACTCAAGTTGGCACTCAGGCCTTAGCGTCAGTGAACGCCACGAGAAAATAACCTAATAGCAAAGATTACTACATATTTATATAAGATGACAGTCTAAAATTTAGTATTAGCTTAAAAAAGATTTAAAAATATCAACGTTTATTAATCTCTCAAGGATCACACCAATACATTCTTGTATGGTTCTGGTGCCTAAACAATTAGGTTATTTCGTAAATAATTATGCAATGGCCACCTACAAGGTCATAAAAGCATAACTAATATTCCACAATCACAACAGTCATAAATTCACTATAATTTACAACGTGCCAAACAAACACTTTATCGCCCACAGTATTTCGTAATACCTAGATCTAGTCTCTATTCTAGGTCTTCACCAATTAGACTGGACGGCTGGCGAAATGTTGCATTTGGCAATAGACCTGCAGTCAATGACCGAACAACCTGATCCATGAGATGACGAACTGTTTGTTTGTCTAGGGGGACTAAGGCATAGGTGATGAGAGAACCATCCTTAAAAAAATGTATAGGAGTATTTCTTCGATTATGTATGTATATCTATATCTAAACAGCACAAGTGCGTCACACGTCGCAGACTTGACGTGTCAACAAATAGTTTTAAGTAGTCAGTGACTAAGGTATGTATATGGGCCATAGAATTAAGTTTTAACATCCGATTGTTGCCTGGAATATAGATCTATATTATTATTATATATTTTAATACGTTATTGTAAGATTTGGCATAGTTAAAGTTTATAGGGGCGAATGCTAAATTAAGCTAAAAAATGAGGAAGTACCTAATGAATTACAGTCGAATTTAGTTATGCACTGGCAACTAGTTATTATAAAATATCCCGTTTTGGCGAAGGTACATACATTTCGGAGAGTGTGCTGCGAAGCTTTTCAACCTGATCCCACCATCCCCAATCTATCAGCGGACAACCAGACGCTCTGCGATGCGCCACCGCTACATGGTAGACGTACCTCCCATACGCACAAAGCGGTACTCTTCCACCTTTATTATGCGCACCGCCAAGGAGTGGAACGCCTTGCCTGAGTCTGTGTTTCCTGATAACTACAACCTAGAGATCTCCAAATCACGAGTGAATAGGTTTCTTCTAGGCAAGCGTGTACCATCGTAGACTGCACCATCGCTTGCTATCAGGCGAGACAGTGGTCAAACGCTAAATGACGTCTTAGCTGATAACATATTAAATAATAATAATAAATAATAATAAAAATCTTTATTCATTTTTCATATTGCTGAGATTCAAAAATCAAATCAAAAATCAAAATGTTTTTATTTCTGTAAAAATATAGAACTATAACAAGGTTGTTGGGATCTTCTTTTAAGTATATATACTTGTGCCAGAAGACCCCGCTCTTCAATAGCCATACAATTTTTTTTTTTTTTTTTTTTTTTTTTACAGGTAGCAAATGTTTACATATAATAGGATAATAGGTCATCCAACAGTAGCGAGCACATACGGTGGGTGTACATGGGTAGGATGTGTACGTATGTGTGTGTGTATGTATGTATGTTTGCGGGTGTGTTAGTGTGTGTGTGTTTGTGTGCGTGTGTGTGTGTGGGTGTGTTTGTGTGCGTGTGTGTGTGTGTGTTTTTTAATTTATTTGTGTGTAAGTAATAGGGGGTGTGTGTGTGTCAGGGTGAGTATACTTCATGAGTATATTCAAATGAGTGTGAAGTGTGTGTATGCGTATTTTGGTGTAAAGCTAGACATAAATACTTAAAATAAATAAGATAATAAATAATACATTACTTATACATTATTATTATGTGTACTATTAAAATATAATATAAATCTAGTATCAGGATACAATTTGCATAAGTGCTTCAGTCTCATCATAACTTTTTGCGAGTAACCAACTAGTGAGCATTTTCTTGCAGTCATAATGATGTTTTGTGTAAATATTCAAAGTTTTATTTAATAGATTGTATAGGTGTGATGATTTTTTGTCGTATTGGTTGCTAGCGAAAGCTGTTTTAGTGGCGTGAACCTTAACAACCTTATCACTTCTTCTTTTTCTTAAATTGTTGTCATTAACAATTAAGGTTCGATGTTTTTTTAAGACGATCTGAACAACATATAATTTACGTACACTCAATAGCTGGCTTGTCGAATACAGTAGCTCCGTAGAAAATCTATATGGTTTGAAATACAGCACTTTAATCAGTGCCCTTTGTGCTCTCTCTAGATCTATCAGTTTCGTTTTAGCGGCTCCTCCCCAAATGGAAATACAGTATCCTAGAATAGACTGAGCTAAGGCCACATATATCCTATTTAATAAAGTCTTAGGAGCTACATGTCTCAGAATTTTAAATATCCATATGAGTTTTCTCATTCTAGTGCTTAGGGCTTCAATTTGCGAGTACCATGAACATCTCTGATCAATCATGACTCCCAAATACCGTGTTGAGTAAACTTTGCAGAGAATGGGGCAGTTACAATCTTGGTCGTGCATATTTTCGGAACTATGTAGTTTTAAATTAAAGTCACTTCCTGGTTGGGTACGATTATAAATAGAGTAACACATATAATTAGTTTTTTCTGCATTGAGGGTAAGCAAATTTGCCTTGAGCCATTGAGCAATTCTAGCCAGTCCCGACTCTGCTTCGGTACGCACCTTGCACCACGAAGTGCTAGAAAAAACAACAGCGGTATCATCCGCGTACGAGATAATACGTGCTTCATTTAGTTTTAATTTACATAAATTATTTATATATATTAAGAACAAGGTCGGGCCTAATACACTTCCTTGAGGAACACCATAGGTTATATTTGAATCACTACTTACGTATTGGCCAATCTTTACACTCTGTTTCCGGTCACTTAGGTAATCCTTAAACAGGGCTAAGGGTACGCCTCTAACTCCAATATTTTCTAGTTTATTTATAAGGATGGGGACATGGACGGTGTCAAAGGCTTTTTTGAGGTCTATATACACAGCTAAACATTTTCTTCCACGGTCTACTTGCTCAGTGATATATGAACTTAAAACTGTTACTGCGTCTTCTGTAGACCTACCATTTCTAAAACCGTATTGCGATTCCGCCAGCAGGTTATATTTATTTAAGTAACTTAATAGTCGTTTGTTTATCAGTTTTTCCAAAATTTTTGATAATGCTGGTAGGACAGATATCGGTCTATAGTTATTAACATCATCCTTGTCACCATTCTTATATACTGGGGTAATTATAGATTTTTTTAATTGAAGCGGAAAAATACCATTGTTGAAACAGAGATTGGCCAAGTGTGTTATAATAGGCACTACAACATTCTTTGCTAACTTCAGAAATCCAGTAGGTATATTGTCCCAGCCTGGGGCACTATCTGTTTTTAGGCTCATAAGGACATTATGTACCTCCTCTGGGTCAGTGTCAAAAAGCACAAATGAGTTTTCTTGAGCGTTTTGGGGTTCAACTGTCAGATGTTGTGAGTCAGGCCTGGCCATTATTTCCTCTGCTAGCTTCTTACCTATATTAGCAAAAAAATCATTCATATGGTTGACTGATTCATTTGGTGTAGATTTACTGCTTAATAATTTTGTATTATCTGATTTACGTTGATTTGAATAGGTTATTGATTTAATATTTTTCCAAAGGCTTCTTGAATTATTAGTACATTTTTCCAACTGTTTTCTTTCATAATTACGTTTAAGTTTTTTTAGTAAATTATTACAAAAGTTCCGATATCTCTTGAAACTGATTTTGAGAATTTCGTTATGTGGGTCTAATCGAACTTTTTTTTGTAATTTATTTCTATTTCTAATGCATCGCAATATACCTGATGTAATCCATGGTTTAATCGTTCGTTTACTCTTAGAAAGATGAACAATGCTAGTGTTTTCTAGAAGGGACTCTACTATTTTATTAATTAACAACTCCAGTACCATATTTGCGTCATTATAAAAGAGTAAATCTGATAAATTTTTTTCTGCCAAGGTGATAAGCGCTTTGTTAAAATCAGTTACTGTTTTTATTTTAACACTCTGGTTGCTAGAGTTTTGGCCGGATACATTTAAAAATATTAAGGAGTGATCGGTAATAGTTGTATTTAAGACAGCTACTTGAGCAGATAATTTATCCTTTTCTAGCTTGAGCATAAAGTGGTCCAGGCAGTTGGAATCTCTTGTTGGAATCGTGTGGGCTGGCATTAAACCGTGCATGGACAACATATTGAGGTAGTTTACCCTGTTATTTCGCTCAGTAGCTTGTTCAGTTTCCCTTGAGATAAGATTAATATTAATTAAGATTATATTAAGAATTATGTCTCCCGTTAATATTACAGTTTTATACGATTTTAATGACTCTAGATGTGAATTTAACGAATTAATGAATTGATCAGCATTGCTATTAGACGGAGAACGGTAAATACCCAAAATAACACTGTCAAAAGTATCTATTTGAATACAAGATGCATGATCTAATTTGATTTCTCTAATATTTGTTACTAAAATACCATTTTTTACATAGACTGTAACTCCGTCGTTCTGGTTTAAGTGTTGGGTAGTTGCGTGGGAAGAATAATTTAATAACGATGGTACCGGTTTGTTAGGGTTAAGTCGGCATTCAGTTAATATTATAAGGTCAGAATTAAAATCTAAGGAGCTCAGATTCACACTTAGATCATCAATGTTACAATATACGCTTCTAATATTTTGAGAAAAAATTGTTAAATCATTATCTTTAACAGGTATGAGTCGAGTGAGTTTTTCTAGATCACATCTAATAGCACGTGCAGTTTCCAGGTCATCTATTTCATTTAAAGTATATAGGGAACTATCCATGATAAGATTCTACAGAAAGGCTGCAGTGGTAGACGTTTTGCATCAGAAACACTAGATTGCAGTCCAATAAATTAAACAAACAATTGTCTAGTCTAACGAGAACATATGATATGCATGAAAATATAATGTATATATATAAAAAGTATATGTGATATTGTAATTTTGGTGTGTGAATTTGTGTGTGTATTGTATGCGTGCTATATAAATTATTAACAAACAATAAAGATAACGTTAAAAAGAACAAGCCTATAAGAGACTTGTTTATAAGAAAAAAAATACACTTCTTAAAGTAAAAAAGGTAGACAATAGAATCTTCTAGCAATACTAGTCACTGCTCCTGCAAAAGTTGCTGAACTTGCGATTCGGTTTTGATTGCAATAATTGGAGAGTTCTCCTCCTTTCTTACATAGACTTTACCGTATGCAGTCCAGCAAAACCTGTACTTCTTTGATTTGGCCAGATCTCGGGCCAGGAAGTGCAGCCGGGAGCCCTTGGCTGTCAATTGTTCCGAAACAAAGATCGGCGTATCTTCTAGTGTCCGAAAGCCCAGATGTTGGGCACGCAGCTTGGTTTTGTGTTTGACATTAAACACTTTACTCGATTTTAAGATATCGGTCTTCAATATTGTAGAGGAAGTCTCCACAATAATCGGTGTGTTTTGGGTGCCCTCTTTTTTACCTCGGACGCGGTAAATATCCTTTATGTCACCTTTACTTATGTTGCTGCCGACATTTTTGGACAGGCACAAGACCATTTCAATGAGGTCCTCCTTTGTTTCTGAGGGCTTTTTTGGAACATTTTTTAACTCGAAGTTGGTCTTACGACTTCCCATTTGCATGTCTTCCACCTTATCCTCCAAAATTGTTATATACCTTTTATCTTCCTGTATTTTCCCTTCGAGTTGCTCAATTTTCTTTCTATATTCCTCATTTTGTGCCGTCAGAAGGGTCATCGAGGATTGGATATTACCATTACTATGTTGGATATCTTTTAAGATTTTTTTGAACTCTTGTTCCTGATTAAACAACATAGTCCTAATTTCTTCTTTAAAGATACTCATCTCTGAGGTGTATTCATTAGATCTCTTCCTCTTAAAGCGCGAAAAAGCATTAGGCGGGGTCTTATCTAATTGTCCAATTTGGCTAAGATCTGAATCAGAGAAGGATTTATCCGCAATACTGTCCATAGTACTAGGCTGTTATGAGTAGCAAGGAGATAATTCGATCCACCCAGTAGTGTACCTACAAAGGTTCAGTTGCGGGTAGACACGCAGCGACGATTACAAGACACTCAGAAATAGCGCGAAGTTAAATGTTAAGATTTTATTTCGCAGCAAGCAGCACAGTTAATGGGCTGCAATGTACCAGGCGAGCAGAATTCAATAGGAGTGTTTGACGTCCCGCACGCCGCACTCAGTGTAAGAGCAGGATGCAGCTAGACTTGTCTATATGACGCGCTCTCTTACGCACTGCTAGCTTAGTTAGGTGACTCACTTGATTGTTGCAGCGGAGCAGCGGCTACGCGACCTCTTCACTACTTATGCGGTCCTATTTTTCTGTCTTGATTTATTGAGTGTGAAATTGTTTTAAATTGTATTTAAATAATCACGGGTCTTTGTTGCAGACGTCTGATCACCTCAGGATCCAGGGGGGAAGAGGAAAAGGAGATTAACATTACGGATTAGTATCTACTTATAGGTAACACTTTATACATTGCCTGAACTAGGAGGACCTGTATCTCAGGCAAAAAAAACTGGACTGGTGTAACTAATGAATACTCAAATTAACAAAACTTAAAATCTATTTACATAATGAAAAAGAAACCTACAAAAACTAAGTGCACACGTGCTATACAATATTTAAAATCCTACTTTATTACGTTTAGTAACTCCTCAGTTTCCTCGTATGATAGATTGGATAGAGCAGACTGTAAGGCTCTTTTACAGTTTGAGAAATTCATTGAGTGGATGCTTAATTTACGATTTATCCTTTTGTACAGGTATGGTCCTAGGAACATTAAAAATCTGGATGCAAAAGCATGTTTTATTGGGGTGTTGTTACTGCGGACTATATCTTTTCGTCTTTTGCTAGTACTTTTAGTGCTATAGGGAAGTGCTCTGTGCTGCCTTAAAACTACGTTTAGTATAAATAGTTGCCTAACTGTTAGAACTTTACATGACTTATATAATAGGTTGGTTGGATAGAGAAAGGGACGAAAAGTGGATACCTTAAGGATTGCTCTTTGTGCCCTTTCTGCGGCTAATAAAAAGGTTTTACACGCTCCTCCCCAAGATGTTATACAGTAGGTTATGATTGACTGACATAAAGCAAGGTATACTTGCATAACTAGTCTTGAATCTGCAATACAGCGTAACTTCTTAAAAACAAATATTAGTTTTCGAATTCTATTACTTAAAGTTTCAACATGTTTTTTGAATGAGAGAGTTTCATCTATTATAACGCCAAGGTACGTGATATTATTAGTATTAGTAGTATAGGTATATTAGGTTGGGGATAAAGTTTCTTCGCATTTTTTAAGAAAATTCAAAACATTTTTTAATATAGTTTATTTACATTTAACTGAAGTATGTAGGTACCATTTTGTTCGATAACTTTTTGCCATCTTGTAGGTAGGGACATGATCCCATTGCTATAGAAATATTGGAGCTTCTGATCAAAATACCGCGACAAGTGGTTTTGGCAGTCCTCTCGTGATGTTAACCTGACACTGCCTAAAGAATTCTGAAGAGACCGAAACAGGTGGAAATCTGTAGGTGCAAAGTCAGGACTATACGGCGGATGCATTAACATCTCCCAGCAAAAGTCTCTTAATTTTTGCTGAGTGGCTAAAGATGTGTGAGGTCTAGCGTTATCATGATGAAAAACCACACCCCTTCTGTTGATTAATTCCAGCCGCTTTCTCTCAACTTCTTGCTTTAATCTCATCAGTTGTTCGCAGTAGAGTTCAAAATCGATGGTCCTGCCTGGTGGTAACAGCTCATAATGAATAATGCCCTTCCAATCCCACCACACACACAGCATCACCTTGTTGCGAGTTAACCCGGGTTTTGCCACAGTCTGTGAAGCCTGAACGGCCTTTGACCACGACCTTTTTCGCACGTTCTTGTCGTACGTGATCCACTTTTCATCGCCAGTTATCAGCTTCTTCAAAAATGGTTCGGTTTCATTACGTCGTAATAAAGAATCACAAATGAGTACACGGTTCATTAGGTTTCTTTCAGTGAGCTCGTGGGGTACCCAAATATCGAGCTTTTTTGTGTACCCAGTGTTTTTCAAATGCACCAAAACTGCTTTGTGGTCAATTCCCAGTTCTTCAGCTACGTCGTAACTACTGATATGAGGATCTTGCTCCACTTACTCAAAAATGGCATCAATTTTATCCGAAATAGGGCGACCAGAGCGACGTGCATCTTTGACATCAAAATTTCCGGATTGAAAACGCTTAAACCAAATTTGTGTACATCGCAAATATTTTTCGCGGCTTGCGTTGCATTTTTACCTTTTTTGTAGTAAAATTTTAAAATGTATCGAATTTTTTCATTAGATTCACTCATCTTTACAGTACGAAAAACAAATAAAAATCACACATTTTCCTAATTTGAATTTGGAATTATCTTTTTATAATTTAAACTTTGAATGATACCAAAACCAGCTAGATACAAATAGTACAGCCAAAGAGATTTTATTACAAGTTCATACATACTATAATGCGAAAAGACTTTTTCCCCAACCTGTTAATTAGGCTGAGCTTTGGGTATGCTTTGGTATACAGACACATGAGTTGTTGGATAAAATTAAAAAGCACGTTATTCAGCAAACGTGGTCTCTCACTATGGACCTTATAAGAATGATCCAGGTAGCTTAGCGTGCTATAGAGAGGGCTATGATCCGTAGACAAACCAAGTTCACAGACATACCTAAGTGGATTAGCAAACTAAATTAGCAGTGGGCATATCTCAAAAATCTGACAGCCGTTAGAGCAGAAAGGTTCTAGAGTGGAGACTATGCACTGGAAAGCGCAGCGAGGACGCCCTCAGATGGAAAGAGGACCTGGATAAAGGTTGCTCGGAACCGTTGAACCGCAGAAGATCAGTCACTCTGGAAATCTACGGGGGAGGCCTGAGCTCAGTGGACTTCTTATGGTTGATTATTTGATGATGATGACTGTTCTTCATAATTCTTTCATGTGTATATTTTGCGAACCTACCAAATAAATTCAAAGTTTATTGTTATCATTGTTTCTTATCAGGTTGTAGGTACCAATAAGTTAATATCTATTAAGCTAGCACGTCAACCTGTTTTGCTACCTCTGAGGTTGGCAGGTAGAAAATGATTTTAGCATTAAGCCCGCCTTTTGTAGATGTTATGTATATTTTGTGCATTAAACTATTAAATAAATAAACAAATACACTATTCCTTAAAACGCTTCATCGTCTAAAATAGACCAAAAAATAACCAGTAGTAAATAGCATAGGTACTCTATGCAAAAATAGTTTAACGTTTTAAGTTAGTTAGATGGTTATTACTGCAGCTGCCATAACTTCCAGAGTTCCAGCCTAAAATTCATGATAACAAATAAAAAAGGTACATACGCGATAAATATCCCTTTAACTCAGTAATTAAAGGCGATTTGCGCAACGATGCTTAAACGTATTAAGTGGATACACATGGTTTAGAGAGTTATCAAATCATACAAACACGTCAAGTTTAAACATATCTAGTCGTTAAATACGTTTACGGATCGTTGTACAAGCCGGGCTAATTATACCTACTGATCATGAAAGTTTGAAAAAGAATACTTCAAAACTGTCGTTTTATAACCTTTTAAAATAATCAAGTTAATTTATTATATCTAAAACTAAGAGTTTATTACTATTCAACATATCAATAAAATATTTAGCGTTTTCGGTGGAAAGCGCAGCGTAAGGCACTTGTCTCACCGCCGGCGATGAGCGAGAAGCGAGTAGAGCTAGAAACTAGAAACAAAAAACGAGGCCCCCACTAAATGATAAAAAGATGACTTAGTAAAGGTTGCTGGGAGTCGTTGGGTAAAGGCCGCTCATGATCGGTCGCTCTGCTAAGTATTTCTACCGCCAAGCAGCATTGCTATATTTCGGTTTGAAGGGCATGGTGGATATCTAAGATGAGTTACCTACGAGAAAATACTTTATTATAGGCCATGGTTTCCACTTAACATCAGGTGGGCCTTAAGCTTCTTCCATCTCCAAGTTGCATAAAAAAATGTATGGGGTAGATAGAAATAGAAATATATTTATTGTGACCATAAAAGTTACATAGATGAGTTGTGTCCCTTTTTCCCAGAAAAGCGTAAGCTGTGGCCTAGGAAACAGTTCACTCCTGAATGACATGAGATGGTTGAGAGGTCTTATGGTTGATGATGATAATTCAGCGTTTTATAATATTTTGCCGGCCAATATGACTAAAAAGATTTCTAAACAATGATGAAGTCAGCAAAACCAGTCATTGTTATAGCTTCCCAAAACGCATAAACATTAAGATAAGATGGAAATAAAAATGGTAGTTATTATCTTAATGAAATATTTTATCGTCCCAGAAAAGGCTTTTGTCATTGAATTAAATAAAACACATAAAAATAACACGTTATTTATGGACACTAATTCTAAAGAGTTGAGATTCAAGGAAATACAAATTAGCAAGCTTTTATAAAATTACTAGCTGACCCGCCCGCGGCTTCGCCCGCGTGGTTTGTTTATAAAAAACAATACCCTCCTTCTGCGCAGTCGTATAAAAAGTAGCCAATGTCTCAATCCCAGTCATATACTATCTATATACCATATTTTATCCAAATTTGTCCAGCCATTTCGTCGTGATAATCTAACAAACAGAAAGACAGATGAACAGGAGTTACTTATGAATTTATACTATTAGTATTGATTGCTTTCGTATGCTAACAATATAAAAAGTTTGTACACCTACATTAAACAGAGTGTAAAACTTTGAATCTTTATGTAGGTTTGTAAGCCGAAAAGGATGATAAGCCTTTTTGTACTAAAAACGGGATATTTACCATGATTTGTGAGTTCTTGAGTGTCCCGATATTTCGACGCAGTTGCATGCACCATGATCACGGGTAAACTGAAGTCTTTGCGAGTGGATAGTTATTGGCAGATATAACGATCTACCCTCTTTCTTAGTCTCTTGCTAGGAATGAATTCAGTAATACTATCACTACTACCGGTTTCATTCTCGAACATAACTCTATTTCGACACACAACACTCACGGTATCAGGGCGCGTAATTGACACTACACTTCTTCGGTTCTTACACATTCTCACCACAGGATTCCAGGCTCCAGCTAGTTGAAAACCACCTTCACGATTGAAATTCTTGTGTTTGGTAATCTCAATTGCCTCTTGAACCAGTCTTGGGATGTAATGTCGCTCAGTTGAGATTACTTGTGGGTTGTGTAGCTCGATCCAGTGGTTTGAGCCTGAGTCCAGCAGATGTTCCGCTATGGCAGACTTTTGTCTGTCAACATTCTTCACCGCCCTGATATGTTCCTTCACCCGACAAGCTATTGTGCGTTTGGTTTGACCAATATAAGAACTCCCACAGCTACAGTCTATCTTATACACTCCTGGTTTTTCTAGTGGAAAGCAATCTTTTGGTGAGCGCAGGTAGTGTGTAATTTTCTTTAAAGGAGTAAAGATGGTCTTCAGTGAAAATTTTTGTAGAATGTTTGCGATTTTATCTGTCACTCCTTTAATATATGGTAGAAAAGCAGGTTTTCGTTCCACCCTGCAACTGTGGGGTTTAGGTCTTGGTCGAAATGGTAAGGACCGCAATTTATAACCATTCCTAACTAGAACATTACGGACATGTGCCAATTCACCCCGAATGTGGTCCTCATCGCACAGGTCGAATGCACGATTGGTAAGTGATGTTACCACCGAATTAAGATGTCGAGGGTGATGGTGTGAATCAGCATGTAGGTATCGGTCCGTATGTGTAGGTTTTCTGTAAACTGAATGGCCCAAACTACCATTATCTCGAACCTGAACCAAAACGTCCAAGAATGCCAAACGACGATCACATTCTTTCTCGTACGTAAACCTAATTTTACTATGTACGTCGTTAAGGTGTGCCAAAAGGAGTTCCACTTCAGCCGTGTTTCCTTCCGAAATACAGAAGACGTCATCTACATATCTTTTCCACAACTTTATTGGTAAAGGGGCAGACGAGATGGCCATATTCTCAAAATACTCCATCCAAATGTTGGCCACCACGGGAACAACAGGACTTCCCATAGCTACTCCATCTATTTGAAGATAGTATTGCCCCTTATATATGAAGAAGTTGGTGAAAAGAACATGCTCCAGAAGCTTGACATACTCTGCCGGGATACCGTCTTGCTGTATTTTCGCCTCAACTACCCTCATACAGTCAGCCACGGGGACGTTCGTAAAGAGAGATTCTACGTCAAAACTGACCATCATCTCATTACCCTGTACCTCTGTCTCCTTAAGTATCTGTATGAAATGCCGCGAGTTCCTTACAAAAGACGATGTACGTCCCACCGTCGGTATTCATAAGTAGGAGAATCAATTTGACTCACAATAGGTCGTAGCGGAGCATTCTGCTTGTGCACCTTTGGCAGACCATATAGTTTAGGCGGCTGGACATTTCTTGGTCGTAAGAGGAAACTGGTGACTTCCTCACCTATAGCATGATGACACTCCTTGATTAACTTTTGGGTATTTCGTTGCGTTCGACTTGTCGGATTGTAGTTAACTGGCTTGTAGGTGTTGGTGTCACTAAGCAAGCTTTGGATTCTATCCTCGTACTCTGTGACATTCATCACCACTGTGGCATTCCCTTTGTCAGCCTTTGTTGTGAATTAGCGAAACATGTAGCTAAAGTATTGCAACCGACGGTGGGACGTACATCGTCTTTTGTAAGGAACTCGCGGCATTTCATACAGATACTTAAGGAGACAGAGGTACAGGGTAATGAGATGATGGTCAGTTTTGACGTAGAATCTCTCTTTACGAACGTCCCCGTGGCTGACTGTATGAGGGTAGTTGAGGCGAAAATACAGCAAGACGGTATCCCGGCAAAGTATGTCAAGCTTCTGGAGCATGTTCTTTTCACCAACTTCTTCATATATAAGGGGCAATACTATCTTCAAATAGATGGAGTAGCTATGGGAAGTCCTGTTGCTCCCGTGGTGGCCAACATTTGGATGGAGTATTTTGAGAATATGGCCATCTCGTCTGCCCCTTTACCAATAAAGTTGTGGAAAAGATATGTAGATGACGTCTTCTGTATTTTGGAAGGAAACACGGCTGAAGTGGAACTCCTTTTGGCACACCTTAACGACGTACATAGTAAAATTAGGTTTACGTACGAGAAAGAATGTGATCGTCGTTTGGCATTCTTGGACGTTTTGGTTCAGGTTCGAGATAATGGTAGTTTGGGCCATTCAGTTTACAGAAAACCTACACATACGGACCGATACCTACATGCTGATTCACACCATCACCCTCGACATCTTAATTCGGTGGTAACATCACTTACCAATCGTGCATTCGACCTGTGCGATGAGGACCACATTCGGGGTGAATTGGCACATGTCCGTAATGTTCTAGTTAGGAATGGTTATAAATTGCGGTCCTTACCATTTCGACCAAGACCTAAACCCCACAGTTGCAGGGTGGAACGAAAACCTGCTTTTCTACCATATATTAAAGGAGTGACAGATAAAATCGCAAACATTCTACAAAAATTTTCACTGAAGACCATCTTTACTCCTTTAAAGAAAATTACACACTACCTGCGCTCACCAAAAGATTGCTTTCCACTAGAAAAACCAGGAGTGTATAAGATAGACTGTAGCTGTGGGAGTTCTTATATTGGTCAAACCAAACGCACAATAGCTTGTCGGGTGAAGGAACATATCAGGGCGGTGAAGAATGTTGACAGACAAAAGTCTGCCATAGCGGAACATCTGCTGGACTCAGGCTCAAACCACTGGATCGAGCTACACAACCCACAAGTAATCTCAACTGAGCGACATTACATCCCAAGACTGGTTCAAGAGGCAATTGAGATACCAAACACAAGAATTTCAATCGTGAAGATGGTTTTCAACTAGCTGGAGCCTGGAATCCTGTGGTGAGAATGTGTAAGAACCGAAGAAGTGTAGTGTCAATTACGCGCCCTGATACCGTGAGTGTTGTGTGTCGGAATAGAGTTATGTTCGAGAATGAAACCGGTAGTAGTGATAGTATTACTGAATTCATTCCTAGCAAGAGACTAAGAAAGAGGGTAGATCGTTATATCTGCCAATAACTATCCACTCGCAAAGACTTCAGTTTACCCGTGATTATGGTGCATGCAACTGCGTCGAAATATCGGGACACTCAAGAACTCACAAATCATGGTAAATATCCCGTTTTTAGTACAAATAGTGTTAATAACCATGATAGTTTCAAAAGTTATGATAAGCCTTTGCTTACGAGAACAATGTTATTCTACGGTTTTCGATGTTTTTTGAAGTGAAAACTTCTTTAGGGGCGTTGGGTTTTTGAGATGGGAAAAAACCATTGAAGTCGCGACACTGTTACCGTTACCGCCACTTCTGTATATAAGTATATCTAGTGTAGTCTGCTTTTGAGTTGAGGGTCGATATCTGGGACTGGAGTAGTAAGCGTCTTAGCGAGATTCTTTTGAGTTTTAAATTGTTTTCTGGTTGAGTCACTTGCTCATCTCAAGTTGATTTATTTCATTTTAGTGGTGGTGGGTTGATGCATTTGTGTATGGTGTAATTTTATGTTATAACTTTGTATTTAGTAGTTTTCAACTTCGAATCTTTAGTAGGTTTCGGCGGGAAGATGGAGGTTGTTCCTCCGGATCCCTCTGATCGACCAGATGAGATTCTTGTCTCCCCTGTGATTCCTGAGGAGAGTCTCCCAGGCTCTAAACGTAGAACAGAATCAGATGGTGAAAGTTCACTTGTTCCCCAAATAAAAAAAACAATAACATCTCCAGACATGGCCGGCCATACTGCGGTTTTTCTGGTTTGGATGGAGGCAGTCCATCTAAACCAGAAAAACCGCAGTATTGTAGGAAAGCTACAAAGTTAATAATTATGTTATTGTTTTCACTATAAAGGAATTAACACTGAAAATAGCTGAGTTCTTATTTCGTTTTAAAATAATCCATGAATTTTCATGTCATTACGTCCGGGTAACGCGTGTCACAAACGATGGAGATACTATAATATTTTATGTTTATATAAATATCGCTCGCCATATAATCCAATGTAAGATGAAAATATATAGGTACCTGTGAGAACTTATAAACATGCAATAACCGACACTTTCCTCTTTCACCTGGCTTAGCAAAGCCATTTTAGAGTTTTGAATCCAACCTACCTATGTTGGAGAGAAAGTAGAAAATACCCATCTCCACCCCTCCTCGTATAACGTTACAGCAAAATTTCCCCTTTTCTCTCAACTTCCCAATCTCTCTCAATTTTCCCCCCAATCAAAAATCACATTTTATTAAAAAATTTAAATAAATCAAGGAACTTGTGTGCCAATTATTGTTCAAAATCGGTAAAAAATTGCGACCTGTAGACGAGAACAGAATGACAGATGGACAAAAGCATATTTTGGCCAATCTCGAAACTGAAACGCTTCGCTCGCTTTGCTCGCTCGGTCAATTATCTTCGCCGTGTGTGATGGTCCATTGGATTGCATGGCGAGCGATATTTTATGTCAACATAAAATATTATAGCTTCTTTATCGTGTGGGACGCGCTTTAACATACATATTTTGAAGCACACTGTATATAAATAGAAAAGATTTTCCATTATTTGTTTTGTTAATATGATATTTGTGTTAATATAATAATAGTAAACACTTTAAAAATAATAGTAAGTAATTATAAACAGATTGTTTCAAAATTTCTAAATACATATCAAGTTGCTAGTCACCCGATCCATAGCTTACAGTTCAGATGACTACATTATTATACCTGTATAAGGCCGCCCATCATAGATT
The DNA here is from genome assembly GCA_963924445.1 of Philereme transversata. Lineage (NCBI taxonomy): Eukaryota > Metazoa > Arthropoda > Insecta > Lepidoptera > Geometridae > Philereme > Philereme transversata. Next base: position 22,900,281 of record OZ004344.1, read on the forward strand.
TGATTTAATTGTGTATTCTCTTTCGTTTGTTTTATTTTTTATTGGTGTGTTATAAAGAAATTATCTAATCTAATCTAATATGCCTATATAATATCCAAAAAATATACATACCTCTACGAGTACCTACTAAGTATTAGTAGGTAGGTACGTTCTTGTGAAATCCAGTCCATCCAAAGGTTGTCTGGAAACGATCGCTTTTAGCGATAAGACCGCTACTTGTATTTCTGCGTGTATTGTTTGTTTTTTATTTTAAGTGTGATCTACAATAAAGCGTTTTCTATTCTATTCTATTCTATTCTATGTATATTTTTTATATCACTATGTCAATTAGGCTTACATATTTATTGTTACATAGGAGTTTATAGTTATTTGCATTTCTTTGGTTGTTTTAAGTACAAATATGTATATATTTTTAATTTAGCACTTCAAACCCTTTCACTATTTATGAGGTTGTCAGCAGATAATGCTTTTAGCACTAATCCCATATTTATTACATTTATGTGTATATTGCGCAATTAAATATTAAATAGATATCGTAAAGCTCTTGTAGTGAGCTCATATAAGACCTGGTTACCGTCCAAAATTGGTAGGCTGTTGAACGATAAGTGATTTATGAAAAGCCTTTTTAGCCACTGAAAGTAGTGATCAACGATTTCAACCCAAGCAATATTTACACGAGACGTTTCAATAAATCATTCGGTTCACTTTCCTAAATTGATATTGTAATCTGTACTTTTGCTTTTGTTTTTCATATAAATGAAGACGTCTTTGATGCGGGTTCGTTAAATTGCTATCGGTAGCTCTGTTCTTCTGTAGAGTAGTGTTTGGAGATAAAAGTTTTAGAAAGTATCTATAAAAGTATTAATAAGTGTAAAATGTTGAATTACTTAGTTTTGTTGAGGGTCTCGAATTAAAATTTTAACGTCATTGTAATCTTATGGATACGAGGATGCGATGCGATTTCACTACAGGCTCACTCGTATTTGTCGGAAAACACTTTAAAATAATAAAACAGAAAGTTTATTTTATTGAAATAAAACTTTTTATTGAAGCACGCTTGACTTATAGGGAGTAAGCTGGTGAATGCGTGACGAGAGCCTTACGAAAAGTCTGATCGGGCGAGGCAAACGGAATTTGAGAGGGAGATATATGTTAGTGAAGATAGAAAGAGAGCGAGTTACGTTTCGTATATTACTGTAGGGGCAAGAGAGAGAGGTGCTAAAGAAGTTTTACTTCAGTCGTGGGGTCTAAAGCACACTCGTTCTTTAATTTTACGGATTTATATATATTTCATTGAATCTTATACATTATCGTTATCTTATGAAAATTAATTGTGCGGTAACAGGATAGATAGTATACAGGATTATTGGTAATTCGATGGTATCCCGTCAAGGCATGATAGATGGGTTCATGGGCTACCAATTGAATCATAAAATGCATTATGCAAAAGTGAAGCAGTTTCGAGGTAATTAAAATTCCTTATTTATTAAACAACCCCAGAATAAAGGGTCTAGTAAAAAAAAATACCAGCTTTATTGTTTTATTTGTTTTACTTAGTGAACACCAGGCTACTTATTTGTGGATACAGTTTGTAAAAAGTTTCATTATTATGATGTAGGACTTTGAAAACTTTTTCCAAATTAAAGAAAATTTCTTCAAAAATATAAAAGTTTATCGTAAAAAAAATGGTATAATGTGCAAAAAATCTTAAATTATTTAGGTATCCAACGAGGTCTAGTAGAGTTATTCGATTAGTGCGAAAGATTTTTCTGGAAAACAGTGCGAATAGTTTCGTTAAATAAAAATATCATTCGAGATATGGCGACTCCATAGTTCTCCAATTCCCACTTATCGCACATCCCGATACAAAATGGAGGCCGTGCACAGGAGCCTGACTTATGTCGTGGTCGGTGATATGTTCATCTCAACAATAAATATTGCTCGCCAATTATATTGCGACTGCTACTGAAAGCACTTGTGTCATCTACAGGCTGATGTGTTTTAGTCCGACTAGGTGGGTTACGTTTTACGTACATATCCACATGTCAAACCTTTATGATTATATATTTTAAAAAGGTATAACAAATGCGATATCTCTTGGAATTATCATTCAGTACCCACAAAATATATTTTCTACAATACGCAAAGGTGAAAGAATGCTTGCTAGCATTAAGTTCTCCTATATACTAAATATTTCATCAATTTTCAATTTTCAATCAATCAATCAACTGATACTTTTCGAGTTAAATTGTGTAGCGCGGTTCAATATTATGGTGATAAATAAAAATCTTCGACACGACACACAAAAAATATAACACAATAGAAGATGGTGAAATATTATAATTATTTATAATATACCTTGACGATCAAAAATAACCCGTCTCTATCGGTGGCCACAAGTACTTATTTTTTTTTATAAAAGATAAATGTAATGCAAATTGAATACATTGATTTGTGTTATAACTTAATTTTACTGAGATCAATTTTTCAAAACGATTCCATAAAATTAAATGACTCTTTTTGTCAGTGGGTCCAAAATATAATTATCATTTATTTACCAAAATATTATAGAGGATTACCGACGTGGGGGTCCAATTAATGCATATTGGATCTCCTATTTCTATGCCCCCGCCTCGTTTGGTCCCACGATACAATGAACATCCTGTATATAGCGGCAAATGCTACTGAAAGCCAGTTGTATGGTATTATACAGGTTGATTTAGTATTTGTACGACTTCATTTGGAGGTCCATCTGCAGTAACTTTAGAGAAATAATAAACAATAAGAATTTTATGAAAAGACAGCTCTTAATGGGAAATGTTGATAGATTTTATTCATATACTGATGTCAAGTTTTTTGATATAAATGTGGAGATTTTTTGTAGAGTCAATTTCAAGAAAAGCAACAGGCTCACAACATGTTTTAAAACATTACTTGCGCTATTAGGATTAATTACCGAAAAGAAAAAAAAATCTTTCACTATAATCTTCTTTAAGCTTATACATCGAAAAAACGCAAAAAAATAATGGGTCCATTCATTCCATCCAAAGGGTGTCTGGTAGAGATCGCTACTTATCGAAAAGATTGTCAATTGTATACATTCATTTAAAGAATTGTTTTGTTGTTTATGGCGTGCGTATTACCTACATATCTTTCTATTTAGGTACACGTGTACATGATTTATGTACGTATGAAAATCGAACCAATAAATTTTAATAAAAATGGAACCTTAATTCTTTCATAAAACTAAACATCCTTTGAACAATCGCTACTAGATATGAATATTATGTACAAGAAATATAGGAACCTCATTTGCATCTGCAACTCGCATGTCTCTCGATTAAATTGTTTTACTGAATCGATTAAAGCGGTCTCGTATCGATTCTAAATCGATTATTTTTTGTTCACTCCCCGTTTCAAGTCCACCGCCTGGTGATGTCTTTATTAAACGATTCCATTATAACAACGTACATACATACATTGTAATCGAAGAGACAAGTTTTAAATTATTGTCTGAAGAAGAGCTTCTGCAGTACCTTATTCATAACAGCCGTAGGACGTCCTCTGTTAAACATAGGCCACCCTATAAATTTCTAAAGCGACCAATCTTGTTCACCCAACGGCTCCCAGTGACCTTTATTAGGTCGTCTCTCCATCTAGCGGAGACCGTCTTACACTGCGCTTTCCAGTGAGAGGTTCATTTTTAGCAGCCATAACAAATTATCTCTTAGTTAACTGTTTATATTTTACTAGCTTCAGCCTGCGGCTTCGCACGCGGTGGTCTGGTAATAAAAACACAACCTTCTTTTCCGCAGTTGCGCAAAAAGTAAGCTATGCCCCAATCCCAAGTCCAGACACAATCTACCTATACAAAATTCATCGAAATTGGTTCAGGTGTTACAACGTGGAAGCGTAACAAACAAACAAATAAACAAACTAACTTTCCCATTTATAATATGACATAGTGTGATAGTGAATCCATGTTGGGCTATTTTCTTCTCGTCATTATTGAGAAGAAATCTTGAAATGTTAACCTCTGACTCCTCGCGACAATACATCATTGTCAGTCGCATGCGCTGTGTTTAAAGGTTTTAAGGTAGGCCCTCATAGAAAGGAAGGTTGTGGTAGTACAGAATAAATATCGTTTTGTTTTAATTTCTGTTTTGTATTGAGGTTATATATAGGCCTATACCCGAAAAAGGCCTTAACTAAGTCATCATTAAAATTACACATACCACTTAAAATGTATTAGTTAGTTAAGGAAATAATAATAATAACGATCAGCATACAAGCATGCGAAATTCATTACAAAAATTATAAAATGTATAAATTAATTTATCAATTCATAGCTACGAATTACCCCAGTTAAATGAGTTTGCAAATAAAAAAACCGCGACCGAATGGGTCCATCCGTTTGGAAGCTACAATTCCACAGACATATACACAGACAGACATAGGCGTCAAATTTATAACATTTTTTCGTCGGGGTTTAAAAACTATATCAGATTAGATTAGATTAGAAAATTCTTTATTGCACTAAAAAAATAATACAGTTAAACAACACAATAAAAAAACTATATTACTTTATGTCCGTCAACCCTTAGTTTTCTATTAGTAAACCTCAACTCGTGTGTTCCCACATTAGAGTGAGCCATCAAGCAAACGTGTCCCCAATCACAGAGCCTGTTTCTTAAACTAGAGTCCGTCTCACAAAAGCGTGCCGCGGCCGTTTAAATGAAAAACAGATTAAATATTATGTTACAATTCTTAGAGATAGATAAATAGATGAACTCTTTATTAGAAACTTTTTGTCAAGCAACATTTTGCTACACTTGGGACGACTTGCACAACAATGCATACCTAATCGTATTTAGTGCCTAAATATGGTTTATGAGAATTGTCAAATTATACAAATACGTCAAATTTAAACATGTTTAGTCGTTAACTACGTTTAGGGATCGTTATGCAAGCCGAGCTTAGTAACATTTGTAGTTGCTTAATGAACCCTTAATAGTAGGTACTTCGCGATCTAAGACTTTTTTATGCTGTGTGTAATTATAGTGTTTTTATTCTATACGACTTTTTTTCTATTTTGCGGAGATGGAAAAAGTAAATGGCTCACCTGATGTTAAGTGGTAACCATCGCCTATAACAAAGCAGTGCCTCGTAAGCCATCTAACCCTTCAGCTACACTATGCTCCTGCTCATGCTACTCGCATTGCCGCGATGTTGCCGCGATTAATGCCGTAGGTGGCCAAACAGATCCCTCCTTGCGCGATTACTCATGCGAGGATAATACGCGATTTTTCGTTCTATAGGTAGGTATAGGTACCAGGTTTCAATAGGTAGGTAGAAGTACTAGCACAGAGAAATATTTTACTCACTACTGTACATATTAGGTTCCTACCTAAGTACTCGTCACTTTCATGACTAGAATTAACATACTTAGATGTACCTTTGGCTCTTTTCCTGATATGTTTAATAAATAAATAAAAATAAATAAAACTCCATACTTAGATACCTACCTACCTACGAGACAAACTGTTAACAATCAATATCAACTTTAAAAATGACATAGGTTACCTAGTTATGTTTGGTAATACGAAATCAAAATTAGACAAGCCCTACACAACTTATGTTTTAACTTATTAATTAATTTTATAAATTTTAACGTGGTTTCATTTGACCACTCATCCATCGTAGCAAGGTGGCATATTTTTTTAAAATGCTAAAACGCACGTGATTCCTCTCTGAGCGCTCGAAGCGGTATGAGGCGCGTGGCGTGTGGCCCGGCTACTTGCGTTCATGTTGCCGGCCGTTTGACTCGTGCACAAAAAACCGACAAAATGTGGAGCGGTAAGGCATGAGCATTAGCATGAGATGTAACGTGGCCATATTACGTCCCTACCTACTTTCCTCGCGCCAAGGCGAGTAATGTGGCTGCGGGGCTGAGTGTGCCCTACACATCCTACAATACACTGCTTTGCGTCCATCAACTTGAGGCATATATATGTAAAGCCTCTAGTGCCTATTCACCGCCACCTATATAAACTTTTAATCAATAATTAATAATAATTTATTTTTCACAGAAGTATAAGTCTATACACTATATATTATACACAGGACGGTATGTAAACACAAAATTAATAATAATAATAATAAATAATAATAATTAATATCGCTGGACATTTCACACATCGCTATCTAGCCCCAAACTAAGCAGAGCTTGTACTATGGGAACCAGATAACTGATAGAATACTTATATACTTTTTTTTTGTAAATATATACTTATAATATGTATAAATTATCTCCCACCTTAGCTATAAGCCTGTATATTTTGATACTTTTGTAGTTATCCTCTGTACTGTCATCTGTCTTCTCAATAAACTACAATCTGGGTCTATTATTTTAGGGTAAAAGTGAATAGGTACCTTTTAAATCTTTGTATTTCATCCTAGACCACATGACAAGCCTAGTAAAGGTTTTATGAAATCATTGAACGGTTTTATAACCAGCTTTGTGTATCAGATTATAAACAATTAACAGAAAAACATAATCTTCTTAACTCTTTTCTTACTATCAGGTAAGATTGTAGAAAATTGACGTTCTATCTACGTAAAAAAAATGGAAAGCCAGTAGTTTAAGATCCGGTTTCTACAAAAGTGGAGAAAAGCGATGTGCAAATTCAGGAATCACATCGAAATTGTACGCCATCTACAATATCATATATAATCATATATCATATCATATCATATCATATAATATCATATATCATATGTATCATATATAATCTTCTTAACTCTTCTCTTAATCAAGTAAGATTGTAGAAAAACGACGTTCTATCTACGTAAAAAAAAAATGGAAAGCTAGTAGTTCAAGATCCGGTTTCTACAAAAGCTACAAATAGAATCACATCGAAATCGTACGTCGTCTACGTGGCGTAGCCGCGAATTACTATTGGTTGATTTTACTCATTTCTTCTGCACTCAGCTTAGGTGAAAACCAGCCTTAAGGCCGCCTGTCCACTGGAGTGGAGTGGAGAAAAGAGGAGAGCAGCTTTCCCAAAATGAACCAATCGAGTTGCATAATAACTCCACTCCACTTTGTTGTCCACTAGAGCGGAGAATTCGATTGGTTAATTTTGGCAACACTCCGCTCCTCTTTTCTCCTCTCCGCTCGCATTGCATGAAATTCTATTCATGCAATCCTATTGGTTAATATTTCCTCGTTTCTCCGCTCCGCCGCCTATCTCCGCGTCAATGGACAGGCAGCCTAAGTCGGGTAAAATTATACAGGTATATATTACTAGGCCTTTATTTGTTTGAAACCTCGTTACGCAGTAAAATAATGAATACAGCTGTAAATATTATATTTAATTGTTTACGAGCTAGCCTTGCAATTTTAATAAAAAAGGGCTATTAGTTCTTAGGTCAGGATTGTGGACGTTATTAGTATTGCAATTAGACAGAAGCTACAAATTCCTATCCGATAATTAAAACCAGGCAAATCTTATTACTTTAATATGAATTCTTATAACGAACGCAGATTTGTTTATTTTAGTATGTTATGCATTTTAGGATTCCGTACCTCAAAAGGTAAAAAAGGAACCCTTATAAGATCTCTCTCTTGCCCGTCTGTCTGTCCGTGTGTCATCACCGATTTTCTCAGGAACGGATAAACCTAGCAAATTGAAATTTATACCAGATACTGAGATCTATAATCCCAATTAGGTGTATAAAAATCAAGTCAACAGGATAAAAAGATATGGGCATATTTAGATCTTCGCTAAAACTTGTGAGTACCAAAATTTACTTTAATTTCCAACTTTTTTTATTTTTCAGAATTTTTCATTTATTTGCTTGCTTTTTGCCAAATTTCGTGATTCTTGGTCAACGGGAACTACCATAAAGGTTTTCGACCCAAAACTTATAGGGTACTTCCTGTTGACCTAGAATTGTCAATTTTGGACAGACACGGAACCCTCGGCGCACGAGTTCAACTCGCAATTGACCGGTTTTTATTTTTAACTGTGATTTTTTGTAATTGTGATCTTCGATTTACCACAATCTCACCTGATGGTAAGCGATGATGTGATCTAAGAGGAAGCACTACCTTAAAGAGGCCCAGATTATATTTTTTAGGAAAAACAGACGACGGTAAAGTATATATAAGTGTAATGCTTACATTTTTCTATATATACTAGGTTACATGGGAAGATGGAAGATGGTCAAAGGCAGCCACCGAGTGGTGGCTACGCAAGGGTTATAGGCAGACCATCAGCGCAATGGTCAGATGTGATTGTAAAAACGGTGGGATGTCACTGAACGACCTCCGTGGCGCAGTGGGCGAATAGCGGTTTGAGACGCAGGGGCTTGCGGGTTCGATTCCAACCGCGGAACAAATGTTTGCGTAGTCTACAGATATTTGTTGCGCGTCCAGTTTTACTATGTAATTAGTGTGTACGAATTTACAAAAAAAATAATTAAGTATTATATCAGTTATCTCAAGCTTTACTTAGTTAGGGGCTAGATTTCATACATAGGGGCATTTCACACAGCGCTATCTAGCCCCAAACTAAGCAGAGCATGTACTATGGGAACCAGATAACTGATAGAATACTTATATACTTACATTTTATTGTAAATACATACATAAATACATAGAAAACAACCAGACCCGGAACAAATATCTGTAGATCATGCAAACATTTGTTCCGCGGCGGGAATCGAACCCGCTACCTCCTGCGTCTCAGCCGACTGTTCGCCCATTGCGCCACGGAGGTTGTCAATAGACAGAGAGATAGAAAGATGGAGTTACTTTCGATTTTTTATATTATTACTTAGTTGTATTAAATACAGCTAACATTTGTAGATATAAAGGGTTGATCAGCTCATACTTCTTCGTAGTAAAATAATAAAATTTGACTGATCAAAGAGCAAATAATCCAGTAATATCTGCACCCAACCCGATATTACCAGATGATACAGCCTGTAATACGTGTGCTGGTCGCATTATTCGCGCCTGTGTATCGGCCGCCGGCGCACGCCACTCTTTATAATTTGATCACATTTGTACTGGACAATGCGCGCCCAAAGCGAAGTAAGACGACAGGTGAACAAGAAATGTGTGGAGTTGCAGTTATGTAAAAATACCTAGATTTAATCATTCACTTGCCCTACCAGACTACCCATTTTTTTTCTCCACGTTTCCCTACTAGTAGACGTGGAATGAAAATAGTTTTAAGTTTTTTTTTTATGTGAAACATCTATATCCGCACGTAAAACCGATTTCTGGCGTGGCGACGCGTCGCCGCGCCACAGTAGTACCGTCCTCAGAGGCAACATCGAATATAACTACATATTACCGAAGTCACTGATTAAACGAATTAAGTAGTCACGATTTGAAATAAATTCGTAAATTTTTGTATTTAATGAAAATAAATGTTTATTCAGTAAATAGTCATCGTTATCTGGAAAAAAAATCGTATGCAATTAATGCATATTACTTTTACAAAATAATGTCGATGTTTCACATCTGCCAGGCGTCCCGTGACGGCTCACATTTTTTATTATTATTATTATATCTTTTATGTTTATTACCTCAGAACTCAGTTACTTATTAACCAGTTTAGATTTTATTTAAATAATTATAATATTGAATTAGTCTCATAGAAATGTAATTAAAATCAGTTCCGTAGTTTGGTTTGTAAATCAAAATAACTGGAAAAAATTAGGTAGTCATAATAGCGTTTTAGCCTGTGACTTTTTAGATTTTCTGTTTTATGAAGTCGGTTATATTTTTTGTTAAAAAGTTACTTGTTTAATTTACACTTGATACATTTTTTTTGTTGTAAGATCTCTCTACGGTTGTCTCTGTGCTACCACCGAGACGGCTTCTTCAGCGTCCCCGCCCCAGGCTCACAATACCCGCTACTTTTTCCCGGGCATAATAAACATTTGTATTCACCGCGCGTGTGCTGACCTATACATTATGCTGTATTACTTGAATCTACGTGCTCAATTATTGGGAATTTTTGTATAGATTTTAAGAGCAATGTTCGGACGATATTGTTTGAGTAATGTGTCTAATAATGCTGGAATTACATGTATAAAGTAAATTTATAAAAACAAAGGGCTGGTGCAGCACGATGATGTAGGTAGGTATATTTTTGAAGTGAAAACTTCTTTAGGCGCATTGGGCATTTTTTGAGATGGGAAAAAAACGTTGAAAACGCGACACTGTTACCGTTACCATTACCGACACTTCTGTTTATAAGTATCTGTAGTGTAGTCTGTTCAAGTTTTCACTTCTGTCGGCACTCTCGGAGTGCCACTATTTTTTTATTTATAATATTTGTTATATATTTTGACATGTTAGGTCTATACATATATATTGGTTTTGTATTATAGTATATACATATATAAACTTTGAAATCCCATTTTTATCCCATGAAAACTGATTTATGGGATAAAAAGTAGCCTATGTGTTAATCCAGGTTATAATCTACGTAGATACCAAATTTCATCGAAATCGGCCCACCTGATGTTAAGTGGTAACCATCGACTATACCAAGTTTGCCTCGTAGGTCACGCTCTATAGAAATGTGCCCTACGATGCACATCCCTGCGTCCATCAACTTGAGGCATATAGGTGAAAAGCCTCATGTGCCTGTAATTTCACCGGCAACCATACCCTTCAAACCGAAACACAGCAATGCTGCTTGGCGGTAGAAATAGGTATGGTGGTAGTACTTCCCCGGGCGAGCCCTTTCACAAGAAACTACTACTCTTAGAAACTCTACTGTGATTGAGCTACTAACAAATAAACAAACATCCAAACTCTCGCATTTATAATATTAGTGTGGTGTGATGATCAGCGCTCTCCTAAAGTTTAGTTTTTGTTTAATAATGTACACCCTTTATTATTATTAAATTACAAAAATCCTCTCCATCCAAAGGTTGTTTGGAAGAAATCGCATTTAAGCGATAAGATCGTACATTGTTAGAAGAACACACTTGTTACTTTGTGTATTTTCATTTTTGTTTATTTTGTGGTCTAGGTACTTAAACCAAGGAACCAGCCTCAATCTCATAAAACAACATTAAATTAATATCACACTGACATTTCGTATGCCCCTTAGTTCAATTAGAAATCTTACTTTATTATGGTAAAGGCGAAGCAGTTTTGGTGACGTCACCATAAATCGTTCACTCAAAACGTTTCACATTAGAGCTCAAATAAAGCGTAAAATTATCTTTAAAAGTAAGTAAATCGTGTTTATTTTCGCAATGTGTTATACTCAACGTGGTGTAATCACTAGAAAGTACTAAATATATAACATTTGGTATTAGGATTATAAAAGTAATGTTTGAAAGTTTTGTGGTTCAAATCGAAATAATGTTGCTACAAGCTTGAAACAAATCGCTCCTGAAACATGATGGTTTTCTAAAAGATCGTGGTCGGCGCCCTTTACTACGGAAGAGCAAGACCTAAAACAGTCTTTGATACTTAAAACAAGGTACCAACCCCTGATATGTATCCTAGATTTAGTTTAATAAAATAAAATATTTGTATATTTGTATTACAATAAAGTGTTTGCATTTATTCATTCAATGATCCTGTCCTGTGCTAGGACCTAACTAATAACTTTGTCCAGTTAAATCAAACAACGCTACCAGAGTCAATCTTGTCACTGATATACAGAAATTCAAGAAATAACCAGCCACATGGTAAAATAAATAATAAATAATGATGAACATTTCACACAGCGCCATCTAGCCCTAAACTAAACAAAGCTTGTACTGTGGGAACCAGATAACTGATGGAATACATATTTACTATATTTTTATGTACATATTTTGTGTAAAAACATATTTATAATATATAGAAAAATACCCAAACCCGGAACAAATATCTGTAGAACATTCAAACATTTGTCCCACAACAGGAATCGAACCCCCAATCTCCTGCGTCTCAGCCGCCACAGAGGTCATCACATTAACATTAACAAATAAAAGTTAATTAGGGAACGCAGACACCAAATATTTAAATTATAAACTGCCCAACTTATGACAGTGATTAAAATCAATATGGAAATTAGTGAGTGTGATAACGACACACGAAATTAAAATGTTGTCTCAATGCAATGCAGGTGTTTTGACTTTGTTGAACACTGGACTTAAAAGAAAACTTCAATTATTCGGCCAATGTTTAAAACAAGTCTGCTTTTCTCTTCGGGAATGATGTAGGTAATGGCCTTAGAATAAGTACACCAAGAAACAAAGTACACGTGTGAAATAGGCCTTTACATTGGAGCTATATATGGCTCCAAACGACGTGAGCACTGTGAGTTTTATGAACCAGGTAGGTGGTAGTAAGTGCGACTGTCAGAAAAAAACCAACTGTTTAAATTGGTGAAAATGTTCATCCGTTTGTTTCATTACTCGTATGCTTGTGTTTGTATCGGGGAATGCAAAACATAGTACATACGCACACATTCTTTGTTTTTCGTTGAACGGTTTGTTCGAAACTTCTGTTCTATGTAAAGTTATTCTAAGGTAATGGCATTTTAAAATCGGTCAGTACACCCGCTCATTATCGGAAACAAAAGGCCGATCAACTGAATAAATTTCGGTAAATTATTGTTATTTTGGACTCGCCAGAGGCGTACGTCGAAATTATAGCGGGAACCACTTGTGCCGAAATAAAGTCGAGGCTCCAAATTGTGAGGTACTCCAAATTGAGTCGAGTAATAATATAAAAGTTATACATTGTAAGCACCTATAGAGTAGAAAGCGCGTTTACTGTAGATTGTCGAGTAGTTATTAACAGATCAGCTAGGATTTCACGTTATGCGCGGTCACTAGCAATTATCTCAGCCCAAATACTGTAATAGGTGTATGCATACTAAAAGTAAAATTATTGACAGTGTTGTTGAGTGTTTTATCTACATACCTAATGAAGTTTGACTCCTGAAGGAGGTAAAATATTCGACAGCTAGATTATTCTGTAATGACTCCTCTAAAACTTATCGACCGATTTTAATGACATTTTTTTGTATATTTGGTAGGTATGATATAGATCGTAAAGTATTTGCACCCTCCTACCCTCTATTTTATAATCGTGATTTTAGTATTTTTGCGTGAACAATATCCATATAATTTAAACATTGTTCATTGTCGTGAATTAATTTACATGAAGTATCGCGTCACTTTAGTTTTTATACCGAAGTTCCTACGGGAACGGGACATTTCAAGCGTTCGAAGCCGCGGGTGGGTCAGCTAGTAGTAATACATAGAAAATTATCCAGTCCCAGTCTTTCTTTTAATTATTTTCATGACAGTGACATTGTTTGACTTTTAGGTGCTATATAAGCCAGCTGCAAAAAAAAAACACTTAACACAGAAGAAACACAATGGATATGTAGTACTAGCTGTTGCCCGCGACTTTGTACGCCTTACACTACTAAATGTGAAGGTAACCGAGAAATAAAGCTAAACTCGCTGTTGCAACTTGACTTGACACCCCTTTTTAATCTTATGGGACCTGATTTATGGGATAAAAAGAAGCCTATCTGGTAATCTAAGTTATAATGTACGTACATACTAAATTTCATCGAACTCGGTTAAGCCGTTACGACATGATTGAGTAACAAACAAACAAATAAATAAACAAACATCCAAACTTTCGTATTTATGATATTAGCGCAAAAAACAATACAAACTTAATCACCCGGTCACTTGGCACAACAGTTACTCTATTATATAGAGTCAGATTAGTATCATAACTCGCGTTTATTAAACGATAAAATCACTTCTTTTAATCAAGATTCTGCTCACAATGCAGACAGTTGTTGCAATTTTAAACAAAATCAAACGATCTGAAATCTATTGCACAAACACTTTGTTAGCACAATCCAGGATATTGCGTAGGGCTGTCTCGCAATCAATGAATGGGAATCGGTGTGAACTAAACCTTCTACCATAGAGAATATATAATATATTTACATTCAAAAATTCCACTTATACGATACAAAAATTGACACGCACACGATAAACGGAATTTGAACTTAAAGCAAACTAAATGATGGTTCCATTTGATTTTAGCAAATATTAACTAGAATAATTTTTTTTTCGACTTCTGAATTTATCAATGTCTCACATATTGAATCTTAGCTGAGATGAAATAAAACTCATTTTACACTAGCTAATTTAAGTTTGCATTGCATCTATAAATGAAATATGAGCTTGATTTCATGTTTTGATTCGCATAGTGTAAAAACTCTCGTATATCAAACTTCATTAAGGGGTAGCCCTGGTTGTAAAGCATGTCTTATCTAGATGGCGAGATAGCGGGTGATTCCAAGCCTTAATGCTACTAGCTCATAACTTACACACTCCTTGAGGCTACAAAGTCATTCCGTGCTGATTTGGTACACATAAATTGTAGTAACTTACTGGTTGACGGGTACAGAAGCCTTGAAACAAAAGGTGCTATTGAACAAGTGAATTTGAACTTTATGAAGATTACTGGCGATAGAAACCGAGCTCAATATAACAGCTTATATCCCTAGATAGAAATAAAGAAAGTTGAACCTAATTTAATGTTATGTATGGATGATTTTTGAATGAGAGAAAATACTAAATGTTATTTGTAAAAATGAGTTCAAGCTATTGCACATTGCATTTAAATAGAAAAGCTTCTTGTTAAGAACTTATGGTAAAAATGTGTTGAATTGAATTGGAAAAGATATGTGGGTACCTGGCAAAAATTCTGAATAATTTACTTATTTGATAAATCAAAAATATATGTATATACCTATATATAAAGTCTATAACGAATACAACTATTAAAATATTTTTATCGAAAACTTTAAAGTTGACTCGATCTACTACAGTGATTATGTTTAGGGGCACTGAAATAAAAAAAAAGAAATGAAGTAAAGGCTTTGTTTACCATTGACTACAACAATATATACAACAGGATTTATGGAAAATAAACTTAATCTTAAAAGTGACACAGATAATTTCGCATTAATTATCAGCATAGAAGACAAGTAGACAGAACTAGTTAAAGTCGCTGGAGGCATCGTTTAGTATGAGTTCGCAATATGACAGCAATTTACTAAAACCATAGTTTCATGATAGCGGTGACCGACATAGAATAAACACCAGAGCGGAGATGGAATAATCATTTTGTAAATAATGGTTAGAAATAACCGTCATATTGAATTATGGCTGGTTCTTATATCCGTCGGTAAATAGTGTAAAAAAATAGTTTTGCCCCTTCTCTCTCAATGTTCGTCTACTGACTTCAAGTAATTACAAAAATAGCTATCAAAAGTAGCAGTTAAATTAAATCAAATCAAATACATACATGCTATATTACGACCGTCATTATTATACACCGCTTTTCTAAACAACTTGGTGGGCATTTTAAGCCTTCAGCCGATAATATATGTGAAAGCTAACTGTGGGAGGTAAATCAGTTGGTTATTGAAAAGTCCAAGGTACAATTGTGCGTGAAACACATATATTGCATTAAGAGCATACATTTAATTAAATGGAAGTTAATGATTTGGCTTCGTTATAAAAAGGAGTGCTAAATTACGATTTACACTATCAAGCCTACAAATAGATACATCAAGCCATAAGAAAATCCTTGCATTTATGGAACATGATTTATTTTTAGGTTTCCGTACCTCAAAAGGTAAAAAAGGAACCCTTACAAGATCACTCTCTTGTCCGTCTGTCCGACTGTCCATACGTGTGTCACCACGGATTTTCTCAGGAACGGGTGGACTTAGCAAGTTGAAATGTATACTAGATACTAAGATCTATAGTCCCTATTAGGTGTATAAAAATCAAGGTCCTGAGTCAACACGATAAAAAGATATGGGCAAATTTAGATTTTCGCGAAAACTTGGGAGTACCAAAATTTATCTTAATTTTCAACGTGTTTTATTTTTCGAAATTTTCCCATTACTTGTTCTGCTTTACCTTGCTTTTAACAAACATTGACAATTCTTGGTCAACCGGAAGCACCCTATATGTTTTGAGTCGATCACCTGTATGGTAGTTCCCGTTGAACTAGAATCCCGAAATTTGGCAAAAAGCAGCACAAATAAAGGAAAAATCCCAAATAATACATAAATAAAAATTATACCAATTTTATTATGGCGGTATAATGGGTAGATACGGAACCCTCGGCGCACGAGTTCGACTCGCACTTGACCGGATTTATAATCTTTACATAGTATAAAATGAAGTCGCTATCGCTGTCTGTTCGCTTAGATCTTTTAAACTACTCAACGGATTTTAATGCAGTTTTCAGCAATAGATAAAGTGAATGAATGAATGAATTAATGAAAATTCTTTATTATACCTTACAAGCGAAACACAACAGATATAAAAATAAAAATAAAACAAATAAATGTAAGTATAATGGGCGGTCTTATCGCTTAACAAAGCGATCTCTTCCAGACAACCTTTGGATGGAGAGGATCATTGCATAATGGAAGATTGGCTGAGGTGTAAAAAGAATAAACTTAATAATAGAAAAAGAAAAATTACTTAACCTTAAATACATAAACAATAGGTACATAAATAATTTTATATACATAAATATCATATATAATATAAATAAATATGTACTTACATACATACATATATTAATATATACATATATTATCTCTCCTCTTCATGGAGATAAAAGTTTTTGAGTCTAGCTTTAAATACGGAAGGTGAGGGGGATTTTCTAATGGAGACCGGCAAGGCATTCCATAATCGGACAGCTTGGACGGAAAAGGAGTTTGCATAGAAACTGGTTCTATGCATCGGTGTTTTGAGAAGGAGGTTTTCAGAGGATCGGAGTGTTCGGGAATTTGTGCAGTGAAGGAACTCGAAGCGTTCCTTCAGATAACAAGGTATGGACGGATTACGAAGGATGTTGAAAAGGAGGGATAGGATGTGAGTTTTCCGGCGAAGTCGAATGGGGAGCCATTTGAGTTTAATACGAAATTCGGAGATTCGGAAAGTGATTCAAGAGGAAGGTTTATATGTATAATACATACATAACTCTGTTTGTTCGTTAGTTTGTTTGTTACCTAAACAGCTAAACGGATCGTAATGAAATTTTGCAAGGACATAGATTATATCCTGGGAAAGGACATATCTAGGCTACTTTTAAGCCAACTGCGCAAAATGTTGCTAATGCTTTATTGAAAAACCACCCGTGCGAAGCCGCGGGCGGGTCAGCTAGTTAAATAATAATTAGAAAACCAACAGCGTTATTACAAGTAGGTATTTACACACAAATAAGATCAATGACGACATCCGTGGCGCAGTGGGCGAATAGCTGGCTGAGATGCAGGAGGTAGCGGGTTCAATTCCCGCTGCGGAACAAATTTTTGCATAATCTAAAGATATTTGTTCCGGATCTGGATGTTTTTCTATATATTATAAGTATGTATTTACAAAAAAAAGTATATAAGTATTCTATCAGGTAAGTATCTGATTCCCATAGTACAACCTCTGCTTAGTTTGGGGCTAGATAGCATTGTGTGAAATGTCCAGTAATATTTATTTATTATTATTATTAATGACGTATACTCGTTCGATTTAATTAAAGTCAATTAAGTTACTCGGAGATCGTGAAATAGGCAAAAAATCTCGGGTTAAGAATTTTTTTCATGTTATTCCTGTGAAAAATGTGACGTCATAACAGTAGAATATATATCAAACTATCGCTTGGCAACAAACCTGATCTGTAATTAGTATAAAAACTAACTCGCTGGACAATTCATTTGTATGCAAATTACTGTTCAATAGAATCCTGCAAGCTGTTGTCTATAATGGATAATACTTGGAATAGAATAATGATGGATACTCGTAGTTAGAAGCTTTGGTTAAAATGTTTTTTTATGAATAAGCATTGTAATCAGCGGGCCATTGCTACGTAGATTCTTGAAGTCACTTCTCCTGGTGATGTGGAGCAGTTGAGCTTTCTTATACTAGTATATTGATAACAACGTTCTTTTTGCAACATAGGACTAACGTCTGAACGTCTGTTTTTGCAACATAGGACCAACGTCTCAACGTCTCTTTTTGCAACATAGGACTAATGTCTCAACGTCTCTTTTTGCAACATAGGACTAACGTCTCAACGACCCTTTTTAATGACAGTGTGTTTGTAATGTCCACCAAAATATATAATAAGTTACCGACTGACATTAGAATGTGCAATGACTTTATGACATATCACGCTAAGGATTAATATTTGAAGTTTTTTTTTAATTTGACATTATTTTCATTTCATTCGTTTCAATATATGTTATTATATATTTTGATATTTCTTCATATTTGATTTAACCAAAAAAGACTTCTTTAAAAGTCGTAATTACATTTTCAATTGAAATACTTTTACCTCATTAAGTTATGGACAAAATAACTGTTAAAAATCCTCTTTAGTTTCTCAAAATACAGTCGGGTAGTAACCAATTGATATCTAGTCCCAATCCTGGGTTACCATGGTTAAAGTAAGATAATACTATAATAGGTTCTGGCAACGATAGTGATTATCTGTAGGAAGCTATCACCCCTATGTTGGGCTGAGATCGCTTTAATTTGATGGCTACAGTGTATTCTCCACAGATCTGTAGTGAATAGAAAACGCGTCAAACTTATACCACTTTTTACAACTCTTTTTGGGTCGAGGGTTAAAAAAGGAAATCCCTCATGGATTACTGATAAATAAAATAAATTAATCATCATAATCATTATTCTCAGCCCGTGTCGACCCACTGCTGGGCATAGGCCTGTCTTCGTTTGTGCCATTCTTCCCGACATTGTGCTAGTCTGAACCACATACGATCCACGGTCTTATTGATGTCGTCGATCCACTCCCGGGTGAACCAGAAAAAAAATACATCCCACTAATGTATTATACTAATAATATTATAAACCATGTAATTGTGGATGTTTGTTACTCTTTTACGTCGTAACGGCTAAACCGATTTCGATGAAATTTGGTATGTACGTAGATTATAACCGGGATTAACACATAAGATACTTTTTGTTGACAAACCACGCGTGCGATGCCGCTGACGGAAGCTAATAAAAAAAAGCTAAAATTTCACACAGCACTATGGGAACCAGATAACTGATATAATTTTCTTATCTAGGTACCTCATTTGTTTGTAAATCCATGCTCATAATATATTGAGAAGCAACCAAACCTGGAACAAATATCTGCAGATCGTGCAAACATTTGTATCGCAGTGGGAATCGAACCCGTAACCTCCTGCGTCTCAGACCGCTATTCACTATGCACTGCATCGCAGAGATCGTCAAATAAGTATTAGCACTACATTTTGAATAGTTAGGCCGTCCCTCTCCCGAAATACATACTCTAGGTAAACGGCCTGATGTCTTAGGTCGTATATACGTTTAAGGATCGTTGTGCAAGCCGGGCTGAATTTATTTTTTCAATTGTTTAGGTGAAAAATGACTGAATGCCAATATATTATATAAGTTTTGATATGAGTAAGTTACAAAATGACTATATTTCACTATGACTGTATGCATACGTTTCAAATCGTATAAGTGACGTGATGACTTGCCTGTCTTCGTTTACCTACGTTTTTTCCTACATAATTGCAAGTAAATATCGAACTAGACACCTAATGCCTAGCACAAAAACTGTCCAGTACATAACAGGGCACTTATGTGCTAATCCCGTGGTTTGTACGTAAGTTAATACATACATAATAAGTGCGATTATCTAAGACGGTAGCCTCAAGCAACGGTAGTCGAGATGTGCCAATCTTTTCCTTAACGGTTTATATGGTGCCACTTATTGCTTAATAATAATAATAATCAATGACTAAATTGACTTATTCTTTGTAAGTCTTTTGTAAGTCAATTAAACGAGCGCCTAGTTCGAAGAAAAAAAAAGAAACCATAAAGAGAAATATCACCCTAATATTATAAATGTGAAAGTTTGGATGTTTGTTTAGTTATTTGTTTGATTGTTTGTTTGTTTGTTACTCGATAAATCACGTCGTAACGGCTGCACCGATTTCAATAAAAATTGTTATATACGTACATAGATTATAACCTGGATTACCACATAAGCTACTTTTTATCCCCTAAATCAGTTCCTATGGGATAAAAATAGGAGGTCAAGTCAAGTTGCGACATCGAGTTTAGCTGTATTTCTAGGTTACCTACAGATACGCGATAGTGTAACGCGTACGAAGTCGCGGGTAACAGCTAGTACAACATATAATGGTACATTAGGTGGTCTTATCGCTAAAAGCGATATCTTTCAGACAACCTAACCATCCTGATAACTACAACCTAGGGGTCTTCAAGTCGCGAGTGAATAGGTTTCTTTTATGCAAGCGTGTACCATCGTAGTGCATCATCGCTTACCATCAGGCGAGATCAAGTCAAACGGTAGCCTATAACTTATAAAAAAATTTTTTTTGATGGACAGGTTAAACAAAAATTAAAAGACGGTGGTATACAAGTACCTATAACATACATAAACTTAAAAATATACAAATAAACTACACGACTATCTTCGACTATCTTAGTCTACTAAATGACCTCTTTGGCGTGGTGGGAGGGTAGCTGACTATGTCAAAAGAGATTTCTAGTTCGATCCCTGCATGATTTGCAAAAATATGATGATTATTTGCAATTATTTTTATACTGGAAGGTACCATACTTAAAGTTTCGGATACCCACGATATGAGTCAGATCTTTATATGACTACAAGCTTTCGCATGCGTCTTCTCACGTGTCGTTATTCAATAAAAATATTACCCTCTTACACAATCGGGTAAAATGTAACCTGTATCTCAATCCTGGTCATAAATTATTGAAGTGAAAACTTCTTTAGGCACGATGGGCATTTTTGAGATGGGAAAACACCATTGAACTGGCGACACTGTTACCGACACCTCTGTATATAATTTGAGATGGGAAAACACCATTGAATTCGCGACACTGGTACCGACACTTCTGTATATAATTTGTTTCTTTTAGTTTGTGGAGACTTCTAGTTCTAGTACTAGTTAAAAAAAATATTTGGATTTTGCAAAATGAACTAACATTTTGCAAAATCCAAATATTTTTTTTTATAAGGGAAAACTTCTTTAGGCACGTTGGGAATTTTTGATGGGAAAAAACCATTGAACTCGCTACACTGTTACCGTTACCGACACTTCTGTATATAAGTATATGTAGTGTAGTCTGCTTTTATTCAGGTTTTCACTTCTGTCAGCACTCGCGGAGTGCCACTTTTTAGGGTTCCATACTCAAAGGGTAAAACGGATCACTAAGACTCCGTTGTCTGTCTGTTTGTCCGTCTGTCTGTCCATCTGTCACTAGGCTGTATCTCATGAACCGTGATAGTTAGACAGTTGAAATTTTCACAGATGTATTTCTGTTGCCGCTATAACAACAAATAAAAACAGAATAAAATAAATATTTAAGAGAGGCTCCCATACAACAGACATGATTATTTTGCCGTTTTTATAGATAATGGTATGGAAACGTTCGTGCGCGAGTCCGATATTTTTTATAAACAAATTTTAAACAGCGGCATATAAACCGACCATCCAATCCGCTTGTACGCAATATACTATTAAAAGGAGTCAACGCTCGCCGTGTAAGTATGTGGTATGTAATAACAACGGACTACTGTTTAGTTGAGCTGTGTGCAACGAGAGATACAGAGAGATGTTAATACCACCGCTGAATTTCATTCTTATGGTGCTTTATCATAAGAAATATACCAGTGAAATATACGGACTACTTTTTAGTTGAGCTGTGTGCAACGAGACACATAAAGAATAGAAAAGAATACAATATAATAGCATAAAAATTAATTTGCAACATTACATTACATAAAAAACAAGATAAAGGTACAAAATAAACTAATCTAGAGAGATGATAACACCACCGCTAAATTTAATTTTTATGGTAAAACAACCTGGGAAATATACGGATTACTGTTTTGTTGAGCTGTGTGCAACGAGACATGCAAAAAGTTGATAATAGAAGAAGAAAGAAAAAAGGAAATCTGTAACCTTCACCTGTAAATTTCAGTGATAGCCACATTAAAAAAATGTGCTTGTTACTTATCATACTTTTTGCAAAAGTACCCACGGCGAGTTAAATATCCCCACCACTTTTAAAATTAATAATACCATATAAATTGTGCATTAATCATTTAATTAAAGCGAGCTGATAATACCACATCGAAGTTAAAGTTTTGCGGTCAATTGTGAAATCACACTAATATTATAAATGTGAAAGTTTGGATCTTTCTTTGTTACTCAATACTCATAATGGCTCAACCGATTTCAATGAAATTTGGTGTGTTGACAGATTATGACTTGGATTCAATCATAGGCTACTTTTTGTAGACAAACAATGCCTGCGAAGCGGCTGGCGGAAGCTAGTGTAAGTACAAGGCGGAAGTACAAATTAATAATTAACGTATTAGTTGGAACGATTTAAGACTAAAACTGCTATATTATAAAGCGTAGAACTTCGCTACGACCATAATAAAATAAAGCTGGGGCTTCAATTACTTGATAGGCGGTTATTTCAGGAAAACTAATGTTTTGACTGCTGTGTTCCATTATTTTATAATGATCTATTATAACTAGCTATAACTACACACATACACACGCACACGTACCGACTCACTGCTAATATCATAAACATAGTAAATTAACCCCGTATTGTAAGATTTTAATTTTTAATTTATTTTGTTTTATTTTATTAAACAATTATAACGTAATGCAGTATGGTAATCTTATTAATATTTTTTTTTCAATAATATTGCTGTTCGAGCAATTCTGTAGTTTGTGGTTTTGTAATTAAATTCATACTCTGAGCCCCAAAATACTAGCTTATTCTTTAAGCTTAGCTTGTCTCTCTGTAAGAAATGTTTTTTAACAACCAAATTTGTGAACTAGCACTGAAATATATGATTTGATTTTGATAAGATTTGAAGTAGCTAGAAACAAATAAGTACTACAGATAAATTCCTATCCTACCTTTGTTTCATCCATTAACAATCCATGTTAAAATTCAATAATCTAGGGAAAGGGCAGATGCCTATCGTACAGGATTTTAGTCTATTTTAGGTATCTGAGGATTTTATCCACTTACATAATGCCACTATCTTTATTTTTACATATACTCCTGTGTTATCTGATAAAATAACTAAATTAAAATTTTGTTAAATAAAAGGATTGTGAATTTATTACACCACGGTAAAAGTGAAACTTTGTTTCACATTATAGACATTTAACTAAAAATTTTCGTTTGCACAAATGATTAATAGTCTATACACTACACGGTCAGCTGATGCGAACTATAGGCGGCCTCGGCTGCTCTAACGAGCGCCTTTCACTTTACTACTCCGCGGCCGACCGTCACGTGACATGCAATACACAGACGAAAAAGTTTGAGACGATGTAATAAAAGTTTCACTTCAATAAATTTAAATTTGGTTTAATTTAATTTAGGTACCGTTCAAAGTCTAAAAGTAAACCACCTTACATACAAACCCACGTACAAAATCTAAAGCTACACCTAATATGACAGCCAGTAGCGGCGCCAGTCTTCCTGCTGTTAGATAAAATTATTGTGCTCAGCATGCGACAGGTTTTGCACGCTCACAATTATACAGAGATGTTAATACCCCCACTTTCCAACTATTTATATCAATAAAGTTGATAATACAACAGCTTCTTACATTTCATTACAGCAGCGTTGTCACGCTTCATATGTGAAGTCTAATCGTCAGTGATAAATCATATTAATGTCATTTCTACGTCATAAATATGTCAGTTTATTGATTGACTGGGCTATTAAATGAAAGC
Organism: Philereme transversata; assembly: GCA_963924445.1. Classification (NCBI taxonomy): domain Eukaryota; kingdom Metazoa; phylum Arthropoda; class Insecta; order Lepidoptera; family Geometridae; genus Philereme; species Philereme transversata. The sequence goes on from OZ004344.1 coordinate 22,924,187, forward strand.
TATTAAGTTTTTAGTGCTCAGTTCCAATTATTCTGTCCGATGAAACGTTTTAATCAAAACTTGAAACGGGGCACGTCTCTGAATAATACTAAAAAGTAACCAGTTTGAACAAAGATAAACAAATTATCGAAATCAAATGCAATTTTGATCGAAATTACTGTCCGAAACCTATCATTAGGAATGCACAATAAAATAATACAGAAGCACAGTTTGAGAAAAGCGATACAGTAAAACAACAGCACGCTCCTCAAAACTGAATCAATATTTTCATATTAAAATGTTATGCTGCCGTATAACCGATAATCTTCGAAAGCTACGAGTAAGGCCCGCGTAGACGATAATTTTACTTACACAATAACTAGTGAGATGGAAAATAATAAATTACGTAACAACAGGCAGGATCCTGTTTATTTGTCAGTTGTCCTACCGGCCGGGTAATCGCTGGTTGCGTTGTACATTGTAAACAATTTACTATCAGTATAGAGTTGTTAATACCTTCATACAAACTCCTACAGATTTTATGCGTAGAATAATGTTCAAATGATTACACTTTTGGGCGCTATATGGTTTGCCAGATGTTAAAATAAAAGTCTTATTTACGTATATTCATACTCATGTTGGCTCTGTGGTAAGATCGATTTATTATTTTAATAAAATTTGTTAAGTTACTTGAATAATAAAATAATTTGGCTATGAAATTATTGTGAATTTTTTAATATAGTTATTGTCTTAGCGATTTTATGGATTAACTAACTGATCCGGCGAACTTCGGTACTGTCTTGACATGCATATGAGACAGGCTGCCAATGTATTGAATTGAGAATTGTCAATCGGCCATTATTAGTTACATCTACGTATGAGAAATTGAATTTTCGTCATAATTTTTTTTGCGTAAATTTTTGTAATATTTTAATAGTTATTCTGCTATTCGGGGCGGAGACAAATCCAACAAATCAAAGATCAACAAAATCGGTCCAGCCATTCTTGAGTTATAAATGGTGTAACTAACAGGCAGGACAAAGAAATCGATCATCGTGTCGACAATGCCTGGAAGAACTACTGGGCCATGAAGACATTCATGAAAGGCGAGCTTCCATTATCATTAAAACGTCAACTCATCGACATGTGTATTCTGCCTGTCCTAACCTACGGTACCTAGTCTTGGTCACTGACTGAATCTCAAGAGTCCAGGCTCGGGGTTTGCCAAAGAGCGATGGAGCGCAGCATTTTGGGTGTCAAGAGAATAGACAGGATTTGGAACACCTCGCTGCGCTCAAGGACTGGTATCGCTGACGTCGGTATAAAGGCTGCCAGTTAAAGTGGGATTGGGTGGGTTATGTCTCCCGCATGCCAGTAAATAGGTGGGCCAAGGTCGTAACTGGATGGAGCCCTGTGGATGGAAAGCGACACCGTGGAAGGCCTAAGAAGCGGTGGCGCGATGATTTGGACACCTTTTATAGAGACTGGCGGGATTTGGTACAAGATCGAGATAAGTGGAGAGATGAGGGGGAGGCCTTTGCCCAGCAGTGGGACAGCATAGGCTAGATAAAAAAAATTGTATTCTATAATTTGTAATAAGGCACGAATATATATACTTAATTGTTATTTGATAAATGAAATTAATTTCAGAAGCAGACAAGAGATAACAGCGTTTTCTGTAGGTTTTCTTTTAAGTATTCTAGACTTCTCTAGACTAGACAGTAGTCACCTCGGAGTAGTCAATAAATAATTATTATAGAACCTAGCAACTACGAAAAGCAACAGGGAGCAGAAATAGAGTTAAAAAACGCGCCGTCTCTATTTACCGTTGATCGTAGAGTTTAAGATAAATCAGCCAATCAGCCAACATACATTCTTTACTTCATTTAATCGGCTTAATAAATACACTTTATACAACCGTTTAAATTATCATTAATGTGGCGTAAAAATCCTTGCATTTTTCATCTTCGCCGCCGGACGTATTATCTACTCTATAACCAGAATCGATTGCAATTAGATTGTCAATGGACAAGTGTCGCAGGACCCGTTTCATTCCGGTGAAGAAACTCTGCTTTGAGACTTTGAAACAAATCCGCGAAGTTGAATTATAGTGGATTGATTTTTTTTATTTTTATGTTAGTTAATGTTTATTAAAAAAATCTATAGCTTACTTAAATTAAATTTAATAACACAATGATAATGATTGTCATCACTTTCAGGTATTTTAGACCCACTATTGGGCATAGGCCTCTCTTTACATAACCCACTCTAGTGTCAAGAAGAGTTTTGGCCGCCCAAACACCATAGTATATTATTGACCATCTTTGGTAATATTTCTAAGACGGTAAAAGTATTAATAAATTTAGTCTGATTAGCCAATAAAAAAAAGGATTGTGTGGTTTTATGAAACCACGGTAAAACTAAAAATTTTACTTGGCACAAATGAGTAATAGTCTATACACTACACGGTCAGCTGATGCGAACTATAGGCACCGCCATATTGACCTCGGCTGCTCTGACGAGCGCCTTTCACTTTATCCCTACTCCACGGCCGACCGTCACGCGACATGCAACACACAGACGAAAAAGTTTGAGACGATGTAATAAAAGTTTTACTTTAAAACTTAACAGGAAAATTTAACCGACTTCGAAAAACTGAAAATCGAAACCAGTTATTTTGATTTAAAAACCAAACTTCTGAACCGATTTTGATTAAACTAATATATTTAAAGTATATCCTTTCAAAACATAAAGATTTTTTAAAATCAGTTTATTAATGACAGAGTTCTAAGGTAAAAAAAAAACTAAAACAACCGAATTGAGAACTTAGATACCCTGCAGTGGCTGAAGTTAGACTGTGGATAATGATGATAATGCATGTACTCCCTCACTACCCACGTATCATAATGAAGGTTCCTACGTACATATATTACGCGGAATTATGTATTCTATTTTCTCTGTCAATCGTTAACCTGCCTTGTACAACGCAGTAATAAAGATTGCAAGTACCATTATAAGCAGGAAGGTACGTAATAATTATCATCTGGTTCGCTTGTTTGTTGGCTTTCTTCGATACACTTTTATGGTAGCCATCGTTGGTAATTAGATAATCAAACAGAATTAAGTTCTGTTATAAATAACTCTATTTCTGTGACTGTTTTTTTAAAGTGAAACTTTTATTACATCGTCTCAAACTTTTTCGTCTGTGCGTTGCACGTCGCGTGACGGTCAGACGCGGAGTAGGGATAAAGTGAAAGGCGCTCGTCAGAGCAGCCGAGGCCAATATGGCAGCGCCTATAGTTCGCATCAGCTGACCGTGTAGTGTATAGACTATTACTCATTTGTGCCAACGAAAATTTTTAGTTAAATGTCTATAATATGAAACAAAGTTTCACTTTTACCGTGGTTTCATAAAACCACACAATCTTTTTATAGTTTTTACATAACACCTTCGTGCTTAAAACCATGTTTATCCTAAATAAATGTACTTTCTACAATGTTTTTTGATCGAGCGAAGCGAGATCTCCAAATCAATTTGGGCAAATCGGCGTTGTATGTATGTATGTTTGTTTGTCCGAGGATAACTTTCGAAGCGTTAATCCGATCATCATGAAATTTGGTATATAGTGATATCACAATTTTGGTGTGACTCAATGAGCTAAAAATGTGGAGGGGTTGTTGAGATATTGGGGTTCAAGAGGGGTAAAAAAAACCACATGAATTCCCGCTACCTGTAATTTGAATGAAACTGTAGGTCAAGTTCGTTGGTTATTCATTTCGTGGCACTATTTTGATAGTCAAAGATTACGAATAATGTTTTTTTTTTGTTTTTAAGGGAAACTCGCGAGATTTCAGTTCGGGGCGAACCAGTAATATAAATAAATAAATAAATATTGCTGGAGATTTCACACAGCGCTATCTAGCCCCAAACTAAGCAGAGCTTGTACTCTGGGAACCAGATAACTGATAAAATACTTAAGTAAATACTTTTTTTTTGTAAATACATACTTATAATATATAGAAAAACACCCAGACACGGAACAAATATCTGTAGATCATGCAAACATTTGTTCCGCGGCGGAAATCGAACCCGCTACCTTCTGCGGCTCAGCCGGCTATACGCCCACTGCGCCACGGAGGCAATCAATGGTAAAATGGTTATGATACCGGTAATGAGACGATCCGAAGAGTTGGTATCTTATAAACGAGTTAGTTGTTGTATACCATTGGTAGGTACAGTTAGTTTGTAAGAGCAGACACTACTCTCCATATTTTTAGACCTAAAAGCCTCCGATATGATTTGACGACTTTATAACTAGAACCAACATCCTTATCGTATATTACCGTTATGCTAAGAAACACCCCAGTAAAACTAGCTTTTAGTATGTACTTAAGATAAGTTCTAAAATGGATATTCCTGTGTGATTTTGTTATTAAGATGTCATATTATTTTGACTGCCTCCGTGGCGTAGTGGGCGTATAGCCCACTGAGACGCAGGAGGTTCGATTCCCGCCGCGGAACAAATGTTTGCATGATCTACAGATATGTGTTCTGTGTCTGGGTATTTTTCTATATGTAAGTATGTATTTACAAAAAAAGTATATGAGTATTCTATCAGATAACTGGTTCCCATAGTACAAGCTCTGCTTAGTTTGGGGCTAGATAGCGCTGTGTGATAATTTTAGATACAGCGTATTGGATAAATGCTGTAAAGTTATATTTAAGTGTAAAAAACGAATTGATATGAACACTACCGCATGTGTATTTACAATTGAATGTTCAAAAATACTTAGTTCTAAGTACAAAATATCTATTTGCATGTTTTCATTTGACATTTAATTCAACAGAATGTTACTGTATTCAGTATAAGCAGTGAATGGTGAATGTAAACATACTGGCCACACGCAAGTAATCGCAGTAATGGCGGACGCGCGTGACCGGGCCCATTCGTATTGTCTTGCACCTGTTGTTATTTACTAGCATCTTCATATTGCATGTTTATATTTTTATAATGGTTTTTGTTTAGAGATATTCTAAGATACCGCCCACTTCCACCGTGTCTACTTTAAATATAGACACAATTGGGTGTTTAATAATTATCCAATAATTGTAGTGATTACCTGACATATCTATATGGTCTTTACCTATGAAATTGCCGTTCTTCAGTACTGGTCATTTCAAATAGAAAAAAATTTGGAATGGCTTTGTATTCTAAATTCAAATTAATTTTGTTTTAAAAACATGCCATTCTTTTTACAAACTCTGTCTTTTGTTTATTGATTAGCGTTGTATTTTCATTACAATTGAACATTTTTCGTCATAATGGATACTTTAAAAATTCGTGTAATTAAGGAATATGAGTTCCGTCGTGGCAAAAACGCGACACAAACGGTACGTAACATCAAAAACGTTTACGGAGAGAACTGTACAAATGAACGCACAACCCGTTATTGGTTTTCCCGGTTCCGTTCTGGAAATTTTGACTTGAAAAATGAAGCTCGTGGTCGTCCGGAGACTTTGGTCAACAATGATGAATTAAAGGCGATTGTGGAAGCTGACGAAACTCAATCTACAGCTGACCTAGCACCAGCTTTTGATGTTAGTATCAAAACAATTTTGATCCATTTGCGACAAATAGGCAAGGTAAAAAAACTTGATAAATTATTATTTTGTCTCATTATTATTTACAATTCGACGATGCTTTTGCAGACCTTAACATAAGCTGTTATTATTTGGAACTGTTTCACTCTTTCTTTTTACAAATTGTATTACCTACGTATAAGTATGTACATGTTGATTAGGTATTTATGACATATTTAAATTGTTTGATCTGACTTGTCCAAGCACATGTAATTTGTCAAAAGATATGATTAAATGAAATGAAATGAAATCTTTTAGCTTTTGTTTTGTTGAAGTGAAAACTTCTTCAGGCGCGTTGGGCATTTTTTGAGATGGTAAAAAACCATTGAACTCGCGACACTGTTACCGTTACCGACACCTCTGTATATAAATATCTCGTAATTGTTCTAGTTTTCACTTCTGTTGGCACTCCCGGAGTACCACTTTTTTTTTGTTTTTGTGGGCACCTTGTGAAGGGAAGGTCTCAAAATGGTCCAATGAAAGTTGCATTGAAATATGATAAAAATACTTTTTACCCCAAAATGATTTAACGTCTACAACGTCGAAATAAGTGATGGAATTGAATTTATTGTTTGTTTGACTATTAATAAACGATGATAATTTTAATTGTAAATTAGATTTTTCTACTGGTTTTATGTAATAGTTCCCTCAAAATTAAGCCATCCAGTTAACTATTGAACACGACATGAACACTGCATTGCATTTTAGTCTTTTTTGCATGTATTTGGAAAAATGTTGATGGATTTTCTTATAAACCGGTTCGAAGAAAAACTATAAACGTAAGAGAAGACACCCGTTCAATCTGCGTGATTGATGACGGGAATGGATGACCGAATGAAATCGATTTGGCTCCCAATAGCCGCTATTTGCATGTGTATAGAGATTTAAATGGAGCTGTTTATAAACCGCGCGTAACTTGCATCAGCCATCAGAAAGAGGTTTTGTGTCGTTTCACCATCTTGTTAAATGAAGTTGTGATCAAGTTGATTTGAATTTTTAAACATTGAAGTCTTATTAGATAGTTTATGGTCAGTTGTCCTCGAATAAAAACATATATCTACAGGCTCAAATTTTACACAGCTAAAACCGAGAACTAACTCAAATTGGAAGGCGGCTCTGTCCGTAATCCAAATCAAGAGTCATAACTTTTGAAACTACCATGATTATGAACACTATTTGTACTAAAAACGGGATGTTTACAATGATTGGGAGTTTTTGAGTATCCCGATATTTTAACGTAGGTGGCGTTCAAGTATTACGTAACGTTACAATGCGTTACAGGGGTGCGAGGGGGTTTCGAACGCGATACGTAACACTGTTTTTATTTTATTTAAATAAAATACTAGGGAATTAAAATTTCCCAAGTTGGCAACCCCTTTCGTTTATGTTTTACGGGGAATCTCTCGATTGTACTGTACGTCATTTTTATTTTGTTCTCCCAAGTTGCAACATAATTGTGTCACTTGGGTGTTACGTAACATTTAGGGGGGGGGGGGGGGCAGAAAAACTTTACGGCGCATTACATGGGGGGAAGGAAGAACAAAAATCTTCAAAAATTGCGTTACATAATACTTGATATAGTTGCTTGCGCCATGTTGCGCCTTTCAGTTTATCCGTAATCATGGCGCATAATATAATAAATATAATTCACAAAAAATGGGAAATATCCCGTTTTTAGTACGAATAAATCAATAGTTACCGATAATTTCAATGCAATAGTTAAAATATAATGTATTTTGTAATTCTTTTTTTTCTATAATTACTCGTATGACTAACATAGTAATAAATCGATAAAGTTTTTATTCATAATTTTCTACTAATCATAATCAATTGTACTAATGTAACTTGTAATGTACTTGACTGCATCCGTGGCGCAGTGGGCGTATAGCCGGCTGAGACGCAGGAGGTAGCGGGTTCGATGCCCGCCACGGAACAAATGTTTGCATGATCTACAGATATTTGTTCTGTGTCTGGGTGTTTTTCTATATATTATAAGTATGTATTTACAAAAAAAAATATATAAGTATTCTATCAGTTATCTGGTTCCCATAGTAAAAGCTCTGCTTAGTTTGGGGCTAGATAGCGCTGTGTGAAATGTGCAACAATATTTATTTATTTATTTAATGTGATAATTAACAATAATCACCTACCATAACAGTCAATTAAACTAAAACTTATTAAAATCATATTTAAGATGGTGTAAGCGTTATACCTCGGAGGACACATTATAACAATCACATCCTAGTTATTGTCGGACGTTTTCATCGTAATCATCACCATATCAGCCTTAGGACGTCCACTGCTGGACATAGACATCCCCCATAGATCCAGAGTGACTGATCCCAGTAAACTTAATTAGCTCGTCTTTCCCTCTAGGATCATCACACGCTGCACATTCCAGGGCATGGTCTGCACTCGAGAACCTTTCCACCCCAACGGCCGTCAATTCTTCGAGCTATGTGCCCTGCCCCCTGCACCTCCAGCTTCGAAGACTTATTAGTAGCTACACCAGCATTAAATTAGATTAGATTAGATAATACTTTATTGCACACCACGAAACAAATACATAATAAAAAACAACTACGTAAATCTATGGATACAATTGGCGGTCTCATCGCTAAATAGCGATCTCTACCAGGCAATCTTTGGATGGAATAGACTGGGTGGACATTACCTGGGGTGTAATGGTGTACCTAACACACTACGTGTACATACATACTAATACTAATTATATAAAAATAAAAAATATAACACTTACATAAATGAAAATTACATGAATGAACCTAAATATATTAATATCTTCTCATAACAATTTATATATACATACTTAAGCATTGCCTATCTCCTAAACATAACATATTACGAACTTACTTTCTTTTGACTTTAAAAGGCAAATTAAAACTTCAACAGCTTTAGAATACCGATAAGTTTTGTAGCAAGACCAATGCACATCGTTTATGGTTCACATGCTGCTGGTTGCATTGTATCGAAGAATTTATTCATTAATTATTATTGTAGACCATTTCTAAGATGGTAAACATTAATTATTATTCTTAACAAGCCATTTTGAGGAATGAAATGCCGCACATCTTGAATGCTTACTTTGAGATACATTATGTATTATGGATTGGCATTGCCAATAAATAATAGCATAATCTTTTCAAGGCTCCTTTAAACTCTCTTATCAAACTATGCCCCTAAATTTCATGTTTCGATGTTGTTTATGTCCTAAAAGTAATTTATGTTACCAAACATAAGGTTATCTAACACATTTCTTTGACATTTCAATTTGACGACCTCCGTGGCGCAGTGGGCGTATAGCCGGCTGTGACGCAAAAGGTAGCGGGTTCGATTCCCGCCGCGGGACAAATGTTTGCATGATTTACAAATATTTGTTCCAGATCTAGATGTTTTTCTATATATTATAAGTATGTATTTACAAAGAAAAAAACAAGTATATAAGTATTCTATCAGTTATTTGGTTCCCATAGTACAAGCTCTGCTTAGTTTGGGGCTAGATAGTGCTGTGTGAAATGTCCACCAATATTTATTTATTTCTTAGTAAATATTCGGAAACTAGACCGTGATAGCGTCAAACATAGCATCGAAAGTATAGGGAAATGTATCCATGTATAGATATGTAGGGGGATTTCGATTACGATTTATTATGGTTTCCCGCAACTCGATTTCGAAACTAGTAATGAACTGCCCGGCGGTAAATGCTAATTCAACAAACGTATTAGGGCACATTAAGCGTTTCTAGCATCGAAATGATAATATCGACATTAAGCGGCTCCGACCGGAAGCGAGATAATATTTAATTGGCGTGAAAACTCAATAATTGGAGATAAAAATCAGATGGTACAGAGCAAACCAATTACTGCACTAGCGCTGTGGTGCACGCATCCGACCGCCACAGATGAACAGTGATGTGCTGATATCGATTGAACTAATTATCGATAAATTACTTTTTATGGATAAAAACCTCCTGCTTCTGTGAAATTAATGTGTTTTCATACACCTAATTTAACATTCAGTCTGATAATGAACATAATATATATTGGTTTCAATGCTTGCCGTGATTTGTTGCATTGTAGAAATCATCTTTGACACAAAACGCGAAAGATAAAACACAAGGGGTTAGTCAAAAGCAAGTCCAACATTACGCTTTGAAACATGCTTCTTTTTTGCATTTATTTATTTGTTATTCACAATTAGGAACGCCAACAACATACATATTTTTACAAACACTGAAATTTTAACATTTCATACGTGCATAGCAAATTATATCCAAGAATATGTTTTAGTTATTATTAATTACGACCAGTGGGCCAAGCTGACCACAAAGTGGAGCCCTGGTACAGACCGAAGACGTCGCGGTAGACCGAAGATGAGCATGTAGGGACAAACTCGCTAATTATTTTATTAAAATATAGATTTTATCTGAACACACAATGTGAATTAAAAACCTTTTTGGTAAACATCTTTCTACAAGTTTTCATTTCTATCTTTAAACATACACGGGATTACTAGTTAGTGACGCTATCTGTACTTAAGGTTAAAATAATAATTACAAACGTATCGATATTTTGAATGACATGCCGGTACATCACTGTCTCGCATGCGGTTTTTCGTCCAGCATTGAGGCTCTAACAACTCATTAGTCGGCTACTATCGCCGCTGCCTTTTTGCGGCGAGTACGGTCGCGGGTTAATTGTTTTAGTACGACCTCTTACGTGTTCTGGATTCCGGATTACTTCTGGTATAATGTGCTAGTTTTCGACCGTAATCACTGAATTTATGGTCTATCTATAACCTCTAAAAAAACTTCTGAAGTCTATCATTTAATTATATCAGCCATAGGACGTCAACTGCTGACCACAGGCATCCCCATGAGGTGACTTTTGAACGCCCTCATGAACTAGGGGCGATTTATACACAAGTGGCGATCACAATAGGCTTCAATGGTCGTAAAAAATAAAAAAGGCCTCCCATAGATTTCCAGAGTGTGTGACTGAGTCGTAGCTCGTCTGATCATCTAGTAGGAGGGTGCTGCGCTTTCCAGTGCGTGGTCTCTTACTCTACCTCAATAGCCACCAGTTCCTCGAGCTATGTGCCTTCACTGCTACTTCAGGTTATACAAAGTAATGTTAATAACAAAACCAAGAGTTAGACAACCTCCGTGGTGCAGTGGGCGAATAGCCGGCTGAGACGCAGGAGGTACCGGGTTTGATCCCCGCTGCGGAACAAATGTTAGCATGATCTACAGATATTTGTTCCGGGTCTGGTTGTTTCTCTATATATTATAAGTATGTATTTACAAAAAAAAAATGTATATAAGTATTCTATCAGTTATCTGGTTCCCATAGTACAAGCTCTGCTTAATTTGGGCTAGATAGCGCTGTGTGAAATGTCCAGCAATATTTATTTATTTATTTATTTCAAGAGTTCCCTGCGTCCTTGATGATAAATTAGAATCCCACTCTTGTAAAAAAACAGATTATGGCGTTATGACGATTCAATATTATTTACACACTTTTGTGATTAATTTACTTTGGTTATTTTAAGCCTGAGTACTTTTACATAAACCAACTAGGGTATGATTCAAACTTTAGCGATCACTGATTATTATTGATTAAAACGGGTATTTACCTTTTAAGATCACTCTCTTGTCCGTCTGTCCGTCTGTCTATCGGTGTGACACCGCCGATTTTCTCAGGTACGTGTAGACCTTGCAAGTTGAAATTTATACCAGATACTATAGCGCACCCCACTAGTGCGGCCCCTCTCGCCCCTCCTGCCCCTTCGCCTCCCGGCCCTGTGCCGACGCGTCGGTCGTCCCGTCTCCAGATGCGGCGCCCGGCCGCCCGTCAGTTAGTAACAGATTCCCGAGGCGAGAGTATGCGCGTGCGCCAACCCAATTATTAGTGGCCTTAACTGCTCAATCTTAGTGATAAGATTCGTAATTGTGTAGAGGATATTGTATTATGTGTTTACTGAATAAGTGTTGAATAAATATCTCTATAACTGGCGCCCAACGTGGGGCAGAATCGTAAACTGTTGTGGTGTACGTGAAACCTCGGGTAGTACAAGCGTCACCAGCCTCGTGTCGCGAGCGCCACGCCGTTCTGAGAAAAACTCGGGTTTTTTTTGGCTGTTACTACTCGACTACGGACATTGAACATTTTTGTTTGGATATAGTTTTTTCGTCATGTTGTTACTTTGTTGTCATGTTGTCGTATGGTGCGTTGTTGTGACTAGGTTTTGATGCAGGTATTACGTAAATATCTGAACCTAGGGTGCTAGTACGGACACAAATACGGACAAATAACTTTCCAAATAGTGTTAAAATGTTTATTCGTTGATGCTCGTAGTGAATCTGTGCATAAACAATACCTGCCTACGGTACGGACACGGTATTTGATAAGTTCGTAGAACAAACACTACGTACGGATTACAGACAGTGTTGGTGTGTTGATAAAGTTCATAGTATTTACTTATTAAATACCGGTAGTTATGACGTGAAGACGTCTGTTTGGTGTGAACTTTGTCTGTGAACAGTTAGTTGACGTGAAAACGTTGGTTTGGTGTGAACTTTGGCGTAATTGACGGTTATAAATACTACGTGAGAAATATTAAATAAGATGGTGCTAACGAGATCGCGCACGACGAGCCCGGCATCCACCGGGGTGCATAGCGAAGGGATGGCGCCGCCCATAGCGCCCGCACTGGAGTCAGCTACGCGTGACGCCGGCGCTGATGCCGCTCAGGTGGCGCGAGCAGACCTGCAGCCAGCTGTTGGTGCTGCAGCGGCTCCAGTCGTAATGACGACGGACCAACTCCTACTGCTCATAAACAGGCTAAGTCGCAGCGATCCTGTAAGTACACCTGTGCATACTTATTCTGGAAATTTTGCCAAGTGTACGACGCGTTTTGATGGAGCAAAATCCAGCAACGTCGAAGCTTTTATTGATGCTGTTGAGACGTACAAACAATGTATCGGCGTCGATGAAAATAACGCGCTTCGTGGATTATCTATGTTGTTGACGGGGTTAGCCGCCACATGGTGGCAAGGGGTGAAGGACACGACCCTTACATGGCAAGCTGCTTTAGAGTCGTTGAAGCAGACTTTTGGTCCAAGATTACCCCCGCACAAAATATATAGGAAGATTTTTGAACGAGAGCAACGAATGGATGAGTCAACGGATTTATTTATTTGTCGCATAAGAGCGCTTTTTGCCCAGCTCCCGCCATTATCCCTGACGGAGACGGTGCAAGTAGATATGACGTATGGGCTGATGCAACGACGTCTTCGCGAGAAGGTTCCGCGCTCCAGTTTTAGCACTTTTGCGGAGTTGCTAACAGAAGCGCGCCGCGTCGAAGATATACTGCTTGAGGAAAACCACCCACGTCACATCGATGATAATAAACCTTTGTTGCATTCATCCGCTACGGTTCCGCGGTCGCCGGCTGTGCCTTCTACTTCTACAAATAAATTCAAGCCGCAATGCCATTATTGCAAACAGTACGGCCATCTGAAAGAGAACTGTCCGCGACTTGATCATCCGAAGAAGACTACTAAGGACAGTCCAGTTGAGGGGGAACCTCGAGCACCGACCATCACGTGTTTTGGGTGCGGAGCGCCTGGCGTCATTCGTTCGAACTGTCCTATCTGTAAAGAAAAGAAACCGGTCGTTTCTTCTGTTACTGCGTTTCAATCTGTGTCCGCGAATTCCGATAATATCGATTCGCGAGTGCGTCCAGTGTTAAATGTAGAAATCTATGGTGAAGTGGGAAACATTTTAATAGACACGGGTGCTAAGCACTGTATAGGAAGTGTTAGTCTAAGATCTCACTTAGTTAAAAATGGTCACCAGTTTAAAAATGTATTTATCGAACTTAAGTATGCTGATGGGCATATTTGTGCACAAAATGTCGACGTAGCGCACGTTAACGTAACGGTGCGAGGGGTAGCACTAGTCGTAAATTTTATTATGCTACCGGATGCTACTGAAAGTTTGTTGGGAATGAATTTCATTCAGGACGTTGGCATGGTATTAGATTTCGCTAGGGGGGTATGGTTTGTGAGACATGATATGACGCCTCAGTCTATTGTTTTTGAAAAGAGGTCGTTACAGCCTCTTACCTGTTCGTCTGTGGGTCTTCGCAAGGATGAGGGATCCCATCTCGGTCCGGAGGAACGGGAACAACTGGCTGAACTCCTGAATGGCCATGAGGATATTTTTACTCCAGGGGGAGAACCTACCCAGTTCGCTGTACACCGCATAGATACTGGTGATGCCGTGCCAATTGCAAGTCCGCCATATCGAGTTTCACCCGCTAAGAAAGAAATAATTAGAAAAGAGATAGATAGAATGCTAGAAGACAATATCATTGAAGAAGCCGAGTCGGAATGGGCCTCACCTGTGGTGTTGATACCAAAGAAGAATGGGGAGATTCGGTTCTGCGTTGATTACCGGAAACTTAATAGCGTCACTCGGACTGATAAATACCCGCTTCCGGTGATAGACGAGCTGTTGCAGAGCACGAAGCCTGATTGCGTTATGTCTACGATAGATTTGAAGGCTGGATATTGGCAGACTATTGTAGCACCAGAGGATCGCCATAAAACAGCTTTTACGACTCCGTACGGGAACTTTCAATGGAGGCGCATGCCTTTTGGGCTTAAAAACGCCCCAGCCACGTTCCAGCGCATGATCGATAGGATGAGATCTGGCCTAAAAGACGTCTGCGTACTTGCCTATCTTGATGACCTTCTGGTAATCTCACCAAATCTTGATCAGCATGTGAAAGATCTTGAACAAGTGTTCGAGCGCCTTCGTCTGTTTAACCTAAAAGCAAACCGTGGTAAGTGTGTGTTCGCTAGGGATAAAGTGACTTACCTGGGGCACGTTGTATCTTCACGAGGTATTGAGCCAGATCCTGCAAAGGTCGAAGCAGTGATGAATATGAAGACTCCAACGAATTTGAAAGAACTTAAGACGTTTCTGCAGACCTGCGCTTGGTTTCGCAAGTTTATTCCACAGTTCTCAGAAGTGGCGCGCTCGTTGACGGATCTCACGAAGAAAGACCGACGTTGGCAATGGGGGGAGAAAGAACAAAGAGCCTTTGAAGAACTTAAGTTGCGGCTATCCACTAGTCCCATTCTTCAGCAGCCAAACTTCGATGAGCCGTTTGTACTGCGAACCGATGCCAGCGCGTATGCTCTTGGAGCAGTTTTAATGCAAGGAGTGACTCCTGACGAAAGACCTATTGAGTACGCCAGTAGATTATTGACACCTGCCGAACGGAACTATCATACCACCGAGCGGGAAGCCTTGGCAGTGGTTTGGGCTTTAGATAAATTCCGAGGGTACGCTGAGGGAGCACGAGTGTCTATTTTTACGGACCATCAACCCTTAAAATGGCTTTTGTCATTAAAGACGCCAAGTGGTCGATTAGCCCGTTGGGCGTTGAAAATACAATCGTTCGATCTGGAAATTGGGTATACCCCGGGAAGAGTGAATGTGGTCGCGGATACGCTCAGTCGCCCAGTAGACCAAGGGTCTGAGGTTTTGCTTACCACCAGTCCGTGTAGCATTTGCCCTGTGGTTATCGACTTACCCCAATGGAAATCAGAAGACCTTCGGGACGCTCAACTAAAGGATACTGAAGTCAACAAGATTATCCTGGATTTCGAAAATGTAAACAACCCGGAAGCAGCCATACGTTGGACGGATAGAGGGTATTATCTTTCACAAGGCGTATTGTACCGCTGCGATCCGGATGGGGAATCCGAAGAACCTCAACTAGTAGTACCAGAGTCATTGCGGGCAGAGCTTTTAAAGGAGCTTCACGACGCGCCCACTGCTGGACACTTGGGTCTGGAGCGGACCCTAAGAAAGATCAAAGAACGATATTACTTTAAGAACATGAGGACTTACGTAGCTCAATATCTCAAGTCCTGTGACGCATGTCAAAAATATAAAGCTACTAACTTGAAGCCTGCTGGACTTCTACAGACCCCTGTGCCTCAGCAGCGGTTTGAAGTCCTCGCGATGGACCTGTTTGGTCCCCTTCCTGAAGGACAAAAGGGAGAAAGGTGGATTCTGCTTATAGAAGATACGGCGAGTCGTTGGGTAGAGCTGTTCGCGCTTCGTGATGCGACTGCAGAGTCCTGCGCTAAAGCTCTTATAGAAGAAGTCTTCTTACGATATGGTTTGCCTCGTCGTATCATCTCGGACAATGGAAGTCAGTTTGTGTCGGCCGTGATGCAAAAGGCTATGTTTGTGCTAGGAGTGCAGCAATCATTGATCCCCGTGTACCATCCGGAAGCTAATCCTGCGGAACGCAAGAATCGTGAGCTCAAACAGCTTCTTGCCATCCTGGTTGGGGCCGAACATCGGAAATGGCCGAACTTGCTCCCGACGGTGCGATTTGCGCTCAACAGTGCGTACAATCAGGGGACAGGTAAATCAGCTGCTTACCTTACTTTCGCTCGAGAGCTGCGGTCACCTATGGCTGTGCATACTGACCTGCGTGCAATAGTAGGCCAGCAGAACTTTGTACCGCAGATCACCCCGTACTTAGAAGAGTTCTCGCGGGTTCTATGCGAAGTAAGTCTGCGAATTGAGGAGCAGCAAGATATTCGGAAATCTTCGGGCGACCAGCATCGAAGAGTCATTGCAACTTATAAAGAGGGAGACCTGGTTCTTGTGGAAACTCACCTGGCGAGTAACGCGTCTAAAGGTTTCACCAGCAAGTTTGCTCCCAGACGGGAAGGCCCGTACCGTGTCTCCCAAATTGTCAGTCCAACGTCGTTTTTGGTCATTGATAGTACTGGGGTCATTAAAGGGAAGTACCATGCCAGCGCTCTGACCCCTTATGTAGGTTCATCCCCAGCAATTGTCCATCAACGGCGCCGCGGAAGACCAGCCAAGTCCCAGACGGGTCGTTCTTGTGACTTGGAGGGGGAGGTTATAGCGCACCCCACTAGTGCGGCCCCTCTCGCCCCTCCTGCCCCTTCGCCTCCCGGCCCTGTGCCGACGCGTCGGTCGTCCCGTCTCCAGATGCGGCGCCCGGCCGCCCGTCAGTTAGTAACCAAAGAAATTATAATCTCAGGAATCACTGTCCCTAACAAACTCACCGCCGAAAAGCGGCGAGCGATACCTTGCATTTGTGTGAGTGCCGAAAATGCCTAACATTATTAATACCAAAAGTTAAATAGTCTAAACTCGACTTTATTCCGCAGATTAAAAGTTTAATTTCAAGCATTCGCATTTTGGAGATATGACGTTATGAAATGAAGCAGCTGTTAAGTCGTAAAAATTTATTGCCTTCTTTTGTCCTTTAAAAAACTGTTGACTTTAACGGTATGGCAATAAGGTCGGATTCAAAATGTGCTGTTCGAAGATCGTAAAATTACTCCGTTCGGAACAGAAGTGTGGAGTAGGAACGTACACAATATTTTTTTGTTGAGAAATGAAATTTCGAATCTATTACGTAGGGATAAATCATTTGTTAACCAAATTCAAAAGTCGGATTTTTTAATAATCGGATAGTTTGATAAAATCTTTCATTTTACAGGCTCCTATTCAGTTTAATGTGCCTCGTTGTCTTGTCTATCGTTTATAGGTAATAAAATATTGCGATATTAGACCTGCCCGGTTTCTGATTTGAGTTGAAATTTTGCATGCATATGCGACATGAAGCTGATCTCATGATGCAGTAAGATGGTGCATCATCAGATGCTTAAACTAAACTACACAACAACATCGACTTTAGGTTCATTTGATCTGTCTTAACTAGTATTCGGATCCTAAATGATATCCAGGTCAGGGTTTAATGACGGAGCCAGGCTATGGGACCTCTGTAATAAAATGACATAGTTACATCGAGTGTGGGCTCGTTCGATTAGTGTTAAAGAGTATTCTTTACCTAGATGATATCCAGGGTCTGATGATGGAGCCAGAAGATGGCTATGGGAACTGTGATTAAACGATGCCACCTCATCGAGTTTTTGGGCTCGATTAATTTGTCTTGCCGACTACTCGGGTCCTAGATGAATTCTCTTCTCTACAATAATAAAATCGTAAATCTCCCTTCAATGTATGAGACCGAGGTCAATGATGCAAAAAGGAGGGTCATAACATTTTCATCCTCGCGTACGAAGTTACCGGGCAACCTCTAGTTTTGAATAAAATCGAATTTTGTATTGTATACAATATTGCAGAACCATGTTTAGTACTAGAACTTTAACAGTATAGGCAGAAATCAGCAAAAAGTAAATATTGCAAGAAGTAGGACAAAGATATAGAGTGCTGTAAGCCTAGCTAAGAGTTTCAATTTCTCTTTTGCTGTTAATTGTGTATTTTGTAACAGATAACGAGCAGTTGACATTAGGCTATTGTACTTCAGATAAAGGGGCTTGGTGGCGCTGGTGGTAAAAATGCCTGTATTTTTAGTACCGAAAATTTATCTCGTTGCCCACAATTTAACGGTAGGGTAGGCTACCGCGTGTTTTTTTAATGAATTTGATAAAAATAAAACACGAGAGTTGTTTGTTTCATGAAGGTAGTTTTAGAATTGGCCGCATCTGATTAGTATATAATGCTTACTAATAAAATTGTTTTTTAAACTTGTTAAAATGTTTTTAGTATGCGACTCCATTCATTCGAAATTTAATGTAGTCCGGTTCATTGGTCTTCGGTCACGTACAGATAAATGAACGATGCAACGCGAGGGAAAGAGACAGTAGCGTAGCGTAGTCGTGTGTCTGTAGTTACAAATATTTCCGTAAAATATTGTTTTAAAGCATATTATAGACTAATTCAAAATCAAATTCATCAAATTATCAAACTTTAAGGTAATACTCACCGGAAATACGAAATTCCATCTTTTTTTAATGTAGTTAAAGTGTTGTTTTTGCAACTTTTGACGGAGCACTTGGGCATGTTGTCACTTCGACGGCAAGCACGCGACTAAGAGCCGAGAGTGCTTAAGCGGCGTTTAAGCACTCTCCAGCGTGGACATCCTTGACGGGCCGATCGTATATCTAGTATTTTATTGATCGTTGTTAGTAACAGATTCCCGAGGCGAGAGTATGCGCGTGCGCCGACCCAATTATTAGTGGCCTTAACTGCTCAATCTTAGTGATAAGATTCGTAATTGTGTAGAGGATATTGTATTATGTGTTTACTGAATAAGTGTTGAATAAATATCTCTATAATACTGAGCTCTATAGTCCCTATTAGGTGTATAAAAATCAAGGTCCTGAGTCCACATGATAAAAATAAATGGGCAAATTTCGATTTTCGCGAAAACTCGTAAGTATCAAAAGTTACCTTAATTTTCAACTTGTTTTATTTTTCGAAATTTTCCCATTACTTGTGCTGTACCTTATTTTTAGCGAAAACTGACCATTCTAGGTCAATCGGAAGTACCCTATAGGTTTTGGGTCGAAAACCTATATGGTAGTTCCCGTTGACCTACAATCACGAAAATTGGAAAAAGCAGCACAAATAAAGGAAGATTTCAAACAATAAAAATAGTTGAAAATTAAAAGGTGTCCCCTGTGTGACATACATAGTTGACGCCAATTAAGATATTCCACTGTGTTGTATGGACGCTCATACAATTTATTATAGATAAGGGTACGGAACCCTTCGTGCGCGAGTCCGACTCGCACTTCCCGGTTTTATTTATTTGTTATCCCGACGTTTCGGCTGTGTTACAATAGTCAACCCGTGACCACGACTGTTGCTTCACAGCCGAAACGTCTGGATAACAAATAAAAAAGGTACATACGCGATAATTACCCGTTTTCATCAATAATTACAAACCAACTAATCAATATTTATCAACAGTTTATTTCCGTAAGTTAGCACTAGAGTCATCTCACACAAAACAACAAGTAAAACCAATTAACTACATAGTTATTAAAACACTTTCTTCACTTCTTACATAGACCAAAATAATCTTAGAGATTACTTCATTTGGCGTTAATGTATGACGGTGTAAATGTTTATACAGTTGTTGTTGCACGTAGCTTTATCTTATTAGTTTGTACCTAATAGAAATTCAGCATTAGAATAAATTGAAACAAGTATTTATCGTATCTTCTCCGTATCTTACATAATATATGCAATGGATTTCATCCATTCAAACGATTATTGTAGATTTAGCTTTTTTCTTTCTTTTTTGCATATATCTTGTCTTTCACTTCAAGTCTGAATGTATTCAAGGCAAATCTAAAAAAATGCTTATAGGAAAAGCTTATTATAGTTGTAAGGAATATATAGATGACACGCATCTTGGTTTAATAATAATTAAGTATACCTAACTAACTCAATAATTTTGTCATTTTTATTAAGTACAATTATAATGGAACCTAATAATTAAATTGCACTTATACTATGTAACACTAAACACCTCGTACCTACCCATATTACGCAATAAACTGATTTGATTTGATTTAATTTGATTCACTTAGAATTAGGAAGAAGAAAGAAAGAAAATACATTTATTTGACACACACACACACACAGGACAGACCATTCAAAACAGAACAAACACACCTACTAACATAAAGATTACAATCACAAAAATAAAAATTACGTAAAGGAACACAGGAAAAACACAAGATAAAAATTTAGTACATATACAGATAATATGGTCTTCCGTGCTGTGTGGGCCAAACAGGCCCCGTCTCAGCGTATTGCTGCCAACCATCCGAAGAAGGTAAGCAGTGCTGGCTTATGGGTAGCCTCACGAACATAGAAAAATAAATAAGTAAACAGGTACATAGATACATACATATACGTAAATGATAAAATAAACATGAGAGAATAAAATACATAGTTCGTATAAAGTGGAGCTAATTTAAATTGTTTAGGAATAGATCGTTTAGAAACCCAGTTAGAAAACTCCTTATAAAATGACCTCACTGAAGTAATACAAATATGTACCAGACCTGACTACGTATACACTTGTTGTCATATTAATGAAGGAGAATTTTTGGCTTATTGCTGGGAGCGATCTCATTCTTTCTATTTTATGACATAAACGTAAAACACTTAGAGCACCATAAAACAGGTCAGCAATATTCACCAATATCCCAACCAATTTAAACCGATACTGGACCGCAATACAAAAAACATTCGCACTTATAACATACTAGCTGACCCGCCCACGGCTTCGCACGGGTGGCTTTTCATTAAAACATTACCCTCATTTTACGCAGTTAGTTAAAAAGTAGCCTATGTCCTTTCCCAGGATATGATCTATCTCCTTGCAAAATTTAATTACGATCCGTTCAGCCGTTTAGACGACGATCACGACTAATCGTGTATAGTTAACAAACAAACAAACAGATGTATGTATGTAATTATACATATAAACCTTTCTCTTGAATCACTCTATCGACTGCTGACACCTGCATTAAAATCCGTTGAGTAGTTTAAAAGTAGATCTAAGCGAACAGACAGCGGAAGTGACTTCATTTTATACTATGTAAAGAAGAATGATAGAATTTCATATGGAAAGGGTTACCCAATTTAGTTTTTCAATATATTTGTAAAAGAACACTGCAAGAATTTCAGCAAGAAACAAAACACGATGCAATCTAATCAATTGAAATACAATGTTTCTAAACAATGCCACATTCGAATAAAATTGTTATTTTATCGGAGACCCTCTGCAGGTGACACGATTCGTTCAAAACCCGGACAAAATATTCTGCTTCGTGTGTCGATAACATCGCGTGAATATTCCAAATATCGAGCGCGAATCTGTAAAAACACTAGTTGTTCTCGATTTAAAAAAAACTGAGTCATTAAAGACTTGTGCAAGCCGAATGTGTGTGCATCACGCGCACGCCACTCATACGCATTCAGTTAGCACAGATAATATCTCCCGATTGCAAATTATTTCTCCAGTACCGTGTAGAAATTTGCAGCATTAAACTGGGTTAGGGACGGAACCGCTGTAAATGAACGAAAAACATTTCTTAGACACGACATACAAAAGGAAAACATAATAACAGATGGACGAATACCTTGACTTTTGGCTCAGAATCGTAGATACAAAATAAAACTAACAAAATGTCAAAAAAAAAATGACAAAAGTCGAAAAATACAAAAACAAAACCAAATTAACTAATTTCAGTATCATAGAAATTAGTTTTTAAAGTGTTTATGCTTCTGTAAAATTTCTATTTCCATTTCGTAACCTTCTTCCAAGCGCCACTTCAATTGATATACCTAATGCTATCGCACTATTATTATAAATGTGAAAGTTTGGATGTTTGTTTATTTATATGTTTGTTTGTTACTCAATCACATCGTAACGACTGAACCGATTTCAATAAAATTTGGTATATAAGTAGATTATACCCTGGATTACCACATAGGCTACCTTTTATCCCATAAGTCAGTTCTCATGGGATAAAATGGGGTGCAAGTCAAATTGCAACATCGAGTTTAGCTGTATTTCAAGGTTACCTATGCATTTAGTAGTGTAACGCGTACGAAATCACGTGCAACAGCTAGTCCTTAATAACTGTAAAATCACTCAGTGATAAAAATATTGTATATCTTCGTTAAGTAGCCTTTCTACGTAACAACAACATTTTTAGGTGACCACCATGATTCGATTTTTTGAAAAAATCGAATTATCTAGAAAAATCTAGGTTTAAAAACCTTAACTTATGTGTTTAGCTATAGACTACAAATCCAATAATTATATATATTAAATACACTACTTAAATAAAATAAAGTTTGAATTCGATTATTTAAGCATTCTGTAAATTTGCTAAAGTAATTCTTGAAATACAAAGTCCCATCAACAATATTCTATAGTGTGATCAACCGGAGAGGAAATAATGTAGAACGTATTACCCGTATCAACAGTAAGCAATGAACAATATGAACAAGATACATTCCCTGTGAGAAAAAAAAGAGCACTCAAATTAAGATGAATTGAATTTAGGGTTTTGACATTTCTGACAAATAAAATACAATACCATTATTATAAATACGGGATTTATCACGTACCGTTTTATCGATCTTACGACCGACATCAATATACGATTAAATAAAACGGTACGTAATAAATCCCGTATTTATAATAATGATCACAAATGTTTTTTAAGTTAAATAAAATATATTTTTGAGATATTTATATGTAATGGCATGTTGCACTCACTGAGTGAAGGACGCACTGTATTGCCGGCTTGCTGGTTTTCGTAGGATGGAGACTGGACCCAAGAGCCTGGGCCCAAATGACTCCCGACCCTATAGGTACTGTGGCAAAAAATTCTAATAAAAAAGTCTTCAAAGACGCAGAATTTTTCTCTTGTAGTCATATTGTCAAAGGAAGATTATTTGCAATTAAAACATTGAATAACATACATAATCATTGAGCGCTCTACAGTAGTTTGTTTCTCTTTGTTATTCTCCATTAACTTTACGATCGAGTTACAGAAGTATCGATTAAACGTTAGAACATTCGAAGCTCGCGTGAACGATGCCATCGTTCCGGAATCGAATACATTATCTCGAGTGAAAGAATCCACGGCCGCATAATTTGTACCAATATCTATAAAAGTGGACGATATAGAATTGATTACCGTACCGTTTTATCGGTGTTACAATCGATAATCGGTTCAATTCATGAACCTTCATCAGGATGGGTGCGATCCGCTCGAATAGCCAATAGTGATGAAATGAAATCATATTTCTTAACAATCCACCCCAATGAACTCTCCATCATTAAAATAATAATCTCTACTAAACTATGCTCTTTTACCTATTCACGAGAACCTTAGTGCTTGCCGATTTCAATATCGATTCTTCGTACTCGTGAGAATCGATTCATGTTTACGATTATACATTCGATATTCAATCAAATGCTGGACAAAGGGTATCTACGAGTGGCACTGTTAGATTTCTTGCTGTGATTATTTGCTTTTTGCGAAACGAATTGTAAACCTTATGCGTTTGATTTAAATGTGTTTTTTAGCTGTATATTTGTAAGAGTGAATGACAAAGTTTATAGCAACTTACCATAAACCGTCTTGTCAATGGAATCTGAGTTCGCGTTAGATGCGTTAGTGCTTTGAACAACAATAACATTTGCATTTAATTGCAAATAAGCCTATTGTATCGTGAGATGGACCTTTATGCTGATGCAAAAAGGTTTTCTTTTCACCGTCTCATGTGAATATTACATCTTTTCATATCAGTAACTAGTTTCGTTTTCTTATAAAGTACTTATTAGCGTTCACTACTTCAAAATAAAAAAGGAACCTTTATAAAATCAAGCCGTTTTCCGTCTGTCTGTCCGTCTGTCAAGACCCATTTTCTCAGTAACGCATGGAGGTATCAAGTTGAAATTAATTTGGAATACTACAGTCTACGGTCTTTTGCTGTAAAAATCTAGCTTCTAAATCAACGCAATCAAAAAATACGGCAACTTATGCCGCATATTTTAGGGTACTTCCCGTTGACCTAAAAGAACCAAGTTCTCACATCACAATTAAAGGAAATCGTTAATATGTAGTTATATTGCTAAAACACATACCTTAATGGGAGTTGGGGGTTATTATGAGTAAAAACTCACGAACCCCATCTTGTGGGGTGTCGTTGAATAGGTTTTAAAAACATTATACGATTAAAATACAGCAGTACCCTTCACTGTGCGTGGCACAATTATTTTAGCAATGAACAACAAAAGGTAATTTGCACAACTATATATTTTTTAACTTGTCTAATAGTAGTTGTTGAATCATAAATGAAGCGTTTCGTAGATAAACCAAAGTCACCGAGTTAACACAGAAAACTAGCAAACTAAAGTGGCAGTGGAGCACATGGCTTGAAGACGGCCATTGGGGCAAAAAGGTTTTCAAGGGGAGTCAACGCACTGGAAAGTGTAGCGTAGGACTACCCTTTCTTCTGCAACGACCTAATAAAGATTGCTGGGAGCCATTGGGTCCCAACCGCACAAGATCAGTTGCTTGAAAAACATAAATTATAGACCCATGTTTACCAGTAGACATTTTAAAGCTGTTAAGAAAATTATTATTTTTATTTTATACTCGTGTTACTACTCCATAAGGTTGTCAATTAGCATTGGCTGCCTTTTAAATGAGAATTGAACCTATTGATTGTATATACCTACTACTATTCTACATATGCGGTTGATACATTCCTGAAGCACAGATACCACAAAATAAACTACTTATAAAATTACGCCATAAAAGTCGTATCACCACAAACCACATTGTGTTCTGTTCATTTTATATCCACACCTCTACATTGAAACTCTATCTGTTATCGATAAAACAACGATTCTATCTTAACGGATTCAGACGATCTAAATTTCAATCGAGATGAATTAAAAACACCTGATAAAGCATGCACTTTATCGACAGTTCATATAATGTTTCCAATCTCTAAAAATAAGAAAGAGTTGCTACGCTTTTAACAATTGAGACTTTTTACGAGGCGTTCCACGAAAAGCAACGATTTAAGAGCGGGTATTTTATGAGCACCGATTGTATTCCACGGAGATCACCAATTTATATTTTGGCTTGGTGCTTTTTGTGGAATATTAATAATGATTTCAAATGTTTCCACGAAGGGCATTGTAGGTGGCCTTCGTAATCTGCTACGTTCTAGACCGCTAGTCTAGAACGTCTAGTTCCCAAGGTACAACTGATTGAAGTTTGACAGCTATCACCAGAAATGCAGATCTCATTTTGAAACCCACCATTTGTCTTAAGACACCGCTAGCCTAGAACGTCTAGTTCCCGAAATACGGCTGATTTAAGTGTGAATAACCCAAACTGATTATGATACTAATAATAATACGAATACTCTTGACATCTAACAATAACACTCAATAGTACTCTACAATCTCAACAATAATACTCTTGACATCTTCCAGAGTTATTTTACCAACCTCAGTCAGCATGTTCTTATTGATGGTATCAGAAGTAGAGAGGAAACTATCTGTTTTGGCGTTCCGCAAGGTAGTGTCCTCGGACTTACCCTCTTTCTTATCTATATTAACGAGTTATGCAGACAGACAGACAGAAATGAAGATGATTATGATTTTATGAAAAATGACATATCCATTTTTTTTATCAAAATTATCTTATAATATTTTGATTGATACAATCTATCATAATTATTGATACAAAAAATATAAAATACCCAATCACTAGAAGCTATTATTACATTGTAGGTGCCCTTCGTAGAAACATTTGGAATAGTTTTTAGTATTCCACAAAAAGCACCAAGCCAAAAATCGGTGATCTCCGTGGAATACAATCGGTGCTCTTAAATCGTTGCTTTTCGTCGAATGCCTCCTTTTTACGTCAATTGAAGCTCGGTGCTTGATGACGAATTGCTGTTTTGCCTAAAACAGAGCATGACAGAATAGATTATTAAAGCAGTGGTCGGTCAAATTAAAACAAAAAAACTAATTACTTTTCATACCCTACAAATATTTAAAAACTAAATAAAAAGATATGACGCTATTTGAAACATGTTAAACCTCAGAAGAATGTTAATGTTAGGAAAATTGAAATATACCTAATTTGAAAAGTTTTAAATTAAAAGGAATATGTAAGTGGCGATAAAATTATTGTTGACAAAACTGGAAAAACAATTATGATAACATTTTCCAGCTGTTATTTTGAAGCCGGAATTTCCATATATTTTTAGGGCAAATTGTTTTTATAGATTTATGTGGATCTTGTTTAAATTGTTTTGTTTGTGCATTATAGTACTAACTATAGTCTCTATCTTTTGTGTTTACTCTGCCCATCCCTAGACTTTGACAGTTTACGTGGTGATGTTTGAAGAGCGGTCATGTTAAGACACGTTGCCACTAAAAATATGGATTTTACTATTTGATGTTAATAAAAAACATAATTATCTATCTAATATAGTCCCGTCTAAGAAATAAATAAATATAAATTGCTGCTCATCTAGTTCTAAACTAAGTCAAACTTGTATTAGGGGAACTAGATAACTGATTCAATACTTATATATTTTTTGTAAATACTTACATAAAATATATTAGAAAAACACCCAGACACGGAACAAATATCTGTAGATCATACAAACATTTGTTCTGCAACAGGAGTCGATCCCGAGTCGGAGACATGCCAATAGCTTGCTATAAATCTCATACGATCGGATACTTACCCATCACATAAAGGTTAACTTTCCAACGATTAGCTGTAGAACAAACGGGTTACATCGTTGTTATGTTATATCTCCTCAGTGTGGGTCACAGAGAAAAATGAGAGCAGCTGATTCCATCTTTAGTTGCAAGAGTTTTGTGCTGTATATTCGAATGTTACCAAAGTGGACCAGTTAGGTAAGTGTATATTCCAATGTAGTTATATTTAAGACCTCTTTTGTTTTAAGCAAGCTTAAACAAAAGTTGAGAACTCAATAATGAAATTCATAGTGTACAGTAATATAGTACAGTGCTCAAGCCGTGTTAATTCACAATCAAAATTTATTATTTATTTATTCATAAAAATTTTGACATTTGTATAGTAATTTTGACATCTTTAATAATTTTAAATAATGTTATGTTGGTTTATTTTTTAATTGTGTGTTATTTTATTTTTGTATAACTTCAACTGTATTGTACATATGGACTTGTTCTGAAATAAATGAATTAATAATAAAAAAACCACAAAAAAAATTAAAACGTAATTTTTACCGCCCGTCAGACTAAAGCTGACTTAACACGTCTAGAATGCTTTGATTTTTTCTGCGCTTTGAAATTGAAATCTCTGGAAACAGCACATGAAAATTAATTGATATCTTGGATTAGCTGTACAGCCTGTATATAAAAATATCCTGTTACCATCCTCTTATATAGTTTACGAACAAGACAACAGTAAAACAATGAGGTAAATTTCATTAACGTCTTGGTACAATGTCCGCTGAAACTGAGACTGTTTAATAAATAAAGTATTATCAGTAATAATAAGTTGGCTTTAACCGAACAATACTTGGGTACGTGTGGGAGGTGGATAGTATCTAGCTGCTAAGAATGTATAGAGCTGTATGGACGAAAATACCGATACGCTACAAGGTCCTTGCTACGCCATAAGCTTCTACGCTACAAACACTTTCCTGCGAATTAAATTTTCGCTGTGTTTTACTATGCTACGAAACGTCACTGTCATCAGAATTTGGCTACGCTACAAGTTGTTCACGTCATGGGTATTTCGCTACGCCACAAACTCTTCGCCACGCCGCCGAGCCGCTAGCACTTCACTACGCTGCGTATGCTTCGCTACACCATTTTATATTCGCGTCGGTATTATCATCTCTATACTACAGTCCCAGGCCAGCACCACGACAGCTCGTCTGATTTAATTGTGGGCCGCGTTAATTGGCCATTGTCCGGCATATTGGCCTGCCCTCAGCTGGCCTATAGTTAACTAAGGCTCTTTGTTTTTTGCAACCCCTTTGTTGGTATATTAATAATTTTGCTCTGCTTTGTAACAAGTAGGCAATCATGGTTTGGATTATCTTTGTTGAGATCAAATGATTGACATAAGAAGTGATAATTTTCTTAGTCAATTTCATAAGATTTTTTTTAATCGAATGAAATTTGCGATATTACCGAAATTAGACTTTGCTTTATTAATTACAAAAAAAAATGAATACTATTCTAAAAAATTACTTATATGAGCTTTTCGTATTTTATTACTACTTGTTATTAAATTTATCTTCAAGTAGCTGTTGCCCGCGACTTCGTACGCGTTACACTAGGTACTAAATGTGTAGGTAGTAACCCAGAAATAAACTCGCTGTTGCAACTTGACTTGACATCCCATTTTTATCCCATGGGAACTGATATTGGGGATAAAAGGTAGCCTATGTGGTAATTCAGGTTATAATATAAGTATACATCAAATTTCATTGAAATTAGTTTAGCCGTTACGACGTGATTGAGTAACAAACAAACAAACAATCTAACAAACAAATAATTAAACAAACATGCAAACTTTCACATTTATAATATTAGTGTGATCATGTGTCATAATCATAAGATGAGAGATAAGTATAGGTACTCTTTATTGCAAATCAAATAAAAATACAGTGACAATTGAAATAAAGAATAAATAACGGTACAGTAGGCGGTCTTATCGCTAAAAGCGATTTCTTCCAGACAACCTGATAAACGATTTATAAGTTAAACCAATCCTTATTATGGATCACGTTGAACAGTATTTTAATCGGTCAGGTATCCCAACCATCCAAAAATGTATTGGCCCTTATCCTTGGCGGGTTAAAAACCTCCGACAAAACGAAATTGTTGACTTAAAGAAAAAAAACTATGAGCCTTACAGTAGTCGCATATGATGTGAAGCATCTGACATTGGTCAAATCAAATAGCGCGCGCTTCCCCGGTTTCCTGTTACTCATATCAGTCCCTTTTGCCAAAATCACTCACACAATCCTAGAGGAAAGATGTTACACATCAAAAAATATTGCTACGAAACCCTAAGATACATAATAATGTTAATCCAGAAATGTCATGGAACCTAGAAATTACCAGTAGATAAGTAACATTTCTTACTATGAATGAGTGAAAAATTCTTTATTGCATAAAATTTTCATTCTCTTCTAGTTAACCTTTGTGAAATGCGGAAAACAGTTCCTAGAGGTAGTGCATATTTGGTAGAGGAGGAGGCTAAATGTAAATTACACATACACATAGATATAAACAAATATATATAACTAATCCTAGACAAATACACGGTATCTCAATAAACATACTTTCTAATACTTAAATATCAATAAACCCTAGTAATACAATTAATAAAGTAATAAATATCTTTATAATATTATATACTACAAATAATATTATAGAGTAGAATCCGTTTATTATGACTCCGCATATATTGACCAACCGCTTAATATGGAGTAATTACAAAGCGAAGTTTGGTTTTCATATAAAATTCTTTGTACCAACGTCGGATATAACTACTTCGCTTATAGTGACAGGTCGCTTATTATGACCCATTTTTAATAAATTATGTCTGGTTATAATGACCGACACGATTCCTAACACCTTCGGCAGTGATCGGGAAGGTCATGTGACGCCCGATGACGTTCGGCGCGTGCGTGGCACGTGGCTTGTTTTTGTTTTGAGTCTCAGTGGGTCGTTAGTTAGAATACAGATAGTTGAAGGTCATTGTTTGTTAGTGATTTGTGAAAAAATTACATCTCAACGTCGTCGTAAAGCATTTACGATTGAGGAGAAAGGTGCAATAATATGCAGACTAGAAAATGTAGGATAAAACTCATCTCTCCCAAAGGAATTTGGGGTTGGTCATTTGACAATCAAAAATAAATTGTTTATTTTTTTACAAAATGCTTTGTATGACGTCCGCTCAGTATGACGTGTTTGTCATTTCCCTTCGATGTCATTATAAACGGATTCCACTGTATATAAATATTATAATATTATTACTTTCTCACAGTAACAAGTAAAAGGATAAAACCAGAAGCTTCAACAACTTACCGGTAACATGGCAAGTTACAAGTAACTTAGTGTTATGATAGTCACCTACATAGTCTGCTTCCGAGATCTGAGATATAAATCTATAAGATACCAACAATAAGGAAGACATAATGTTATCTTGTGAGAACTAAATATAATGGCTTCCAAGTTTGCAGTGTCTCTGAAGCATTATTATTACATTATATTACATGATCGTAATAATTAAATTCTATAAGGTATAACATCAGGATGTAGGGATGAACTACCCCTTTTAACTCGTGATAACCTCAGAATAATGTTTTCCATTACGTGTTTTAAATCTAAGCAATTCCTGCCATATTTAGAGATTCCAAAGTTATCGACTATCTAACAACCTGTACTTCGTGTTTTAATATGTACGATATTAAATAAAAATACGGGTAGGGCTAATAACTAGTATTGTTGTAAAATAATAATAATAATAATAAATAATGTAAAATAGTGTTACGAGCTGAGGGTTCGGGATAAAATAATGATAATCGATCTAACCAAAATAACACTTTTATTCAACACTAAAACGATGAATGCACGAACTTGGTCACACGTAATCACAACACACTAATTCACACCACTGTTGCACAATAAACCACTTAAAGTCACCGAATTGTTCGCACGTATAGCCAAATCCAGACTGACTGTCCGGCCATCTCTCCGGCCTATTTATATTGCGCACAATTCACTACACTAGAACGATCTCGAACGTTCCAGGGAAGGGTCGGCGTTTCGACAGAATGACCACTCCCCATCCTGCGCAACCGCAGACAAAAACACAGCATGCAGGTATATTCCATACCAAGTATTACGTATTCCGTGGCACAGCAGGTAAGTCGAGAGCTATCGAGAAATTTCGACTATTTCCTATTGGGTGACAGCCTCGGCATAACAATAGGTTTTTTTCAAATTCATTACCATATCATTTTTAAACTTTTTAAACAGCCTGTATAAAATAGATAAACAAATCATAATAATTCAGCATGTAAGTAGGTTGTTGAACTGACTAAGCGGCATCGTTGCAAAAGCACCACCGATACACGTTAAAAATTGTTTTTTGGAAATGTATCGATTACTGGATAAATATTCAAGCTACCGGTATTAAAACTACCTCTAAAATCAGTTAATACGATTCTGGCTGTGTGTTTTCAATTAATGTCGTACATAACAAAACACGTAGTATACAGGTGTTTAATAATATACTGACGATATTCAAGTGACGGTTCCTCAAAACATAAAAAAGTCTTATCAATAAAAAACCACTTAAAAAAAAAACAAAAAACACATATTATCAAATTTTAAAGAAAATCGACTGCGTTTAGGTGATTAGTTCGATATAAAACTTTCTACCCACTCTTGCAATCGACATCTAAAAATAAGGGCCGTAATCCACAAAAGCGTAGATTTGCTACTTTTATGTCCTCTCTCTACGCCCTCTCTGCTTAGAACTTCACTGCGAATATCGTCAGTATATTACCAAACAACCTCTATACGAAGGAAGATCCATTACCACAAGTTTTGTTAGTTTCCTTAAAAAGTGTAGAAATAGGTTTTTGTTTTCAGGATTTAGAAGTAGCTCCATTCAAGAGCCATCACCATTTTCTAGACAAATAGGGTGTTGTTGAAGTGAAAATTTGTGTATAATGCCAGCGCAACACACATGCGTAAAGGTTGAAAACACATTTGCCATCCAGTGCCGGTTTTAAAAGTAAACTTAAAACAAACTTTTTTTGAAAACCGGAAATGAATTGCAAAGTGGAAATGTTTATTCAAATTTTGCGTACATGTATGTATGACGAAGCCGAAAATATTATTAATTGGAATTAAATCTTTTGCATAAAAAAAATGCGATGTTAAATCAAAATGTATCTCATGAATGTGTGTGAACCGTCAATGGATGATGCACAACTTAAGATAGTCGTACGAGAGTCGTTATGTAAAGTGTCTGCGAACCAGTTAGGCAAATTATCTGCATCTAGAATCCACCTGCCCTACGTTTCACGTCGCGTGAGATGCATTGTCTTTTATGAGATGTATGATGTATGAGTACGGGGAACCTCGGGACTATAAGGATGTAAAGTCTTTGGTATTTAATGATTTTCTTTAAATCGTTATCGGGAAACTATGAAGGAAGACATTAAAAGAAACAGCTGGTATTGCTACTGCCGAATTATTTATTTATTTATTTTAAAGTGTTAACCGACAAACGGGATAATTATATCCTAAGATTAAAAATCCCAAAAGCAATCTGACGATGCAAGAACTCAAGTGTATTCACTTGATCCCAACAGTTTCACTTTCAGAAGTGACACATTACCCCAAAATAACTATAAATTAGCAATGACTAAATGCTATGCTTTTGCACAAATTATCGGTCATACTTGAAGTTTTAAATCAATTTTCTTCAGTGGGTTATCAAGTGTGGATACTTGCATTCAGTACTAACTGGCCTAACTGGGTAAAGAGCGCAGACATTAGTGCCTGGGACAGGGTTTAGATGGCTTGTTTAGCACCTGTACCATCCTCCAAGCTAATGTCATTAATAAAAGTCTAATATTTCACAAAAACAACTTAGGTAGTAAGAGCCTTTTTACATTGACGAGTTGCGAGCGAGTTTCCAGCGAGAGGATTCATGTTCGCCGCGAGTGCGTCGCGAACTCGCCACACGCGCGCCCCGTCACACTTCAGCCAAGTTCAGCCAGTCTTATTGTAAAAACTATTGTAACGGACGATCAAAGACGGGACAGGATAGAATCTAGATTTAAAATGTATTAGGTAGTTATAAGATCGAATCAGATTCAAATGTTAATAGGTAGCTAAGATTGTAACGGTTTAAAGTTGTAACGGTCAAAAGAGTGAAATTGCTACATGTAAGTCCCCGTCTACATTTGCTGGAAACTTCGATGAATTAGAATTGTATAATATAATTTGTGAGAATGTGAATTACGATCCCCGCACCATGGCTAGGGCGAGGAGTATTTTTGTATAAAGGTAAACCGTTTTTAACCAGAAATTTGTGATCATCAAGAACGCGATTTATACCTTGTAAACTAGTAACTAAGAACAAAAGTAAATACAGTCCACTTTTGCACAGTACCGAGTCTATTATTGAAGCCTGGGTAGGACCTCTACAACTATTGTAACGTATAATTTACGAATTGTATGAATGCGGGCGTGCGCGTCGTGAAAGCGCCGTGCACTCGCGGCGAACTTTCGCAGAAAATACGCTCGCAACTTGCTAGTGTGATACCGCTTTAAATTTTACAATTCTTATGAAATTAATAAATAATATCCATTCTTATTTATAATTTTATTAGTTTCTTTAATTTATTTATGTAAAATTGAAGTAAATATTCATGAATAATTTTTTGATGTGTAGGTAAGAATTCAATTTTTTTTTGTTTATAAGAATCCCTCTGTGCCTTCTTCCAGAGCATTGCCATTCTTTCCGGTATTGTGCTTGTCCTACATATATCCTTGGATGAATGGAAATATTTGTAATTTCTTAAGGAGTTACATATTTCTACTGACTGTATGGTAATATAGCTTGTACAAGTAGGCTTCCATAAAAGCGGTTTTACACAAATCCTCGTATAATAAGTAAGTAGGTACGTAATTTGATTATGCTGGTTACACGCAAGAACACAAATCCCGAACATTGTTGCTGTTCAATATGTAAATGTGGATCCGATGTATCTGGGTTTATAACTAGCTTTGTGCACCTAAGTGTAAACCTGAATAAAAGGTATTATATCTGCCAAGTGGAAGCTGCTAGGGCCGGGTCTAGGAGATGAGCGAACTTATCTAGGGGTACGAGACTAAGAGATAGGGACTGAAATTGCTTATACTATTATTTATTGAATATGCCACGATGCCAACTAGAAAATACTGAGTTGAGTTTAAAATTACTCTTCTCGGTAACGGACATTTTTTTTAATTGAAAACTTCTTCAGGCGCGTTGTGCATTTTTTGAGATGGGAACAAACCATTGAACTCGCGACATTGTTAGCGTTAGTATTACCGACACCTCTGTATATAAGTAAATAAATAAAATCAATATGATAAATAATACCACCATACCTATTTCTACCGCCAAGCAGCATTGCTGTGTTTCGGTTTGAAGGGAATGGTTGCCGGTGAAATTAGAGGCACATGAGGCTGTACACCTGTATGCCTCAAGTTGATGGACGCAGGGAAGTGCATCGTAGGGCACATTTCTAAGGAGCGTGACCTACGAGGCAAACTTTGTTATAGGCGATGGTTACCACTTAATATCAGGTGGGCCATAGGCTTGTTCCATCTCCAAAGTATAAAAAAGATATATTGCTGGACATTTCACAAAGCGCTATCTAGCCCCAAACTAAGCTTAGCTTGTTCTATGAGAACCAGATAATCATAAAAATAATTATAAAATAATAAGTATCTCATAATTGTTCAAGATTTCACTTCTGTCGGCACTTCCGGAGTGCCACTTTTTTTTATTATTTTTATGTTGGATGTTTTGGGTAATTTTCATAAAAATAAAGACGATTTCTTTTTTCAAGAAAAAATATCGATTTTATTCTTATCTTATTTAATTAATTTAATTACTTTAATTTATGCAGGCCACAAACTTACGATATCATTTTTTATAACCTAGGGCTTACCGGTCCGGTTTCAGAATTTTTATTTCCCGATACTGGAGCATGGTCGGTACCGGGAATCCCGGTTCTCCCGTTTCTTAGTGCCAGAAATTGTTTTTTTTTCATCTTCCTAAGTTTTCAGCACTGTGTGTGTGTACCCTGCAAATTGTTGAACCCATCTCATCTTCTGGTCTTGATCTTAACATCACAGCAACCCCCATTTTGACCTCGTGTTTATTCAATGCCGAATATTGAATTTCGTAAAGTCGTAGAACCAATATTGTTCTTATTAGATGTGGTGTTAGTGAGAATGGACCTCTCTCGGGAGATGATTCGTAACAATAGATTTTTTTTGTGGATCACATGATAGCAATTCGCTATAGTGCAACATTATATGTACATGATCATGTACACCTTTCAGTAGACCTTTGAATTGTAAATTGTCTTTCTTGTAAACAGTGACTGAATCCAACCCTGGCTCCTCTATCGAGGGTATTAACATAATAATCAGCCGTTATTTTTATCATCCGGGCTGAGCGCATTCTCTTCTCTTCAATCCCATCTTTTATGAGATGCATCTGAGGACAGAATAGGACAGAACAATTTACTTAGCATATTCGAAGTCTAGGAATATGGCCCCGCGATACTCATGGCATTATTGTTTGTATGTAATTTTACGATAATTGCTTCAGCCACATAGTTCCTTGCCTGGTAGAATATGCACGTCTATTGTACCACCAGCAGTGCTAGTACGAAAGATGTTAATCGACCAATTGATGTTTAAAGAATCAAATAAATGGATGATGAAATACCACCTTGCCATACCGACTGACCCGCTTTAACTTTCACTGTTAGTAACTTTCGATCGCATTACGATCTTCAGGCAGCATCCGCATCAGCATTACAGGAATTGGCGGGGTAATAAAGAAGACCATAATACGGCCGTTGGGACTGAAAGTGTCTCAAGTGGAATTCACGCAATAGAAAGCCCAGGGTTGGGACGACCCCCTACTAGCTAGATAAATAAAGCTTGCTGGGAGCCGTTGAATGCAGCCCGTACAAATCAATTGCTTTTGAAAACTATGGCGCGGCCAATTTTCAACAGTGGACGTCCTACGAAATGATGTGAAGTTAATTATAAGTAAAGAACGGACAGTTATTTCTTCAGCGTTCTGCGGCTTACTATCGATATAGCTTTGAACTGATATGAAGCCTTAACAACCAAAAAATAAAGCTCATTTTCGATATACTAGTTACACAACTAATAGACCTTTAATTGACTAATTAATGGATGCGCTGAGTTAATTGATCTTCTATTCCTTATACATTTTTAATTTACAGACCTTTTCTAAAATAGTCTAAAGTTCAACCGTTGATTATTGATATTGCGTTGTCATTGCTATAACTTAGACGAAAAGGCTTAATGAGGAGAATGTAGCATAGATTTAAGACCTATTATACTACCATCAATATAAATTATCTGGATAATAGAACTTAGTCGCTTTAAATTTCAACAAATTTCCGCCATACTTTCTTCTTAACTATTTTCTAAAACAAATCACTCCATATAACTGGAATAAACATTGATTGTAAAACTATTTAATTTTTTACTCTTTATTTATTTAGTTAATACTTTCACACAAAACAGAATAGTGCTAGGAGGACTTAATGCTAATAGCATTATCTACCAGTCATCCTGGTCGTGCTAAAAGAAGGCAAGGCGTGACACAGGAAAAAAGGTATTTCAAAGGTATCTAATTAGAAATACAGACCCTAAATTACTAAATAAGAACATAATAAAATGCCTAACATAATAATATACATGTATATACTCATATTATCTTTTTCATCTTTAAAACACAAAAATAACTTTGTTCCAATTACTCGTTCTTTTTATTCGGTCAATAGACTCAAACGACAAAAAGTACTGACACGAACAACCAAAATTACAACCTTTAAAATGTAAGAAAGAAAAACGATGGTAAGAGGCCTGACGGTATGACTCTGGTACCTTGAGAGAAGGGTAGACTTTTGGTGTGGGACGCCACGTGCGTCGATACCCTTGCGTCATCTCATCTGTCTGGTACAACAGTTGGGGCCGGTGCGGCGGCAAATTCAGCCGAAGATCTTAAGCGGCGTAAATAATCTCGACAGAGCTTACGTATTTGAGACTTTTGGGGTCGAGACCCTGGATCCATGGGGCACCGGGGCCTATCGCGTTTTCAAAATTATTTCTAGGCGTCTGGTCGAAGCGACTTGTGACCCGAGAGCTGGTGCTTATCCGGGTCAACGCATAAGTATTGCAATTCAGCGGGGCAATTCAGGCAGTGTCATGGGGACACTTTCGCCTGGTAATAATCTGGAGCAGTTAAGCTATCTATAGATCGGTTGCAACGGTCTTAAGATGATTCAACCGTTTCTCCTGTATAGTCTTGTAAATTTATATTCTTTCTGTTATTTAAGAAAGAAAAAGAACTAACTAATATAACACATCTTTCCCCTTTTTCCTCAAGAAAAAAACTCGCCACCATTGACACTAGTACAACGAAACATTCAACAATGAAGAAGATTAGTTTAGATCTCATAGTTCTTCTTATCTTCCCAGAGTGTTTTAATCGTTTTTCCTCAACCGCGGGTTCAAGACTTCAACTCCAAGTCCAACATAACGGCTTACAAGCGGCGTCACAAAAGCCACTGGCATAATGCAACTAACTCCGGTGTTAATTCGCTAAGGCCCGCCGTATGACAGCTCTCGGGATGCGATACTACAAAAGATACAGTCGGTGCGACAAAAGGTGATTATGGATAAGACTCTTACCCACACATACATAGAAACAATTCTTACATAGAAAAACGTACTTGATTATAAAGAAAATTGAGGTTTTATTTTCGTGTTGCTTAATTTGTATTGTGTTCTGTGAATATTTTTATGTACAATAAAGAGGTAATCTATTTATGTATCTGGTTTATTGCAAAAAATGAGTCGGCTATAAATTCCTAGTGGCTGTTAAAAGAAGCAGGCTTTTACATCTAGCAATTGAAGAAGATTGGTCGAATGTCATGTTGAAGTTTTGCTTTGCGATCTTGTGTTCTACCAGGAGTCGTGTGCAACTCATTAAAAATACAAGATTAGGATATTCTTGAAGAAGCTCACTACAATTTTAAAATCAATAGTGAGCGATGACTTTAATTAATAATCACCATGATTTACATCTGCAGATCACATACTTAAAACGCATGTTGATATTTAACTAGAGGTTAGCCAAATGTAAGTGCAAACATAACATTTGATACATGTCTACATTTTGCATAGTAGTTTAACATATCATTCACG
The DNA here is from genome assembly GCA_963924445.1 of Philereme transversata. Classification (NCBI taxonomy): domain Eukaryota; kingdom Metazoa; phylum Arthropoda; class Insecta; order Lepidoptera; family Geometridae; genus Philereme; species Philereme transversata. The sequence goes on from OZ004344.1 coordinate 22,962,336, forward strand.
ACAGATTGCAAGCCCATTATTAGAATACTAAACCGATAACAAATGCATCCGAATATTTGGTTATGAAGCTTGCCAGTGTCTTCACGAACCTTCACCCTTCTTCACTGATCTTTATAACTTTGGTAATCTTCATCGTTTTAGGCACGTTTTAGTTAGGTGCTTTTTAGGCACAAGACCACCTGGCGGCACTCAAAATCAACTCATGGAAAGAGACGCACCCAACACTGTCTGATATTGTTACACATTTTGAACACCTCCCCCCAGGTCATGATCTGTACTGGCCAGTCTGGAAGTCAATGAACAGTCTCCAGGCCCGAATTGCAAAAGCCTGTGTAAATGGGGTATAAGAGACTTCTCCTGGACTGAATACGACTGCAGAACATCCATTATCACGACCACGATTTTTGACGACCTCCATGGCGCAGTAGGCGAATAGCCGGTTGAAACGCAGGAGGTAGCGGGTTCGATTCCCGCTGCGCAAAAATGTTTGCATGATCTAAAGATATTTGTTCCGAGTCTGGATGTTTTTCTATATATTATAAGTATGTATTTACAAAAAAAAAGTAAATAAGTATTCTGTCAGTTATCTGGTTCCCATAGTACAAGCTCTGCTTAGTTTGGGGCTAGATAGCGTTGTGTGAAATGTCCAGTAATATTTATTATTATTTATTTATTAAGTGCCGGTGGTAGGGCATGACCTCAACAAAGCCACGCCCAACACTATTGAAGTGGCAAAGTACTACTCTAAAATAGTTTAGCTTACCAGTGACACGAAAGAAGATCGTTTTAGGCACGTGTATCTGATTTAAAGTACAGTAATGTCCACACTAATTCCAAACTGAGAGCGACGTGCGTGCGAAGGGCTATAATAGTCTTGATATTTTCTTTATCTCGAGTGTGTTCCCACTCGCCGTATAGTATTACCTGTTTGCGGATTATTCGCAAATATTACTGTGCAACGCTTGTTCTTACCTTTCTTGATTAAAGATCTTACTCACTGTAGTTAAAGAAGGTAAGATACAAAAAAAAAACTGTACCTAAAAACATAGATATTACCAAAAGATACATATAAGAGCACATTAATAATAAACACATTGCATACACAATAAATAACGGTACAATGGGTGGCTATATCGTTGAAGCGATTTTGTCCTGGCAACCTTTAGACTGAACGTCAGTTCTAAGACTGTTTAGAAATATTGATATTTGACTTTGTGTTCAGAAAAAGTTATGAATTTTCAAGGGTTTCCCTTTTCAGATCAACGAACTATTCCATAGTAAAAAGTAAATTGAACATTATTTGCACTTACGCAACCAATTTACAGAAAATTATTTGATTGCACAATTTATGTAAGTGTTCGTGTTTTGTGCTATTGTAGTGTTTCTGTCTGTATTGTGCAATCGTGGACATTGGAAAGGATTCTGTGGAAGCTTTGTTTATCGTTATGTTGGGGTTATGTAATATTACTAATGGATTATGTAGATGTATGGCATTCTAGTAATTAATATGCTTATAATAGTGATTTGAAGAATAGTTGTGTTTGCAAAGTTTTTGACTAAATGATAACAAATATACTCCCTACGCGTACACTGAAATAAATAATAAGTTGTTTTAACCTTTTTCAACGTATATTTTAGGTTGATTTTGTACCTACAGACAGGATTTGTTAAATTAACAAAATAAAAATAGTTGAACTATAAAGGTAAATTTGACCTGATTATATATATATTACTTAGTTATTTTGTTGACTCAACTTCGTTAACATACTTTACTAAATTATCAGTTAGACTTACTTAGATTCAAATATACCAAAAATGTTGTGTTGTAGTAACCTCTTTTAGTGGTTGGCTTAACCTATTAATTTTTAACAATTTAATTTTTGTAGAAATAAATGTACTATAAAAGTTGATTAAATATAATATTAAGTTAACGCAACTTAAATGGAATCAACATTATGGAATTCAACCTATTCGTTTTTTCAGTGTACTATACAATAATGCGTTCAGGACGTTGTTGGGGCTGCCGCGCTTCTGTAGCGCATCGGAAATGTTCGTAGAGGCGCGAGTAGACGGAGCGATACTGCGCAAAAGAACGGCGTCCCTGATGCTCAGGGTGTGCGGCAGCCGCAACAGCTACCTGCAACTCATTGCAGGGAGGCTGGACTTCGACTGACCCTTCATGGAACACTAGAACGTTAAGTGTCTCCAGCTCCACAGTCCAATGTTGTCCTGGCTGTTATTTTAATGTTTATTTTATTTTTTATGCTATTCTTGTATACCTACCTACCACCTATTTACTTATCTTATTAAATAATAATAATAAATATTGCTGGACATTTCACACAGCGCTATCTAGCCCCAAACTAAGCAAAGCTTGTACTATGGGAACCAGATAACTGATAGAATACTTATATACATTTTTTTTTGTAAGTACATACTTATATAATACATAGAGAAACAACCAGACCTGGAACAAATATCTGTAAATCTTGCAAACATTTGTTCCGCGGCGGGGATCGAACCCGCTACCTCCTGCTTCTCAGCCGGCTATTCGCCCACTGCACCACGAAGGTATTGTATATTGTTTATATTACATTGCACGTAATATGGAATATGTACCTGCCTTATATTTAATTTTGAGTTAGTGCTAGTCTGAAATAAAGAATTAAATTGAATGTAACAAAAATCACAGTAACCCATTTAGACTAGTCAGACTGCAATTATAAACCAAACAATCTATATTTAGAAAAGGTAGGTTTAAAATATTTATTTATTTAACAAAAAGCCTAACCATTTCAGACACTCTAATGGTGTATACAAAAGATTTAAAGTTAAAAGAAAAAGAAACATGACGTAAGAAAAACCGTACTAAAAGTTACTGATATAATAGATTAATAATATAAAAAAAATTGCAAAGTATTAATAATACCTAATCCTCTAAGATTTAAAATGACTTTTCTGCTATACGATGGCGAAAGAGATTTGGAAATGCTATTTGTAGGTATGGGACCATATTGCAACGCTGATCACAATTAAAATTTGATCACATTTCAGCATCCTGGAATCCGGTGATTATTAGGTGTGCTCGTCGTGATCGGTCATCTCAGTGCGTAGATACGGTTAGTGTAGTGTTTCGTAATATACACGAGGACATTTCTAATTCTCAAGACCAAGTGAGGGTAGTTGCTGCAGCTGCCATCGCTTCTCGACGGTAACTCCAAGAACTCTAGTCCACCCGTGACCACGACTGTTGTAACCTAGCCGAAACGTGAGGATAACAAATAAAAAAGGTGCATACGCGATAAATACCCGTTTTAATCAGTAATTATGTACAGTTATCACGAAAGTTTGAAAAATATTAATGATCACATTTGATCGCTTTAGCACATTTGGTCCCCTAAAACTTCTTTAGTGTATAAGCCTCTTAATATTCCCACTTTGTCCATCCACATCGCATAGATACGGTTAGTATGCGATTTCATTTGCGCCTTTTATTACGTTTTCAAATGGACTGCTTTTGCTTTTTTTAATTATTAAAATTCTTTTCTTGTTGCATTTTTTCTGTATTGAGATTATAAATGCCGTGCGTTGTTGACTGGTTGTTGTCTCCGTGTCATTTTATTTATTTTGTTTTAACATAAAGGTTTCAGTGAGAAAGAACAAAGTTCAGTAGCTGAACTTTGATGGTTTTTGATTTGTTGGATTTGTCTCCGCCCCGAATAGCAGAATAACTATTAAAATATCGGAAAAGATAACGCAAACAGAAATTATGTACAAATTTCACTTTCTCATACATAGATGTAGCTAATGATGGCTGATTGACAATTGTATGTCAAGGCGGTATGAGGTCCTGCGGGTCAGCTAGTCTATATATATAAAAAGTCGGGTTAGTTACACCATTTATATGTCAAGAACGGCGCGACCTTTTCTTATGATCTTTGATTTGTTGGATTTGTCTCCGTCCCGAATAGCAGAATAATTATTAAAACATCGGAAAATTCCACGAAAAAAACAGTTATGAAAAAATTCATTTTCACATACATAGATGCAGCTAATGATGGCCAATTGACAACTCTACCTAAAATATAAAATAAAAACAATTGAGTCTTCTAAACAACGTTCCAAAGAGGCTCCCAAAGTTTTTGAAGAAGTTTTCTTATCTTCTTAAGTTAACTAATCGGTTTTGATCAGTTGTCAAAAATTATGTATCATAGATTTATCTTAAAAGCTTGGCACAAAACCTGAATTCTTCCTTATTTTTGAGTTCTTTAAGGAAGTTTCTTTTGTACAGATTTCTTATATAGGTAAGTAGGTGTTACATTTCAACATCTCTTCATAACTTCAGGATAAATAAAAACTTAGACAATGACGTTTTTTGTATAAGTAGGTAGATACCTAATGCTAATATGAAACTCTATAGGTAAAATGAAAACAAATAGGTAAGTTTTTTTACTGCTAGCTTACGTCCGCGTGTTTGCATGCGTGGTTTTTCAATAGAAAGTAGCCTATGTTTTAATCCAGGTCATAATCTAACTATGTCATCAAATGTTCAGCCGTGAAAAAAATTGGTTCAGCCGTGATCACGACGTGATTGAGGAACAAACAAACACAATTCTAACTTTCATATTTATAAAACTAGTGACAAAATAATCAAGTAAAATTTGCCTATATATTGTTAAATTCCTGTTATCATGTATTTAAATAAATAAGTCGTCGTTTAGTTAAAGATAAATGAATTGAGTTTTAATTAAAGTAACACGTCATTTAAAATGAAATTTGAATAATCGATTACTTTCTTTCAGCCAATTTTAATTAAATTTAAAATACAGTTCCAAAAGTAAACATGACTTAGTTTAATTAAATGTGAGTTTAAACTTAAATCAATTTTAAGGAAGTAATTAGAACGTCCATAATTAACGTTTTATTTTCATGAAAACATTATGCATAAAAAAGTTAATGCATTGCTAGAATCGCACTTATCATATCACTACTGAATATAGGCAATATGTTTCCATAGCGACCGATCTTGTGCAACCTTCTTGTCTCTATTTAATAGGCGGCCGTCCTACGCTGCGCTTTTCAGTGCGTGGTACCTATCCACTCGAGAACTTTTCTACCCTAACGGCCGTCAGTCCTTCTATGTGCCCCGTCCACTCGAGTGGTTTAAAATATGGGTCATTTTATTATTAATATGGAACTTAGTAGTAACATAAAAGTCGCTACATCTCTAACCCAGAATGTAACATAACATTAATTTAAACGGCCATAATTAATTTAATATAATCAGTTTAAACCAATAAAACTGATTCACAACATCCTCTGAAAAAGTTGAACAATACTAATAATTAAGAAAACCAATACCTCTTCTAATTAATAAGCTATGTATTATTCAGTTCATTAAAGCGTTGTTTTTTAACGTATTCGATTACAACGAAACGTATCCAGTTCGTTAGATATACATTTAATTAGACGCCACGCTGCGTTGCTGATTGAAAAATCTCCGAACGTCACTTGAGTAACTAGTTTAAATTATTGTTTGTTTTGTGGTATACAGGATGTGTAAAAGATGAGCCAGTGGAGAGAAGTCCTAAGCCATAATAATAGTAAGAATTCGAGAAAACGTTCAAAGGATCGTATAAGTTAACAAGATTCTTCTGAGCACTCGTGTTGCATTGTAGACTGCATAATCGCTTAACATGTTATAAAAATAAAATAACGGATATTGTCATCGTCATTAGTTCATAGAATTATTGCATTTAAAATTTAAAAAATACATAACCTTCTCGACAATCGAAATATCTCAAAAATCTGAATATTTTCGGTCGATAACAATTTCCTTCTTGAACTTCCTCAAGAAACACCCTTTATTTTTCGTGTTTTAAATGTAATCGTTGTGCTTTAAATGTAATATGTATGTTCGATTATTGTTCTCGGGTATTTGTTATTGTCTGTGTATAATTTTATGCAGTTTTTATTAGTTTTAAAATTAGTTTTTAACGGTCATGATATTTGACTTAAATGGTTCATTAAACAGTTTGTAGATATCCACATCCTTCTACAAGCTTTACCCATGATGGAGTCCTTGCTCAGCCTAGAGAGACTTAGTCCATAATATTTCCTGTGGCTTTATCGTGACTGTTAATAGCCTATATCTTTTTTATTTCAAAAACTAATCGTGTCAGGATTCGAAGACGCATTCTTCGGATCAGAAATCATGGTATTCCACTAGACCTACGCAGTTCGTTCTAGATAAATCCAGAGCTCATACAAAGCTCATCGGTACATAGCTGACTGCATTCTAACTGGGATGACGCGGAACTGATTGCAACAAACGGTGAACCTGTCCTGTCCTGCCACAATGCCATCTAGCGACGTATAAAAATATCCAGCCGTTTCTAAGCCTTATATGCAGCACAATGGTCGACGTGCTTTGCGGGACAGGGGGTAGAGAACGTAACTTGTATTAAAATATGAAAATGAAAATCTTACCTTTTTACCCGACTACGGCTATGGCTATGGAAGGGTTATGTTTTGGCAGTCTATTTTTTTTTATAAATATATATTGCTGGATATTTCACACAGCGCTATCTAGCCCCAAACTAAGCAGAGCTTGTACCATGGGAACCAGATAATTGATAGAATACTTAAATACTTTTTTTTTGTAAATACATACTTATAATACATAGAAAATCATCCAGACACGGAACAAATATCTGTAGATCATGCAAACATTTGTTCCGTGGCGGGAATCGAACCCGCTACCTCTTGCGTCTCAGACGGCTATACGCCCACTGCGCCACGGAGGTCGTCATGTATGTTTCATACTAATACATACTCATACTCATTTATTCAAACCGTAGGGACCTATTTGAATACTTGGTTACGTTATTAATACTTAAATAATAATATAAGATTTTGGGTGGTTTTGGTTTGTATGTATGTTTGTATTTACGTATGTTCCACTTTAGCACCTTAAACTATTCAAACGATTTTGATGAATGAGGTGTTAATCGATTCGTTATTAAGGCTACCATCGACATAAGTATTATTTAGTCGGGTTTGAGATTTTAAATGTATTGCTTGTTATTTATAATCCCTAAATTTCGACTGTTGCAACAGTCGTGGTCAGGGGTAGGATCACAACTGGTACCATTCCAATAATTACCATCAGGCGAGGTAATGGCACTTGATTATCATCACAAAAACATTTTTTTTAAATTATTCATTTTGTATGTTAAACTGGGTAATAAAGAGTAAAATATATTCACATTTACAGATTTAAAAAGGCACAATTTATTTGAATACACATATTTAGTTATTTTATTTTAACTCAATAGAAAGATTTGGGCCTGGGACTTTTGGACTAAAACTAAAAACAAATGTATCATTAAAAAAACACCCTGTAAAAGCTTCGCTCTGTGGAAGAATCAAATAAAATAACATTTGAGCGTAGAAAATAGAAACATTTGTACCGTCTCGCGTATAATTTTTTCAACATACTAAGCATTCAAATGTATTTTTACTCTTTTCTTCAGTCGAGGGATTTTTTATTGAGGTTATCATGAAAGCCTGGCGATCGCAAAACTAGTTTCTGAAATTATATTCACCGATACGTGCACGTTACGTTCTCAAGCATTGCGTGTTGCACAGAGAAACGCGAAAATCACTATTTATTGTCTAAGTGACGAGTCATAAATCTATGGGACAGGAGACGCGGCATTGTGCCTTCTGGTTTTATTGCTTTCGCGTATTGAATACCGCCTCCACAATTATTTGCAATGTACTATTTAAAATTCAATTTGTTTATTTCGACACACTTTTGTACGTTTGTGGGTAGGTCTATGCGATGCTTGTTAGGTACTTGCTTCACTGTTAACTTTCTCGTGGAAATTATCCTTTTGTGCTGGTGATTTACCAATTTTCCGTTTAGTAAGTGTATTTATGGTGATTTCATTGTAAACTAAAGCTGTTTTTTTAATATGCTGAACATTTCACGCAACGCTATCTAGCCCCAAGCTAAGCAAAGCCTTAACTATGGGAATCATACCTAACTACTTTTTTTTTAAAGTTATGTACTCTTATATTATAATATATATAGAGAAAAATCCAGACCCGGAACAAATATATGTATACTAGCTGTTGCCAGTGGCTTCGCCCGCGTTGTTTTGGGGTGCAAAATTACATATATAAAATTTGGCTACCCATTTTTATCCCCTGGGAACTGATTTATCGAATAAAAAGTAGCCTATGTGGTAATCCAGGTTATAATCTACGTACATACCGTTTCGACGTGATTGAGTAACAAACAATTAAATAAAAAACAAACATCCAAACTTTCGTATTTATATTATTGGTGTGATATCCGCAACCTCCTACGTCTCAGCCGGCTATTTGCCCACTGTGCCACTGAGGTCGTCTGCGAGGTCGTCTGCGTCTTTTTGAGACTTAATATTTATACGCGATAGATCTATAGGTAAGCTTTGACCATTAGACCCATTTGGAATACCACCTAACCACTCATCATATTAGCCAAATCGTCGTCGAATGCTGAACATAGGCCTCCCCCATAGATTCCCAGAGTGACCACTGAAATGTCATAATTGAAATAAACATTAAGATGAGCGTTTAATAAACAACTATTTACTTAAACAGATATTATGGTTAGTGTTAAATATTGTTTAACCTCGATTATTTTAGATTTTAGTAGATTAATTTATCCCATAAAATCAAGAAAATTGTTTTTTCTTTAAGTAACTCGATGTTTTCGAAAAAAGAAAATGACTTTATGTGGTATTATAATTCAAGATTTAGATAAAACAAAATCTATTCTTGAACTTTTCATTATTGTTAAAAATAACCATCGATTCAAGATCGAGTTCTTTTTCATATCCACCGATCTTAAATGCAAGATATGGCTAAGACATTGACTCCGCCATTTCCTCACATTTGCCATAGCTATACTGCTACATACCCTGTGCCAAAGCTACCTGCTTCAATTAAACATACGGTCACCGGCGATCATTCAATGCTATCATTCCGCAGATTAAATTCCTGGGTTAAGATGACTCTTATAAGTTTTCTAAATGGCGATGGTTATGACCATTCATATTATTTTACACTACATAACTACAAATTACGCGAAATTATAAGCGCCTTATTTAAAAAAACTATCATAAGAGATGGAGCATAAAATACCTAATTCTTAAACGTAATTGGTTTCTCGACAACCTCCGTGGTGCAGTGGGCGAATAGCCGGCTGAGACGCAGGAGGTAGCGGGTTCGATCCCCGCTGCGGAACAAATGTTTGCATGATCTACAGATATTTGTTCCTGGTCTGGTTGTTTCTCTATATATTATAAGTAAGTATTTACAAAAAAAAAATGTACATAAGTATTCTATCAGTTATCTGGTTCCCATAGTACAAGCTCTGCTTAATTTGGGCTAGATAGCGCTGTGTGAAATGTTCAGCAATATTTATTATTTATTTATTATATTCATAATATTCATATATCGATAATATCAGGTGAAAGCGTTATTCAGTATAGTTAGTAGGTACCTACCTATTTTAATATAAAATCTTAAAATAAATAAATAATAAATATTGCTGGACATTTCACACAGCGCTATCTAGCCTCAAATTAAGCAGAGCTTGTACCATGAAAACCAGATAACTAATAAAATACTTAATATGTTTTTTTTTGTAAATACATTCTTATAATATATAGAAAAACATCCAGACCCGAAACAAATATCTGTAGATCATGCAAACATTTGTTGCGCGGCGGGAATCGAACCCGCAACCTCCTGCGTCACAGCCGGCTATTCGCCCACTGCGCCACCGAGGTCATCAAATATTTACTATGTATTTCTATTACATCTATACATATATAAAACAAAGTCGGGTTAGTTATACCATTTATAACTCAAGAACGGCTGGACCGATTTTGATGATCTTTGATTTGTTGGATTTGTCTCTACACCGAATAGCAGAATAACTATTAAAATATTGGAAAAAATCACGTAAAAAGAAATTATGAAGAAAATTTATTTTCTCTTACATAGATGCAGCTAATGATGTCCGATCGACAACTGTACATTAGCAGCCCGCGTCAAATGCATGTCAAGGCGGTACGAAGTTCGGTGGGTCAGCTAGTTTAATATAAATATGCATAATTTGTTTCAGACCGTTGTATCAGTACATACAATCACTTAGTTGTTTAATTAATTTTATAATTTTTGTCACATTTCAAAATAAAAAATAATTAAAAAAACCCTAATCAATTTTGAACGCACAAAAATTTAAAATTAAACTTGTTTTAAACTGGCTGTAATGAAAAACTCGAGATGACAAAGTCACCTTAAATCAGCCGGACCCCTCTCTATATTTCATTGTTTGTTTTAGCCGAACGATGGATGAGACGCGTCATTTTGAAAAATGCCCGTTTAATTTTACACTTTAGCCGCATAAATTAAATGGTTCCTTTTGTCTTGGGTAACGTATTTACTGCATTCCCTTTAAAATTTAATGACTTGGGCTGGAAATTGGCATTGAGAGATACTTAGCTTTATGTCTTAAAAAGGTAATTTTTATCCCAGTTTAAGTTATTAGGTTTATACTTAACCGTTATTAATTTTTTTATTTACGTTATTATTTATATTTATATAAGCCATTTATTCATCAACACCGTAGCAATAAAGGAGAGCACATCATTATCATATCAGCCTTAAGACGCTTATTGTTGAACATAAGTCTCCCCCATATATGTATTTCCAGAGTGACCGATTTTGTGCAGCCTGCACCCAACAGCTCCCAGCAACCATAATCAGGTCGTCTTTCTAATGGTGCACAAAACAGCGATACACTTTACACAATACATCTCAAAGCCGAACGTCTATTCAGATCTTATTCCTAGAATTTAAATTACTATTTGCATCGCATCAAGAAAACGTATTTGAAATGACGCGACGTCATATCCCTTCGGATCGAACATTCAATTTAATATATCCATGAAGTTCATTTCATTCGGTACAGAACTGAATGTACCGAAGAAAACTCTTCTTAGGGTTAGGCTTGCCTTTGTACACGCCATCTGTGTTCCACAACCTTTGCAAGACGGCAAAATTATTTTATGAGTTCTTATATCTATAAATAAATTAACAAACAACTAAATTTGTTCCCTCTAACATCCTTCAAATGTAAAATAGTAGTCAAAGACTGGCTACTAAATCTTGACTATGCTTCTACAGAAGCTATTCTAGCCCCTCTCTCCTAGATTAACCACTATTGTATTTATGTCATAATATTATTTTGTCATCTGTATGTATAATTTCAAATTTCTATTCAAAGTCTTTTCAAGTGTAAATTATTATTATTTTATCTATCAATGTATTTAGTAATTATTTTATAACAATAATTCTAAGTTGATTTATTAAATTAAATTGTAATTTTTTTATACTATCAAGCCCGGCGGAGGGCATTAGTATGCCATAACACAGGTTTACCTAGTTTGGATACTAATGCGATCCCACCAGGATCCGTCTATGTGAAAGACAATTACTTCTTGGATTGTTTATGTTAATTTGATGTCTGTTATAATTTAATAAATTTAATTTCATTTAATTAATTTCATTTCATTTCAAATTTCAAATCTATTTCTGTATTTTTAAATGTGCAATAAAGTATAGTTTGACTGCGGAACCCTAAAAATACAAGTATGTCACAAGTTTACGTCTAAACAAACCTTTGACTTCAAAACTGTATAAGTACAACTTGGCTAACTATAAAACTAAAAATAGTGTCCCCGGTCGGTACTTTAAAGTGCATCTTAGCTTTAATCGCCCTGTGAAAGATATAACTGTCCCTGGACAAATAAAAGTGAGTTTTTTACACCGTCCTTAGTCGGCGACTTTTTATTTTATTCGTATTGTAATTTCATCGTGGTTACTATTTTACGTGACGTTGATACGGATCTTCAGAATTGTGGTGACATTGTTTTTAAGTACCATTGTCGCTTTTTAACTACTAACTGTTTTAGTAACGAACCTTTGAGCATTTAGCTTCGTTAACTGTTATACTGTTATACTGTTATACTGTATTGCAAATACCATTGATAAATAAAATTAAATGGATATTTAAATAAAGTAGGTAAGGTACAGGAGAACTGTTCAAGTTGGCGTTATTATTCACTCGTAACCTGAAACTGTTTAGCATTCGAAAAAGTAACGTGTATATTTAGACAACTGTTTAGCATTCGAAAAAGTAACGTGTATATTTAGATATAGGCAACGCCTTCAAAATAATTTGAGTTAAATTAGTTTGCAAACTTTTTATCATCCGTCAACTAAATAATGATAATTACAAAGCATTAATATCTCATGAACAATTAATGTCTATCAAGATTCTACCCTCGGGCGAGCTCGGGCCAGCTCGAAACCGCTTGGTCTTACTCGACAATTACCAATCGCCGTCGGCGACTCTCGCCGCTACCGAAGCAAGTTGAAAACAATTTGTTTGTACAAATAGATAAAAATTATCGTATTTATTATCCTATTAGTAAATTCTATTTGAGTGACAGTAGGTGGGCGGACGTTTATTAGCTCAGATGGTGGTTATTCAATCGTCATTTACAATACTAAAACAAAAACGCGTGAGTTAGAGTTTAGAAAACCTGCGGGCTAATAAGTTGAAAGTGCTCAAGGCAATGGAAAATTATGTAAATATTAAGAATATTTAAATACCTATCAGATGAGAATAATAGCTTGTCACGTTTTTGGGACGCTGTCCATAAAAATTGCTCCGATCTTCTTTATATAATGTGCTTTCTCCAGATAGTGTGGCGAAAGCAAAGTGTGGGTTTAAAAAGATAATTTAACTCAGTTATTTCAATCTAAGCCTAGATACTACTTGTCAGCTAAGAACAGCTATTATTTATTGTTATTGTTCATAGAAAAACCACATTCTATCCATGAGAAAGTCAACTAATTTCCACACAGAAGCGGCCAGCTAATTTATTCATAGAATTACCAGTGTCGTACGCCAGTTGCAGCAACTTGCAGCAACTTGCAGCAACTTTGTCACAGCCTAGGTAAGTAGCGACTGGACACTACCCTGAATTATTAGAAGATATGTGTTAGGCATCACACATAGCTCGAAGAACAGACGGTCGTTGGGGCCGAAAGGTTCTCGAGTGTAGACCATGAAAGATATGATAAAGGTTACTGATAGCCTTTGTGTGCAGGCCAACCATTATCGAAACCTATGTAAATGGACTGGGGAGGCTTATCTTCAGCAGTGGACGTTCTATGGCCGATATTATGATGATATCGGTTTTAAGTTTAGTTCTGGCATATACGGGCCTAAGTAATCTAGCTCTTTGATGTTGCCTGTAACTCTGGGTGTCTCTGTATAGCTGTAGGCAACTCTCTTGCCCTCAATTACGTCACAACACGTCCAGATGTATGATTTGTCGGGAATTTTAATGAAGCTTTATGTATTTCTCGGTTGTTATCTGAATTCGCAACCCGTTCTGGATCAATCATGTAGGTTCTTGTAATGAGTGGTATCGGAGAGAAATGACAATTTAACGGGATTGCAATTTGATTTTGATGTGAGATTCAGATACAAATGTTCTGTTGGATTTAAATCGTGTAGTTTGATCTTGGAGAATCCGTATTGGCTACTTGTAGCTATCATACTACAATGCCCCTGAAGCTCAAAACTAGTCAAAATCATGATTAAATCCAATATTGATGCAGTATTTGTCGAGACTGAAATGAGAAGGTCGACCGACTAAAGTTGACTGAAGTTCAAATTACGAGAATTCGGGTACGTAATTAATTATTACACTTTCATGTCAGGTCAAACAAGTATTCATGTAACAATGCAAGCCAACAAACAATCTAGATATATCTTATCATCGTAAATCTGATTTTATTGGTATAGAACTAAAAATCAAATTTCTTTGTCCTGGTATAATCAATCTTGCTTTCCTGTCTTCATTTCGGCACAATCGTGATTCGAAAACAACCGAAAGTTCAACCGCGTTAACCTGTACACGTTTCTCGCAACATTTAAAATACTTTCCTATATTATTAAGTTCAGCGGCGAAATTCCCATGAGTCGGACCAAAATTTTAATTAAACACAAAGCGGCTCTTATTTTCGCGGGAACAATGACTGCTACAATTACAACAACTCGAAACTCTTACGGGACTTGGCGAAAAAAAAGTTGAAAACGTGGCCCAAATTGCTCTTTTTGCGGCCCACCGATCCGATAATGGTCGAAATTTGCCGAAAGCAGACATTTTTTGGGTCAATTTGATTTATTCTTGGTTTGATACAGTTCCGCATGGCTTTTTGTTTCGGGTCGAGCTGAATTGATGAGGCATGAGAATGGTTTATTGGTCTCACGATAATAATTAATAAGTTTTTGTAATACGTAATTGTGGTAATGAATGTCCTTGCCACCTACAGAGTGTTTTTGACACCAGTTTCTCGATATGAGGGGCATATACCGTGCCGCCAACTCAACAGTTATTTTGGCAGAAAAGCAGCGTTGAACAAACATTGTTCAGGATAATGCTGAGCCATACCTCATACAAACATGGAACGTGAATCTATCTATAATGTAGTTCTAGATGGTAAGCGGCCTGACGGTATGACTCTTGTACCTCGTGAGAAGGGTAGGCCTTTGGTGTGGAACGCGGTGCGGCGGCAAATTTAGCTTAAGATCTCAAGCGGCGTAAATAGTAGAAGTCTCGACAGAGCTTACGTATTTGAGTCATTTCGGGTCGACACCCTGGGTCCATGGGGTACCGGGGCCCATTGTGTTTTTAAAATTCTTTCTGTGCGTCTGGTTGAAGCGACGTGTGATCCGAGAGCTGGCGCTTCTCTGCGTCAACGCATAAGCATTGCAATTCAGCGGGGCAATGCAGCCAGTGTCTTGAGGACACTTCCGCCTGGTAGTGATCTGGAGCAGTTGAGCTATCTATAGATCGTTTGCAACGGTCTTTAGATGATTCAACTGTTTCTTCTGTATTATATTGTAAATAACTGTTAATTATTTTTGTTATTAAAGGCATTTTGCCCTGTTTCTGAGTGTTTGTTACTTTTGTTGAAATACACGTTTTTAAGCTGTCTATACTTTAATCATTACTTACATTGTTTAATTGGACGACCTCCGTGGAGCAGAGAGCGAATAGCTGGCTGAGATGCAGGAGGTAGCGGATTCGATTCCCAAGGCGGAACAAAATGTTTGCATGATTTACAGATATTTGTTCCGGGTCTGGTTGGTTCTATTATAAGTATGTATTGTTACGCCGAGGCTGTTAAACAATGAGTAATAATCGAAGCTTCTCGAGCGCTTTTGTCTTGCTGGGTTATTGTTGTTATTGTCTGCTGTTACGTACAATGGGGATTGGCCATTGTGTCGAGGGACCGACCCTTTCCTGGAGCGATAGAGATCGTTCTTGAACAATCGAAATGTGTGCGATATAAATAGGCCGGAGAGATGGCCGGACAGTCAGTCAGTCTCAGTTAGTGAGTGAGTCTCAGCGAGGCCCTGGAGGACTGACGTGGGAAGGGTCTTGCGTGAACAGTAGTGGCTCCCGAGTCAGTCTGGATTAAGCTATACGTGCGATCATTTCGGTGACTTTAAGTGGTGGTGTGAATTAGTGTGTTGTGATACGTGTGACCAAGTTCGTGTATTCTTCGTCATCGTGTTGAATAAAAGTGTTATTTTGGTTGGACTGATTCCCATTATTTTATCCCGAACCCTCAGCTCGTAACAGTATTTACAAAAAAAATGTATATAAGTATTCTATCAGTTATCTGGTTCCCATAGTACAAGCTCTGCTTAATTTGGGGCTAGATAGCGCTGTGTGAAATGTTGAGCAATATTTATTTATTTATTTATTGTTTGTTTGTATCATCGTGGTTTCACTCATTGTGCTCGGGATCATCTGGACCGCCATAGTTGAGGCCCAATACTGGAAGCACAAAACTTAACACTACAATATTTTGTATCATTGACACGACAGAGAAGAGTTACCTACTGTTTATAGACTGGTATATTCAACTGCACCCAATCCTACCGTAAATTTATCCTTCAGGTAAAATCATGAGCACGAATGAAATCATTTTGTATTGGTACTTATAGGAGCCAAAAAACTAATATTGCATTGTACTATGTATTCACATTTTTAATTACCAAAGTGAAGTGAAGGGTTTGGAAAACCAACATGCGAGTTATCCAAACTCCTCCTTACATGTTATTTCCAATTAACTGAAAACTGTTGACAACCTGAAACCGAATAACATAAAGAACACACAATTCACACTAATATTATAAATGCGAAAGTATGGATGTTTGTTTGTTACTCAATCACGTTGTAACCGCACAACCGAGTTCGGTGAAATTTTGTGTGTGCGTAGATTATAACTACGAGAAACACATAGTCTACTTTTTGTTGACAAAAAACGCGTGCGAAGCCACTGGCGGAAGCTAGTTACACATAATTCATAAAAATAAAGTATGAATTTAGCTAATATATCGGATTTTGTTTCTTCAATAAAAAAATCGATTTATACAATGGGGGGGGGTATATAAAAATACAAGAAACATGAAGTTTCTGCCGTTTTTATAGATAATGCTACGGAACCCTTCGTGCGCGAGTCCGACTCGCACTTGGCCGGTTTTTTTATATATTATCACCATAACAACAGGAACCGCAGTAGCTTTTATTTCATAAATAATTCATTTATCAACATCTGCTGTTGATATTATCATCTCGCGTGCAAGCAATCAACTTCAATGATAACCCACCATCAAAATAACAAAATAAATACAACAGTGGACGCAATGTTTTACATGGTTAATGTATTTTATATAACGTGAAACTCTGATGCAAAATGACGGATGTGATATGTTTGGCGCTTATTTTTTAAACAGGATAGATCTTCGTTTGACCACAATCTCCTCTGATGGTAAGCGATGATGTGGTCTAAGATGATCCACGTGGTCCGCCCATTTATTATTGTTAATTTCCCTTGTTACTGTACTTTCGTTTGGTGTGCAATAAAGAGTATTTCGTTCATTAATTCATTCATGAAGCACGAAGATCTAGAAAAAACCTATTTACACCCTTGAAGAGGCCCGGGTTGTATTCTTTAGGAAAAACAGACGACGGTAAAGTGTTCTATAACGGTGTGTGCGAATGGGTGATGGTACTGAGACGTGCGCCTGCTTGTCCTTTGATGGAAAAGCATGTATCTGTCTACGTGTCTGTAGTGTGTGTCTGGTTTTCATCTGTGAAATCGCAGTTCCCAAACGGATGGACCGATTTAGAGGCGGTTTTTTCACTTTGCCTTTGGTGAAGGATCTCAGCATATTTATACATTTTTAATTGATCCTTGTTCAGGGTTGATAAAGCGTGTGCTGGCTTCCATAGTTATAATGATTCGAAAACGATTTTGATCCCCTTTTTAACATCCATAGAGGTTGTAAAACTTATTTTTTATTGCTTGTATATATTATGTGTAAAATAAACATAATATATAGGCTTATAGTACGGTTTTTCTCGACTGTGGAAAAATGTTTGAAAATTCTTTATAGCTAAGGTATAAAACCATTTCCTTTCTTTGTCTACGCATTGCTAGTTTATCGTTATCATTATCTCCTTTATTGTGGTTCATATATCTTTATATATGTATATATAATTCTACTGTACGTCTGCATGTTACTGAACTTCTCCTAAACGGCTGGACCGATTTGAATGATTTTTTCAATATGTGTTTGTGTGGGATGGTTTAGATTCACAATAGGACCCGGTAGGTGGCTCTGTTTTCGAGATCCAGGAAATTACGGACGAAGTCGCGGGCACACAACTAGTAAGAATTTATTATTATATTTGTATACATATTTAGTGTATTAGTAGGTAAGTATCAGTAGTTTATACGTAGGTTTATGAACTTAGATACACCGCCGTCTTTTTGATTTTGTTTTGTCCTGTCCATCCAAAGTTCTCTGGAAGAGATCGCTTTTAGCGATAAGACCACCCATTGCACGTACCTTTATTTTTGTGTATTTCTTTGTATTTTTAATTTTTTTGGTGTGCAATAAAGAGTATTCTATTCTATTCTATGTTTCTTCAGCAACAGCAAAGGTTACTAAA
This sequence comes from Philereme transversata, assembly GCA_963924445.1. Taxonomy (NCBI): domain Eukaryota; kingdom Metazoa; phylum Arthropoda; class Insecta; order Lepidoptera; family Geometridae; genus Philereme; species Philereme transversata. The sequence continues at coordinate 22,980,506 of OZ004344.1, forward strand.
CGATATTCTTATATTCTACTAGCTGTTACCCGTGACTTCGTACGCGTTACACTACTAAATGTGTAGGTAACCTTGATATAAAGCTAATCTCGCTGTTGCTACTTGACTTGAAACCCCCTTTTTATCCCATGGGAGCTGATTTAGGGGATAAAAAGTATTCTATGTGTTAATCCAGGTTTATAATCGACCTACGTCCTACATACTAAATTTCATCGAAGTCGACATACAAATTAATAAATAAACAAGTATCTACACTATTACATCCAGTGTGATGATACGAAAATGATTTTTATCCTCTTTGGTTGTAGTATAATAAACAGAACATTTATTTGCTATTAGTATTAGTATGGCTATTAGTAAGGTTTTGCCCGACTGTGGAAAGATGTTTCTTCAGCCACAGCAAAGGTTTGAATGCACGAATGTGATAAAAAGTAGGATAAATGCACAATCAAATCCATACTCATATTATAAATTTGAAAGTAACTCTATCTCTTTGACTGTTTGTTAGGTTTTCACGATACAACGGCTGAACCAATTTCGATGAAATTTGGTACATATATAGATAGATCATGACCGGGATTGAGACATAAGCTACGTTTTAACCAACTGCACATAATGTTTTTATTAATGATTGATTGAAGCATTCTCTTCCAGTTAACCTTTGCGTAATGTGCAAAATATATTTTGTAGGTAGTGCACGACAAGGAACAGGTGGTAAAATTGACGTTTCAAATTGATCCTTGTGAATTTTAATGAACAAATTAATATAACTATTGACTATTGACGAGTAGCAGAAAAAAATTGGGAAATTAAAATAATTTGTTTATAATACTCATACTCGTACCCATTGTAATGATAAATCACAATCAATTGATAAATCACGCGTGCGAAGTTGCGGGTGGTCAGCATGTAGTTTTTTTCTCTTTCCGTCCTAATGAACATCTGTTTTTTTATTCATAATCTTTTTATGACATCTGCAGAAAAACACTCTCTACACCCAAAAATAAACAATGCAAAACTACATAAGTATTATCTAGTTCACATCCTTGCTCCTAGATTACAGCTTTTGCTCCCCTGTTATTAAAGATTATAATGTGTTTTAGAGGAGGCAAACTACACCGTGTCTAAATCACAAGCAGTTTAGATTTAAGTATTCTTATTTATTGCAATTTGTCAGCTAAACGAGATTTTAAACTCGTTTTAATTGCCTTAAGTTGCTCTTAGGGCTGAACAAAATGCAAGACCCTGGGTTAAAAAGATTTGAATTAATTTTCCCGTTGTTTTAGACCAATTTTATTTCAGTAAGCTAACAGTTTCCAAGTAAATTCATTGGCAATAACCAGAATCCCAACACATCATCTTGAAATCGGATGTTGAGTTCACTTGCTCTTGTAATGCTATCTTAAATATCTATGATTTTTTTCCATCCTTATCCACCGATATGGGTTATCAAATGAAAGGTCTAGATGAGCCAAATCCAAAACTAAGGTTAACGGACCTAATTTTTTGAAACTGCACTTGGGCTATTGGTTTTTATTGATTTTAATTTAAATTTTAAGCTAATTGAATGGGATCAAAACTGGTAGCCCTAATCAGTCGCCACTGAGACGTCCTGCCATTTTGTTTTTGTTTCCCGCGCGCGCGAATATTAATGAATGCGCCCGCGCAGCCATCAATACTGGCCATTGATAAATAGCCAAAGAGTCTACGGACACAGCGACAGTAGTGAGATAAGACACGCAAACAAAGTTTGTTTGTTTTCAAAGAAGCGGTGATATCATATGACGACCGTTAAGTAAGTTAAAATGAGATAGTTGCCCAATTCTCCTAATATATAACGTAGCAGCGTCACCTTCTAGTGACGTCAACTTTGCATTATCAGGTCTCAAGATTAAATTGAATTGGCGTGATTTAATAACGGTGATTGGTTTTCTGATAGTGTAATTTATACACAACCTCCGAGGTGCAGTAGGTGAATAGTCAGCAGGAGGAAGTGGGTTCGGTTCCCGCCGCGGAACAAATGTTTGCATGATCTACATATATTTGTTCCAGGTCTGGATGCTTTTCAATATATTATAAGTATGTATGTGTATTATTAACAAAAAGAAAGTATATAAGTACATATTCTATCAGTTAACTAGTTCCCATAGTACAAGCTCTACTTAGTTTGGGGCTAGATAGCGCTCTGTGAAATATCCAGCAATATTTACAACCCGAATTGTCCGGGTATACCTATAACCCGAATTGTCAACCAGTATCAACTATGAACCCACTAGGCATAGGCCTCTTTTTCCCGTTCCTGTGTCAGGCTTAAGGCAACCACCAATACGCTTAAAATTAAAATGGTGCTTAATGTGGAATAGCATTGGTGCTGAATGTATTAAATACCTAATGCACAGCTTCAGAATAAGGTAAGATGTTTTTTTTTTGACGAAAAAAATTTAAATATACATTACATCTCTCAAGAAAACCAATTAAAATTCCTATTTTAGTGTTTTGATACGAAAAACTTTGAGTAAAACGGTTACATAACCTTTAAATACATCCAGAAAAAGAGCTCATGTGACATCCAACAGAAGCATTCTGCTAAAAAGGAGTACAATCTTCTGGTGATGGATACACTAAACAGTGCTCAAAAAATTAGTGCTGAATATGGAATTTACATTACTCTACAGTTAGTTCTCTTAGGCAGGAAACGAAAAAAACGCCATTGAAAAAAATAAATGTAAATTGAGTTCACTGCTGTATTGCAGCCGTCATGTGACGTTTGGCGCTTTTTACAAAACCAGAGATTAACATACTAGTGTACTCGCGGTAAAACACTACCCTTTATCGTATAAAAGAAGGCAACCACGTTTTATAAATTGCAGAGCCTTATTATTTGAGATGGTTTCAATCTCTTTTCAAGGTCAAGTCTTCTTGTGGGTGAGTACTGAAATGCAACAGGTTGCAGGTTTGATTCCCGCTGCGGGACAAAAGTTTGCATGGTCTACAGATATATGTTCCGGGTTTGGGTATTTTCTATATATATATTTACTCTTCTTCCTGCCTTTTTCCCACATTACATGGGGTCGACACAACATCTATTTTTCTTCCATACCTCTCTATCAGCCGTCATCTCCGTTGTCACTTTTCTTACCCATATAATTCTTCAAACAGTCCATCCATCTCTTCTTCGGCTTTCCTCTACTTCTATATCCATCCACATTAATATCTAACACCAAAGTCAAAGTCAAATAATTTTATTCATTAAAATCACAAGGATCACTTTGAAACGTCAATTTTACTGCCTGCTCCTTCGCGACTAAGCCAGGAAAAAAAGGCAAGAAACAAGGCTGGTTGTTTTTTTAATGATCCTTTTACAATACATAATACAGAAAATAAATTATGTCTAAATTGTAACATTTTGAACGAGTTGGAGCAATTTCAATCACAAGCTTCTCTATCATCTAAATAATCCGATATTTTATAGTAGGCTCTTTTATAAAGATTTTGTTTAATTACGTTTTTAAATTTGTTAATTGTCAATTTTTGTACATCCCTTGGGAGTTTGTTATAAAAGCGTACACCTTGCCCTTTAAACGATTTACTAACTTTATGGAGTATACAAGTGGCAACAGCGAGTTTATCTTTATTTCTAGTATTAAAATTATGATTATCGCTATTTTTCTTAAACAAATTAATATTTTTGTGAACATACATTCGATTTTCATAGATGTATTGACAAGGGAATGTCATAATATTTATTTCTTTAAACTTATTGCGTAATGATTCTCTGGGGCCCATATTATAAATTGCACGAACAGCCCTCTTCTGCAGCACAAAAACGGTGTTTATATCTGCAGCACTCCCCCACAGCAGTGTACCGTATGGCATAATGCTGTGGAAGTAGCTGAAGTAAGCTAGTCTATTTAGTCTATTTTTTTTTGACTGCGTATGCCGCAGAACTAAGTCTCTTCGACAACTCATCAATGTGAGGGCCCCATTGAAGCTTATTATCTAGGGTTATACCTAAGAATACGGTGGTGTCCACAAGAGCCAACTCCTCGTCTTTGATTTTTATATCTGCTTTAACTTGTGTAACATTAGGTAGTATAAATCTAATACACTTTGTTTTCTTTTCATTCACCCTTTTAGTCACATGATTTTGTTTTATTATTCACCATGTATTTACAAAAAAATATATAAATAAAAATAAATTTATTTAAAGAGTTCTAGCATTATTAGTCGCTAACATAATAAGCCTCTATTCAAACTTGGAAACTCATTTGTAAATTGTTTTCCTCTTACAGCCACCCTAAATACCTCGATTGTGACGTCACGTGAAGTGGCAATTTGAGTGATTTCCTCTGTGTTGCCACAATCAACCTTCTATCAAAGCATTTCCGAGGTTGATTCGTGATTGACAGGAGAGGTGGGATTGTGAATTAGGAGTTTTAAGGTTAAATTGTAGAGACGGACGTTATTCGTTTGAGAAATTTGTACAATACGATTTTATTTTTTTGTATTAGTAAAGTTGTTTGTGAAAGGACTCGCCTAGGGAAGAACTACCACAATACCTATTTCTTTCTCAAAGTAGCATTAATTGATTGATTATAAAATTATATATTAAACAAAAAAATATTTAAAAAAAACGTGCTTAACATTGCTGTGTTTCAGTTTGAAGTGTTTCAAGTTGATGGACGCAAGGCACTACAACGTCAGGCACGTTCCTAAAGTGAGTTATATAGAAACCCCCAGACCCGGAACAAATATCTGTAGAACATGCAAACATTTGTTTCGAGGCGGTAATCAAACCCACAACCTCCTGCGTCTCAGACTTATTCACCCACTGTGCCACAGAGCTCATCAAACATATTAATCATAAAATAATAATTAGATCATATATTTAAAACTTTAATAGTGTATCCGTACCCCACACTTTGAAAATCAATTTCAAGCAAGCTTCAAGGTGTTCTAAATATACCCTGCAATTTCCCTAGCCATCAGTAGTTAATGCCTCGTCCACACGGTAACAATAATAAGTTTTTACCATACACATTATGCCCGCGGCCCGGATAAATCAGCAGGACTGGTTGCCAATGGGCTAACGGTTGTGGACAGCGAGGGTCTGTTTGCATGGGTTAGTAACTGGACTGAAATTGATGCTGACATTGTATAAGAACAAGATTACCAAGTATTTAAGTTCTAGTTTTTGTATTTAGCCATCGATCAGGTTCTCAAAATATACAATCTAGATTAAAACGAGCATTCTTAATAATGTTGTGTAATCATAAATTTATGAAAATATTAATATCTTTATAATCTACGCAAAGAAATGAAAAACAAATAAAAATTTGGTCTATTTAATACTAGCTGACTCGGTCGTGTTTCACACGCGTAGTTTGTTAATAATTTATGCGTAATTATTCTAATATTTTTTGAACCTTGCAAGATATCGAAATGAAATATACACGAAAATTTCAGTTAAAATTCTTGTTCTAATCCCTAGAGTCGGATTAAATTTTCATTGAAATCCGCTGAGCCGTTTCGGAGCGTATTAGAGACAAACTTTCAGACTGACAAACAGAAAAAAATCTAAAAACGATAATTTAATGATTTATTTTTAAATCATAGACAGACACTTCGATTTTATTATTGGTATAGATTTTTATTTAGCTACCTAAGCTGAGACGATGTTATAGTTGCTTGGTAAAGTCTTTTATTAGAAATTCATCAATAAAACCTGTCACAAGCACTATAGCGGTTGTGTACGTAACTAGTTAGTGCTGCGAGGTTATTATACTTGATATACTTGCCACCAGGCACTTTATAAATCATCTTCAGATAGATAGATATAAATACCTTAGTATTTTCTAGAGCATTGCAAATTTTTTATTTTAATTTAATATCACGATGTTAACAACATCGGGATAACAAATAAAAAAGGTACAAACGCTATAAATATCCGTTTTAATCAATAAACACAGTAATTAAACACCATGTTAGATTATCCTTTACTAACTTTAGTTGGAGAACGTCATGAACGAGTTTAGTCCTCTATAATCTTTATTTTACATTAACTTGCCTGTTACAAACGAGGCACGCATGGTCAGCCGATGATGAGGCTTCGAGTCATTGTTGGCTAATGTCTGCGTGTCCTGGCTGTGCATTGTGCGAACCTGTTGTTGCAGACAGGTTTGTGTGGCCGGTGCATTAGTTTGAAGGAGACGTACCGTTACTTACAAATGATGATGCATGCACCACAAAGTTGCCTCTGTGGAGTTCAGACTCACTTACGAATAACTACCAAGTGAGGTTGTGGACTAACGCTTGACTTTTTAGGTTAAAATATCCAATTTTAAGGCTGGCTAGAGAACTTATTTTTGTACTTCTTGGAGACGAAACAAGCGTATCGCCCACCTGATGGTAACTATCGCCTATAACAAAGTATTGCCTCCTAGGTTACGTACATTAGAAACGTGCCCTACGATACAATGCCCTGCATCCATCAACTTGAGGCATACAGATGCAAAGCTTCATGTGCCTGTTATGATATCACCGGCAACCAGGGTATCGTCAAAGCGAAACAAAGCAATACTTCTTGGCAAACATGAATTTTGCGCGGCCACCAGGCGCTTCTTTAATTTGACTGTGGGAAATTCGATATAAACTTTGTGTTTTAATGAATACCTACTTAATTATCTGAACCTCGTGTTTGAGTTCAATCTTTCAATGGTAATTAGAGATGTCACTCAACTATAAAATTCATGAAGTCAGAGACATTCGGGAGGCCTAAAAGCCATGTCACCAATTCACCAGGATTGACCACACATTATGTACTTATATAGAATTACTAGCTGACCCGCCCGCGGCTTCGCACGCTTGAAATTTCCCGTTCCCGTATTAACTTGGGATAAAAATTATATAAAACACTCTTGTCAAAGTGACGCGACACTTCATGTAGGTAAATGACTTCACGTCAATGAACGAAGGTTAAATTATATGGATAAAATTATACAAAAAAATCATCATAATCGGTCGACCCGTTTCGGAGGAGTGCCACCACAAACATCGCGACACGAGATTATTATATATTAGATTTTGTCGCCTACAAATAATATAATTCTTGTTACTTAAGCCATAAATATAAATTTATTTATGAAATTTCTGTAGGTGTATTATTGTCTATCTTGTTGTGGGCTATCAACAGAAATAATTTAAAAATGTGTCTAAATAAAGTGGGTGTTTCAATACATTCTGTATCTACAATCGATTTCCTTCACTTCCGGTTGGAAATTGCCCAAGCGAGGGGGATTTCTATAGACGATTATTGGTTCTAATGTGAAGTTATTGTGTAAGTATATTTATAGAATTCGTAATCATTTAGTTAAAATAGAAATTGACAAAATAGTTAGTAAAGTGGTATTGTTGTTAACCCTCAAAAATAGGCAGGTACCTAGTTAAAATTCAAAATTAAAGTTGTTGAGCTTTGGTATAACAAAACCAACTTTATTTAGTAATTAACTTATACAAATAATCGCTTTGGGACTTTGAAGAAAGATAATAATTAATTTTAATTTAATTTTAAAGCTACTTAGTAGATAATAAAACCTTAATACAATTCCAGTGTGAATTTAATCTTAGGATGAACAATCATATGATTTATAACATTAATTAAGCTAAAACGCGTCTCAAAACTTATACAAATAAAATTTTACGTACTTATGTACTTCACGTTGCGATGCATATTGTGGTTTTAAATTTTTATAAAATAATTTAAAAACATGTAATTTTTGATGAGTATTTTTTTTTTATTTATTTATTTATTTTATTTTGACACAATATACAAGTACAAAAATACAATACATAATTATTAGATAGGTACATGTAACAAAAATTAAGATGATTATTATGTGACAATAATTATGTATGAGCCTCAGTTGCCTAAACTAGACTGAAAAGCCTGTATGATAGGCAGCTGTGCTCCCCCTGCTTAATATCAAGTGGAATAAAAAATAACAATACATTAATTTTATATAAATAAGACCAATCATTATTGTGTATATGTATATATGCAATTAGAAGTACATTAATATAAATTAAAATACAATTGTGCTGTATAGTGTTTGAAATTTTTACAATAATAGGAACATGATTTAGGTCGGTGTTATGGTCCGAGTGTGTGCGAGTGTGGATATGAGTGTGTGTGGGTATGTTTGTGTGAGCGAGGGTGTGTGTGTGTGTGATTGTTGAGTGTTGTGTTATGTGGGTGCCTAAGTATGAGTTTGTATGATCCATGAGGGAGGGTAAGTTGTTACAATAATTGTAGGTAATTATTAGGTTTATTACACGATTACTTCAAAACATTAAGTAGGTGCTCAGTTTCATCGTACGAGTAACTTAAAAGAATTTGTGTGAGGCACTTTTTAAATTCATAAGGCTTGAGATGACATAGACAATCCTCAACAGAAAGCTTGTTATAGAGATACCCACCTAAAAAACAGGGAAAACGATTAGTGAAATTCGTATTAAATCTGATGCTATCAAATACTTTGTCAGTGCGCCTCTTATCCTGTTGCAGTGGGCGGATCTTGTGCTGTTTTATCAATAGTCTGAGTATGAATAGTTGACATACGGACAGCACATTAGCTTCCTTAAAAAGTGCCGAGGTTGGGAATTTATATGGTAAGAAGTTACTAACTTTGAGCACGGCACGCTGTGCCCGCTCAAGTGAAAGCAAAGTAGTTTTAGCCGCGCCACCCCAAGCTTCAACACAGTACATTATAAGACTCTGGCAAAGAGAAAAATAGATGGATCGAATTGTGCCTTTGTCAGTGACGTGACGAATATTTTTGAATACAGCAATCAACTTTCGCACTCTATTACTTAGTGATGAAATGTGTTGTTCAAAGGATAAGTTTGTGTCTAGGGTCACGCCTAGATAGCGCAGACAAGCAGTACTCTCTAATATACCACAATTACATGAATTGTGAGCACATGCTTTGGGGTCAGTTGTGTTCGTGTGTGCAACAATAGTGAAGTTATTAGATGGTTGGGTATTTTTGCGAATAGAAAATGTCATGAGCTTTGTTTTGGAGGCGTTTAACTTAAGGAGACTCTTTGTTAGCCAGTTTATTGTATCGTTTATACCAGCCTGAGCATTATCAAAGACGGATTTCCAACTATCACCCCCAAAAACCAGAGCCGTGTAAATTGTATTGAGTATTGCACTAAACCATCACACCATGTTTATATGGGTTTGAAAGGCTGGGGCCTACACGGTACCAGTAAGTATTGTCGCTAAAATAGTATATGCGGGGGGTATGCAAATAACTACATATTTGCGAGTTTACGACAAAAATACCGACAAGTTAAAGCCAGCAACAGAAACAATTAGCCTACTGTTCAACGACGGAAAATAGAGGATTCTATAAGGCTGCCATAATTATTATAGAAAAGGTTCTCAATACGTCGGATAAATAAATATAATTAAAATTTTAGATATAAAAAAACGCCGACACATAGAAACCCGAAAAACCGCGTCCGAATCGATCCATCCGTTCAGGAACTATGATGCCAAAGACAGACAGACATACAGACATGCAGACAAATATAGGCAATAATTGATCGAGCGAAGCAAGATCTATAAATCAACTTGAGCAAATCGGAATTGTATGTACGTATGTTTGTTTGTCCGAGGATAACTTTCGAAGCGTTGATCCGATCATCGTGAAATTTGATACATGTAGTAGTGATTGATACATATAGTGATGGCACAATTTCCGTGTGACTAAATGAGCTAAAAATGTTGGAGGGTTGTTGAGATATTGGGGTTCAAGAGGGGTAAAAAAAATTAAAATCAGACTATTAAGTCAAATAGGACGTCAAATGAAACGTCTTTATTAGTACATTTAGACTCCGTTTTTATTTTTAGTAAAGTCTGTATAGTTTTTGAGTTATTAGCCATAATAAAAACTGAACTTTGGCAAAATTCACAGGGTACACCAATGACCCCACAGTGCTGTAATTTGGTATGCACATGAACTGCCGTTACCTGTAATTTGAATAAAACTGTAGGTCAAGTTAACTGGTTGATATTTCATGCAACTATTTTGCTAGTCAAAGATTACAAATAATATATATTTTTCTTGTTATGGGAGACTCACCTCAGTTCGGGGCGAACCACTACTAATTTTAATGACATTTTAGCGTGTAGAAACATTTTATAGTCTCGCGTACAAATATTTCTTCACTCTACGCTAAAATATCACTTTATTCTTTCTCTTTATAGCGGTCATGCTCGGCTGTGATGAACGTGCTTCATCTCAATGAAACTCCATACACACCATTGCGTGATCCGCTATAAAACAGAAACACATTCAGAGCCAACAATTTGTAAACAATACCTTCTAACGAATAATAACTTGGTATGACAGCAATATTTTAGTGCTTTAGAGCCGAGCCAATGTGTTAGTAAATTGTGAAGCTAGTCTTAACTGTTTTTGCCCGGAACACTGTTACAATGTTTTGTGGGAAAGCGTGGGAAATACTGAACGCTTATAGACCAGAGGAGCAGTGCCTTACCTATTTATTGGTACCAGAAACATAAACCACGTCAGATTTACAGTCTGAATACAGTGCAACAACTCACCCGGGACAAATCATGTAAGTCTTCAGACGGGAATGGAACTCACACCTATCGGATCTCAGCTGGCCACTTGATCATTAGGACTTGAATATTGTTAAGATAGGACTTTGTCTTAATTAGCGTCTTCATAGACCAGAAGCTCCTCCAGGCATTTTTGACGCGGCGGTCGACCTTATCCTGCCTGTTTTCGGAGACGCTAATGAAGGGACACCTTCCATTGTCACTTAAGCGTAAACTCAGTGACATGTGTATTCAGCCCGTCCTTACTTATGGTGCCCAAACTTGGTTATTGACAGAATCTCAAAAGTCCAAACTCAAGGTTCGCCAAAGAGCCATGGAACGCAGCGTGTTAGGGGTAAATAGAATCGACAGGATCCGCAATACCAAACTGCGCGCGAAGACCGGCATCGCAGATGTTGGCGACCAGACTGAAGTTGGACTGGGTGGGTCACGTCGGTGGGTATGGTCACATACAAATGGACAACAGAAATCACACAATGGGGCCTGTAGATAGGCGTCGAAGCCGGGGCCGGCCGAGGAAGCGTTGGCGTGATGACCTCGATCCATCCCAAGATGGCTGGTGGGACGTGGCGAGTAATCGTGAGATGTGACATTGGGGAGACCTTTGCCCAGAAGTAGGAAAATAAAGGTTAAAAAAAGGGCTTTGTACAATCTTGCTATATTTTCAGGAAAGGTCATTCGAAATCATAGCTCGTACTAAAACATAAAGTTACTTCAACTTGATCACTTAGTTTTATTCTAGAGATTTCAGATTGTTATCTACCATAAAATGCCATCTACTTCTTAAATGAAAACCGTGTCAGTACTTGTCGACTCTACCACCTACCAGCGCAAAAAAGAGCACAACTCCAATTGCCGCAAGGATCCATAAACACATCAGCACAATCACCTACCTGCATATTTACTTAGCCGTTTTAAACAACCGTAACAAGGCGGTTACAAGATGGTTACAAGTCACAATTACAATAAGGCTGTTGTCAGCTCACACCAAACCTAAATCAACATTTCTTTGAGCTACAAAGTACTAGACAGGATTTGTTAAGTATCCTATTTGGCAACCCTGGTGCAAATACCAAACGAAGGTCTTCAACATAGCTTGACCACTTGCTCTCCAATAAACAAAAGCGCTCAGATGTGAATGCTACTCGAGATGTGGACTCACTATGACTAGGGCAATCATGGTTCACCAAATCTGACGTATTAAGAATTAGTTTAATACATATTTAAACTAAAACCTTATAATCCGTTGGACAGTGTAGGAAAAACAAGGCGTTAAAGTCGGGTCGGCGTTATTCACTACATAACATTTTTGTTTCATTGAGCTACTAGAGCCGGACTGAAAAAAATTCACGGTATTTAATACCACATTATTTTAGGTGAACAATAATCCCAACTAACTTTGTGTTTAAGAGTAGTTAAGGTGCGTCTTTTTGAGGGCAAACAGGTTTTTTACCAGAGATGAACTCAAAAAATATTTCGCTGCCACCTCTATACATTTTGATTCTTCTTATCAACGCGTTGTATGCAAATGACTACAGTTGAATGAAATAAACTTATGACACAAGCACCACACAAATCCCTTCAAGTTCATTGTTTTATCCTTGCGTTTAAAAATATTAAAACGATTTATCGACAGTTTAAATCGAGGAGCGATATATTAAAGTCAGACTCGAAATATTAAAGGTATCGATTTAAGGGTAGAATGGAAAAATGTGTCAGTAGTATAAAAATTGGCAAAAATAAGAAAACAAAATAAAAATAGGAATGCTGATGAAAGAGTACAAAATTCTAAGATTAATAAATTACGACAAAAAAAATTTTTTTACAAAGCCATAACGTGAAAACGCGCAATTGGTTAGCGCATTCTCGTGTCAAGAAAAAATATTGCGGATTCAAGTCCCGTCCGGCTGAAATTCGACGAATTCGTGAAATTTCGACGATGGTTTTCAAATCTTAGGATTTCTCGTAAGTGAGAAAAATTCGCAAGCAGACTAAAGTACAAGACGTCAGCAAGCGAATATTGGGGCTCAAGTGGAGTTGGGCAGGACACTTGGCCAGACGTAGTGACGACAGGTGGACTAAGGCACTAACAGAGTGGAGGCCGAGAACTGGGCATCGAAATAGGGAACGTCCACCGGCGAGATGGGTCGACGACATCCATAAGACTGTGGGTCGTACGTGGTTCAGACTGGCACAGGATCGGGAAGAATGGCAGAAACAGAGAGAGGCCTATCAGCAGTGAGTTGACACGGGCTGAGAATGATGATGGTGAGCAAAAATACAATAAATGCCTATTTCACGACCTCCGAGTAACTTTAATTGACGGATAAAAATTATACTCTGTATCTTTTTTTTTTTAACCAAAAAATAAAAATCGGCTTTCGTTTGACCACGATCTCGCCTGATGGTAAGCAATGATGCAGTTTACGATGGTACACGCTTGTCTGGAAGAAACCTATTCACTCGCGACTTAAAGATACCCAGGTATTAGCTATCAGGAAACACAGACTCTGGCAAGGCGTTCCACTCTTTGGCGGTGCGCATAATAAAGGTCGAAGAGAACCGCTTTGTGCAAATGGGAGGTATTTCTACCATATAGCGGTGGCGCACCGTAGAGCGTTTGGTTGTCCGATGATAGAACGGAGATGGTGGATCCGATGAGAACTGTTTTATGTGAGAACAAAAACGTATATATTTTTATCCGTTGGCTAGCGTTACTCAGAAATGGTGAAAGAGGCACTAAGAGTACAAAATTAGTAAATCAGTTTATTACCTTTTTACTAAGAAAGCTTTCGTGATTTATTTCAATCACTGTTATAAATCCGGGATTTATCTTGTACCGTTTTATCGGTGTTACAACCGACAATTATTCGGTTCGGATCAAACTCGAGGTGATGAAGCTTCACAAAATAAACCAGTGCACAGTGGTCGAAATTTGACCGTAATTCATAATTTTTTTGATGACGTCATTTTAGCATTTTGCCTTTCTTCCCCATGCAATCTTTAACTATGGCATATCTCGCACTACTCCGTGCGGAGTACAAAGTATTACTTATTTATTATCTTCACGTATTTGTATAATAGAAGACTTACACTTTACTGAAAAGTATAAAGCCTTTTTCTAAGAGCATAAAGAAAAATTCAAATGCAACTCAAAACTTCGTAAATTCCTGATTCTGTCGTTAAATGGAATGAAAAACCCATCAGTCAGCAATGTTGCCGAAATGAAGCCAATCTTCGCATCGTTTATGGTACCTGCAGTTAGTGATCTTTAAATTAACACCACCTGCAGACATAAAGCAGTGCTATACACTAAGCTATAATATACATAAAGCCGAAATTACTTGATTTTCTAATAACGAATAAGTGTTTCAAGTTTTGGTAATAGAGAAAGAGTTTTGTCAGATTTTCGTACGCCTACATCGCGGCAAAAAAGTTTTTATTTGAACTACCTATTTTTGTGTACATACAGCTTGCTTGAAACGTTTAGAATATGGAAGTTTGAATGCAAGCACAACTGATAGAACTATATATTAATAAACGAATATTATTATCATATATACACGTGAGACCAATACTTTGGTATGTTCTGCATAATGTATGTATGTATGATGTTAACGTTAATATGTATGTTTGTTCGATTGATTACTGGAAATTGCATCAATGTTACTACCTCACAATGTAAGGAAATAAAATCCCAGATAACTTAGATATGTTTAATTCCAATACGAATATACGCAAAATACTTTGCAATACTTTATTCACATTATAATCTACAGATTTCACTACAATTAAATAATAGCTAGTTATACTAGAATACCCACTAAAATAATAGCAATATTTTAGTGGGTACACCCAGAATTATTAATCCAGATAAAAGTACATTACAATTAAAGCCATCACTAAAACTCAATGAGGTTACAACCTCACATTTCAAGTACTTAACTTTATAAACTCGCACCGCACCACCTTCCTGTTCAACAGTCCAAACGAAACTGCCCACGCCATTGCCCTTGTTCCTCAAGATGGCTTCCCTATCACGTGACGTTGCCCACCAAGCAACTTCGTGTAGTCAATTAACAACTTTACTAATGAATGTAAAATATACAATCATTTCTTAATTATAAAAACTAAGCAATTTATAACATGATTTTTATATTACTTTGGATTTTACAACATTAATAACAACGTTAACAAAACATTAATATTAATAAAACAAAACACTAGGTAATGTAATATCCTGCGTAAAATCAACTGTAGGTTTTACAATTTAAATAATTCTTAATAAAATCATAAAAACATGTTTCTTGATACCATAAAATCTATTGAAATTAATACGTTAACAATCCAAAGTATAACACTATCCATTTCAAGTTAATCCTGAGGGCTTAGCCAAGTTACAGTCGATTAGCGATGACGCTAGTCGATAAGTCCGAAAATGAATGGGATTTGACACATGCTATAGAAATACCACGTGATACAGCGACAACAAATGTATGTAGAAATCGAATAGATTCGCAGCGAATGTAATTTTGCTACGGGCCCTGGTTCTTCAGATCTGTTAGGTAAGTACCTAAGTATTTTATCATTAATTCTTCAGGATAATTTTAGAATACAGACCTGTGGCGTCTTATTTGGACATGACTAGTGAAGTAATGCAATTCTTATAGGCGTTGGTAACCTCTAACCGTCATGGGATTGTGTCCCCACTTAGCTATAAGAAAATTATAGCTATAACTGGAGTAATTTCCCTTACTGACCACCCGATTGTGTTGCTTCATAAATATTATTCGAGAGATGATTTATTCGCAAAACCAGTCTAATTATTTGGGTCATGCTTTGAGATCGGCTTTTTATGCCCCGACTCGAATCTTTATATCTCGTTCTGATTCTTGATTCGCATCGGGACTTATTGTTTGCGGGAGGCTTTATTTTAAAACTCGTTTGTCGATGCCCTAATTTATTGCTTTTAAAGTTCTTGTCGGTTAATCAAGCATTGTTTTAAGGTTCTTGGTCTCTCGGACCTTCAGATAAATAATATAGAGCTCAAAAACAAGAAAAACGTCGTCTGGATTATAATAAAACACATATTTGTCTGGAAGAGATTGCTTTCTTTAGGGAGAAGACGTCCAATTATACAGTTCCACTTCATCATCATCATCATTGGCCACTTAAATGATAGCCCACTGCTGGGTATAAGCCTCCACTTTCAAACGTCACTCCAACAGATCCTGTGCTATTCACATTCACAAGTTATGGAACACTTTGTCGTCGTCTGTTTTTCCTAAAGAATACAATCCGGGCATCTTTAAGGTAAGAGTGAATAGGTTTCTTCTAGATCTTCGTGCTGTATCTTAGACCACGTCATCGCTTACCATCAAGTGAGTTTGTGGTCAAACGAAGAACTTCTTCTTTTACGGTCATACCCTGAAAGGCCTCTATATCGTCCACCCACCGCGCTGATGGTCTCCAATGGCCTCTTTTACTCTTCCTTGGCCACATACTTTTATCTATTCGTATTATTTCTGGAATAATGGTTTCTATAACAGTCTCTGATTTTTGTAACACAAAGTCTGTCTGTTACAAAGTAGTTTTTATATGGCGTGACAAAATTCTTCAATTAAGTAAGTCTTGATGCTAATTGATTCTGTAGCACTGTGCTTATGCCTCAAAAGACTCAAGTATCGATTTTTGAAATCTACTCGAGTGTTGATTCAGTTTTAAGTATAATTCTAGCATACCTGTCTAAGATTACATTAAAAACTTCCAGCACAATAAGTACAGTTAGAAAACCATTTCATTTTTAGTTAATGCTGCTGAGAATCAACACCATAATTCAATATAATAAACCACTTACCATTTCCGACATAGTAAAAGTTATTTGAAACCTATCATTACATTAAATCGATTACCTTTCCCCACGAACAAAAACACGAATTAAATAATATGTTTACCAGATATTAATATTATTTGTTCTAGCCGTCCAATCACAGAGCATACATACAAATCAGCCTCCCATGGCACAAGTTATTAAACATTATGTTCTAAGCGCAGGTTTTACAATTTAGTTGAACAAATTATAAGCCTGTGGGCTAAGTGATAAGATCTAGAGATTCATTAAAGAGAAAGTAAAAGTACAAAAAACACCTGCGCTTTTCGGAAGGTACCTAAGGTGACTTAATGTACAATTTTGTTGGAATGCTACCAATTTTCTTGTTTTTGCGAACGACAGAAAGTGATGAAGTTACAAAAAAACCAGCCAAGTGCGAGTCGGACTCGCGCACGAAGGGTTCCGTACCATTATTTATAAAAATGGCAAAAAATCTTGTATGTTGTGCAGGAGCCACACTTCAGTATTTATTTTATTCTATTTTTAGTATTTCTTGTTATAGCGGCAACAGAAATACATCATCTGTGAAAATTTCAACTGCCTAAATATCACGGTTCATGAGATACAGCCTAGTGACAGACAGACAGACATACAGCGGAGTCTTAGTAATAGGGTCCCGTTTTACCCTTTGGGTACGTCTAAATTATATATTTTCTACAAGTACGCCTTCAAGAGAGGTGTAAATAGAGCGTTATAATAACGTTAATATTAACCTACTGTATGAATATAAAATAACATCAACTATGTATGTTTGGCATACTAACTAATCGATCTACGTTTTACGATAGTTCAGAACTATCGTAAAACGTAGATCGAATCAGAAACGAGGAGATTCTAGGACAAACTAAGGTCACTGAGATATCCCAAAGGATTAGAAAGCTGTAGTGGCAATGGGCGAAGCACATAGCCCGGAGAACTGATGGCCATTCGGGCAAAAAGGTTGCCGAGTAGAGACCATGAATTGGAACGCGCAGCGTAGGACGGCCGCACAAGATCTGTCGCTCTGGAAATCTATGGGGTAGGCCTATGTTCAACAGTGGCGTCCAATGGCTGATATGATGATGATGAGTAAGTGATTTTTTGCGAATGGGTCTGAGTCCTTCGTTTTTAGACGATCATTAATCTCCTTTGTTTCCTCCATTGAGGTTTTCAGATCTAAAGTGTGCAAACACTACCTCACTCTCGTGAACGAAGCCTACAAAATGAGTGGTGTCCTGCAGATGCTCTGTTATCTTTATATCTTATAAGGTTTTTTAGTCTATCTATTATTTCAACTAGTGTTTATTGATGTGTGATATTAGAAAGTACGTTTATTGAAAATACTGTATAACTATATAAATTTAATGTTTGGGTATGGGTATTAAAATAATGTATCTTAGTTTTATTTTATTAAACTTTTCCTGCTACTTATCGTACACTATCTGAAAAGTATATTTTCCATATTACACAAAGATTAACTGAAAGAAAATGCTTGCTAGCATTAAGTTTGCATATGTACAGATATATAAATGTTTTTGTAATAAAGAGTTTTCAATCAACTCTTTATCGTGCACTAGAAAAAACATTAAACGTTTCGAAATATAGGACATGTACAAAGGCGAGCTTAACTCTTAGAAGAGTTTTCTTCCAGAAAACCTTTGAGGCTAGAATGAGAGATGATTTTAAAGGTAGGTGAGTGTACATATAAGAATCATAAATATGTGCATACATCTTAAACAAATAAAGCGAAATATACCTAAGGTAACTAATAATTTTATGAATATAATAATTACAATAAATAAACTAATATAGGAGAATATAGAAGGGCATTCCAAATTTCAATCAATCCAATTCCGAATTTCTTCGCCATCATCCAATACCTTGCACCACAGACCCGCGTACGAAAACTCAGCGGGGTGCGATCCTGACAGTAACAGACATACGGTTAACCTTTGGATTGAGACGTGAACCATCCTATAATAGCTTTGGTCGACGCATAATAACTTGTATAACATGAGAACTGCGTGACGTGACAATGGAGGCTTTCGTTCTAACATTTTAACTTCTTGTTTAGTTGTAAACATTACGTAATTGAACCCTATCAATAAATGAGTATCCTAGTAAAATCATAATTTGGTTGTGTTCGAGCCAGATTCTTTTTCTTTCGTTCTTCCACTCGTTCGACGTAGGTATTAATTGAAATTATGTCTCAGGCATATATTTTAAAATTAAATGAAACAGTGGGAAAACGAAACAAATATATACATATAATTAGCACTTCCATTTGTCAACTCGTCCTAAATTCGAATTGTATCAAATTAAACGAACATACTCAAAAGCCATGGCCAAAATGCCCATAGCCACACTATATATTTATTTATATTTTGTATTTTCTGTAACTTAAGCCCCCGGACCTACCAATGTAACACAACAAGTCCTGTAACTAATATTTGCTCATCATGATTTTTTTCCCGCTGTGGAAATCGAACCAAGATCTATTTCGTCTCAGCCACTACGCCACATTCAAAAAAGGTCAAATATTTCAGTAAACAGTAGACACACATGTCTAAGGATTGCATTAACTTAAATGCTACTATTTTATTATACCCAAAAAAGAAAACAATATTAAATCTTGTCAACAACTAATTGCAGGATCTAACTGAATTAATTATTCTCACGAGCTAATTATAACAATATGATTTTAATTGTAATTTATAGCTTGCGGCTTGCAAAACGATCCCTAACTGTTTTTAGCTACTAAACAATGTTTAATCCTTGTGGTTTTTGAGTTATTAGCCATTATAAATAAATAAATAAATATGGCTGGACATTTCACACCGCGCTCTCTAGCCCCAAACTAAGCAGAGCTTGTACTATGGGAACCGGATAACTGATAGAATTCTTATATACTTTTTTTTTGTAAATGCATACTTAATATATATATAGAATTTATAATATATAGAAAAACATCCAGACCCAGAACAAATATCTATCAGATCATACAAACATTTGTTCCGCTGTGGGAATCGAACCCGCTACCTCCTGCGTCTCAGTCGGCTATTCGCCCACTGTACCACGGAGGTCATCTAATAACAATAAAGCTTTGACAAAACTCACAGGGTACACCAGTGACCCCACAATGCTGCAATTTGTATTCGTGTAGTGACACAAATATAGGGAAAAGTCTGAAATCCAGAATAACTGCAATTTCTACTCGTAAAAAGAGTTTCCATTTTAAATGAACCCCCGTTTCCTCTAATTTGAAAGAAACTGTAGGTCAAGTAAGTTGGTTTTTATTTCGTGGCAGTAATTTATTAGTCAAATATTAAGGCCGGCGTGCACAAATATCACTAAACGTATTTAGCATATATTTAGCAACGTATAAACATGTTTAAATTTGACGTATTTGTATGATTTGACAACACCTTCCATCGTGTTTAGCAACTAAATACGTTTAGGCATCGTTGCACACGTTCAAAATTTTGAGTTCCAATTTCTTTTATCAATATTTTTGCATAAATTTTCTTACGAATTACTGGGATGAAAGTTTTCCCATAGAGAGGAATACACATCATATCAGAGAAATGGCAAACGCCATTACAAGCAAGGTAAGTGGTTACAATAAGCTCACACTCAGGTATCTAAACAATTACGATACAAAATCACTCACGTACCTTATTTCCTCTGATTGTCGCCGTTTCTATAATCATGTGTGGGACATTAGAGGCATTATGTCCCAAGACTGGAACAAAATGACAAGGATATTATGACAATCATTTTAGTAACTAGATCAGATCGGTATTTGTGGATGGGATGACGCGAGAATGGAACAATCCCAGTTATTTTAGTTAGTTGAGTGATGACCTCACGTTTCTGCACACTATTGAAAGAAATAAGAAAGAAAGGTAGAAAAACATTTATTTGTGACGGAAAAAAACATACAAAGCACAAATAAAGAAAGACAAATTTAGGTTATTATTAATAAATTTAGGTTATTATTAGTATATAAATTTTCAATTGTTATTTTAAACTATTTTTATATGTATTTCATAGAGAACTAAGTGTAAACTTTATTGATTCATTAGTCCGAGGTATAAACCACTGCATAATCAATATAAGAATTTCGAGGTTGAAGAAACCAACTAAATCATTTAGTTATTAAGCCCTCTCAACATTAAGTTCACTTATAAATTATCTGTTTTAAAATTATTAGACATAAGGTTTGCTTTTTGTTGCTAAATAAAATATATTTTATTTTTCATTTATACATACAAAAAACCAAAAGGCATCTGACAAATATCTGTCTCACAAATATATCTAATCGACGAATATACTCTATTCTACATACTCTATAATACTGAATATAATTATATCTACATCATGTAGTCTCTTAAATGCTAAGAAAATATTTTGTTACATAAATAAATAAATAAATAATAAATAAATATTGCTGGACATTTCACACAACGCTATCTAGCCCCAAACTAAGCAGTGCTTTTACTATGGGAACCAGATAACTGATAGAATACTTATATACATTTTTCTTTTGTAAATACATACTTATAATATATAGAGAAACAACCAGACCCGGAACAAATATCTGTAAATCATGCTAACATTTGTTCCGCGACGGGGATCGAACCCGCTACCTCCTGCATCTCAGCCGGCTATTCGCCCACTGCACCACGGAGGTCGTCATAATTACAAAATTGTTTAAAGAAGATTATTCATAATCGACATTAAAGTCTCGCATGATATTATAGAAATTATTCATACTGAGGTTATCTGCCGAGATTTTTTTTAAGAGAACTGTGTGCTATAAAATTAAAATGTATATAGTCCAGTTAAGAAGAAGCTTAATATAAATAATTTGTTATAAACTGATGAACTATTGCATAACCAGATCCATTATCCTATGACGAGATGACAAATCCAGATTGCACACTCTTACAAAATGATTGTCAGTTACCTGTGAGTATGTCTAACGTTGTTTGTCGCTTTCCCATAGAGATATGGTATGTACTCAGGAGCAAAAGAACGGAATCTTTTGAAAAACATCTGGGTGAGTCAGAAGTGAATCCAACAGTAAAGAATATTGCTGTTCGTTTTGATTTTACCAACCGGATGCACTGGGTGGGCAATTTAAATGTAGAATTGTTGGTATACGTATATTATGTTTTAATTTAAAAATATTCATTTAAAAAACATTTTCAATTTAAGTTTTGAACTTTGACCAGACAGGTTGATTGATTAATTGATTGAAAATACTTTATTGCACTAATAAGACTAGTACAATGACGAACTTTATGCGAAATTTTCATTCCTTAATGACTTATAGCATTTTGTTTTGGGGTACAGCTGCAAATGCCAATAGAGTATTTCTACTTCAAAAACGGGCAATCCGTTAATTTTAAGTATGGGGTACATTGATTCATGTCGGGAAAAGTTTAGGGATCTAGGTATTATGACGATGACCGGAGAGTTTATACTACAGAATGTTCTAAATATAAGAGAAAATATTGATAAAATGACTAGAAATAAAGATAGACATAATTTTAACACTCGAAATCGAAATCGTCTTGTCTTACCTAAAGCAAGATAAGCCAAAATTTCAAAGAGTTACTACTGCACAGTAATTAAATTATACAATAAAATACCAAACAGTGTAATTATGTGTGTCAGATAATTCAATTAATACATTTATAAAAATACATATTATTTGCAAAAGTTATTATAAGTTGGACGAAGCTTTTGCTGATAAAACAATATTTAACTTTGATGACTTGTAGTGATTACCTGACATATATAAATATATTATTAATATATTTTCGTATGATTATTTAATTATTATTAATAATTTGACGATGCTTTTGCAGACCTTAACTTATTATTTGGAACTATATCACTCTTTCTTTTTATATCTGTAAGTATGTATCTGTTGTTTAGGTATGTAATTTTTATTTAATAGCCTATACTGTCCCACTGCTGGGCAAAGGTCTCCCCCATTTCCTTCCATTCCTTGCGTTCTCCAGAAATCTCCTGCCAGTCAGAGTGGAACCCATCCAGATCGTCGCGCCAACGTTTTCGCGGTCTGCCTCGTTGCCGTCGTCCTGTAGGTTGCCAGTCGGAGGAGATCTTAGTCCACCTTTCAGGGTGCATTCGAGTGACATGACCCGCCCAGTCCCATGTAATTAAGTGACATATTTAAATTGTTTGGTCTGACTTGTCCAAGCACATGTAATTTGTCAAAGGATATTAATAAATGAAAAGAGCATTCTCTTCTAGATGACCTTTGTGTATTGTAGATAAAGATGTGTAGGTAGTGCACAGAAAAGGGAACTATTGAAAATTTGCACAGGACTAATAAAAATAGCATAATATAGGTACATACTACATAAATAAACCTACTTAAATACTTTATATGATAGATTAAACTATACCAATATCAAATAAAAATACATTCATAACAATAGAAGAAGGGATAAGGAAAGATTAAGTTGCTCATTTTTACAGGTATGATTCATTATGCTATTCTTATAAAAAAAATTAGAAAATCCGATTTATGAACAAAAGATAGTCGCATCTATGTGTCTAATATTTTGTTTGTTACACAATTCGAATTTCTGACACGATTCTTCTATTCTAAATAGAACACGATAATGCTATTAGCATTAAGTCCTAAGTGTTAAATAAATCAATAAACAAGCTAAATCAGCAGAGGGGTTAAACTTATTTGACCTTTTAATACAAACTCAATATTTATTATGCAATTTAAGAAATTTGTGTATCAAAAGCATATTTTACTTTCTAAATAAACCCTGCTAGTTCTGAAAAGATTTAGTTCCTAATTTACGACCTCTGAGTATCTTTAATCGATGGATAAAAAACATTCTCGCTTTATCTGTTTTCAATAAAAAAACAACAATATAAATCTGATTTCCGTCATTGTCACGCTTTCATTGCAAGCAAGTGTACAAGCAAACCGAATGTCACGTGCGAACCAATCACGGGCATTATTGACGCGTGACGTCATCAACGACCGGAGCCTCCGCTGATTTGTCATCTTCGCAGAAAAGCGGAGATTCCTCAGCAAATTCCATCAAAATTGTTATGAAATTGATGGACAAAGATGTCTATATAATATATTAAACAAAATCGGGTTAGTAACACCATTTTCATGGCAAGAACGGCTGGACCGATTTTGTTGATCTTTGATTTGTTGGGTTTGTCTCTGCCTCGAATAGCAGAATAAATATTAAAAAATTTTAGAAAAATACACGGTAAAAAAATATGATGAAAATTCATTTTCTCATACATAGATGTTGCTAATGATTGCCGATTGACAATACATTGGCAGCCCGCGTCATATGCATGTCAAGGCGATACGAAGTTCGCGGGTCTTAAAATACTATTTATTTATTTTTAAAAGGCCAGGGAACGAAATGACGTTACATCCTACTCGCCCGGTGAGAGAGCGATTTAAAAAAATATTTCGATAGTGAACTTGAAAATACTGAGCTCGTGTTTAGGATACAGACATTTTTATATAAATAAAT
The DNA here is from genome assembly GCA_963924445.1 of Philereme transversata. Lineage (NCBI taxonomy): Eukaryota > Metazoa > Arthropoda > Insecta > Lepidoptera > Geometridae > Philereme > Philereme transversata. The sequence goes on from OZ004344.1 coordinate 23,004,582, forward strand.
AAATATTGCTGGACATTTCACACAGCGTTATCTAGCCCCAAATTAAGCAGAGCTTGTACTATGGGAACCAGATAACCGATAGAATACCTACTTATATATATATTTTTTTTGTAAATACACACTTATAGTATCTAGAAAAACATCCAGACCAGAAACAAATATCTGTAGATCATTCAAACATTTGTTCCGCGGCGGGAATCGAACCCGCAACCTCCTGCGTCACAGCCGGCTATATGCCCACTGCGCCACAGAGGTGGTTGATTTTTCTATAGGTACTACTGAGCGACCAATCGGTTCCCAACAACTTTATTACCTGACAAACTTTGAAAATCTCCTTCTTCAAGTTTTTTACTTCAGTCTTCTAACATAATCAGGGTTGCCAGTTAGCGACGTTTGTTTTTAAAAGGTCTCTTAACATCATAAATGTTTAAAACGTATTTTTTAAACACAGTTTGGTGTAAAAATCTCTTATTTAATATTATAACTCAGCAGGCTATATAGCACCTTTATAAGTTTTTTGATAAAATTATCTATATTAATAATAATATTATAAACTTGCAGAGGTCTGTTTTTCCTAAAGAATACAATCCGGACCTCTTTAAGGTAAGAGTGAATAGGTTTCTTCTAGATCTTCGTGTTTCATCTTAGACCACATCATCGTTTACCATCAGGTGAGATTGTGGTCAAACGAGCATCTATAAACTTAAAGAGTTAAAAGAGGAAAGATTTGTATGTTTGATTTGTAGGTCCGATTTCAAAAGTTATTTCTTCTTTCTTCTTCAGATGAACACTTTGCGCTCATATCAACTTTTTACTAAGTACCTACTGCATTTAGTTTGCTACAAAGTTAGCGACGCTATCAGTATCTACATAAAAATATAGCTGCCTAGTGCCTTTTTCTAGTTATCTGATAACACCAAACAAATCCCCGAGCTGAGATAAAGTTATGTTCACACGGCTTATTATTGGAACTCGTCGGTACTCGATCTTAGTCCATCCGACAAGCCGCCAGGGCCAGTCTAGATAGACCAGCTGATCCAAAGATAATAATATTGCAGATTCATGCAGGAATTTGCTAGTTTTACAATGAAAGTCGGGGAATTTGTTTGGTGTAGTGCATTAAAACATAAATTATTAAGTTATCGTACTGTATCATTTTACTTTAATAGTACATGCCTATGTTTCTGCCTTTGTTGGCTGAGGAAGTGGGCGTTGAAGATGCTAATTATTTTTTGCAGATTCTACTTTCATACGTCTTGTTCTAAATAAATAAAATGAATTGAATGAAAACATCCCTACTTAGGTATTTCTACGGGATAATCAATCACAACAATCGAAATCAAAGCAATCGAAAACAAAAAGTTGAAAACCTATACTTTAGGTTTGGTACTAATACAATATTGGAAAATAGACCTTGTTACCACTACAAAGTTAAAGAACTGTTTAACTTGTGTTTAAAAAAATCCTTACCATTTTTTGTATTGCATTTTTTAAGGACTCGCAAAACAGTGATTATTTTTTTAGTGGTAAGAGCCAGTGTGTCTAAAAAAACAGAGATTTAAATATGAAGTTTTATTCTTTATTCTTTACTAGCTGACCCGCCCGCGGATTCAAGTGCGTGGTATTTCAATAAAAACATTACCCTCCTTTTGCGTACTTGGGTAAAAAGTAGACTATGTCCTTCCCCAGGATATAATCTATCTCCTTGCAAAATTTCATTACGATCCGTTCAGCCGTTTAGTTGTGAGAAGGTAACAAACAAACAGAGTTATGTATGTATTATACTTAAATACTTTTCTCTTGGATCACTTTATCTATTGCTGAAAACTGCATTAAAATCCGTTGAGTAGTTTAAAAGATCTAAGGGAACAGACAGCGGAAGCGACTTCATTTTATACTATGCAAAGATTGCACACAAGAAAATATGTATGTACATTTAAAAATACACAAAAAAATACAAGTAAAAATACAGAAATAGAGGTCATGTACAAAGGAGAGCTTAGTCCTAAGAAGAATTTTCTTCCATCAAACCTTTAAGGCTAGAAAGAGAGATGATTTTAAAGGTAGGTGAGTGTACAAAAACATAAATAAATATATACACTGAAAACTAATAAACTAATATGAACTATTACCTAAAGTATGTTATAATATTATAATTATAATAAAATAAATTATATAGAATATTAATATACATATTATACCTATAATAGTATAAAATTACAGAAAAAGTTTTGTTAGTACCCACAAAAAATAATTAAAAACATTGTAAGAACCAACCCCAAGCTGTACCTATTTTATTTTATTTCATAACACCAATTACAAAAATATTTTGCTGACATCTACACAACATATAACACACTAATATCATTTCACAGCTAGCTAGCTAAAGATACAGTTCATAAATACCACGCTAGATGGCACACACACTTTGCACTTGTGGCACCGCCAACGCCATCTATTATAGTTTTTCACAACTACTTACACAGTGAGCTTCCCTGTCAAAAGCTCTGTGCTACTTCCACGGAGCTTTTACGCAAAGCTTTCTCTTTACACAAAGTTCAACGAGTGGGCAAGAGATGACGGTTAAAACAACTACTAGGTCTACTCGTACCAAACCTGGGTTGGTTTTTGAAGCATCTTGCTTTTGCCTCAGCAATAAATATCTAGGTAGGAAATATGTAGTTTGAAACATGTTGAAAGGTATTTCAATTAAATCACCATGGTCTATAAAATAAGGACATTCCTTGTCCCTCTGTTTTGCGTTTATTTGGAGCGTAAGTTTCTTCCTTATTAGGGGAAGGGTAGGCGAATATTAAATACCATTTAAATTATTACTGTCTATAATTTCATATTTATATTCGGTGACTTAGTTGTTTGTAAAAAACAAACTACCAACTGTAGTTCATGTGAGGATTTATAAAAATAGGTAGCTAGGTAAGCATCAGGTTCTACTTATACATAGTTTATTATTTCTCTGTGGTTTTACTGTTTTAATTATGAATTATTAGTACCTCTACCTACCAACGGAGGTACATAAAGATAGTTTTAAAATATATATAATATATCTTATATATATATAAGATAAAGTTCCTTTAATGAATATGAAATAGTTGCTTTAAAAAAAGTCCAGATACTTACATACATACACATAAACTTATGATAAACATTTTTATGGATTCCACAGTAATCATTAATATTAAAACCGTTGGGCTCCAAAAAACCCTTCATATTTTTACGTCAAATCACATCCGTCAAACAAAATGATTTTATAATCTGTCAAATAAAATAGGCATGGCAATGCGTGCGTATTCTACCATCGAATTATTTATGGTGACAAAAATAATTACAGCTTGAATTTATGATATCGTTACTAATTAACTTATTTGATAATGATATGTAAGTACTTACCACAGTAACTGTTCAACAAAAATATAACCGACTACAGTTATCAGAATAACGATTAATGATATTTCGATGGAACCAACAAGGAAAATGTACTAAATCACACAAGCAGCACGCTAAGCACCGCTTTAGTACATATTCCTTGGGAACCAATCTGAAAGTATATCCCTCCAATAAAAAAAATAATTTTCCACGTCGGTTGTTAGATGATACAGTAATGAAAAAAAATGTTTTAATTCATTGTTTTTAACTACATTAAAAACATGTGTGCAATTCACACGTGGTAGAAGTTAAACCTTCAAAAATTTTGGTTTCAAGATAATGAGACGAATGTAAAATTTCGGGAAGATGATAATTGTAGGTTTTAGTAATGATCATAGTGATGCAAAGTTAGATAATTATTAACACGAGTGGAGGGAGTACGAAGCAAAGCACAAAGAGTACCACGAACATAAGAAACACTGTATAATGCTTCCTATCTCATTTTCTCCCACGTTAAATCTTATGAATTTATGTGTCTGTCTCTTTTTACTGTAGTTTTTTCGTTTCACACACATTCAAATTACAACAATACTAAAAAAAAATTCACTTCACTTATGAATATGTCGCTTTTTCGTTTCATCGACTTTCAAATCACAACGATGCTAAAGAAGATTGCTTCAAAAACAAAAACAGTCGGACAGAGAACTTCTTCCTTTTTTTAAGTCTGATAAAATTAAAATTAAAGTATCTGAATAAATAACTTTCAACAACTAATAATTTTCTTACTCTTCGATTGTAGATAGTAACTAAATTAAAGAGGTAAATCATTCTTCGAAAAACCAACAGAATATGAAACGATTGTACAAAGAATTCATCTCTCATGTACTCAACTCTGTCTGAGAGAAAACAATCTCTAAAAATTTATATAATAATTTATCCAAGCTCTGAATACCCAAGTATGCTCTGAGGGCCAAGTGGACCCTTGAGGAGTTCAACAACGAAATGAACAGTCCACTTAGACTTACTAGAGTGTATCCGAGTGTATTTCATAAGAATAAATTGTAAGGAAAATAATGTTTTATTTTCACTGCTGAACATTATTCTCCAGTTTGCGTTATTCATGAAATTCCTCGGACGAAAGTAGGTATGTAAACTTTTTACCGCCGAAAAACATAAACCTATTTTACAGTTCAAAAAGGTCATACTCCATTCCGACCTCTACGGTGACCAATGCGATGGCCTCCACGTCATCGGATTAAAAAATAAATCAATTCAAAATTCGAAGTTCGAACACTCAATTGTCACTGAAACAAAAGTAACAATAGAAAGAAGACGTCTCGCAAAATTTTCTGACAGTTTTTTGTTAAAATAATTGATAGTAAAAATAAAAGCATGTTTTCCGACGAGGAAATAAAAGAAATACCAGAAAATAGTTTCATGAGGCCGGGGGACGAGATTATAAGGTGATGTTCGCTTATTTTACGAAATAAAAGTTGATCTTCGCTTATTTCGGTGTCACGTCGCTTTCTTATCTTGAAGCATGGCCAAGTAGATTCTTCGTTGTTTTTGCGAATCCAAAGTTTGTTGAAGTTTGCTGGCTATTGTTTCAGTATTCATGAAGTGTGCCTGGCTGACAAGTTTGACAAGAAGGACTTGGAGCTTCAATTGATACAAAATTCGACTCGGAATGACGTAAGTTTTCCTTTCTTTTGTTACTTGCCAACTTTTAAAAGTAGTTTGAATTTAACTTTGCTCTTTATTCGGATATAAAGTTTCAGTCATAAATTCAGACATTCTTTTTATATGTAGATAAATAAGTTATTTTTTTTGTAGTTTATCAAGTTTAATAAAAGTTGATGCATACGGATGTAGGTAGGTACCATATTCAGGACAAACTGACGACGGGTATCGGATTTTTTTTTATATTATTTGGAAATGACAACAAGCCTATGGTCCAATTGATGTTAAGTGGTAATCTGCCTATAACAGAGAATTGCCTTGTAGGTCACACACGTTAGATACGTGCTCTACGATACACTACCCTGCTTCCATCAACTTGATGCATACAATATAAGTGTAAAGCCTCATGTGCCTGTACTCTTCAAACCGAAACACAACAATGCTGCTTGGCGGCAAAAGTAGATAGGGTGAAAGTAGGTCTCCGTGCCTTTCAAAAAGTACCTACTAGTGGGTAAACCACCAGTAAAAAATAGCTCAGTGTATCAAATAGACACTATAATGTTCAAATTGTCATTAGCTGCGTACAGACTGCCCGAGCCGCCTCGCAAGGCACGCTTTTATCTCAGTCTAGATAGTGGCGAGTCACGCAGGCAGAGCGAGACAAAAGCTTGACTCGCGAAACGGCTAGGTCATCTGTACGTTGCTATTGGGATTTAGTCATTAGCAAATTGAGTTCTTGGCAAAACCACCCTTTTGTTGTTTCTCACCAGCTGGATTCCCGTTCCATGTTCCGTGATAACTTCTTCCCCGATGGCCTGGAGTCGTCTCAAGCCCGCTTCGCATGGACAGAAGAGGATGGCAATATAGCGGCTCTCGTCTCCGAGCCAGGGTTTGGGACCACTGGCCAGACTACCTTCGGAAAGCAGATTGATGCGGCTTTGAAGAGTGAGATGAAGGTAATCATGAACATCAGACGTAATCTGCCAGGCATCGCTTTACGAAATAGGCTTTCGATAAAGGTTTCGCGTTACTCTTAGTGCTTTTACATCAGTATTATCTTAGGTATCAACTGCTGGATGCGATCTCCATGAAAAATGCCATGACAAACAGTCTTCACCCTTCTCTATCTACAGACTTCCTGTGTCCATATTTATGAAAACAATATCCTCGTTTTACTAAGAAAACTTTCGTGATTTATTTCGAACCATTCGTAATACCGATAAAACGGTAAGTAACATGCATGATAATTATTTCCCCTTCTTCAGTGCAGTTGGCTAAAAATTGTAATCTGTGGAATTTGATAATTGGCTCCGCAGTCTAGACTGTTCTAGATTTCTAGCTAGATGTTCGGAGGCAATAAAGCTTTTTAAGTGTGATCACTGCTCAAAAATTAGAGAAATCATATACCATGTACGTTCTAACATAAGGTTCTAAAGGAAGAGATAGCTTCTAAGCGATAAGACCGCCCATTGCTTTGTGTTTGCTATTTTAGTATTTTTCTATATTGTTTGTAATTTTTGTTTATATGATGTACCATAAAGTGTTCATTCATTCATTCATTCATACAACAGAGAAAAATATACTACGTACGAGCTGCATTAATTTCTTTCAACTATCATTAATATTATAATTTTACCATTGTTGCAGGAAGCAGATACATCAAGCTCAGTGATACAGCCTACGAATCGGAAGCTGTCGTGCAAATCATTAGGAGATCTCGTTTCATCAACATCTTCAGGAAATTCTAGTTTAGGTTAGGATAAACACATTTCCTCTATTTACCGATGACATCGTGACTCAGCCCAGTCATTGACCCTGCCCAGTCATTGACCCTGCCCAGTCATTGAACCCACCCAGTCAACAGAGTGCGTACGGTGCGTACGGCAGTACCTACATTAGGCACAAAAAGTCATAAATCATTTTTTTTTGTATTAACATAAAATACATTATTTGTGATCTCAAAAATATGCTCCGTCATTATTTTTAGTTTAAACTGCAACACCTTATATATATTTTTAAACTATTCTACTTACTATTTCAGGTTTGGAGAAATCAAAACGTAAAGAGGCATGCAAAGTTGATAAGGCAGACCCTCGCTCCAGATACCACTTCGTAAAATACGTGAAGAGGCACGGACGGATTGTCAAATTATGGGAATGTGGAATTTGTAAGTTTCTGTTTCTATCTTTTTTTAATATTGTATAACTGGAACAATCCAGCAACTTACGCATCGCGTCCATACCTACTCAGAATCTTTATTTAAAGTCAAGGGATTGGTTAAAACAAAAACTTTAGATATATTTTAATCTTTATTATAAGTAAGAATATCGAATTAAATTACTGAGGATACGGCTTTTTAACTAAATAAATATTGCTTGACATTTCACACAGCGCTATCTAGCCCCAAACTAAGCAGAGCTTGTACTATGGGAACCAGATAACTGATAGAATACTTATATACTTTTTTTTTGTAAATACATACTTATAATATATAGAAATACATATATAAAATTTTTTTAGTAAACAAAAAATAATCTAAATTCCAAAATCTAGTTGGCCAAGTTCAAGACTGTTGATAGAAACTCAAGTGACAACTTGCAAAAATGTCGTATGGCCATCCCTTTTAATTTTATTTTTTAGGCAAATTTGGCTTTGTATGTCACTGTAAGTTTTTTGTGGTAAGGAATCGACATATATAATTTTTTAGATTATGACTGGGGTTGTTACATAGACTAGTTATCCGACTTTGCACAAGGAGGGTAATGTTTTCATCCCATCAGGGATGTCTGTGGCGCAGTGGGCGCATAGCCGGCTGGGACGCAGAAGGTTGCGGGTTCGATTCCCGCTACAGGACAAATGTTTGCATGGTCTACAGATATTTGTTCCGGGTTGGGGTATTTTTCTATTGAATATAAGTATGTATTAACAAAAAAAAGGAATAAAGTATTCTATCCATTATCTAGTTCCCATAGTACAAGCTTTGCTTAGTTTGGGGCTAGATAATGCTGTGTGAAATGTCCATTTTCTGTCTAATTCATATATTATATTTATTTTAATCGGCGCGTTGCGGTCTGCCACGTGTCTTTTTGGATCCACTCGGTGGTGGATTTTGCCCATAATTCTTCCGACATGCGGCAGACATGGCCTGCCCAGGCCCACTTTAACTTGCCTTCTTAACTTACACACGCGCATGATAGAGTGGAGTGGAAGGAAGGATGGTAGGCGTTTGCCCTGCAGTGGCCCAGTACAGACTCCAAATAATAATAATAATAAACCCCGCAGGGCACGCTTATGCTGAGTGTTCGGTGCGTGGCGACACCGCGGAGCCCCATTACTCCCTGGGGGATTTTTTTTCCTGTCCGGGCGCTGTGGCCCGCGAACTCCCTGGGGTTGACAGAAACCCCTGACACTTGGTTTGCCTTAGTTGGCCGGTCAAGGGTGGAGGCGCAAGAGCGGAACCTATGCTCCAAGGGTTGAAGTGCTAAAGGCATAAAGCCGGGAGTAGCGCTTAGTGAAACTGCAGTACACCTCTCAAAACCCTTTAACCGCCCACACCAACGTTGCCCCTTACGCTGCTTTCTATTGGCGGCACTTATGGGGGCCCGTTAAGTGGACGGCTAGTCACCACCTGCCTCAATCATTCTTAATATTACAGGATTGGCAGGTGCCGTATCTCATTTCTCTGATAACCAATACTCTATTTCATAAGCATTACTCTAACAATAGCCCTAATCCATGTGTTGCAATAGTACTACCATCTGTCTCACCTCCCACCCTGTCATAGTGAATTTTATAAAAAAACAGGCCGCTTACTCGTTGGCTTCGGCCCCGGTAATGCCTTAGTAAAGGTCCAGGCCTAAAGCTTGTGTAAAGTATTAAACGTGTGGAATAATAATAATATTTATTTATTTATTGACAAACTACGCGTGTTAAGCCGCGAGCAGCAGCAAGTATACAATTAAAAACCTGACATAATTTTAGGCAGTCGAGAATTCCAGCATCAGTATACCCTGATGCGTCACCTCCCCACGCATACTGATGAAAGGAACTTCCATTGCGACGCGTGCGGCAAAAGCTTTCGCCAGCTATCTACCCTCAGCCAGCATCGAGCCATTCATTCCGCTGAAAGACCATACGCTTGTGAGGTATTTCTGTTACATACATACACTTATTAATGCAATAAGATTAGTAAAATTCCTTGGGAAAGGGGTCACCCGGGGAAATACTAACACCATTATTTCTGCCGCCAAACAGCATTGATGTGTTTCGTTTTGAAGGGTATGAATGTCGGTGAAATTACAGGCACACGAGGCTTCACTCCTGTATACCTCATGTTGATGGACGCAAGGCCTTGCATCGTAGGGCACGTATATAAAGTGCGTGACCTATGAAGCAATACTTTGATATGGGTTACATTAGGTGGGCTATAAGCTTGATCCATTTTCAGGTCGTATAAATACACCAGCTATGAAAAAATAGAGAAAATTAAATTTTAACGGAGACAGTAGAAATATTTGTTATCGTCACCATCCATAGGACGTTCACTACTGAATATAGGTTTTCTTAGATTTCCAAAGCAACCAATTTTGTGCGGCGTGCACCCAATGGCTCCCAGCGAATTTTACCAAATCCCATCTAGTAGGAGGCGGTCTTACGCTGAGCTTTCTTGTACGTCTCCGCTCTAAAACCTTCTTGCATTTCGGCTGCACAATATCAATTGTACTGTAAATCTATGGGGGAGACATATATTCAGCAGTCGACGTGTTATCACTGATATGATGATGATGATGAATCACACTTGAAGAAAAGTTATCACCTCACTTTACTTTTGTTTTCCCACTTCTTATCCAGGTGTGCAACAAAACTTTTAACCGCGTCTCGACCCTCATTTCCCATCGCAAGACCCATTCCGACGAGAAACCTTACAAGTGCCACGTCTGTCCTAAAGGTTTCCACCAAAAAGGTATTCCTTCCATAACCTACATACTTCTACTTTTTAGCAAAACAACTCACTTGTACATGACACGTTGAAAGAATGACAACAAATGCGGATATGTGAAATTAAAAGGCATGCAAAACGCAATCCTTTTAAGTTTGAAAAGAGTTTGTTATATCTACCCTCCTTTTTATAAAACGGCAAAAATCTGATTATATGCGTTACTAGAATAGGTTTTGTACTTATAATTTATTCAAATTATACGACTTATTCGTGGATACAATATAAATAATAAATAGTAATTACCAAGTATAGCTCCTTGTAAAGATTATTACAGTAACTATTTCTACCGTCAAGCCATAATGGCACTAATCCGGTTTGAAGGGCGCCGGTGAAATTTTAGACACATGAGACTTTTACCTATGTCTCAGGATGACGCTAGTGATGCCTTTGGTTGTTACATACGTTAACCGCTTACCTACCAGCAAGTGGGTCAGATGCTTATTTATAGCTTAGGGTCTTATTATACTGGTGAGTTACAAGCGTGCTTCCAGCGACGCGATTTGTGAACATTTTCACTGCGTGTGCGTCGCGAACTCGCCGCAAGTACGAGACGTGCACGCCGCGTTCGCTCTATAGGTCAACACGCACGTCCCGCTGTACTTCAGCCATACATATTGTAGAAACTATGTTACGTATAATTTACGTACTGTGTCGTAATGGGCCCCATATACGTCAACGAATTCTTTTCGTAAGCCTTGTGCAAGCCTAGAAATTTGAACAAATTATTACCACAGAGGCTTGCGTAAAGAAATCAATACCTGTGTGGCCTCCATTACATTCATGACGCAATCGCGGCAAACACATTCACAAATCGGCTCGCTGAACACGCTCGCACCTCGCCAGTGTGATAACGCTCTTAGTGGCAGGTATGTTTATATCTTTTTACTCATCATCTACAGCCCATAAGTACCCACTGCTGGGTGTAGGCCTCCCTTTGTAAACGCCACCCTTCCCGGTCCTGTGCTGCGCGCATCCAGGAGTTGCCCGCGACTTTCTTTATATCGTCGACCCACCGCGCCATCGGACGTCCTGGACTTCTTAGGTCTGTTCTTGACCACCATTCGGTCAAAGATTTACTCCACCTGCCATCACCTCGTCTAGCCAAGTGTCCTGCCCAGGTCCACTTGAGTTCCATCACCCTTGTTCCGACGTCTTGGACTTTCGTCTGGCGTCGGATTTCGGTATTGGGAACTCGATCCAGCAGGTTGATGCCAAGCATGGCGCGCTCCATGGCTCTCTGTGCAACTCGTACTTTGTACACAGTTTTCTTAGTGAGTGCGCATGTTTCGGCGCCGTAAGTCATTGTTGGCAGGACACATTGGTTATACAGGATCTTTTTACTACCTTACTTTTATTTTAAAGGTAACCTTAGAAACCACCTCTTCACACACACAAACGAGCGTCCGTACCGTTGCAATATCTGCTACAGAGGCTTCAACCAGCAATCGAATCTTGTATGCCATAAAAGCAAGGTATTTCTCAACTTCTGTTTATATAGTACAGACAAGTCCACAAACACTGAAAATTAGTATAAATATACGTTGGGCAGCACGGCCTTGTGGGGATTGAATCCTATAGAAGAGGGTCAATTAGGTACGTACTTCTATTTGAAAAAATTAAGAGCATATTTACTCTGTTTTTAAACTGCAAAGGAAAACATCGTGAGAAAACCCACGATTTAGCTAGCTATGCACGTATTGACAGGCCCGAGAGCTGATGAAACATTTGGAGTGTTTATGGTCAATTGAAATCATAAAAAGTTGTACTTTAATATATCTATGTAATTAATCAGAAATGGTGAGTCGAGTGGAAACACCCTTCCAGTTATTTCGCTACTGTTTTTAACAATTTTTAAGTTTATTTACTTATTTTTGGATATTTATTTTTGAAAATGAATCTAATCCTATACTACGCTGTAACAAAATAACCGGGAACGCCCCCGACTCTCAATTCCAGATTCACTACATCGTTAAATTACATTATTTACGATTTTAATTAGTCTAAACCGATTCCCCAAGTGTGTCTCCGAGTAAATGTATTTCCTGAAAGTGAACAAAGGCTGTCTGAGGATGGTGATGATAGCTTAACAAACTTCATCTAAAATCTTGTCTCAGGCACTTTAACAGTTGATCTAAGACAGTTAATGGTGCAATTTACCATCGCTGTATCATCTTCAATTATTGATGTGTGGTTAAATCTTCGTTAACTTAAAACAGTTGCCCAGATTTAAATTCATTAAGTTTGAAAACACAATAATTTCAATAGCAAGCTGGTCTTTATTAAATGTAGTTTTCTGTTATTTTTTTTTCTCAGCATCAGCAGAAAGACTCCTTTTTTAAGAGCTTCTATTAAAATGATGATGATGATATGTATTATTCAACAAAAAATTTGGGTATTAGCAATATAAATTTTTTTATACACACACTACCTTCTTTTCGTCCGTTGCAGTTTATTCTGTGTTTACCATATAAAGAAAGATTTTGTGTGGTGTTTTCAGGCTCACCCTGAAGATGGATCTGCAGCAGTTCGAAAGAATGGTCTGCCTCCTCACAATCCTCAGCCTGCAGAGACCAAACCTAAAGAACCAAAGTAAGCAAACCACTGATATAAATGTCGCTCAAATTCAAACTCAAATTACAAAGTATTGTTAATAATATTGCTACACTCTGATCGGCAACTGCGCTTTATTAACATCCCCATCCAGGAGACCGCGGCTACTGGACGAACATGGATTGTAACGATGGCCATTTCATATAAAATTATTTATTTCAAATAGGACATGAATACAAAGTAAAGAGAATTTTCTGTCTTCTGTTTAAGTTAAAAAAACTTTATTACAGGAGACAGCTTCTTCCCCGAAACAATATACATAGATGTGCGTGATATTATTTAAACCGCTGCTGCAGAGCATTTAATTTGTGGTACCTTGGTACATCTTTATACCAACGATACAGAGAGTTCTGATGTAAAATCAGGACTATGAGTTATTTAATTTAAAAGTGTGACTGCAATTATGTTCATAACCTGTATATTACTGACTGCACTCTGATATCTATCATAATAAAAAAGCTTATTTCAGGAAAAAATCTCAGGGATAACGTAGCTACCTATTAGTAAAGTATTTTCAGAATCCAAGCAGAAGTTCCTGAGATTATCCCCTAGATCCAAACAAACAGACTTACACATACCTTATTATAATATAAGTATAGATAAGTAAGTTCTCCTAGTTCAGGTAACATTGCGCACCACTGTCAAGTCATAAGAAATCAAAGTCTACACTGTCCACAAAAAGAAGGTTCATAAATGTTTTGCAGATCTCCAATAGAACACTGTGAAGTGTCATCATCAGTTGGTCCGTACGTTTCCACCACCAACTCCTCATCCTGGCACATCCCTTCCTTCGAGTCCGCAGACTGGGGTCTGACCAGTGGGGTCATTGTGGATCCCATCAAGACGTACCAAATGGAAGTGGCATTGGCAACTAAGCAGACCCCATTTGCATTGCTGAAGCCGGAGAAAGGCACTCCTGTGCTAGTGAAGGTGGTTGATACTGCGCTTTCTGGGGGGAAACTGGTTAGTTCATGAAGTTTTCAAGTATGTTTTACTTGAATACCTAAATACACTTTCTAGATTTTTCATCGTCATGGGCACATTTTTCTTTGGCAAACTATGATCAATATAAAATAGTTACAACTGCTTTTTGTCATCGCGTGGATGAAGATAGCGCAGGACTGGAAAAACTGGCGTAATAGAGAGGGTGATGGGTTTAAATAGATAGATAGATAACTTTAAGGTCTATCATCAAAAACATTTCCAAATAATATAAGCAATAATAACATTCAAATAGAATAGCAGGATTTCTTCTTGCATTTCATTCCAATTTTTTTTATACTACCTACCTATTGATGGAACAAGCATATGCCCACCTGATGTTAAGTAGTAACCATTGCCTATAGCCAAGTATAGCCTCAAATGTCATGCACGTTAGAAACGTGTCCTACGATGCTCTGCTCTGCATCCTACTAAAAATCCTCGCTACCAAAGGCGAGCCTGTACTCACGTGTTTTTGACACCCAAACACAAGTCTATCGCATTTCGTGGGTCCTTTAGGTTTTCAGCTTCTCGGTGCTGGAACGACCTGCCGCCACCTTTACGTGCCCTGAAAACAGTAACTTCTTTTAAAGGACATCATCTTTTTTGGTCCAAATATGAAAGTGCCGGCCAATAAAAAAATATGCTGTATTCCGTTAGAACTTGTCCCCCTGAGTATTTATTATTATGACACCAAAGCTGTAGGGTCATTGTCCTTGGTTTTATTGGAGTTCAAAAATTCAACATCTTCATACATTTTCAGTGAATTTAATAAACAAAAAGAAATGATTTGTTCTACCATATTTTTATTTTGAACATCGTTTAGTAAGATATATTGGTTCTTGACCTATTTTGGACATGTTCATCTTGTTTTGTGTTTTTGTTTTTACCGAAACACTGCAAGCAATGCTGCTTGGTGGCAGAAATAGGTAGTGAGGTAGTACTTTCCCGGGAAAGCTCTTTCACAAAGAACTCTGCTACTCTTAAAATCCGGTAGATTTCTAATTATGTTAATAGCATAATGTGCAAATCAGTCTGATACTAACTACACTGAAAATATTACACATTTTTTCCAGATGCTGGTGCCAGCAACTGCAGAAGACCTGAGAACTGGGGGGAAAATTGTGGTGAAGAAAGAAAACAAAGACGATAAACCACAGGTAATTTCCGTAGCCTTTCGTTCGAATTATATTTGCTACTTTTCGATTGGTTATATTTAACCAGGTGCCTAACCGTGACTTATATCTACGTTTTATTAAGTATTCTTTTAAAGGTCAATTATGGCATGTATTAATATCCAGATAAAAAATACTAATAAATAACAAAACAAGAATGACTGAATAGTTTTTGAACTGTATCGTAATAAGTAACTCGCAGACTGTTTTTGTTTGGGAAAATAGTTTTGTGTTTTTGCAGTATGTAAATGTGAAAACTAGCGGAGAGGGGCTTATAGAAGGTGCTGTCCAGATTAGGGTTCCCGTGGTGGCGACCGTGGTTCCAAAGATCAACGCTGCTGGTCGACTCCATCTGTCAGTGGAAGAACCCCATCATGCTTATCACACTACTTTATCTTCTGATTGTAAGAAACAAAAGTATTTAAGATTTTTTCAATAGGAAAAAGACCTTACCTCATCATATCACCCACAAGGCGTCCACTGCTGAACATAGACCCCATAGATTTCCAAAGCGACTGTGCGGCTTGTCCCCAACGACTCTCAGTAACCTTTATCAGGTAGTTTTTCCATCTAGTGTAGGGCTATCATACTCTTTCATACGTGGTCTCCATTCAAGAACATTTCTAGCCCAACGGATGTCAGTTCTCTCTGTGGACAATCAAAATCTAATATGCATAAATTAATAAATGGAAAAATCCCCAACACATGAAAAACCCGAAATATATTTCTATTTTATAAATGGTCTCACCCGTTTTCTATTTAAAAAGCTTTTCGGAATCGATTTATCCGTTCGGGAACTATGATTCGGAGGGTTTTCAAATATTCGAAACTAAAGTATTCGATACATTCGAATTTTATTCGAAACTTTTAAATGGCAATTTTAACCCGTTTTTACCATAGAAAATCATCACCTAACCTTTTAGGAATACTCCAAAAAGGTTTTATTGTGAAACTTTGTTATCAAAACCATAAAATGTGTAAAAATAGTTCACGAATAAAAAACAAAATTAGGTATTACTTTTTAACATAGTATTTTGGGTAATAAATACAAAGTAAACAGTGTGTCTAATAATTACAAATAATCAAGACTCTGATTGGAAGGTTTATCAAGCAAATATACTCATTTCCACCATTGACAGGCAATGGCTACGCGGCTGAATCTCATAGTTAAAATTATTCGAATATTAGAACCACGCTATTACAAATATTCGAATACAAAAATCTGTCAAATATTATATTTATGACTAACATACGTACATACCATACGCACACATTTACAGTTTACCTTCGTTTGTTTTTCCTAAAGAATACAATCCGGGTCTCTTTAAGGCAAGAGTAAATAGGTTCTTCTAGATCTTCTTACTTCATCTTAGACCACATGATCGTTTACCATCAGGTGAGATTGTGGTCAAACGAAGATATATCAAGTTTTAAAAAAAAAGGAGGCATCAAACTAATAACACAACTGTTTCGTCGGGGGCTAAAAAGCAACTTACCACTTGCAGTTGGCGAGCCTTGCTCCGTAAAGCCAGACCAGTCGCAGCCTGGTTCTTCCCAGCATCGGGAGCCGCGGTACATCGAGCTGAACGCCAGTTACAATAAGAGCAATGGATTAAGTGGTATATTTTGATATGATAACGTTACTGTAAGTGTACCGGGGAAGTAATACCACCATACCTTTTTCTACCGCCAACCAGCTTTGGTGTGTTTCAGTTTGAAGAGTGTGCTTGTCGGTGAAATTGCAGGCACATGTAGCTGTACCCCTGTTGCTTTACATCAAGTTGATGGATGCAGAGCAGTGCATCATAGGGCACGTTTCTAAAGTGCGTGACCTACAAGGCAATATTTTGTTATAAGTGATGGTTGCCACTTGGCATCAGATTGGCCATATGCTTGTTCCATCTCCAGGTCATATAGTAAATTAAGTGTTTGACGACCTCTGTGGGCGGGTTGCGGGTTCGATTACCGCTACAGAACAAATGTTTGCATGATCTACATATATTTGTTTCTAGTTTGAGTGTTTTTCTATCTATGCATATATTGTTTATTTTGTTTTGTTTTGTTCTGGTTAAAGTTTATGAGTTTGTGTGTATGTAGGGGGTAATCTCAGTAACTACTGAACTGATTCTGGTTTTTTTCAGGTATAGGAAGCTACATTATCCCTGAATGCTTTAAAGCTATATTTGACAAGAGCTCGGTAGCATAATTGGTAGTGCATCCCCGTATCAAGAGGAAGGTTGCGGGTTCAAGTCCGGTCTAGGCTTGAAAACTCTTTAAAGATGTTTGTAGTATCACTATGTTTTTCTACCAGGCTCTGCGATATCTTCAACATGCTCCATGCCCCCTCCAGCGCTGTCGCCTCCCCTCGACCTGATTGCCATGGACCTGTTTGAGCCTATGGAATGCATGCCTTTGGGTAAATGATTAAAAGCTCTATTACCAGTCAATCATTTGCGCTATCATTATGGCAACACAACCATAGGTACTAATGAACCAAAATAAGCGCTGAGGGTTCCGTACCCAGAGCTGGACAAAATACATGCTTTGCGTTGATTAAAATGCAAATTACAAAATACTATCTTGCACATATTTAAAATACGAAGTACAAAATATATTTAAGTCGTGCATTTTAAATATACAATACAAAATACAGTATTTTAACTATTTTTATTTAAAATACATAATACAGTCTAGTGTTAGGTACTTAACAATTTGACGGACAATGCAGGTGCAGTGTTGCCAACTTTAAAGATTGGCATATTTAGCGGTCGCCATTTTGCTTAGAAATAGTAACGAAAACTATCGAGCGCTATTTTCTGTAGAACGCACCGTTAATAAGATCGCTTAATGTATTTATGTTCAGATATATTTTGAAGTATTTGAAATATTACCTTAGCGTCAGATATTTGAAATACCTACCAATTACAGATTACATTTTTACGAAGTAATTGAATTACAAATACAAAGTATCCATCGCTGTCCGTACTTATAAAGATTTAAGTTAATTTAGTAGCGCCATCTAGTTATGTGACTCAGAAACCAAATACAATTTTAAGTCAGATTTCTAACAAACAGTTCTAGGTGCAAACATTTTTTGCTAAATCAAACATTATGAACTAACACCATACCTATTCCTGCCGCCAAGCGGCATTGCTGTGTTGCGGTTAGAAGGGTTGCCGGTGAAATTACAGGCACATGAGGCTTTACACCTGTATGCCTCAAGTTGATGGACGCAGAGCAGTGCATCGGAAGGCACGTTTCTAAGGTGCGTGACCTACGAGGCAATACTTTGTTATAGGTGATGGTTACCACTTAACATCGGGTGGGCTATAAGCTTGTTGTATATCAAGCTCAAAAGAAAATAATAATAAGAATGATTTCAGATTTTTCGGTTTGCAAAATATCGGAGATAAGGTTATGTCATTATAAAATCGTTTTAGAATGAGTTATGTTGGTTTAGTAATTTTGTAACAATAATTTTCTATTTTCAGGTCCTCAAATAACTGCAGTAGACAGTATTGACCAGGTGCCACCTTCAGACGACTCTGACATTTTTATCGGAAAATTTGAGGTTGGTTTTAGTTTTTAACTCAATTTTTCAAATACGATGTTGTTGAAGAACAGCGTATCATTATTTTGAATTTATTTGTAACTAGCTTCCGCCCGCGGCTTCGCACGCGAGTTTTGTCAATGAAAAGAAGCCTATGTGTAAATCTAAGTCATAATCTATCGACATCCCAAATTTCATAAACATCCATTCAGTACCTAGTGTTTGCGTCAAAGAGTAACACACACCCATACAAACTTTTGCGTTTATAATATTAGTGGGATTTAAAAGCCATCACACAAATACCACCGTTAAAATAAAAAAAAAACCGGCCAAGTGCGAACTGGACTCGCGCACGAAGGTTTCCGTACAATATCTATAAAAAACGGCAATAAAATCATGTCTGTTGTATGGAAGCCCTCCTTAAATATTTGTTTTATTTCAATTTAATTATTTGTTTTATTTTAATTTAATTATTTATTTTAAAAGTGAATATGTAAATAAATATTCTGTGAATATTTCAAGCGTCGACCTACTGCCATTATCAACATCGAGCAAAAAAAAATCACGGTTGTTGTATGGGAGGCACCTTAAATATTTATTTTATTCTGTTTTTAGTATTTGTTGTTATAGCGGCAACAGAAATACATCATCTGTGAAAATGTCAACTGTCTAACTATCACCGTTCGTAAGATACAGCCTGGGGACAGACGGACAGACAGACAGACAGCGGAGTCTTGTCTCGTTTTACCCATTGGGTACGGAACCCTAAAAAACACTTAAAGTGGTCCATCCCTTTACATTTGACATTCTGTAGCATAAAAATAAATAAATAAATTTTGCTGGACATTTCACACAGAGCTATCTAGCCCCAAACTAAGCAGAACTTGTACTATGGGAAGCAGATAACTGATAAAATACATACTTATAATATATAGATAAACATCCAGACGCGGAACAAATATGTGTAGATCATGGAAACATTTGTTCCGCAACGGGAATCGAACCCGCTACCTACTGCGTCTCAGTCGGCTATCGCCCACTGCGCTAAAGCATACCATAGTATCCACACTAGAGAAAGGCTTCAGATTTCAGCAGACAGGATTTATTTTGATACAATTTCATATAAAAAAATATAAATCTATATCTAAATAATGTAAAATTAAGTAAATCTAAAGAAAAAAAAAGAGTGTGTGTACTTATGTACACGCGTTAGAAGTTATACTTCTTTGGCGTATGGAAAAAAAATAACTAAAATGCAGTAGTGATTAACGATAAATATTAAAATTAATCAAAAAGATTTTATTTAAATAAATAATAAATTATTAGTATCACCGGCGTATATGAAATTGATTTAATAAAAACACCAAAATAATATTTATTTATTCACACTGTTTAATTGTACCCTTACGAAACACGTGTTCTACATATAAAAATACTAGAATATACAACTTGAACATAGTTATCAATTTTCATACCACCTAGAACTAACTTCATGCTGTTAAATTTAGGTGTCGGTGTGCGCGCGCATCGTAAAAATTCACTCTCATCAATTTTCTCCATCGCGCCAAAAGAAGTATAACTTCAAAAAAATAAAGAGGAAATTTTTTTATTTATGTTTGTTATGAATAAACTCAAAAACTACTCATCAGATTTCAAAAATTCTTTCACCATTAGAATGTTACATTATTCCTGAGTAACATAGACTACTTTTTACCCAACTGTGCAGAAGGAGGGTAATGTTTTTATTAAAAAACTACGCATGTGAAGCTGCGGTCAGCTAGTATTAAATATAGATGTCTCATTTCATTTTCAGGAGAGCATCCCGCTGTCCGATTCAGACTGAACAAGATTATTTAAATTTTTTATTTATTTATTTTGGAACCAAGAGAATGAAGTTTTGATTTAGCTCTAAGCAAAAATGATTTTTGTTTATTCGAATAAATAGTGTGCGTGGCATGTGTTTGTTTCTTTAACCATAAACCAGTGGTTCGCCCCGTACTGAGATCTCGCGAGTCTCCCATAAAAACAAAAATATACAGGGTGTTTGGTAATATACTGGCGATATTCAAGTGACAGTTTCTCAAAACATAAAAAAGCCTTCTCGAAAATAAACACTACTAGTTCAAATATATCAAATTTTAAAGAAAATTGACTAAGTTTAGGTGATTAATTCGATATTAAACTTACTGCCTACTCTTGCAATCGACATCAAAAAATAAAGGCCAATACATAAGTAAGGCCACAACATAAGTTTCATAAAGTGTTTGTTTTTACATGCCAAAATAAATTTCACGTTTCTATGGTAAACATTTCACAAATTCATTTATTATGCTCATCTAAATAACCAAGTCCACCTGTCGTCACTACACTTGGCCAGACGTAATGACGACAGGTGGACTAAGGCACTAACAGAGTGGAGGCCGAGAACTGGCCATCGAAATAGGGGACGTCCACCAGCGAGATGGGTCGACGACATCCATAAGACCGTGGGCCGTACGTGGTTCAGACTGGCACAGGATCGGGAAGAGTAGCAGAAACAAGGAGACGCCTATGCCCAGCAGTGGGTCAACACGGGCTGAGAATGATGAATGATGAAATAACCGCTTTCATGTTTGTGCGTATATTAACAAACACCCTATATTATTATGAATACCAAAATAGTGCCACGTATTTAAATATTTGCCAAATATTTGGTCAAAACAACCAAATATTTGACCTACAGCACAGTTTCATTCAAATTAAAGGTAACGGGAGTTCATGTAAACTGGTTACTTTTTTTTGAGGTACAAATTGCAGTTATTTTCTATTTCAGACTTTTGCCTATATTTGTGTCATTAAAACTACACGGATACCAAATTTCAGCATTGTTGGGTCACTGGTGTACTCTGTGAATTTTGTCAAAGTTTTGTTTCTATTATGACTTATATCTCAAAAATTACAAGGACAAAATTAAAAATAAAAACAGGGTTGAAATGAAGACCTTTCATTTGGCATAATAGCGCCATTTTCATTTTATTTTTACCCCTCTTAAACCCCAATATCTCAACAACAAAAATTGTGCCATCACTGCCTACCCTATGTATCAAATTTCACGATGATCGAATCAACGCTTCGAAAGTTATCCTCGGACAAACAAACATACATACTTACATACATACAAACAACGCCGATTTGCCCAAGTTGATTTGGAGATCTCGCTTCGCTCGATCAATTAGTTTTCTAAACTAAAATATTATGAACAGCAAATTTATTTTAATAATTATTCTTCTGTAGGGAGGTTTTTATGTAGGGATGTAGGTAGTGACGATTCACTTGTTCAACGTGTCATGATCCTGCGCAACGATGCCTAAACCTATTTAGAAGTGTTACGATTTAAGGGGTTGTCAAATCATACGTTACATTTAAACATGTTTAGTCGCTAAATACGTTAAGCCAACTGCAACGTTTACAATATGTTGTTATTTACCTATATTTTTGATAAATTTTTTTAACACTCATTTTAATAACTCATTCGATAAACTTTGACCAAGTTTAGTTTTGTTAGAAATTTGCTTGCATCCGAGATCGTTGTGCAAGCCGGGCTCCAATAGTAGGCATTTATTTTGTTAGAGAATAGAGATTAACTTTTTTTTAAATACACCTTTTTCACGTGGTCTCAGTTGTTCCATTCGCTAGTTTCACGTTAGGACTACTAGGATTTATCATAATCTTGTTTTTTTATCAAAGTCATAATTCCAAAATGGACAATTTCCTGTCGTCAGTGCAAATAATCCGCTATTATGAATGACGATGACGTGTATTATACCGTTTCGATATCGTTCTCATATCATATTGTTGTCGGCACGTGAACGGAAATAGGCCCTTTAGACGGATGGGGGCGCACGTGTAGTTCTTGGAAATGATTATAGATGGCGCTAGGGGTATGGGTTGCCAGTGCAGTGAATTTACAGGCACATGAGGCTTTACACCTGCATGCCTCAAGTTGATAGACGCAGGGCAGTGCATCGTAGAACACGTTTCTAAAGTGCGTGACCTACGTGGCAATACTATGTTATATGCATAGGTCATATGCTTGATACGGCTCTAGGTACCTAGTAAAAAAAACCGGTCAAGTGCGAGTCGAACTCGTGAGCTGAGGCTACCCATTGTCCTCTAAATTGTATGAGCGCCCATACAACTCAGAGGAGTATCTTAATATTCGTCAACTATGTATGTATGTGATAATTTTTAACGTTTTTATTTTTTGTAATTTTTTATTTATGTTGTAAGCTGCTGTGCCTTGCTTTTTGTCGAATTTCGTGATTCTAGGTCAACGGGAACTACCATATAGGTTTTCGACCCAAAACCTATAGGGTACTTTCGGTTGACCTATAATTGTCAATTTTGGTTAAAAGCAATGTAAAGCACAAGTAAAGGGAAAATTCCAATAAATAAAAAAAGCATGTGTGCAATTCACACGTGGTAGAAGTTAAACCTTCAAAAATTTTGGTTTCAAGATAATGAGACGAATGTAACATTTCGGGAAGATGATAATTGTAGGTTTTAGTAATGATTATAGTGATGCAAAGTTAGATAATTATTAACACGAGTGGAGGGAGTACGAAGCAAAGCACAAAGAGAATCACGAACATAAGAAACACTGTATAATGCTTCCTATCTCATTTTCTCCCACGTTAAATCTTATGAATTTGTGTCTGTCTCTTTTTACGCTCGCTTTTTCGTTTCATCGACTTTCAAATCACAACGATACTAAAGAAGTTTCACTTCAAAAAGTTGAAAATAAGGTAAATTTTGGTATTAACAAGTTTTCGCGAAAATTAAATTTGCCCATATCTTTTTAACGTGTTGACTCAGTATATGGTATAAATTTCAACTTGTGTGATTTATAAGGGTTCCTTTTTTACCTTTTGTGGTACGGAACCCTAAAAACAAATAAAAATTCTTTATTATCCTTACGAGTGCAGCTGCATTCTCATACTCATACTAATTTATTCAAACCGTAGGGACACAATGTTAACCGTTGGGTTACATCATTAATACTTAAATCATTACATAGGCGTTTGCATCATAATTTTGGAGGTGCTAGAAACACACCAGGTTTTCAAGATTATAGCTGCTGTAAGTAAAATTTAATAGAAAACTTTCGTGATTTATTTCAATCATTATTATAAATACGGGATTTATCACGTACCGTCTTATCGGTGTTTCGACCGACAACGTTTCGGTTCAATGTCGATCTCCGTGGCTCAGTGGGCGAATATTCGGCTGAGACGCAGGAGGAAGTGGGTTGGATTCCCACCGTGACACAAATGTTTGCACGATCTACAGATATTTGTTTCGGGTCTGATTGTTTCTCTATATGTAATTATAAAAAAAAAGTATTTAAGTCTTCTATCAGTTATTTGGTTCCCATAGTACAAGCTTTGCTTAGTTTGGGGCTAGATAGCGTTGTGTGAAATGTCCAGCATTATCTATTTATTTAATTCCTGAACCTTCATCAGGGTGAGTGCGATCCGCTCCGATTAACGTCTCGCCTCGCATTGTCGGTCGAAACACCGAAAAGACGGTACGTGATAAATCCCGTATTTATAATAATATTTTATTAAATAATTATTATTAGGCACCTTATTTAAATTCTAAATTACTATGTATGGCAATTTATTATGTATGGGTAACAATTATAAACATTGAATTGAATCAGTCATTCATTACATACTGAGAAATGTCAAGAAATATGAACTTTAGATGAATAAATAAATGTCAGATCGTAGCTGCTGTACAACAGTTTTTACATGCACATGAAAAAACCACCACAGGCATTACCCGAATTGTCTGGAATAGACGCACTTCCGATGATGATGATGAATGGAAAACCTTTGAATGGAAAGTAGTTTTAGTAAACGGAGGATTGTTATAATTACTTTGCAGCATTAGCGTATTTTTTATAATTCTCAAAAATCTAAGCTTGTATCGATTTGGATTTCAACTCAGCCGTACTATTGTAAATTATTTTTATTCTTGCCTTTATTTTTATTTTTAAACTTCTCTTTGCTGGGAAAAGTTTGGTTATCATTTTTCCAACTTGTCTCAGTAATATACAACTTACTGTTTCCACTACCCCTCACAAGATGGCGCTCGTAGTAGCCCTTGCGTTTCATTTTACACAAATAACGTTTAGTTTACTTAATAACCATTTCTTCAATTTTCTAAATTCATTTTAAATTAAATATAAATTGACTTAGGATTGATATAAGTCGTATATTTTAATTAACATAATCTAAATTATCATTATTTTTTATATTAACCCATCTCATCCCACAGCTGGGCAAAGGTCTCTCCCAAGTCCTACCAAGCTCCCCTATCCGTCGACATAATTATTATAATTTTTATATATGCTGCTAATTTTTATTAATATGTTTAAGTATCTACCAACTCTTGCATCTAAGTATAAGTATTAGTAAAGCTATCTAACGTATTAAAATATATAAGTACATCTTTTGTTTTGACATGAAGACAGATAATGATTTTTATCCGTCAATTAAAGTAATCCGGAGGTCGTGAAATAGGCAGTAAGAATGAGTTGCTCAACGCTGCCTAAACGTATTTAGTGGTTAAGAGTTGTCAAATCATACAAATAAGTCTAATTTAAACATGTTTAGTCGCTAAATACGTTTAGGGATGGTTGTGCGAACGGGCTATTAATATAAGTTTATATGCTTCATTGTATCATGCAGATATTAAGGAGTTGTCAAATCGTACAGATACAACAAATTTAAACATGTTTACACAGGTAAAATTTTAACAAAAATATAGCCAACTTAACCAAAATACGGAACTGATTTTGATGAAATTTTAGTCCATTATGAAAGTATATCCTTTCCAATAAAAAAAGAATTTTCCAAATCGGTTGATAGGTGATGGAGTTCTGAGGTAAAAACATAAAACCGAATTGCGTCCTAATAAAATTTGAGGGGTGCCCTTGATTTTTTTGGTATCCCGTCATCAGATCCTGACTTGGTGCCAATGGAACCACCTGGGAAGTAGGTATACCCTTTTAAACAAAAAAAGAATTCTCGAATCGGTCCAGGCGTCTTCGAGTAATCGGGGAACATACATAAAAAAACAAGATTCCGACGAATTAAAAACCTCCTCCTTTTTTTCAAGTCGGGTAATAAATACGTATAGGGATTGCTGTGCAAGCCAGGCTTAGTATCAAAACCCTTATTATTTATGTAACCAATTTTAAATCATCCCAAAATTACGAACTAGACGGGATTCAAACACGCGACCTTACCTTTGAAACAGGGATAGGAATGCTTACTAGCTTCTGTCCGCAGCATCACACCCGTAGTTTGTCAATAAAAAGTAACATATTTCTCCATCTATAACCTTGATTATATAGATAATGTATATAATCAAGTTTTATCCAAATCGGTTCAGTCGATTTGTCATGAAAACGTAATAATTAGTGTAGGTTTCCATAACTTAAATGTTCATAAACTATAAGAATATTTAACTCCAAAGTTGTACTACCCTCCGCTAGATGTCTCTCGTAGTGTCATTTAGCCTTCCAACTAAAACTTTGCAAAGTTTTTCCTTATTTTGACCATACTGTTAAAATCTCGGTTACTTACTTGTGTTTTTCTATATATTATAAGTATGTATTTACAAAAAAACACGTATATAAGTATTCTATCAGTTATCTGGTTCCCATAGTACAAGCTCTGCTTAGTTTGGGGCTAGATAGCGCTGTGTGAAATGTCCAGCCATACTTATTTATTTATTTATAATATTTTAGAGATAGGTTGCAGACTTACCCTGTAGATATCTGCAAGATACTTTTTTTTAGGTGTCATAAATGAAACATGTGAAGATAAGCGTATCAGTTGATACTTTTTCATACTGGTAACTTGCGCAACGATGCCTAAACGTATTTAGTGTTTAAATATGATTTAGAGAGTTATCAAATCATACAAATACTTAGGTCACTTTCAAATATGTTTAGTCGCTAAATACGTTTAGGGATCTTAGTGCAAACGGGCTATTAATATAAGTTTATATAGTACCTACTTCATTGTATCATGCAAACATGCAGGTTGATGCAAGTTTCTTATTACAATGAGAACGAGTAATTGATACAAATTACTAAAGTTCTATCCTTCGACAAACGTCCATTACCAATTTTAAGATTCATCATCATCACCATCATCGTTAGCCCTTCTCATCCCACTGCTGGGCATAGGCCTCTCTTCGTTGTCACCATTCGCCTCTGTCCTGCGCTGTTCTAACCCACATACGATCTACTATTTTTAAATGTCGTCGGCCCATCTTGCCTTCAGATGACCTGCGTTCACGGTTTCATCTTGGGGCCACCACTCAGACAGCATCCTGCTCCACCTGTCATCACCGCGCCTGGCCACATGTCCTGCGAAACTCCATTTAAATCCATTTGAGAGTGAATTTTAAGATTAGTACGAACCAATTTTACTTTTTACCATCTAACACCCACCAATCATTACAACTAATGACAGATAAGCGCCGTCCACACGGGCGACCGCAACGTGCGACAAAAATCGCAATAACATTTAACAAGAAGAATGCAACAATAAAACGCGAATTACGCTCGTCCAGTTTTTTACCAAAGACGAACGCGTGGCGCACACGTGACCCAAAATATTAAAACTAGTGTTAGATCTGACACGCGGCCTTTCCCAC
The DNA here is from genome assembly GCA_963924445.1 of Philereme transversata. Taxonomy (NCBI): domain Eukaryota; kingdom Metazoa; phylum Arthropoda; class Insecta; order Lepidoptera; family Geometridae; genus Philereme; species Philereme transversata. Next base: position 23,031,676 of record OZ004344.1, read on the forward strand.
CAATAAACAGTCTTGACAATCCTGTCTTATAACCCCACTTTTATTCTGACAATTTCAACCCTAGCTACACAACTATACGATTGAATTTTGCTCGTTGGTATGTTTATCAATTTTTCCGGCGAGAAGAGTTCTAATTTTGATTTTATTCCAACGGGTTATAGTTGACATTCGATTGTGTTTTCGCTAATAAAGTTAGGGTTATCCCCAACGGTCTAATACCGCCCCCGACGGTTATCGAAGAATGCGTCGGCACGTGTGGTGACTGCGTTTTTTATCGAATTTTTATTTCGTCGTGCGAACAGAAGTACGTCTGGTTCGGACGGCACAATGCCGGCTTTATTGTGGGACCAATTGGAGATTTTCTATAGATTTGGTAAAAAATAGATTGTACGGGATAATTCTCTGAACACCCTTTGGCCTTTGATGAACTTGTCATATAGACCGCTTACTTTTCAATAAATCTTAGACGAAAAATAAAACAATCAATTTTGCTAAATCAACTGATAAATACGTTTACTCTTTACTTCAATAGATTACTTCTATGTTTCTGGTTGCTATCATAGACCTTCCATACGGTATGAATTAAAACTATAATTTATAATCCACCTAAATCCTCCATCAAAGACAAACAAACTATCAATTTCACAAAACATCATTATAACAAACATAGGGCGTCAGTAATCCCTTTCGAGAACTTAGCCCTAAATATCATTCATATTTTGATTATGATATCAATGTCACCCACTCCCATACCAAAACCCCGGAGTTTTTTATACCCTTTGTCCGTTAATACACATATTAACCCATTAAAAGTCGCGTGCCGATGAAATCATATTTCATAGTGTAATAAAAACCATTGTGTGAGAATGTTCGCTTTTTATGTGAGAAACTGTTATGATTGTGTTACGAAAAGACCCTAGGGATTAAACATTTAAAACAGTAATTGATTTATTCGTCTAAGACATTCGTACTGTATTTACTAAAAACATGAGGATCATTCGAATGGTCTTATACACGTAAACACGTGAATTTACAAACGCGAATTTGCAAGCATTCTTGTATTTGATTTTCTGTTACTCCTTATTTACTAAAAAGGTTTTTTTTAATAAAACTTAGACGCAAGCTGACAGGCATTTTGATGTTAATTGCTCACCGTCGCCTACACACGCCACGCCTATTCCTGGTTTATCAAGATCCAAACCTACCGTCGAAGTGTTTAGGCCGCCCGAACTGATATTGCTCCCGGAAACGACATGTCCTCCGAAATAATCTAGACTCTAAAGTGAAGTGTAGAACAAAAATTACAAAAGTACATCTTATATTATTTTTTATTGCTCGAGCGAAGCGAAATCTCCAAATCAACTTGGGCAAATCGGCGTTGTATGTAAGTATGTATGTATGTTTGTCCGAGGATAACTTTCGAAGCGTTAATCCGATCATCGTGAAATTTAATACGTAGGTAGGTAGTGATGGCTAAATTTTGGTGTGACTAAATGAGTTAAAAATGTTGGGGGGTTGTCGAGATATCGGGGTTAAGAGGGTAAAACAATATGTAAATGAGACTATTAGGTCAAGTGAGACGTCAAATGAAAAGTCTTCATTAGTATATTTAAACCTGGTTTTTATTTTTAGTTTAGTTTTTGTAGCTTTTGAGTTATTAGCCATAATCAAACAAAATTTTGACAAAATTCACAGAGTAGGTACACCAGTAACCCCACAGTGCTGAAATTTGGTATGCGTGTAAGTAATGTGTCACAAATATAGGCAACAATCTGAAATCTAGAATAACTGCAATTTGTACCCTAAAAAAGATTATCCAAAATACATGAACTCTCGTTACCTGTAATTTACATGAAAACTGTAGGTCACGTTATTTGGTTATGCATTTCGGGGCACTATTTTGATAGTCAAAGATTACAATTTTTTTTTTGTTTTTTATGGGAGTCTCGCGAGATCTCAGTTCGGGACGAACCACTAGTTTATTTGTTTAGAGAAACCAACGGCGATACAATTTGTATGGACAAATAGCTTAGAACTAAACGTAAGGCTAATAACAGGTTTATACCTTTGAACATTGTAAAGAAAGATGTCGGGAACAAAACAAAAACAACCACAGCTGTTAGCCTATTTTAGAATTACAAGCAAATAGTATTAATAGGTTGTACACTGCATCTATAATGGAAGGATCAAAAGTGAATTATTGTGTTTCATATTGTGTTTGATGTTCTGTTTCATGTTGATGAAATGACATATTCAGAAAGCAAATAACTGAAATGTTTTTTGGCGCATATTATGCTTTTTCGTTTCTATGTCTATGTTAGATTAATAAATTCCTCATAATTATAGCAAATTAGATATTACTCCAACCATCGATAATCTGAATAAAATAAAATAATAAATATAAATATTGCTGGACATTTCACACAGCGCTACGAGTATCTAGCCCGAAACTAAGCAGAGCTTGTACTATGGGAACCAGATAACTGATAGCATACTTATATACATTTTCTTTTGTAAATACATACTTATAATATATAGAGAAACAACCAGACCAGGAACAAATATCTGCAGATCATGCAAACATTTAATCCGCGGCGGGAATCGAACCCGCTACCTTTTTTTTTTTTTTAAATTGGATAGAACTTCGTTTGACCACAATCTCACCCGATGGTAAGTGATGATGTGGTCTAACTACAAACCTATTCACTCTTACCTTAAAGAGGCGCTTACCTCCTGAGTCTCAGCCGGCTATTCGCCCACTGCACCACGGAGGAATTTTACCGAAACATTATCTACGTCGTAGATTAGATTAGATCATTTCTTTATTGCTTACCATTAAAAATAAAACAAACAAAAGAGAATACACACAATTCTTTCGAGAATGTTTAGTACATAAATATGGCTATTCAATCATAGCAACTAAGTGATAACCAGCGATACCTATCACTCAGCGCAAGTGTAAATTGCTAGAATAGAGACAACAAAGTGTAGTCTAATAAATTTAACATAGAAAACCAGATACCGTTAGTAATAGATCGTTTTCCATAAATAGCTTATTAGCGGGAATCAACCTATAACCGCCTGCTGAAGGGGTGCCACCTACTCACTTGCACTGATGACTTCCAATGTGTACGTTTGTTGCTCAAATGGTGGAGAAAAACATTGCTTTAATCCAATGCTAGGATGATAATAATAATAAATAACAAATATTGCTGGACATTTCACACAGTGCTATCTAGCCCCAAACTAAGCAGAGCTTGTACTATGGGAACCAGATAACTGATAGAATACTTATATGCATTTTTTTTGTAAATACATAGGTACTTATAATATATAGAGAAACAACCATAACAGGAACAAATATCTGTAGATCATGCAAACATTTATTCCGCGGCGGGAATCGAACCCGCTACCTCCTGCGTCTCAGCCGGCTATTCGCCCACTGCACCACGGAGGTCGTCAATGATCATTATCTCTTATTGTTTGTACTGAACCTGCCTACTTGCTATTATGTTTGAACTACATAATCAACACCTGACGAGTTATAGACTTTTAACACATAATTTTAGTATTATTGACTTGTTAATGTGTTTTTCGCGTATGGCAATAAAGATTTTCATTTAAATTCATACGACTTCAGTTTTAGCATCATGCTAATATTTTAAATGCGAAAGTTTGGATATTTGTTTATTTATTTGTTTGTTATGTTATGTGATGTTTATTTTGATGTTTTTTGTATGTTTGTTTCTTAATCACGTCGAAACGGCTCCACCGATTTAGATCAAATTTGTGCATACACATAGATTATAAGCTGGGTTAACATATAGGCTACTTTTTACCCCATAAATCAGTTTCCATGGGATAAAAACGGGATATCATAGTTTCTATATGTATTTTTTCATCACAGAACACCGCGGGCGAAGCCGCTGGCAACAGTTAGTTATTTATGAATGACTTTCATCTCTATTGTGATGGCTAATTAAAATCTTGCCTTATTTTGATCATTTAATTTCATATTTTTTTAGGGAATTCGAGGGCTGTTTTGTGTTTTCTTTTAGTTATAAAAATATTCTGAGTTGGTGGCCTCACACATCTATCGTTATTATAATAAAAAATATGATACGCTTTTTTTACTTAACTGAAAGAGAATAGAACCAGTCATTTCGCATGTCGAAGTAAATTTAAGTATTACAGAATATATTTTCATCTTAAAAATGTAGAAACCCAACAAATGTACAAACTCATTACGTTTCATAATTAACTATGTTCACCCGTCGCTGGCAGTCGCGCGACTGCCGCGCACGCGACCGACACGTGTCGCGGATCAACGCGACTGGTCGCGGGTTGCGTCGCCTGCGCAACTTGACGACTCTATCGCTAGGATTTGTCACACTGTTGACGGTAATGAGGTATGACATTGCCTTTTTATTGTGTTGTCAGACACAATTACTTGGGGTAGTCTGCAAATGTAGATTGTTTGGCTGTGGGTAACAAGTAAGATTTGTGCATCTCATACTCGTAGCATGGGAGGAGCTGTAATATAACTTTTTTATGCTAAGCATGATCAAGCAATATTACACATGTACAGTCGTACTTCTATCTGTTGACATGTTTTACGAAATTATGTATCTTAAAATTAAATTAAAACAATATTTTTTTCTTAATCTTCTAATATCATAATAACTTAAAAAAAGCTAAACCCTTCTACAATTTATCTTTAAAAATATGCTGACCCCGCGAATTTCATACAGATTAGAATCAATAAATTTTGTGTTGCTAAGCTGAGTTAAATTTAATTTTGTGTTCAATGTCCTTTTCTGTGCACATACCCACTGTAATCAACTATCTCTGAATTGGAACGGAAATTGAATTTTTTGCAAAGTCACCCGCCTTGTTTAAGAAAGCAATCAATCAGACAGGATTGTCTAATTTCAATTTAAATTAATAGTGACTAAGTTACTCATTACTAAATATGAACCTGTATTGTGTAGGTAGATAGGTACCTAGGCACTTGCTTACCTGCATAATATAGGTTCATTTATATACTTATATTTTTTATATGTATTTAATATTGTATACACTCATGCCCACCATTTGTCTAATGTAATCTGTGGACAACGGTGTTGGTTATGCCTGTGGTAAGACATCTTGTAATAAATATTAATGTTAGTAATATTAAGCATAGTTGTTTGTTGTCTCAAATAAATAAAAATTAAATAAAATCTCTATATTGAAAGTAGAAAATTATTAAAGCACTAATATCAGTATAAGACTTAGACTTACTAATTTCGGTAGAAGAGTGAAAATTTACGGTTTTATGCATTTTTTGTTGCCGAATTATAAAAAAAAATAAAAATATAATAACTATTTTGCCCAAAACATAATAATAATTTTGGAGTGGACCACCCTTAGTACTCACATAGGGGTATGAAAAATAGTTTACGTCCTATTCTCAGAGCTACTAAATATACACAAAAAAAAATCGTAAGAATCGGCCAAGACGTTTCGGAGGAGTTTTGTTACAAACACTGTGATACGTTATTTTTTTATATTAAGATGTATGTAGTAGAATCACACTAATATTATAAATGCAAAAATTTGGATGTTTGTTACTCAATCACGTCGTAACCTATTTCGATGCAATTTGGTATGTCCGGTGTTTATAACCTGATTTAACACACAGCCAACTTTTTGTTGACAAACAACGCTTGCGAAGCCGCTGGTGCAAGCTAGTTACTAATATATCAAGCTTTTTCCGAGTTTTAATCGACGTGTAACAATATAATATATACAGGGTGTTTGGGTTGTATTGCAATCGACATCCAAAAGTAAAATCCGATTGGATATCTCTTTCGGAAATGGCTGCGGGTTGGGTTACAAAGGGACAACAAGAGATATCTCGAGACGTCACCAATACAGTATGTGTGGTTAGATGGCAAGCATTATGCAATAGCACAACATTAGTTTAATAAAGTGCTAGTTTTACATGCCAAAATAAATTTCACATTTCTATGGTAAACATTTCACAAATTAATTTATTATGCTCATCAAAATAACCCCTTCATTTTTGTGCGTATATTATCAAACACCCTATACATAACAAGCCTACTTGTTAAATTATTTTATCATGTTGGTATATATTTAGCTTTATTTTATTGCGAAATAAATTATTGATTGATAAACTATATAACCAAACAACATGCCAACCACGATTCGAAATAAAGATGAAATCCCATTTGTAAAATGCAATGGTACATATACCGTAACATTAAAGCTCTCATTATCCATCAAAAATAATCATAACTTCTACGACTCACCAATGCATTTCATAAACCACTACAATCGAAACAATATTAATTTTGAATGCAGATTGCAGCAAAAAATCAATTGCTCGCTCAGTTCGCTCCCGGCAGCGTATCCCACGCATGGGTGCAGAGGCAAATTGTTCGCTAACCTGATTACAACTAGTTCCACATTGTCTTTGCCGCCCGCCCCCGCCCGCTGACTGGACTGAGCTTTATTTTACTGGAAGGGACTTAAAAGATCTTCAAGTCTAGAGTTTACAGGTAATTTTTTAACAGGCTGTATCCTACCCATCGAGGTTCGAAGCAGCAAATTCTGAGATAGGGACTGTTTTGTCCCCACGCAACACCATCATTGTCTGGGTGAGCTGCCTACTTAGCTACTCACCCAGATACTAATATTTAGAAATTCTTGGGTAGGTTCCCCACCCTACTTTCTTATACAGGGGTTACAAGTTATTCAAATACTGCCCGTATTTAATTAAAATACGCAATTTAAATACAAATAGTATTTTGTCCTTGTAATTTAATTACTTCGTAATAATGTAATTTGTAATTGGTATTTCAAATACCGGACGCTGAGGTATTTGATAGTTAGTATTTCAAATACGTATGGCTTCAAAATACATCTGAACATAAATACATTTAGCGATCTTATTAATGGTGCGTTCTACAGAAGATAGCGCTCGATAATAGCACTTTATAAAAACTCGTAACTATTCGTAAGCAAAATGGCGACCGCTAAATGTGTCAATCTTTAAAGTTGGCAACACTGCACCTGTACTGTACGTCAAATTGTCAAGTAAGTACCTTAGTATTTTAATCACTAGTTTCAACTACACGACTTAAAATATTTTGTACATCGTATTTTAAATACGTGCGAGATAGTATTTTGTAATTTGTATTTTAATTACGCAAAGCATGTATTTTGCCCCGCTCTGCTTATATAAATATAGTTGTAGCCTCTGTCTATGTTTTATGATACCTAATGTAAATATGTATGTGTGTGTAATTTGTGTAAAATAATATAGGATCATATATAAATAAATAAATATTGCTGGACATGTCACACAATGCCATCTAGCCCCAAACTAAGCAGAGCTTGTACTATGGAAACCAGATAACTAATAGAATATACTTTTTTTTGTAAATACATACTTATCATTTATAGAAAAACATCCCAACCCGGAACAAATATCTGTAGATCATGCAAACATTTGTTCAGCAGCGGGAATCGAACCCGCTACCTCCTGCGTCTCAGCCGGCCATTCGCCCATTGCGTCACTAAGATAGAATCATGCTTTGTCTTCCAGTAAGTGAGATTCATCACTGAGCACTAGTGAAGTAGTAGTCAAACGATCGATAATAATCGATGATAAGAATTGATCTTTAGTCCGGAGCAAAATTAAAATAAGATCAGTTCCATAATTCTATACAGCGTCAAGATGTGAGATATTGTAGGAATAGTTAGACAATAAATAAGCAAACTGTTCTTCAATACGACTTAATTATTAGCGAATAGCTTTCTCGTTTTTAGGTATATTTAAGATTAATAAATACCTCATAATTATAGCAAATTAGATAGAGGTATTCGAACTATCGATAACCTGTGTCGCAAAATCACCTACTAGTCGGCACGTAACCCTACAAGCGACCTAGGTTGACGTACGGGTGTGTGACTAGTAGGTGAAAATACGTAGTTGCTACCTAATTCAGAGACACCTAGTACTCAGTACTTGGCTTGCGTACGCGAAACACTAAGTGTCTCAACCTAACCCTGCTCTACCCTACTGTACCTGCCTACTTAGTTACGTCGCGTAGACAGAGTGTCTACGAACGGTGTGTGCCCTAACCTACCATATAAATATATAATGTATATATAGATAGTACGGGATGTCTGTTACCATGAAACCTAAGGTAACAGACGGAAGGTTGGTTGTGTACGGCGCACAATGTACACAGGACAGGGAAATCTCACTGCCGGTCAAGCAGACTCACAAGACCGATCTACGGACGGCTAAAGGTGTCTTGGCCGCAGTGAGGGGATGCTGAAATTCAGAAGGGGCCGGTCGTCCAGCGGGCGCTGAATGTGACCGGGTGGGTCGTCCAGCGGGCGCTGGGGGCGTCAGGGCGGCTCCTCCAGCGGTTGCTGGGCACGTCTGGGTTGGTCGTCCAACGGGCGCTGGGGGCGTCTCTGGGCGGCTGGACCAGCGGTTCCTGGGGCCTGGGCTGCTCCTCTAGCGGCTGCTAGGTACTTCTGTGGGCGGCTGGACCAGCGGTTGCTGGGACCTGGTCTGCTCCTCTAGCGGCTGCTAGGCACTTCTTGGGCTGCTGGTCCAGGGGTACCCCGGGTCTTCTAGTTAGGTAGCTTGGAGATGAGTGAAACTTGACGATTTGTTGGTAAGTGTTTTATTTTGATTTATACTTTGGTTTATATATACATTTTTTCTTATGAACACTAATACAATTTTATATTTGTGTGTCGTCGGTGTACATACCCAACACAGCATCTTTTATTGGGTTTATAACCTTTGTATTAGTGTCGAGCTGACTCTGCAATGCTGAGCATTTCAATAACGCATAACTAGGTTTTTCAAGAATAATAAATTGAAGTGTGTACATGAATAAGGTAATGTTCGTACTTATGTATGAACATTCATGTTCAATGATTGAACTACGTGTATTATACCAAAACGGTATACCTACATTAGCCACGTCATAACTCTGGCAAAATAATATGATTGAAATACTATTTACTGAATATCTTCTACGTATCAGATATTTACGAACCGTCAGTAAGTATTTAGTTTTAATATTATTATTCATTCATTTATTTCGGAACAAGTCCATAGGTACATAAGGTTAAATTAATACATTTTAAATTGTACATAAACAAAATAACACATACTCTATTACCTGCGTACATATTTTTGAACATTTCTAGTATTATAAAATTCTCTACATCCTTGTAACTTCGGTAAACCGACAGATTCCAGTATAAATTCATTATATTTGAACGGGATGCGTTTTGATAATTCAATTTTATTGCGGCTGGAGTTCAGATTATTCATTTCGCTTTTTATTCATCGTAAATGCGGTTATTTTACTATTATTATAATAGGGTTCGTTCAATATTGTAAACATTTTTTCAAGCGAGATTAATTCGATAATCTAGTAACTTCATGAGAAAGCATGTAATAATAGTATTCAATTCCATATTTTACTACAGTATTGAAAAATAGGTCCTATTAAATCTTGTCGGAGGCTTTAGGGTGGCCTAAGCACTCCAATACCAGAGTTAGCTACTAACTCATACGAACTTGAAAACTAAGCTTGTAAAAGTAACAGTAGATTAATCATACTAAAATAATAAATGGGAAAGTTTGGTTTTTGTGTATTTGTTTGGTACTCAATTACGTCGTAACGGCTGAACAAATCTCGATGAAATTTGGTATGTACGTAGATTATAACCTGGATTAACACAAAGACTACTTTTTATTCCATGGATCAGGTACCATGAGATAAAAATGGGGTGTCAAAGTTTCTATTAAATGAAATTAATATGATATGTTATGATAAATTTGTACACATTTAGTAGTGTAACGCGTACGAAGTCGCGGGCATCAGCTAGTATGTTATAAAAAACATAACGCACTTAGCTCGAAATATTGTTAAAAACAGAATCTCTCTCAAACATACTTACAGGCGATTATAATTAGCGAGCCACCCTCACAGGGGTAAACTGGGCAAGTCGGGGCAAGAAGGGCAGAGCCCTTTATGCAATAACTGCATCATCTAATTTGATTTTTATTTTGATGCCCGTCTGATGAGCCCGAGGTATTGTTTCGTAACTTTATTTATATTTTATTTGTATTGTATTATAACGATGCTGTTGTAATCAATCCTCGATAGAAGTATAAGAACTTATATAATTTTTGAAACTATTATGGTTATGAACACTATTTTAACTAAAAACGGGATAGTAATTTTCAAACTTTCGCAATCACTGTACATAATTATTGATTAAAACGGGTATTTACAAGCGTACCATAGCCGAGCGTGTTAAAGAGCATATCGCAGCTGTCAAAAATCGCCAGGTAAACAAGTCAGCGATAGCAGACCATCTGATAGACTCGGGACCGAATCATTGGATTGAACTTCATGATCCTAAGGTTCTCTAGCGAACGCCATTATTACAAGAGAATGGTTCGTGAAGCGATTGAAATCAAGAAATTTCAAAATTTTAATCGGGAAGATGACTATAGACTCTCAGCGTCCTGGAACCCGGTGGTTGCTAGGTGTGCACGTCGTGATCGGTCGTCTCAGTGCGTAGATACGGTTAATGTAGTGTGTCGTAATATGAACGAGGACATTTCTAATTCTGAAGTCCAAGTGAGGGTAGTTGCTGCAGTACCCACTTCTCGACGGTAGCTCCAAGTACTCCAGTCAACCCGAGACCACGCCTGTTGCAACACAGCCGAAACGTCGGGATAACAAATAAAAAAGGTACATATGTGATAAATACCAGTTTTAATCAAAAATTTTAAAATGGATATTTGTGAGTTTCAAAATTTCAGTTGTTTGATTGTTGTGTTGAAGATGGTTTTCAACTATCTGGAGCTTGGAATCGTATGGTGAGAATGTGTAAGAACCGAAGAAGTGTATTTATTGTCAATTACGCGTCCTGATACCGTGAGTGTTGTGAGTCGCGATCGAGCTATGATCGAGAATGAAACAGGTGATAGTAACAGTATTAGTGAATTCATTCCTAGCAAGAGACTAAGAAAGAGGGTAGATTGTTATATCTGCCAATAACTACCCACTCGCAAAGACTTCAGTTTACCCGAGATCATAGCACATGCAACTGCGTCGAAATATCGGGATACTCAAAAACTCACAAGTCATGGTAAATATCCCGTTTTTAGTACAAATAGTATAAGATGATCGAGTAGATTGAAGGAACGTTTAATTTTGTATTTTAATAGCACCGATAGCTTCTACCCATTGCTTTACTTTCTACTTCCGTATTAAAAGCTATATATTACTTTTATAAATCACTAGCTGACCCTCCAAACTTCGTACCACCTTGACATGCATATGACGCGGGCTGTCAATGTACGTCACCCACTGCATCTATGTATGAGAAAATAAACTATCTTCATTACTTCTTTTTGCGTAATTTTTCCGATATTTTAATAGTTATTCTGCTATTTGGGGTGAAGACAAATCCAACAAATTAAAAGCCATCAAAATCGGTCCAGCCGTTCTCGAGTTATAAGTGTTCAAACAAATCCGACTTTGTTTTATATAGATTTATTGAAAATTTTTGAAATGTTTTAAGTAACTGTTATGTATTGTTTTTTATTATTAAAATAATGTTTTAGCTTGAATCTGACGAGAGACTGATGTTACACTAACTTTGTTAATTAATAAATGTTATTTTGTTCTTCTTTTTCAATATATGATATTCTATTCTATTCTATAATTAATTAAAATCATCACCAAAAATTACAGACCAGATGGGTGACCGTCCTGTCCGTAATTTTTGGATTAATATTGGGAACAGTTTTTATTCCTAAAATTTCCTGTATGTGTCTAATACCCCCTTAGAGATATTTAATAATCTTTTTGATAAAAACATGTAATATTCTTACCTACGTGTATATCTTTAGAATGTTATACAAATTGCGTTACTTTTAGAGTTTAATACCTCAGTCATCTTTTTATGTCCACGAAAAGTATGTTTGTTTCCAAATGTCTTTATTGACAGAAATACATATGTAGCAAAATATCGCTAAACACAGTCTAGGTATTTTAAACAAATAATAATCCACTGACTCGATAAGCTGAGGTGCCTCTAAAAGTCCTGTGACAAAATTGTTATTTATAACTATTTCACGTTGTTAATCTAGTATTTATTTTAATGCACTAAGCCGATGATAACCAAAGTGGTCTAAATCGACCCCCAGGGGTCGACTAAGATTTCCATGGGGTCCATGTCATCGAACAAAATTATTGGGGTTACACGATAACGGATCTTATTTAAGCCGGTTTTAATAATTTTAGCAGGTTAATTTTACCTTGTTTTTGGCTTTTCATAAATAGAAAAAATCCACTCAAAGTATTATTTTTTAAGTTTTTCATACTACAGTTAATAAAATAAATATTTCAAAATACTATGTCAAATTTCCAACTGTCAAAATCTCATTGGAGTCGATTAATTTGCAAAAATTTAATATTAGGTGAGAGGTCTACCTAAACCCAAAAAACATGGCAAGTGGTCTACGAGACTAAAAGTTTGGGAACCTCTACATTAAGCCCAGTTAACATCATTTTATATGCACTTTGTCTAGTCCACGAAAAGTAGTTTAAATATAAAATCATTTATAATTATTTTCAGCTCGTAGACCCGTCGTAGCCTCGTAGAGATGCTACGCCAAAACAAAACAATATGTAGCTATGAAAAGGATAAAAATATTCAGCACATATCCCTAATGATGCCCTGACAAAGGACAAACGAAAAAACGGGACAAATTAAAATTCAAAAGTAAAGCATCCTCCCACACACGGTACAATTTTCTTTGTTATAAAAACCTTTGTGATATGAGGACACTTGGCTGAAACAAACAGTGATATGTTATGTAATACTGTATATTTTTTATAAAACAAGTATCGTGCGAGTATATTCGAAGTTCGTCTGATTTCAGTGTTGCAAGTGTGACTTTTTTACCTATACCACTTGACGTCAGTTTTAATTATGTGTATAAAATCATCATGATAATTTCAACAGTTCGTTTCCCATCAAATTCGAGTTAAGGATTGATTATCGATTGGAGAGGATTTTATATATCACCTGGAGCAGAAGTCTTGATATTGTTAGCGATGAATTTTAGGTCGCTAAGTCTTAACTCACAATGTCAATATTATGAATTGTAAGGGCTTAACGATCGAAAAGTTATCGCTTATGTCGAGATTTCCTCCCATGCCGGTACTTTGCAGCTGTGGATAGGTCTAAAATATAACGTACTTTTAATAAATAACTTGATGATGGCAGGAAGTGTAAGCCCCTGACCGAAAGATGGCTAAGAGAGAGCAAAATAGGCCGTGGCAGACCATCAGCCCATTGGGTGGATGATATATATAACCTAATAAACCTAATGAATATAGAGGCCCTAGAGTAGTATTTCTTAACCTTCCTAAACTGACGGACCACTAGCAAAATTTAAAAAATCTGGCCCTTCCCATCTATAGGCATATTCAATATTTTATAGGGAGAAAAATATAGTATTTCAACAAACAGGAACTTGTTATTTATTATCACACTATTATTATAAATGCCCACGTTTGGATGTTTGTTTATTTATTTGTTTATTTGTTTGGCACTCTGAACTGTTTGTCAGAACTGATTTCGAAGAAATTTGGTATGTGCGTAGATTATAACCTGGATTATCATATAGGCTACTTTTTAATGACAAATCACGCGTACGAAGCCACGGACGGAAGCTAGTTACAAATACAGCAAAGATGTAACGGGTGACGGTCAGTGAGATGGTTGCTGCTGCTTCAGTTTGATTAGCACGTTAAATTGAGAGAGGGTAAGACTTGGATGTGAATAGCACAGGATCTGTTGGAGTGGCATCTGAGGGAGGAGGCTTATACCCAGCATTGAGCTATGATGATAATGCAAGATAAGTCTTCTGATAAATAAATACACGTAGGAACCTTAATAATAAAACAGCATCGTACCATGCATGTTTGTATTGACGATGTTGTCTACTAAAACAAATATTTCGATAGATGCGAGATCGACTTTATTCGTCAAATACAAATCGAATTCTTGAATCAATTTGTCTACTGCCTCAACAGAACAAATAGTGAAGCAAAATGCCTTAGAGCTTACAAAGATTAGGTAAGTTCAGAAGTTAACTTGCAGTTTGACATGAAATTTATACTCGTATTAAGGATAGTTTTTACTAAAAACAGAGCCTTTAACTTGCGGTTTGACATAAAAATTTATACAAGCTGTTTTGTTAAGTACGACATTAATTTAAAACACAAATCCGGAATCGTATTACTGATTTTAGAGGTGTATTTAATACCGATCGCTTGAATATTTATCCAGTAATCGATTCATTTCCAATAAACAATTGTTAACGTAAATCGGCGGCGCCATTACAACGATGCGGCTTAGTCAGTTTAACAGATACCTACTTACATGATGAATGAATATGATTTGTTTACTTATTTTATACAGGCTGTTTTACTGATATTTTGGGAAATTAAGGGTATTTAAGAATTTAAAATGTATTATTGTAATGAATTTGAAAATAACCTATTTTACAACAATACTAGCCATAAGCCTTATCCGTATTTTCATTTAATGCCGTACATAACAAAACACGTAATATAAAGAATACTTCACACTATATATTCTTTGGCATCTGATGTCGTCTGGAACCAACGTTGAATCAGTAAGAGCCTAGATTTAGTAAATTTACTAGATTTAAAGTCTTCGCCGGTTTCTTGGGGCGCGCGCTATGCAAATTTTACTTTGTTTACTACGCACCAGCTGAATAAAACGCGGCGTCGATTTTGAAAAATATTTATTTGCCTTACTTGCGGATTAAGTTTCACCATGCTATCAAACAGATAAAAAATAAAAAAACATTTTTTTTTTAATGAAATTAGATAATGAGATAATTATTTTTATCTTTCATATAATGTTATCCAGACATGGTGAATAACTAAAAAAACCTATCGTAATTAAAAATAACCTCTTGGTATATGGTATGTAACTAGTATTTGTCCTTGGGGTCAGGAAACTAGGAATATAAGAAATAAACAAGCTTTTCTAAAATTGTCTATATGTTTCATAAAACATGTGATTGGTTCACCACGGCTTTTCAC
Organism: Philereme transversata; assembly: GCA_963924445.1. Taxonomy (NCBI): domain Eukaryota; kingdom Metazoa; phylum Arthropoda; class Insecta; order Lepidoptera; family Geometridae; genus Philereme; species Philereme transversata. Next base: position 23,046,885 of record OZ004344.1, read on the forward strand.
ATATTTGGTTTGTTTTACTTCTGTACGTTCTTTTAAAAATAACTGTTTTTGAAACCTTATATTTAAGTAAAACCTTTAAATTAAGTATTCCCCAACTTTAGTCTCAACCTAGGACCTAGTCTTAAACTTAAATAATCACACTCACATTAATATTATAAATGCGAAAGTTTGGATGTTTGTTTATTTATTTATTTATTAGTTACTCAAACACGTCGTAACAGCGGAACTGATTTCGATAAAATTTGGTATGTACCTATGTCTAAGCAGGATTAAGACATAGGCTACTTTTATTCCATAAATCAGGTCTCATGGGCTACAAATCGGGTCAAGTCAAGTTGCAATAGCGAGTTTAGCTTTATTTATAGATTAACTACACATTTAGTAGTGTAACGCTTACGAAGTCGCGGGCAACAGCCGTTTTACAATATTTTGCTACTACTCACCTGAACCAGCTGACTTAGCTTATAAGTCCTGTGTTTTTTTATGAAAAACAAAGGGTCGAATGGTATTTGAATATTTTTACATACTTATTTTTTTTCAAAGCATCCTGATACTGTTTCACCGTGTACAACAGGTACAAGTTATAATATTTTGAGCGATAAACGCCTTGTTTTTTAACCCAGTGCGTATTGAGCGGCGGCACCGAGAGAATTCGCAATGAGGACGTCACAGCAGGCTTCACCCGTGACGTTTGCTCCGCGTTGTTTGGACAAAAGGGTTTTTACACAGAAATCCCGACATTTCTTATTTCTTACCCTTATTTCGAAAACTCCAGCTCTGATTAGATTATTCAATTTCAGGAATTAGTTTTGTGATTGCGTTAAACGGTTTAGGGGTTTGTTAATTGAGTTGTGAGGAGTTTTGGATTAGGAATTATAATTTTAAGGTGGATTCGGAATAGATTTTCATAACGACCTTACCTATAAATAAATAATTAAATATTACTGGATATTTCACAAAACGCTATCTAGTCCCAAACTAAGCAGAGCTTGTACTATTCACATAGTTAGTACAATTACCAGATATATTACGTATTTACCTATAAAATTGCCGTTTTGTATGGAATAAGTGAAAGTACTTATTTTTTAAGCTTTTTTATTTCTGTTATTCGAAGTAATCACCCATGCAATCGACGCATCTTTGCCAACGCATTGACAGTTTATTGATGATGCCCTTCTTGTAAAAATCAGCTGGACGAGAGGCAACAAACTCTTCAAAGGCATTTTGTACTGCCTCTCGGGAATTGAACTTTTTACCCACTAAAAAGTTGTCTAAATTTTGGAAAAAGTAATAGTCGGTAGGTGCAAGGTCTGGTGAGTATGGCGGATGAGGGAGAGCTTCCAACCCCAGCTCTTGCAGCTTGGAGACTGTCTGTTGTGCAGTATGGGGTCGCACGTTATCGTGAAGGAGCAGTGGGGACGACCGATTGACCAAAGCTGGTTGCCGGTGTGCAAGCTTCTCCATCATTGTCTCCAGTTCTTCACAGTACACATCTTCAGTAATGCTCATGCCGTTTTGAAAAAAGCTGTGGTGAATCACACCCGCACTAGACTACCAAACAGTGACCATCACCTTTTTAGGGGTCATTTTTGGTTTAGGGCATTGCTTTGGTGCTGAACCAGGATCTAACCAACTTGCTGAGCACTTTCGATTGTCGAACAGAATCCATTTTTCATCGCACGTAACAATTCAGTTCAAAATTCCTTCATTTCTTTGCCTATTGAGCAGCGCGAGGCAGGTCTCGACCGACGCGTACGTTACGCTGGCGATCGTTAAGTTCGTGGGGCACCCATCTATCAAGTTTTTTTACCTTGCCTATTTGTCGCAAATGGATCAAAACTGTTTTGATGCTAACATTAAAAACTGCTGCTAGCTCAGCTGTAGATTGAGTTTCGTCAGCTTCCACAATCGCCTTTAATTCATCATTGTTGACCAAAGTCTCCGAACGACCACGAGCTTTATTTTTCAAGTCAAAATTTTCAGAACGGAACCGGGAAAACCAATAACGGGTTGTACGTTCGTTTGTACAGTTCTCTCCGTAAACGTTTTTGATGTTACGTGCCGTTTGTGTCGCGTTGGTGCCACGACGGAACTCATATTCCATAATTACACGAATTTTTAAAGTATCAATTATGACGAAAAATGTTCAAATGTAATGAAAATACAACGCTTATCAATAAACAAAAGACTGAGTTTGTAAAAAGAATGTCATGTTTTTAAAACAAAATTAATTTGAATTTAGAATACAAAGCCATTCCAAACTTTTTTTCTATTTGAAATGAGCAGTACTGAAGAACGGCAATTTCATAGGTAAAGACCTATTATTACCAGCCAAAACTTACTACGAACAAGCCAACATCTACCCTTAACTTACTAATCATGCCCCGTTCACGCCATTATTTTTACATCTCAACGACCACATCAAAAACGAATTTCAAATTCAAAAATATCATTTGATTCGCTATTGTTACAACCACAATACATATTCGGAGCAATGCATGCGTATTCAAAAATACAATACGTACGTATTCTGAAAATTAAAAACGCAGTTCGCATTGAAATCGTCGCGGATTCCGCACGGGCGACCATCGAAAATGGAAAGTTAACAACCGCGGTAAATAACCACAAATCACAGTTTCCTAACGCCCGCGGCGAGATTTAAATTCACGCGTGAATGTGAGTGCGTTCGCTTTGCCTGATTGCTGGCGATTTTTTTGTCACACGATATTTTAAAATTCAATATATTTTGGTGCGTTAAGAGACACAGGTCAGAGGTATTTTCAGCATCTGATGGGATTTGCGACCATCGATGTAACACACCATAAAGTTAGTTATTCCGATCTGAAGTTATCCAGGTAGTGCGCAATTCACATATACTATTTATTCATGTGGCATGCTTTTTTTATACCAATAAATTGGCAAACAACCTGATGGTAAGTGGTTACCCCAAAAAAATAGCGCGTTGTGTATGTTTGTTCTTTAAAAAAAAGGATTGTAGTTTAATTAGATGTATTTATACTTCTATGGAGAGATTTGCAATGAGGTTAATGAGTACTTAGAGTCTAGGCCGCGCTGAACGGCATTAAAAAAGACCTTGCACAACTGTGGGGCTGAGAGGACTTTATGGATTTTGGATAAGATTAAATACGATTCAGAAACATAACAATTTGCATACCTATCATCATTCTTCTAAATTTGAAAAGCTTCTAAAACTCAACAAATACTTTTCTTCTTCCTACCCTTTTCCCACATTACGTGGGGTCGGCACAACATATATTTTTCTTCCATACCTCTCTATCAGCCGCCATCTCTTCAGTCCATCCATCTCTTCTTTAGCCTTCCTCTACTTTCCATCCACTCGCGTGGTATGCCCATACCGCGCTAGCTTCAACTTTTCTATCACTGGTGCTTTCAAACTTCCTCTAATATACTCATTCCTTATCTTATCCATTCTCAGAACATTACGACAGGTGTAATGATCATCTTGTAAATTTTCCCCTTAAGTTTAAGGGGCATTCGAGGATCGCACGTTGTTCCTGGAACCTGTCACGATTTCATCCATTCCGCATTTATCTATATTCAAATTCAACAAATACTATTCTAGTAAAATATAAAATCACGCGAACAGTGGAAACAAGCAATTTCACCTAACCATCAAAATCAACATACGACCGTAGCGTACACGCAACAACGAATCTAAAAGACAGAGGGATTGGATGATGACGTATTATTATTTAAAAATTCATATAATATTAAATCATTAATTCTAAACCTTACTACCTTAAAATAAGGGTGTTATATGACGTCATTATTGCACTTGTTATAACGTGGGCGATGCGCGATCGGTGCGTATCGAATTTGCGGTTTTTAGAATTTGGACTACGAGTCGAATTTTTCTTTAACCGCATCGAATTGACTCGAGATGTCTACTATAGTTGGATAAATAGTTATGCTATTCATTTATAAGTTAATAATGCGGTCGATAAATGTATTTTGCGGTTTATTACAAAGAGTCTTCGTTTTTATTATATTTTAGTTATATACATTTTTTTTGTTTTTGATATTATTATTGTTAATATTTTTTATTCATAGTATTATTTATTTATTACACAGAATAAGGCTTTCAAAATGAATTAACAGTTATCTTCTTAAATATCAATAAAATTAACAAAATATAAATTATGTAAGTTTGTCTTGCTAAACTAAATAATAAACCATTTGAAAAGGGAAAACTTAATATAAAACGGCCGCTTCATCCCAAATGTTAGATCTAAGCTACCCGCAGTTTTCACGGAAGTGGCGTCAAGAACAATAAATGGGTGTCAGCTTCCGACGCGAGCGCACCGCACATAATGACGTCACATCCGAACGTAATTCAGCGGGTATTCGAAAATATTGCGGGTAGAATAATGCGGTAGAGGTATACAGGATGTTTAGCTATTGTGGCTGTAACGGTCTTTTGTAATGATATCCGCAGCACGTGGCGACTATTTGATGGAATAAAGGAGCCGGAATCTGTTATAGAGCTATAATTTACTGTTAATAGTTGTAGAATACAGAATATTAACGCATATATTGATACAAACCCATTTAAATGGTTTTTAAAAAGCTTTCAAACACTTAATATATATTAAATTAAAACGTAGATTACACTTATTATTTATTTTTTATGTATTTGTCTTTGCTTTTTTTTTTGAAGTTTACTTCAAATTTATTTGGGTATTTTTTGAGATGGGAACAAGCCATTGAACTCGCGACACTGTTACCGTTACCGTTACCGACACCTCTGTAAATGAAGTGAAAACTTCTTTAGGCGCGTTGGGCTTTTTTTGAGATGCCATTGAACTCGCGACACTGTTACCGTTACCGTTACCTCTGTATATAAGTATCTCGTAATTGTTCAAATTTTCACTTCTGTCGGCACTTTTTTATGTTCTTTGTGGGGAAACAGGCTTACGGGCCATCTGATGGTAAGCGGTCACCGTCGCCTATTGACACCGGCAACACCGGTATTGCTAATGTTTTTTTTGCTTGTATAACCATAAACTGTATTCTAAGTTTAGACAAAATAATTTCAGAAGTATCAAACGAGCCATTAAATAAAAAACTACAAAGTTTTAATACTAATTCTGTTATATTTTTTGTACAATTGCATATTTCAACTCTTTCTATTTGTAGATTCACTGGCAAATGCCCCTTGTAAACCAACTGTTAGCATTATTGGAGTTATAATGAGATGAACATGTCAGTAAATAAGCTTACACCCGCGGTAGTTCATTAAGCAACAGTTTAAGATGTTAAATAAACACGAGGAATATTATTGAATAACTGGATGGTGGTATCCAATGATGCACAATTAAACTATATATATTATTATATTAATTAAACTATCAAAGATATATAAACATTACTGTCTCTAAAAACGGTGTAAGTTCAGTTTATCCCGTGATCATTAAATTTAATTATGTATTAACAAATAGGAACGCCAACAGCATAACATATATTTACAAATTTTAACATTAAGTTCTAGGACTGATACATATGCCTATTGCATAACACTGAATTGAGTTAGACTTAAGCAGATTATGATCTAAGATTTCACGTACCTAATAAAACTACCCACAGTTGTAGGTACTCACACATAAGAATAAAAAATAAAACAAACAGTTTTGGTGATCATTTAACTGTGATGTAATATCAGGGCAAAGATCGCTAAACCAGAACTCAAAAATCACGGTAAATATCCAATTTTTTATGCAAATGATTTACACTGGATATTATTAAAGATTGAGACGCAGGAGGTAGCGGGTTCCATTCCCGCCACGGAACAAATGTTTGCATGATTTAGAGATATTTGTTCGGGGTCTGGTTGTTTCTTTATATATTATAAGTATGTATTTGCAAAAAAATATGTATATAAGTATTCTATCAATTATCTGGTTCCCATAGTACAAGGTCTGCTTAATTAGGGGCTAGATAGCGCTGTGTCTACCAGCGAAATGTCCAGATTTTTTTTTAAATTTATTTATTAATATTACTTTTATAAAAATACGTTTTAACAAAAAATGGAGACCAAAACAGGTTTGGGCATTAAAGCTGTTTTTTTTTCTGATTTGTTGTATTGCTTTTGCAAGCGATTGAATAGATACATGTTCAAAAGTAGCAAAATAACTTAACAGATGAAGTAAAAGGTACCAGACTGCAAATTCTTCTTACTTCTTATGTATCATCATTCCCATAAAATCGTATAAACTTTATGCGACCTTTCAGTTTTGTAATTTCCAAACTTTTTGTTACATTTTCGAATAACACCATCCTAAGCCCCTAAACATTAAGAACACTAATCAGTAGGGTGCAAACTACCCTTCCTACACCCCATATTTGAGCGGGGGCGAAGTGTTAAAAACACAATAAGATATAATACACGCAAACCAAAAATATAATACTATAGAACCAAATCTGAATTGTTCAGTATTGTACTCTATCGTCCAAATAATAAGGGTAGTAGTAAAGAATTTTGGAGGTAGAAAGTATTTTGTAAAATTGAGTATAATAATTCGTAACGCCTTCAAAGTGTCATATCAGTCATATAGGTACACACTCATATTTTTAAACTGTGATAAAGCATGTGACGTTTAAAATGGGGTCCGTTTTGTTCGTAAAGTTTTATTACATTTTTAAAGTGTAATGAATATTGCGCCTTTGTTAACAGGTTGATAGTTAACTATTTTAGATGTTAATTTTATTCAGATGTATGTTTTAATAAATGCGTATGATTTATAAAATCTATTAAGTTGGCAAGCTGAACTTTGGTACTTAATAGAATTTGGTAAACTCTCAACATTTGCTCCAGCAAGATCCAAATGCAAGTCAATATAGGTATTACATTTAGAAATGTCAGTAGATTTTTTTGAATTTGACTTGGAGTTGGAACAACCTGATGTTATGTGGTAACCATCGCCTATAGCAAAGTGTCACTTCGTAGAGCACGCACCTTGGAAATGTGCCCTATGCTGCACTACCTTGCGACCATTAACTTGAGGCATAAAGGTGTAAAGTCTTATAAGCCTGTAATATCACCGGCAACCATACCCTTCAAACCAAAATTTACATATTAGTAAGATAAAATTGAGCAGGGTAATAAACGCAATGACATGTAGGCTATGTTTTAGTTGGACATAACTAAAAACAAGGAGAAAACTGAGGCCGGCAGAAAACAAGGGAGGCCTATGGGTATGTACCAAGCCGTGCGTGATTCCGGGCTGAAATGATGATGATGATGTGAGTTAAGAGGAACACTGGACTGCGTTTCGTCCATACAAACGTAGTCCCCTGTTTCCTCTATGGATAGTGATACTAGAGCAAATATTTTTTTACCATATAATCTACAAGTACCACGGCCATGTCCCTACGTTTAGTTTTTCTCCATAAATTAATTATTATAAGAACTAGGAAGCGTCTAAAGTCACAGAAATTGCTAATTTTTACTGCCCCTTTTCAGACATCCAGCAAAAAATTTGACGAATATATATAAAAAACGAAACGTACAAACATAGCCAAAGCCTTTTTTAATACATATTTGAAAAAAAATTAAAATCGGTAGATTCACGAGAACTCAGTTAACTTCAATTATTAATGCGGAAATTCATTAATAGCCTTCAGCGGTATTTGTACGTAGTCTCATTTCACTTAGTAATGGTCTCATTGTGCTATTAGTATTAAAAAAAATATATAAATAAAACCTAAAATAAAAGTATTATTTGTCAAATCTTTTTTATCTGAGTTAGTGTAATAATGTTCCTGGTTAACACACCAAAAATAAAGTACATTATAAACATAAAGCCACCAACAAAATAACTAGAGAATTATGCAAAATATTCAGTGCGATTATTATTTAAATTCCCCATGGCGATGTCAGGATGTGTCGGCCGATTTGAATGACAATACGGCGGAGGGTCTGCCCCGAATTTGGACTTTAAAATGTTATGTCTAAAAGGGGAGATATCTCTTGAAATGTTATATCTAAAAGGGAATGGTTTTTGTGAAAACATATATTTTATGAAAAAGGACGAAGTATTGATACTGGATTAGATTTTTATGAAATATTACAGAAAATCTACTTATTAAATATATTACATACACACATTATGATAGGTGTTTTATGCAAAACTGTCACCGCATACAAATCATTATGTATTTACAAAAAAAATGTATATAAGTATTCTATCAGTTATCTGGTTCCCATAGTACAAGCTCTGCTTAGTTTGGGGCTAGATAGCGCTGTGTGAAATGTCCAGCAATATATTATTTATTAAAAATCGGTTGTGCCGTTACGACGTCAATTTGTAACAATCAATTAAGAAATGAACTTAAATCCGTACTTTTATCTGACATCTGACGCCAGTAGTTCTCATACTTTTTACGATAGCTTTATAACATTTATTATTTTTACTTCAGAGCCTCAGCTAACGAGTTCAACAATCAAAAATTTAGCACGTTTTAAAATTACTATGCGTACATTACCGATTCAGTTGCTACCCAATACAAGCTTTACATATAATGCGAAAAGCAAAGAACGGACACTTAAGGCTTTTCACTTTGATGTCTGAGTGACAAACATGAGTAGTAGCTTGTATGTTACAAACATCCATAGGTTACGGATGCCATCTTAGCGGTGCAAAAATGTCTATAAAAGCGTTCACACTGGCGAGTTGCGAGGCTGTTTCCGTGCACGCCGCGTTGTTACAATACTTAAATTATACGTTACTAGCTGTTGCCCGCGACTTCGTACGCGTTACACTACTAAATGTGTAGGTAACCTATAAAGCTAAACTCTATGTTGCAACTTGGCTTGACAACCCATTTTTATCCTATGGGAACTGATTTATGGGATAAAAGTAGTCTATGTGGTAATCCAGGTTATAATCTACATATATACTAAACTTCGGTTCAACCGTTACGACGTGATTGAGTAACAAACAAATAAATAAATAAACATCCAAACTTTCGCATTTATAATATTAGTGTGATAATAGATTCTACAATATGACTGACTCATGTGTGGAGGAACGTGCGTGTACTTGTTGAGAACGGAACTCACTCTAACTACTTCTACAGTAAAGTTCCTTCTGAAATGGCTCTCCCTGGGAAGTACTACAATTATACTTGTTTCTTCGCCAAGCAGCATTGCTGTGTTTGCGGTTTGAAGGGTATAGTTGCCGGTTAAATTACAGGCACATGAGGCATACCTCAAGTTGATGAACGCAGAGCATCGTAGGACGCCTTTGCGTGACTTACGAGGCAATGTTTTTTTATAGGCGATGGTTGCCACCGCCACACAGGGCCCCAATTCTACTAAACCAATCGCTTCACTATGACTATGGTATCGTCGAAAAATCGCCACTATAGACACCTTTTGGTATTCTACTAACACAATCTTTTTTCAATGACCGACGTTGCTATGACAACCCCATTGAACATTTGGTAGCATATGTCAGGAATAACAATCATAATCGCTTAATAATGGTATGGTTCCATAATAGTTTTTCTTATAAATTAGCAGAATTGGGCCCCAGGTGATATGCTTACATATTGCCTCGTAGAATACGCTCGCAACTTGTTACTTACTATGGTGGATAAAGATACTCATACTTTAGGACCGTTAGAACTCATACTTCAGATCAAAACCGTTTTCAAATTGACTTTTTACAGTAAGTATCATTTTCACAACAACTTTTCTAAAACAGCAGTGCAACATTTTAAAATGTCACACTCCCCATTAATATCCAGATCGTAGTTCCGATAGGCGTGTAATAGATGACGTCCGTCGGTCCGGGCCCGCTTCCGACGAGACACGTGCGGATTCAAAATGCTAAGTTGAATTTTATACTATTTTTGGCTCGGCTTTGTCTTCGTCATCAGAAATGAGGAGATTCGTAGAACCAAATAAAGGATTAGCAAGCTGAAGTGGCTGTGGACATGGGACATAGCTTGAAGAACCAACGGCCGTTAGAGCAGAAAGGTTCTTCAGTTGAGACCACGCACTGGAAAGCGCAGCGTAGGCTTCCCACTAGCTTGAGAGAGGACCTGATAAAGGTTGCTGGGAGCGGTTGGGTGCAGGCAGCGCAAGATCGGTCACTCTGGAAATTTATGTGGGAACCTATGTTCAGCAGTGGACGCTCTGTGGCGGATATGATGATGATGTCTTCGTCCGAAGGTTACGGCGATTTTACTGCAACAACGTGTACGAGTAGGCTTCAACAGGAAGTAGGTATCAACTTGCGTTATTAGTTAAATAATTAGTGTGGCGTTGTATGTATGTATGCATGTATGTATGTATGTTTGTTTGTCCGAGAATAACTTTCGAAGCGTTTAGCCGATCATCATGAAATTTGGTAGATAGATAGGTAGGATGACACAATTTTGGTGTAACTCAATGAGCTAAAAATGTCGGAGGGGTTGTTGAGATATTGGGGTTCAAAAGGGGTAAAAATAACAAAATAGATCTATCTGGTCAAGTGGCACGTCTAATAAAAGGTCTTTGAAAGTAAATTTCGACCCTGTTTTGATTTTTAGTTTAAACTTTGTAGTTTTTAGGTTATTAGCCATCATAAAAACTGAACTTTGTCAAAATTCACAGGGTACACCCAACAGTGCTGAATTTTGGTATGCGTGTAGCTTTAGTGACACAAATATAGGCAAAAGTCTGAAATCCAGTATAACTGTAATTTTTACCCCCTAAAAGTGTTACCATTTAACATGAACTCCCGTTACTTGTAATTTGAATGAAACTGTAGGTCAAGAAAATTGGTTATTTATTTCGTGGCACTATTTGGATAGTCAAAGATTACGAATATTATTTTTTAGTTTTTATGGGAGACTCGCAAGATCTCAGTTCGGGGCGAACCACTGTTACTACGAATGAGTACTTTTAAATGAAAGTAAGACAATGTAATCATTTATACAACTACTTGGACTTTATCTACTGATGTATTAAATTCGAAATGGTAAAGGTTGCTATTTTCGAATTTATTTTACATTTACAATCAATTTCATCATCATCCATAGCCTGACTTCACCCATTGTTGGTATATGCCTTCCCAAGTATGTGCCATCCACCACGATCCTGCGCTAGTCTCACCCACTGACGGCCCGCGATCTTTACGATATCGTCCACCCATCTCATGCTGCTCATTTTAACAACAATCATTTTAATTACACAAAAATACTAAGCCCCAGTGAGTTTCCCTTTCTTTTTATACTATATTATATGTATAATTTTTTAAAACTAACAATTACTTCAAACTGTAGTCTGTATCGAATAAATATTTTTTTTCTCTAACTATGCAGATATTTCAATGATATCATGGCGGCCACATCGTAAATTTATTAGGATATTTTACAATATGGCCGGGCTGTCACGGCCATAACTCAAACAAAAGTAACTCAATTTTGGCCATATTGTATTTGTGCTATATTTTCTGGCCACAAGGTAAAGAATCCATAATAAGCGAATCTCAAATGTCAAGTTTGTTTTCATTCTATTTTTCGTGTCAAATATCTAACGTTGACATATATCTTTGACTTTGACATATATGTGTAAAGTCTCATTATTCAAGGTTAGCATAATCTATATAAGTGTATAAAACAAAATTGGTTTAGTTACACCATTTATAACTCAAGAACGTCTTGACCGATTTTGATGACCTTTGATTTGTTGGATCCGAACAAATTCGAATAGCAGTAACTATTAAAATATCTGAAAAATCACACACTAAAAAATTAAGAAGAAAATTCATTTTGTCATACATAGATGTAGTTAATGATGGCCGATTGACAATTCTATTGGTGACGTACATTGGCAGCCCGCGTCATATGCATGTCAAGGCAGTACGAAGTTCGCCAGGTCGACTAGTAGTTTATAAACGTAAGGAAAAAATATAATTAATCCAAAATACTTCACAATCGTACTAATAACGGCCCTGCTTTCAAATCCTACAGCAAAATCCAACCACAAGATTAATCTATAAGAAAAAATGAACGCAAAATCTTTCATTTCCTTCAGTCGGATGAATGGGAGAATGGGAGTAAAAACGCGCAATACGCCGATGGGATTGAAAGTCAGTGGAGCGCGTGACGCCGGGCGGTGAGCATTGTATTTCTACTTGCCCTTATTATGAGAGAACAGATGGGCTGGTTATTGAAGATGAAGCAGGTCAGCTCTTGACGTTATGCTATTTGTATAGAGTAGATAAATATCATTTATGTCAATAACAATCATAATAATCTTGTTTGAAAAATAAATTAAATAATAATGATGGTAACTAAACATTAAAATTAATGTCACACAAAACAAAATTAAATTAAACAATATCGATTTCATTTTCCTAAAGGACAAAATAAGGGTGTTTAGGCGTATATATACTGTCCGAAGGTCTATGAAATGTTTTAAACTGTTTTTGGCAGTTTTGAAGCATTACGCATCAAAACATTATAATATATTCGAATATCAATGAACTCGTGAGACATCAATGTTTGTATTTGTAATTTAATTTAAAACTCCGTTTTGAGTATTGCTTCGTGTCTGAGCATATTTAAAAATGTGGGTCTCTTTATCATCATATCAGCCATATTACGTCCACTGCTGAACAGAAGCCTCCCCCTCTCGCCGATCTCATCATAATCTATCTATATCTATACTAGCTGTCCCGCCGAACTTCTTATCACCTTGACATGCATATGCCGCGGGCTGTTAATACACGTCGGCCATCATTATCTGCATCAATGTATGAGAAAATGAAAATTTTTCATAATATCTTTTTGCGTTAGTTTTTCCAATATTTTAACAGTTATTCTGCTGTTCGGGACGGATACAAATACAACAAATCATAAACCATCAAAATCGGTCCCGCTCTTCTCGAGTTACAAGTATTCGATCAAACCTGACTTTGTTTTATATATATTATTCATATTTTTCAGAAATTTGATAATACAAAAGTTCGCTAAAATACGTAGATTTTGCATCTAATACTACTGAAGTCACATCTTGACTTATGTTTCTCATGATTTTGGTTTTTGGGTATCCCGATATTTCGGGATGCGTGCAGTGGCTCTTATGGAGTTTATGATAACCATGGTTCTTTCTCAACTTGCACACATATTACTGATCAAACCTTGTCAAAACTACGCCACTTATTATCAGAAATAATTTAAAATCTCAACAATTCTATTCAATTATAACTACGAGTATTTTATTGCATGATCCACCCCCAAAGTTGATTAGTCGGCAAGCGATGGATGTAACAAAAGCGATTGCACCACAATACAATTTTATATAACGCTGTATCAATAAGGGGCTTACTGGCGTGCGTAACGAAGTGTGTGCACAAATCGCATCAGAGCATTCAGTGGCTGCACATCTGCTTCCCGGCTTACCATCTCTGTAGGTATGTATGCTCTAATGTGTAACTGTATGGAAAACATGCCTATACCATGAAATGAATTATAACCATTAAGTTTATGAAACTAAGAATAGAATAATGCTTTCTTGTACACCAGGAATACTTTAAAGCACTAATTAATGCTACAATCTCGCGGGAGGGAAAAGGGCTAATATCACGTAATTTTTTGATTATTATTTTATCACTGTTAATCTAATTACGAGAGAAGCAATCTTGAAATAATGAAGCCAATTGTGTTTTTTTTAATAAGTCCAATGCATTTAGGTACCCTATGAATACAAAATTTGTGAATCTCATGTGAGATAAGGGAATGCCGCTGGATTTGTTTCGACCCCCTCCGGGGGGGGGGGCATCAAACCAGAGGGAAGGGGGGTCAAAAATCGTCAAAAACGTCTCACGTAATTAATGGACGCCCCCTTATCTCTGTAGGTTTGTATGTTCTTATGTGTAATGGAATACGGGCTTATGACATGACAAGAAATTTAAAAATTATATTAATTTAGAGCCACATCTTTATCTAAACCATTTAGTTACTAAAACTACAAAAAAACCATCACCCTCAGTCCACACACATATAAATAATTATGTAAACCTCTGTAATCAGTACTGGTCGGCATAGGTAGTGCCATTCACGGGAATTAGTGACCGTTGACTTAACGTGGATATGCCTTCTAAATCCCAGGAAATATATTTTTATTTTATTTAACAGGTATTTTAGTATTTCGGAATTCTTATTTTACATAGTAAGTATTCAGCTTTATGCAAATAAATGTTGTATTGGTCACTAAAGTCATCCCTTTCCCTCACGCTTTTGTAGCTTATCGCGGGTGAGGTGAGGACTCGGTTTATTAGTAGTCTGATATGTCGTCGTGCGTACTCATGGTATCTTAAACAGTTAAACTTCATTTACATCGACATTCAGAAAAATATCCCCGGGATTCGGGGAATAAATCCCGGGGCATACCCATAATAACTTATCATTCAGGTTCATTGACCCAAAATAGCACTACCTATGCTGACCCCTATACATATATGTGGCCTTAATGTGTAGTGTGGAAAACAGGTATAGATAGGTACCCTGAAATACAGAGTTACAAATATCATTGATCTAAAGTTTCGGAGTCACTCTATGACTTTAGAGAAATAAGGCTAAATAGCAGAACATTTGCAAATAACAGTTTACTATCACTGTGGGTATGTATGCTATAATGTGTGACTGTATGGAAAACAGACCATGAAATGAAGGATTTGAGAACGGAATTCTGAGCTGAAAATACTCTAAACTTTGCGTTTCAGAATAAAGCTTATTATTGCAAATAATATGGATGTAAAAGCTAGTATTATTTAATAGTAGGGCGCGTAATTCTAAGAAGTTGTATTTTTTATACTACATGGAGATGGAACAAGCAAATGGCCCACCTGATGTTAAGTGGTAACCATCGCCTATAATACAAGATACGCACAAGATCTGGAGATTTATGAGGAAGCCTATGCTCAGCAGTGAACGGCCTCTTATATGATGATGATGATCACCTATACTAAATCATTGCCTCGGAGATCACGCAGCTTAGGCACGTGCACTAGAAATCACTGCCCTGTGCCGTGTGCCAGTAAATTCATAGGCACCCTTCAAACTAAAACACATTAATTGAAAGGCTACGCGAAAACAAAAGACGACAATACTGGACATGGCCATTTAACATAATAAAGAATATTATATATGTATACCAACTCAGTATAATAAACATTCGTGGAATAATAACATCTCAAAAGAAGAGAAAAATTGAAGCAATTTCGTTCTAACTTACTTTAGAGCTTTATACTGACAACTTAAAAAAAACATGCTTAATAAGGACTTAAAATCATTCCGAGCTCTGTATTCCCTGATTTTGCGCTTTTCTTGCCAAAAAAAATACAACCTCGAATGCCTCAAGTGCCTAATTAATCCTCAAAACCTTCCCCTCACAACGTATCCTATTCAAACTCAAAACAAGACTGCCATTACCCTAAAAAGAGGCATTTGGAATTCCTTCGAAATCCATGTAAAAGTCTGCGAAACTTTACAGATCCCCATTCTTATCCAATGCCATCTGCATAGCAATCTTGGAAATGCATTTTCCAGAGAGGCGTGGTTTCTATCAGCCAATGTGCACTCACCCGATATATAGACCGGCCAGCTCGCCTAGACCCTCCGCTCAAATCTCTACCCACAGAAAATCGAGCTACTTATACCATTCACGAGGATTTCCAAAGCTCAACAAACGCTGGATTTAGCTCAGACTCCGCCCAACCGCGCGCTCCGATGATTTTCCTGCGTGCTAGAGCGGAACAGCTATACAAATTAGAGCAGTGTACAGCGACTTTTCTTTAAGATAGTTGGCAGATTACATAAAATGACAATGTCGGGTATATAAAGAATCGCTAACAATGTGTTGTTATGTAAATCGTAGGGTTATTTACGATTTTGCGGAAATTTATAACACATTGTTGAAATATAGGAAAAGTTTAGTGTAATAGAATGAAATAACGATGCTATATTTTTTTGGTATTAGCTTTGATGTTTTGCCTACGAAGATATTGGAAACAAAACACTAAAGGAATGTTTAACCCCTCCTCCCGTTTAAATTTTGAGTTACATTCGGGGTCACATATTTTTTAATTGCCATAATCGCTGATTCTTTTTCAACACCTCTAAGAATAAATTTATTTGACTTTCTTTGTTTTGCACTAGTTGTCAGTGTTTAATACTCAACGCTAAAAGCGGGGTTTTTTAAATGTTGTACAAATTTACATCATAACTTAGCAATAGAGAAATAATAATAATAAATATGGCTGGACATTTCACACAGTGCTATCTAGCCCCTAACTAAGCAGAGCTTGTACTATGGGAACCAGATAACTGATAGAATACTTATATACTTTTTTTTTGTAAATACATACTTATAATATATAGAAAAACATCCAGACCCGGAACAAATATATGTAGATCATACAAACATTGGTTCCGCGGCGGGAATAGAACCCGCTACCTCCTGCGTCTCAGTCGGCTATTTGGCCTCTGTACCACGGTGGTCGTCTAAACTTAACAGGTACTTAAAATATGTCGGTTCAACTAAATTTACAAATGTTTTCAATTGTATTTGGTTTTTCTCGATCCTGTGCTATTTGTTTAATTATGTCTTGAAAAAATGAGGAAAAGCGTTGTGAAAACTTGATTAGATTGATTAGATTATGAATTAGATACAGAGGTGTCGCTAACGGTAACAGTGTCGCGAGTTCAATGGTTTTTTCCCATCTCAAAAAATGCCCAACGCGCTTACGGAAGTTTTCACTTTAATAAATTTAGTTTTTAAGCAATATTAGAAAAATATCGGAAATACCATTTAAATAGTACAAAACTGTAGTAAAGTTTAGGTATAAAATTCAAAACAATACGGTTTAAGAGGGTTCAAATCTCCATACAACCCCTAACTGCTTAGGGGGAGTTGGGCAACTGCGGCCATAACCGTATTTCATCTGCGTCATAAAAACTAAGAAACATTGCGGCGCAAGCAGAAGTTTCAAGACGATGCATTTCTTTAAATTATATAAAACATTGGGATGAACGCAAAACTTATTATAGAAAAAGAATAGCAGAAAAATGTTGTGTTTCATTTAACACTCAATATTACCTACTACTTCTTCTAACAAATAGGTAGTGTTAATCCTTTATAAATAAAAAAAAAACATTGGTTTTTATAAAATAAAACAAAAATAAGGTGCAATAGGCGGCATTCTCTACAGGTTTTTTCTCATAGCAACTATTGGTACTTTCTTCTTCAAGCCTTTAATAAACTTATTACATCTTTTTGCGTAAAAAATGGAATAAGTAGTGTTTGTTAACACTATCCTAAGTATTCTTGCAATGTATTTTCACACTGTTACAGTATGATGTCTACAAAAAAAAGGCCGTTTTAAAATGCCTCAATTTCAATAATAAACCGGCCGCCCCAGCAGCATTTGCCCGGAATAGTTTGAAATCACCTAATCTCCCCGCATACATCCCCACATGCAAATCAGCCTGCACCCTTCCCACCCTCCCATACGATCGTTATAAAGAACGCAAGACGAACTCCTTTTCCAAAAGTTCTTAGATTAAAATTTTTAGTAGGTAATGTTTCATTTTGAAAATGCCGTAATCTCGCGTAATCCTAACTGCTGTTATATTGGATCAGTATTTTTAAATTAAAATACCGTTAATCTTGAGTTTTATACCAAAGCTATTTTTGGAAAAAAGACAGATGCTAGGCACAATTCTCAATAGGTACCTATGTATGTGGCGACCGCCATTTTTGTAAATTCTGGTGTGTAATTTTTGAGGTTTGAACGATAGTTTTACAACAAATGTATCTAAACGTACGCACTCGTTTAGATGCTAAAAAGTAATACAGTTACTTTGAATTGGAATATACATACTTTGTGAATTTTGAAGCTATACTTGGCGCGTTTGGAAAAAATTATGAGATTAAAATTTTTACGATCCTCGCGCACACCGACAGCCAAAAAACGGCATGACGAAAGTTTCCTGATACTGTCTCATGCGCGCGCACACCGACAGCCAAAAAACGACATGATGAAGTTAGCTGATAATGAAGTATAACTTCTTACGTGCGTACATAAGTCCACACACACGTATTTTTTTATTTTCATTCATTCATTTAAGTGTTTTCATTCATTCATTCATACTTACCTCAGACAGGCAAATAGTTGCAATGAAAAAATTAATTACGTAAATTACCTACTTGTATTGCTTAATTATACTCTTAGGTTGAACAGGTAACATAGAGTGACCCATAATGGACAAATGCAACGCATTACATTTCCATTAAGTTCCTCACAGATCACGTCCAACTAAGATACGGTCAACATTTCATTGTGCCTGTCATCCGGCGCACGTATATCGAGATGTAAGGCAATGTTTGAGGGCATTCATGCGTTTGCTTGACATGAAGCGTTGCTCGCGGTGGAGCACGCAGTGACGCACGCGTCTTCGCAAGGAAAGGTGCGTGCGGGTTTGCGGCGAGCAACGCCGCGCACAACGCGCTGTTAAACGGCGAAAAATCTCATGTGCCTGTAATTTCACCGGTACCTTTACCGGAACACAGCAATGCTCGTATCACATACTGTTTGACGGCAGAAATATAAATGGTGGAATTATTCCAATAATTACCATAAAATACTTGATTCCCAACACTGAATAGGCCTAGGCACATTCAAATCGATTACAGTAATAGCGGTACAGTCGCGTGCATTGTTCGTGGGCTGAATGCGAACTCATTACCGGTAATGGCGGTGCTACTGTTTTCCTCGCGACTGTACTTGTGTATCTATTGAAAACTATTACCTAAGTAAAGTATATATTTGATGATGTAGGTATACATGGGATGTTCCTCCCTTGTTTTATAGACAGATGACGTCAGAGGTTTTGAAAATAATATTAATGTTTATGTGCCGACGCAAAAATAGGGGTGTCATAAAGTTGTACGCCTATGTCAGTCTGTGTATCTGTCTGTGGCATTGTCTTCAGATGAAGTGAAAACTTCTTTAGGCGTGTTGAGCATTTTTTGAGATAGGGAAAAAACCGTTGAACTCGCGATACTGTTACCAACACCTGTCACTATTGATACTGACTGCTACTGACACCTCTGTATATAAGTATCTGTAGTGTAGTCTACAGTCTTTGCTTTTGTTTAAGTTTCACTTCTGTCGGCACACCCGAAGTGTCATTTTTTTTTAATAGAAAGTTAGTTTAATTTGGGTGGTTCTTAGCTCTGTCAGTTTTTAATATCCTAATTAAAAAGAGGGGAACGAAACGTTTTTATAATTTTTGTAAATACTAACTTATCCTTATCTTAGAAGATGTCATCAAAGCACTTATTTTTATTTATTTTTTTATTAATACTTAAATTCACACTTACATGACAGTAGTATAAACTAATTAACATAGTGCTGGACTTAAACCAAATTGAATCTACATTATGTAATACTTACTTAACTTGTAAATTTGACGCGGCAAAGTAGCTCGCCTGTTAACTTTAACATACCTATATATATTACATATTTATTTAAATTTTTACATGAAAAAATAATAACAAGAAAGTGTGTACAAGAAAAAGTGAGTATTACATTTTTCTCTCTCTCATTTGGAGTGTGTGTGTGTGTTTATGTGTGTATAGTGTACCTAGTGTGTGTGGTGTGTACTTAGTAATTAGCCTTAGAATGCTTTTCAATCGATTCCATCAAAAGGCCACCTGAGCTGAATAAGTCCACGTCTAGAAATGCGGATTGGCCATTTATTTTATTTTAAGTAATCATTCACTCTACTTGATCGAGCGAAGCGAGATCTCCAAAACAACTTGGGCAAATCGGCGTTGTCTGTATGTATGTATGTTTGTTTGTCCGAAGAAAACTTTCGTAGCGTTTATCCGATCATCATGAAATTTGGTATATAGTGATGGCACAATTTTGGTGTGACTCAATGAGCTAAAGATATTGGGGGGTTGTTGAGATATTGGGCTTCAAGAGGGATAAAAAAAATGAAAGTGAGATTTTTAGGTCAAATGGGACGTCAAATGAAGGGTCTTCACCAGTACATTTGAACCTCGTTTTTATTATTAGTTTAATTTTTGTTGGTTTTGAGTTATTAGCCATAATAAAAACAAAATTTTGACAAAATTCACAGGGTACACCAGTGACCCCACAATGCTGAAATTTGGCATTCGTGTAGCTTTAGTAACACAAATATAAGCAAAAGTCTGAAATCCAGAATAACTACCATTTTTACCACAAAAATATATAACGAATTAACAAGAACCCCCGTTACATCTAATTTGAATGAAACTGTAGGTCAAGTATGTTGGTTATATTTTTCGTGGCACCAATTTATTAGTCAAAGATTAAAGCCGGCATGCACAAAGATCACTAAACGTATTTAGCGACTAAACATGTTTAAATTTGAAGTTTTTGTATGATTTGACAACTCCTTAAATTATATATAGCCAATAAATACGTTATACGGGAGATTCGTGAGATCTCAGTTCGGGGCGAACCACTAGTTAAAAACACTGATTTTCTTTTTTCCCTTTTTCAATTCATCCAAAGGTTGTCTGAAAAGGATTGTCTCTTGTATTTCCGTGTAGGTATCTACTTAGTTATATTTTTAAATTTATTATTTGGTAATTTTAGTGCGATGTACACTAATCTTATAATAGAATTCAGTCATAATAGAACTATGTCTTAATAGAAGATGAAGGTTGCGGGTTCAAGTCCCGTCTAGGCTATAAACTTTTTGAGATGGTTTTAAAATCTCTTAATAGAATTTATTCTTGTGAAAAAAATAATACATATTTAATTAATAGAAAGGTTTTACAAAGTAGATCACAGGTAGATCACTAATATTATAAATGCGAAAGTTTGGATGCTTGTTTATTTATTTGTTTGTTTGATACTCAATCACGTCTTGACGGTTGAACCGATTCCGATGAAATTTGGTATGTATTTAGATTATAATCTAACTAACACATAGGCTACTTTTTATTTACAAACCACGCGTGCGAAGCCATGGGAGGAAGCTAGTACTTACATAATTAAGCCTAAGTTTAATGTTGGACGTATTTTTATGTTAAAAAGTATCCATTTAGCTCTGCCGTGGGTAGGTAGTGTAGGTATTGTTCAGTTCCACACGATCTATAATTTCAATACTAGCTAATCAAAACCAGCAGGAGCATTGCAACCGTCTACAATAACAAATACATAGAGACAGTATGTGCATACGGCACGGATAACCGCACTAAATCTGACGGCGTGGAGTGGATCAGCCATTACTGCTAATGACTTCGCCGCGGTGCCTGCCTCGCACTGTAGGGTTACCGCAATTGAACATTTTAATTTATAATATTTAATATGTTTAATATTTGACGACCTCCGTGGCGCTGTGGGCGTGTAGCCGGCTGAGACGCAGGAGGTAGCGGGTTCGATTCCCGCCACGGAACAAATGTTTGCATGATCTACAAATATTTGTTCCATGTCTGGATGTTTTTCTATATAATTTAAGTATGTATTTACAAAAAAAAAGGTATATAAGTATTCTATCAGTTATCTGGTTCCCATAGTACAAGCTCTGCTTAGTTTGGGGCACTGTGTGAAATGTCCAGCAATATTTATTTATTTATTTAATATGTGTGTATTTAAGGTTAAATAATTTTAAATTTTCTATTATTACGTATGTTCTATTTACACCTCGGCTAATCTTCCATTAATCCAATGATCCTCTCAATCCAAAGGTGGTTTGGAAGAGATCGCTTTGTTAAGCGATAAGACCGTCCATTATGTTTACATGTCATTTTTTGTTTTTTATTTGTTTTAACTGTTGTGTCTAGCTTGTATAATAAAGAATTTTCATTCATTCATTAATATTAATTTTCAATTGCTGATTTATTAATATTCTCTAGTGTTACCTATATGAAAATGTATATAGATATATATATAGATAAAAAACCGCGGTAATTACGAGACGGACGGGGCTTGAACCCGCAACCTTTCTCTTGATACGAGGTAGTGATACGTCAAGTCTCGGTTCAAGTCTCGATCTCTGGGAAGATAATTCCCGCTAGTCCCGTCAATGGAACCTCTGGGAAGGGATTTTTAACGGGACTATGGGAAAACTCAATTTTAGCGATGATTTTAAAATCAAATGGAATTTTTTAAATAGGTTGGTGTTTAACTTTTTTGTAGTACTGTTCGTAGGGGTTTCCTTTCCCTAGAAGTGCCGGATATTATCGGTCAGGCACCACAACCATAAATATGTATTGGCGTGATCCCTGACGAGCAACGACAAGTATCTCATATTTTATTTTTTTCTAAAATCCTATCGATTCAGATCGCCCATAGGTGTCTACCTGGGGATGAGGCCAACCGACAAATAGCTGGGTGAATGACGTTAGACGACGTAGGACATGACTGGATGAGAAAGCCACAAGATCGCCAGGAGAGATGAAGGAAAGAGGCCTAATCTAAGATTTAATCACAAAAACCACCTTAATGATGATGATGAATAATATTTAATTTTAATTCGAGTATGTATGTATTAGTATGTTATTTTTATAGTACTATTGACACTTACGGAAAATTATTAGATTTTGAAAACTATTTCAAAATCTTTCAAGCCGGACTGGACTTCCTCTTGATACGAGGATGCACTGCCAATTGTGCTACAGGCTCTTGTAACGTCAAGGTTGAAATTAGTGAGACGATTCCGTTTACGATGTTTTTGTATGTAGTGTTATTGTCATTTTAATGTCATGTATGGTATCAACCCTAGAGTGACGATGCATCAATGCATTCGGCATGCAGCAACACACGTACCTAGTAGGTACAGGTAGGTACAACCGTGACGGGAACATCACCCGTCTCGGCCCGCTGATTGGATTTATGCTGACGGTTGTACCGTGATGTTGGCACAATATGTATTCAGATTCAGAACTGAATTTCAGGATTAGAAATTGTTTTAGTGTGTTGTCTTGATTGCGAAATGTATTGAATCCTCCTCATTGTTCATCACGGTAAGGAAGCAAAAAGAAAAACGTCTGCGTAATCCTTTGTTCTTAAAATTGGTAAAACCAAATAATTATTGCTGGACATTTCAAACAGCAAATATGTACATACTTATAAAATATAGAAAAACATCCAGAAAAACAAATATCGGTAGATCATGCATACATTTGTTCTGCAGTGGGAATCGAACTCGCTATTTATTCATTCATTCATTTTATTCATAAAACAATCAACCAATTGTATTTGAAACACTATACATATACATTAAATTAAATAATCATGTACGTTAAAAAAAAAGAATATCAATAAAACTAACACAATTCAAAATACAAACCTAACCAAAAACAACACTTATATAACAATGTGACTGCCTCCGTGGCGCAGTGGGCGTATAGCCGGCCGAGACGCAGAAGGTAGCGGGTTCGATTCCTGCCACGGAGCAAATGTTTGCATGACCTACAGATATTTGTTTGTTTGTTTTTACAAAAAAAAAGTATATACGTATTCTATCAGTTATCTGGGTCTCATAGTACAAGCTCTGCTTAGTTTGGGGCTAGATAGCGCTGTGAGAAATGTCCAGCATTATTTATTATTTATTTAATAATGTCGGAGGTATGGGCCGTCCATTAATTACGTGAGGTGTTCAGGGGGGGTAGGGGGTCAAGCCGAATCTCGCGTGGGGGAGAGAGGGGGTCAAAAATCGTCAAAAACGTCTCACGTAATTAATGCACGCCCCCTATTTAAAAAAATATATTATTTATTTGATTATGTACTAACATGCAAAAGGCTGCATATAACATACTAATGTTATATGCAGGACGCATTGTAATGAAATTACTAGTTTGTCATTTTATAAATATTATAAATTATAATTTTGAAAATTTTGCACCTTTTGACGAGGCAGAATGTAAAGGAGCTTTTAACCCTAGAGTGGTCGCGTGGATTACCTATGTAATCCACACTTACGGAATTGTAAAATTCTCAAAAACCGCTAACGTAAATTACGAGCGCTTCTAGGTACTTTAAGTTAAATAATTGACAAACGCACTCAGTGCTGCGCGCGAGATTTTCTTGTAATTATCCAGAAACCACAGCGACAACGTCAGCACAGACACCAACTCGATCCATAGATCGCTGCCACGACTGCGGAAGAAGCCGCAATAAAAGCACTCGAAAACTATGCAACACGTGCAAAAAGTTTATTTGTGGCGATCATTCGAAGGTTGTTTGTCTGTCTTGTTTAGAAAACATTAATTAGTATTTTTGATTTTTTGTGCCATTTTAGAGGTTTTTTTTGTTTTGTTGATTTTTTTTATATTCAGAGGTTGTGATTCGTTTTTATTGATTGCTTTTAATACAACAATACTTAATAACACTATTACAATAAGAATTAAAC
Source organism: Philereme transversata (assembly GCA_963924445.1). NCBI lineage: Eukaryota > Metazoa > Arthropoda > Insecta > Lepidoptera > Geometridae > Philereme > Philereme transversata. The sequence goes on from OZ004344.1 coordinate 23,071,332, forward strand.
ATATGTAGTTGAAGCTCAAATGTATTTTTATTTGAATTTATAAATGGTATACAATAGTACTCCACGCGACCAATCAGGTCAGGTTTTAGTACGCGACCACTGTAGGGTAAAATATTGAATATAATTAACTATTGTGCCTAAATTCTTGCGAATAAATGATTATAATTGTAGGATCGTGAATATATACGCAGGTTTAGGACACTAAATATCAGTTTAATATAGCACTTTATACGAGCAAAGAATCAATAACAGGCGCGACTGACTATACTCGTAGGTACATACCTATAGTCTAGGTAGGCACATCTTGCGCTACTTCGCTGTTACTAACAATAATTACTATAGATATTATATATATTTTCCCAATATAATAATAAAATGTCTGTTTGTTTTATAAATAACTAGCTGACCCGCCGAACTTCGTACCACTTGACATGAATATGACGCGTCTGCCAATCTACGTCGCCGGTAGAATTGTCAATCGGCCATCATTGGGAATTAAATGTATGAGAAAATGAATTTTCTTCAAATTTCTGTTTACGTGAATTTTTCCGATATTTTAATAGTTATTCTGCTATTCGAGACGGAGACAAATCCAACAAATCAAAGATCATCAAAATTAAAAGTTTAAGTTAAGTTATAAATGGAGTAACTAACCATAGTTTGTTTTATATCTATAGATAGATGTAGTTGCAGCTGTAACGGTCAAACAAAATTGATTTAAAATAAAACTGTAAATGGGTCTATAATCTCTTTTAAAGAAAACGCAAGTAACAACGAGAGGGCAGCTTCTCAATATTTTATTTTTGAATGATCGCAGTTTACCTGGCAAAATACCGGAGACCAGTTTTCAATTTACCCGTTCAGATTCAAAAGCCGCGTATTTTTACCGTAATTAAACACATTATGTAGGAGTACATCCTCGTATTGGCGTCGCCAATAAAAATATCATCAAAGCCTTGTCAACAAAGGCGTCATAGGCCTAATTGCCGTGAAGTGAGCACTGGGTGATCGCCTGCCTAGCCTGCGCCAGGGAGCCGTGAACATTGACCAGAGGATTGGAAAATCGGAAGCGGAAGGTAAAAATAGTATTACAATGTTTTGGGAAAATAGAGCAATGGAGGTTACATCCATGCCGTATAGAAAGAAAAGCCAGGCTCGACAAAATTGCTTGAAGGTGGAGATTTAGTTGGTGATTAAAAGTGGAGGGGAAAACTGAGAATTTATAATACAAACTCTAATCTAATTATTGTGTACCAAGATCCACAAAAGTATAAACAAAAAAAAATAGGTTTGTTTATTTCCCCGGACCATTTCCCATCATAAATTTCCTTTCTATAGCTGAGATCTCTTCATCAAAAAGGAAAAGTGCTGATAAATCTTCGGATCGATTGACCTGGGCCCGTAGCCAAATTACATTCGCTGCGAATCTATTCGATTTCTACATACATTTGTTGTCGCTGTAGCACGTGGCATTTCTATAGCATGTGTCAAATCCCATACATTTTCGGACTTATCGACTAGCGTCATCGCTAATCGACTGTAACTTGGCTAAGCCCTCTGATCTTCATCACACGTAGCTATGAAGCTCCCTGGTTAAACTAGGCGTCCGAATCGGTCCATCACAGACAGATAGACATACATAAGCGTCAAACCTCTAGTTTATAAACATACTCGTAGATACACCGCCGTCTTTTTGATTTTGTTTTGTCCTGTCCATCAAAAACTTGTCTGGAAGAGATCACTTTTAGCGATAAAACCACCCATTATACTAACCTTAATTTTTGTGTATTTTTATTGTATTTTTAATTTTGTTGGTGTGCAATAAAGAGTATTCTATTCTATTCTATTCTATTCTCTCTTTTTGCGTCGGGGTTATTATTAATTTGGTTTGACCGAAGACTTGAAAATGGCTGAAATGGTTTATGCTGAATGTACTTATGTGAATGTTACCGAATGATTGATTAGGAAACATTACACTAAAATAATAAATGTGAATGTTCGGATGTTTCTTTGTGTATTTATTTGTTTGTTTATGTTCTTACTCAATCTCGTCGTAACGGCTGAACCGATTTCTATGAAATTTAGTATGCACGTAGATTATAACCTGGATTACACATAGGCTACTTTTTATCCCATAAATCAAATCCCATGGGATAAAAATGGGATGTCAAGTCAAGTTACAATAGCGAGTTTAGCTTTATTTCTTGGTTACCTATATACATATTTAGTTGTGTAACGCGTACAAAGTCACGGGCAACAGCTAGTTTTAGAATATATTACAGGAAGAAGTATATCAAAACTCCCTGTTTTTCATTGCAAGAATCATGCTTGAATTGATGTATCAGCAATGCTAAGTTAATTTAATGGTCTAATCAAATTAGTTAAACTAAAATGATTACAAAGTCAAATGCAAACCATTTGAGAGATATTTGATCATCCACATATACTATGCTACATTTCCGCGACCGCAGGCAAAACAATTAATTACCCTATTCACTGTTCCAATTTAATGATGCTTCGACACATGTAATCAAATGTTCCTAACAAACCCATGTATAACGGTATCACGCAACCGGAAAACTCACTGTTATTAATATAGCTAGTTGCTCCAATCTTTGTCACAGTCAACTCTAGCCATCGGCGCGTAGGTTACCAGCATGATGGTATAAAAGCACCTAGCGTGGAAACACTGTTATGAAAATTATTTTAGACTCTAACGATTCTAAAATAGAGTTCGTATTGCAATTGTTGGTTTGGAAATATAAGGTGCGCGCATAGGTCATGCTCCTGTGCTTGACAATAATGCATGGCTGGGCTAATGTTTGCTTTGTATCAAGCTACACTAGTTATGCCGCCGCGGTCCGCTCGGGGCGTGAATGTATAATTTGCGCCGGACTAGAGAATAGCCAATTAAAGAGGCTCATGCATTTTGTATGTGATGTAATTTGGTTGTTTTGTTATGTAATTGCGCCTGAATAGATTTGGTCGTGAATACATTATTGTTAATACGATTGGTTAGAAGTTAAATTTAATTCAGCTTATCACATTTTCATTATTAAAAACATTTGATTGTGTACCTACTGCATAAGTTGTACATAATATTGAACCATTGTGTTTCTTAGAATCGGAAAAATATGTTTTTTTTTGTATTCTAAGAAATTAATTTAAAACGCGATCATTTAGTAATAAAAAGCGTGTTTCGTATGGCACCTCAGATCTAGCTGAAGCTGCCGAACTATATTTAAAGTAAACTAACAATTTAAACACATTTAAATCGAAATTATTGAGAGACAAAGCTTATTATAGTATCTAAGAGTAGGTATCTAACAAGCTAAAAAATGTATTTCTATTTATTTCATTTCTTGACATCGTTTGATTGAATTTATGTTTATTATTTATTTAAATGTTTTAATATACCTAATATTGATTTGTGTTCTTTTTTGATTACGATTTATTTAATTTTTTTGACATTGTTTATGAAGTAACTTAATATACTTTTGTATTACCATTTAAATATATAATTTATGCCCGCTAGAAGGCGAAACATAGCTGACCTGACTATCATAACCTGTGACCTGATGTGTGCCTAACCACAATTTCGAACAAATAATAGTAGATTATTAAACGAGGGGATAAAGCAGTGTCTTGCGTCACGGGCGCTATATTGAATCCCGAACGTAACGAAGGATTCTAGAGTTAACTCACGAGCTGAGCGAAGGAGTTACTAGAATCCTGAGTGCGGAGAAGGATATAAGCACGCCCAAGATCTTACAAATTTTTTGCGAGACAATAAAAACCAAATCTTGGTTGGTGCATTCAGTGCAGAGATTAATTCGATTTACGAATAAGTTCTTATTGTGTAGTTCTCTTTGGTTCAAATTTTAATAAAGATGAGGTTCCATATTCAAATCACATTATGCCCTCGTGGGAATAATGAAATTCAGTACAACTTTACTCCCGGTTCAGCAGTAGGGATTTAATCACCTGCTTTCGGTGATGTTTACATACCATATAATTTGACATTATCGAGCACTTGGTGTGCAAAATATTACTATTGATATATTAGCTACTAATATTAGTTTCTCGTGAACTAATCAGCACAGTCAAACCCATCAAAGCTTGTATTCAGCGAATCTAATTGGATTCGGACTAAGTACTAATGGTCATTGAATCTAGTGGCATCTAGTGGCCCTTGCGGATTAGTTCTACGGTACACGAGTGGGTGTGTACATAGATATAAGTATCTACGTACCAACATAGGTACATAGGACGATTAGTAATTATTTGAAGTGTCTGCAATCTATGATTGAGTTTGTCTAGATAGAGTTATACATAGACAGATATCGTTGTATTGTACATCACACTTAAATTAACAAACAATATTACAAATAACTAGATGCGTGAACATACAAGTGGCGGTCTTATCGCTAAAAGCAATTTCTTCCAGACAGCCTTTGTATAGACGGGATTTCTCTAAAATGTTATATGCTACATACTCGATTATAAATTCGAAATTAACACGGTATGTTTGTTACGTTAAGTTTTACGGCTGGACATTCTATTCTATATATCTCCCAAGGGATGTACAAAAATTGACAATTAACAAATTTAAAAACGTAATTAAACAAAATCTTTACAAAGGAGCCTACTATAAAATATCGGATTATTTAGATGATAGAGAAGCTTGGGATTGAAATTGCTCCAACTCGTTCAAAATGCTACAATTTAGACGTAATTTATTTTCTGTATTATGTATTGTAAAAGGATCATTAAAAAAACCAGCCTTGTTTCTTGCCTTTCTTTCCTGGGTGGTCGCGAAGAGGAGCAGGCAGTAAATTTGACGTTTCAAAGTGATCCTTGTGATTTTAATGAATAAAAATATTGGACTTTGACTTTATTATCTACGTCGTGGTACTTTATTATCTAAGCGTACTAACGAAACATCTCAACGATCGCAAAAGGAAACGACTGAAGTAAGACTACATTATTTATACTACATTATTTTAAAAAAACATCAGAGAGTAGATACTAACGCTCTGATGTTTTTTTTTAAATAATTTCTTAAGTATATAAGCAATTCATTCATGTATGTATGTATGTATTTATGTAATATGTAGTATGTAATTTCTTAAGCATTAGTAAGTGACTGGGAGTAAGTGATTACTGTATGGGTATGCCACGCAGTAGACGTTCGCTTACTCATTTCTTTTATTCAATTTCTTTAGATTAGATAATTCCTTTATTGCACACCATTAAATACAAACATATAAAAGAAAATACACTTTTAAATCATAGGTAGAACGGGCGGCATTATCGCTAAAAGCGATCTCTTCAAGGCAACCTTGGGATGGACAGGATCTATGTGAACAAATAAGGACGGCGGCGTAAATCCGATATTATTAGAATAAGTATGTTTATAAAAAATATAGATAATATAAAATAAAATGCATAATTGATATATACATATAATATAATCATAAAATTACATAAATATTATGATACATAAAATATATATTGTTATACCTATATATGTAAATTATAAATAGTATAAATGAATAATTAGTGGCCTAGAGAGCGATGGATGACACATAGTGTTGTCGGACCAAGTTTTTAAAGATAGGGAGAGATTTAGCGTGACGAATTGAGACAGGTAAGGCATTGCAGAGCCTGGTAGTCTGCAGAGTAAAAGAGGTGCTATAAAATACTGAGGTATGATGGGGAGTTTTTAATTGAAGGGTTTCAGAGGAACGTAAGGATTGAGAGTTGGAAAGGTGAAGAAAGTCAAAGCGTTCTTTTAGGTATGACAGAGTAGAAGGACATAAACAAAAACATAGACAACAATTTATTTACTACAAAATCACAATATTTTTATAAGCCGGTAAGGCAAGAAACAAGGCTGGTTCTTTATTTTATAGTTCCTTTTTGAATACATAACAACAAAGAAAATAAATTACGTCTAAATTGTAACATTTCTGAATAAGTTGAATCAATTTCAAGCCCAAGCTTCTCTATTATCTAAATAATTCGATATTTTATAGTAAGCTTTTTTTATAAAGATTTTGATGATATGAAATGGTAGAATCGAAAACATATAAACAAAATAGAACGAGTTCTTGAAGTAATTCATTGTATTTTTTTGTCAAACTATAAGTATACATATTTATCTACTGCGTGGCGCAAAAGTGGTTGGTTGGTTCAGCTACAACTTTTTTCTTAGTCAGAAAACAATTATTATTTTTGTACTATCAAATGGGTTATTTGAAGAATTGCGACATGTTATGGAAAAAAATATAAATAGGTAATCTCAACTTACCAGAGAGACAGCATCTTCAGATGGGAAGAAAATAGAATGGCCCAATTGTTTTTCTACAAATAAATTATCATATTTTCTAATTAAGAAAAAAGTAGCTGAACCAAAAAAGGTCGTTACTTTTGCACCACCCAGTACATAATCTATAGCTGAATTAATCGCCTGAAATCAAAAGCCTGCCGTATAAATAGAGATATTGACGTGGCGTGCATCATGCCAGATTCAAGTCTACACAATACAGGCCTCTTGTAAACGCAGCGCGCTACGAAACACATGTCCGACGGTTATGGGGCTTAATGCAGACCTGCTCGAAATCTAGAATTGGAATTCAAAATTTAAACTAAGCACTGAACTCTAAAATGAAAGCTTCATTTCAGGAAATTAAGTTTTTGTACCGATTTGAAACCTCGCTTTGTTTTCCTGTTGAGCCTCGTCTGTCGTGATGTAGATCTACGTTATATCACATACTAAAATTAATTAACATGCTTCTAAGCTAGCTAAATAAGGTACATTAAAAATAATAATAATATTTACAAATGGTCCTGATAAAATAGGATGCGACTTATGGTCTGAAGGATACATACCAAATGTAGAAATTATTCAATGCATACCATAGCTTTGGCGATTCTTCAGCATGATCAACATTGGGACCCGCTCGACCAGTTTGACCATCTACTGGTACAATTGGTCCGTTGAGTACCAGTTGTACAATCAATGGTACTACTGGGACCACTTTGTGCCAATTACACAAAAACATTATAAAATTATTTACAAGATTATTAAATACATAAGAAACAATTGAATTATCTAAAATACCTTTGCAAACGATTGTACCATCAATGGTACTAGCTAATGTTACAATTGGTCCAACGGGTACTGGGTTGAATTATAGTGGACTCTTTCTTATATCTAAGCGCTTTTTTGTACTTCAAAGACACGATTCTGGCTTAAATAGTAATTAATCACACCAAATATGTAGGTTAAGCCATCAAAGTTTAACACTACCTCACACTGACTTATTATCCATGTCTAAACCTTCCATTGGCTACGCGTACGGTACCGTGATTCATTTCCTAGGCATAGCACGTTGATACGCAGACGTCACGGCCATGCACTCGGTACACTCCTGTCGAACTGATTTTCAACTAGAACGTGGGGTTAACTGACTTTGGTATCTACTTCATAAGTCAGAGGTCTATAGGCTGGGCAACGAAAAGCGGTATTTGAAAATAAAAATGTTTTTTAGTATTCTGTAAGCACTCGTTGGTTTTTTTCACGCTTTTTAATGTATAATATTTTAGTTGAAAAACCCGCAAAGTAGGGGTCCGTACCATTATCTATAATAAATTGTATGAGCGTCCATACAACTCAGAGGCTTAATTGGCGTCAAGTATGGGGACACCCTTTAATTTTCAAGTTGTTTTATTTTTTGAATTTTTTCCTTTATTTGTGCTGTAAGATTTTGCTTTATGCCAAATTTCGTGATTACGTTAAGTATTCCATCAGTTATCTGGTTCCCATAGTACAAGCTCTTCTTAACCATATTTCCAGTTTACTTTTAAAAATAAAGCTGAGTTCATATACAATTCACCCCGGGTCTGAAGTCACAGTTGCGTGAAAATCATGTGTACCCTATACTCACCGGCTAACACTACGCCTGCTGACTGAAATAGAGCTAATTTTCATATTTTCTTTAAAGTAAAATACAAAATTTTTGGTGAAATTTATCAGAACTGTTTAAGTTTAAGTTCTTCAGTAAGTCAGAGCCAAAAAAATCTATATTAATTGCAATTAAATGGATAGTATCGAAAAGTTATGCTGTGAGAAAACTTAAATAAGAAAGAGGGGCGCGAATTTTCGTACTGCAACATCTCCACAAAGACCTAAGAAAAAACTGTTTGAAAAGGGGAAAGACGTGGCATTATTAATCAGGGCAACCTTAATATGCATATTTTATTAAAACCCCAATTTGAATTTTTAAGTGTTGACCAACTATCTTCTGCATGATTAACTCAATTCATAAAAAACTAGCCTTATTCGATATTTTCTGAAAATATTTATTTTTTCAAATTTCAATTAAAAAAACATTTTTTGAAAATCCGCGCACGATCTCAATGGCATTTCGCATCGCGAAGCAATGTCGGCTCGCACGTGAACATTGAAATAGTTTGGACTTTTGCCAGTTATCGAATATGTACATAAATCCAATATAATAATAGTGGAGCCATAATACAGGTGTATTTTTGTTGAAAAATATATTGACTCAAACGACCATTAAAAAAGTATATTGACTTATTTTGGAACTCTCGTTTTTACAAATTATAAGATAAGTAAAGTTTGGTGTAGTGGTATACATACTGTAGGATTTTTAAAAAGGAATCACAATTTCATAACTAAAAAAAAGTTGCTTAATTCAAGTTTAAAGCTAGATTTAGTTAGAACATGCGTTAGCCTGTCAGTGCATTATTTGACGGTAATTCTGCCGCTTTATGATGATTAATGGCGGGTTCCTATATCCGTCGGTAACCAGCTACGACTCGTTTCTCCTTGAAAATATATCAAAAGTTTGACACTAGTTTGACACTTGTTCAAGGAGATCCAGTCGTAGTCGGTTACCGTCGGATATAGGAACCCGCCATAAGACAACCTAAGTAGGTGAATAGCCAGCTGAGACTCAGGTGGTTGCAGATTATATTTCTGCCGCGGAACAAATGTTTGCATGATCTACAGATATTTTTATAAAAATCTGTGTGAAGACGGGGCGAGTCTGCTAGTTTATATATGAATCCAATCAAAAATCGCAAGAAAACACAATCATTGATAGACTTTTCATGGAATCACAAAACTTTCATTTGTATTTTGTTTTATTTCACTACTAAATATCAAGCCCCACAAAAGGAAGCGGTCTTATACCATGGCTTTCGAAGGAATAATAATGTACCTAGCTGTTTGCATATTTCAAAGCATCTGCTCGATGTTATGAAGTAATCATAAATGAAACGTACACGAAGTTTGTCAGACCTTACAGACATTATTAAACTTCAAGTTACTGTACCATATTAACGGATTAGAAATAATTATCATCATCATAAGACGCCCACTACTGAACATAGGCCTCCGCCATGGATTTGAAGAGCGACTAAATCTTTGTGGCCTTCTCCCAACGTCTCGCAGCAACCGTTATCAGGCGTTATTCCATCTAGTAGGGGATAGTGCGTGGTCTCCACTCGAGGACCTTTCTGCCCCAAGCGCCGTCAATTCTTTGAGCCATGTGGCCCACCCACTGCCCCTTCAGCTTGCTACTCCTCTAAACGATGTCAGTGTAAAAGTATTGTAAAAGCAAAAATTTGGATGTTTGTTTGTTTATTACTATATATACATGTCATAACGGCTGAACCAGTTTCAATCAAATTTGGTATGTCGATAGTTTATGACTTGGATTGACTCATAGTGTTTCATTGATAAGACACGCATGAGAAGCCGCTGGCGCAAGCTAGTTTTATAATAAAAAATACAGAAAAAACAGTAAACTCAGGCTTATGAACATGTACTATTTTTATTTGTAGCTAAATTATTGATCAAGCGAAGCGAGATCTCTAAATCAACTTGGGCAAATCAGCGTTGTATGTATGTATGTTTGTTTGTCCGAGGATAACTTTCAAAGCGTTGATCCCATGAAAAAATTAAAGGTCTTTATCAGCACATTCAGACTCAGTTTTAATTTTTAGTAGTTTTTATAGTTTTTGAGTTATTAGCCCACTAAAAACTGAACTTTGACAAAATTCACAGGGTACACCAGTGACCCCACAGTGCTGTAATTTGGTATGCGTGTAGCTTATGTGACACAAATATACATAAGTAAAAGTCAGAAATCCAGAATAGCTGCAATTTGTACCCCAAAAAAAGTAACCAAAATACATGAACTCCCGTTACCTGTAATTTGCATTAACTGTAGGTCAAGTTAATTGGCTATTTATTTCGTGGCCCTATTTTGATATTCAAAGATTACAAACAATATTTTTCGTTTTAATCGGAGACTCGCGAGATCTCAGTTCGGGGCTAACCACTAGTTTATTACTTATTCATTTATATAAAAAATATTTTATTTATACATATACGACACCGGATAGATAAAAAGAAGTCTATAATATGTTGTTACGACTAATCAACATAATAATTAAAACAATACAACATGAAAAATAAAGTAAGTTATTATGTACATTATGGATTCTAATAAACAAAAATTACTTATTTAAATCTTGAATAAATCGGTATAAACTTTAAATTTATCCATTAAAATTAAAAAAATATTATACCCATTCAAATATTTTATTCAATTAAACAAATAAGAAATCATGGCATTTATTTTATAATTTAAGTCATCGTATCTCAGCAACATACCTTAAATTATTATTACTATATGGAAACTTTTCCAACAATATTGGTATTACAGAGTTGATGAGCCGCCATCTTTGATCACACTTGCTCGTCAAATTGGCGGTTTGTGGCGTGCACTGATATTTGACTCGCTATTTGAAGTTGTTTGATCTACAAAGTTAGGCAGAAGTAGATACCTTACGGTTCTAAGTATTTACTGAAGGTAGCATACAGGGTGTGTAATTGTCGGAAAAACCTAACCCAAAGAACCAGAGAAAACCATTCCAATTCTTTATAACTACATAAATAGACGACATGAGTGTTTTAAATATTTTTCTCTGTCAGTTATGGTTTATGATTTTCCTCCAACTACACATCCTGTATAGTTCACTAAAACCTGGATTTAATTGGATAGTTGGTCAACAGTAGGAGGATTCCGTTTATTTCCCGGGACATAACTGATTGGCTCAACTTGTAGTGCCATAGTCATTCTCCATCTCTTCGTTAAACTTTATATATAGCTTTAGATCTAGATTCTGCTCTAGGTTTAAACCAATATATATATATATATTTTAACTTTATAGATCTTCGTTTGACCACAATCTCACCTGATGGTAAGCGATGATGTGGTCTAAGATGAAGCACGAAGATCTAGGAGAAACCTATTCACTCTTACCTTAAAGAGGCCCGGATTGTATTCTATAGGAAAAACAGATGACGCCAAAGTATTCCACACCCTAGCTGCGCGCATCAAGAACGTAGAACCAAAACGGTGTGTGCGAATGGGTGGTATATCAACTAGGTATGGATGGTACTGAGCCGTGCGCCTGCTTGTCCTTTGGTGGAAAGGAGATGGCGGAATCAGATCGTAAAGTTCCTGGGCACATTCCCCGAAATGTATTCTGTAAAAGATCGATAGGCTTGCAACTTTACGGCGGTGTTCGAGACTTTGGGGCTTAGTCTCCGCCATATATTGCTCACCTATAAGCCTAAAAGCCCTACGTTCTATCGAGTCTAAGGTAGCGAGCTGGTATTTGGCCGAACCATCCCAAAGGTGGCAGCAGTACTCCATACCAGACCGGACTTTAGCTTTGTAAAGACTAAGAAGCTGTCCTGGTGTGAAGTATCTCCTGGCCATATTAGCTATTCAAAAAAAATCAAAATGTTTTCAAAAAATCAAAAGGTTTTTATTTCTGTAAAAATATAGAACTATAACAAGGTTGTTGGGATCTTCTTTTAAGTATATATGCTTGTGTCAGAATACCCCGCTCTTCAATAGCCACACAAATTTTTTATTTTTTACCAGTATAAGCTGACCTCGCATTGTGTAGGTTTTCTGTACAATGAGAGGTCAGCATAGACTGGAAATGTATAGCTTGATGTGTAGCCGTGTGTACGAGTATAACATCAATACGAAATATAGTAAACTTCATATGATTAATAAATATTATGCTAATAATGACTTATAATAAATGCAAAATTTTAATGTATGGATCCTGTTACTCTTTCACGATATCACGACGATCTTGGTGTTGTCTATGTAACCGCATAATAAATATGGTCTTAAGATCTGTAATTTCATTGAATACGTCACGAACTTCCATTCTTACCTATGAACTAAATGGCCCTCATCTATTAAATGTTTCCCTAAATCCCGATCTCCCCTAATGAGTGAAATAAAGGGATGCGTTTAGAGCACGCGATATATGCGTTTGACGTCCTGTATCTGACATGACCCTTCACGCATCAGAAGACACTGTTTTGCTTTCAAAACGCACTAAAGGCCTTATCACACTGGTGAACTGCGAGTGCTACTGCGGCGATTTGTAAACGTGTTCGCCGCGAGCTCGCGGCGTGTACGGCGCGTTCGCTCTATAGCGCACGCTGCCACACTTCAGCCAGGAATAATGTAGAAACTAATGTACGTAATATATCGACGCAGTGTGCAAGTTCACAAATCGCCTCAATAGAAACACTCGCTAGTGTGATAACGCTCTAAATCAGACCTTTGATATGGCAACATCTATACGCATAATATAAATTTAAGTCTCTTTGTCTGTCTGTTTGTTACGTTTTCACGACTAAACGGCTAGACCGATTTCTATGAAATTTGTTATTTAAATAGATAATGATTAGGATTGAGACATAGATAGATAATAAATATTGCTGGACATTTCACAAAGCGCTAACTAGCCCCAAACTGAGCTTGTACTATGGGAACCAGATAACTGATAGAATACTTATATACTTTTTTTTGTAAATATATACTTATAATATATAGAAAAACACACAGACACGGAAAAAATATCTGTAGATCATGCAAACATTTGTTCCGTGCGGGAATCGAACCCGCTACCTCTTGCGTCTCAGCCTGCTATACGCCCACTGCGCCACGGAGGTCGTCATAGATAGATAGATAGATAGATAACTCGTTATTGAATTACCACATAAACAGAAATAATACAAAAATACGTAAAACGCTAGAATAAATAAGGCAATATAATTGGCGCCCCCCCCCCCCCCCCAACTACTTTATACCCTGAACAAAAAGGAGAGTAATGTGTTTACTACCAAACCAAGTGCGCGGAGCCACGGGCGGGTGAGCTAGTATTTAATACAATACAAATGGTTTATTTCATTAAACTAAGCAATACTACATAATGCAAATGTATGTAAAGATCTTCTTAAAAGTGCTTATGTTTAGATAAGACTGCTATGTTATGTTAGAATCTCGTTAATCCATTGTATGTCGTTATGGACAAAATATTGTATTTTCTTTGTTTTTGCAATGTTTATAGTGTGGATAAATAAATAGCGTTATGAATGATGATGAACAATGAATGACTGACATTATATTTTTATTATATCAAAACCCCATATCTTAGAATCTTTTTGCAACCACACATTACATAAGTTTGTACTATTTAGTGTTAAGTAATTAATGCAAATGAAATATTATTCTAACGTATATCATACAATATTTCATTATATGTACATAAATATTATAATTTAATTTTGACGTACCGTTTTAGGTCCTATAATAACCTATAATTTTGTTTTAGATATCTGTTAATTTACCTACCTATCTATCTGTTTTGCAACTTCGCATAAGTGGTTTTTTAATGAAAACATTACTCTCTTTCTACGTAGTTGGGTAAAAAGTAGCCAATGTTACTTAGGGATAATGTAGCATTCTAATGGTGACAGAATTTATGAAATCGAACCAGTAGTTTTTACACGACGACCTCCGTGGCGCAGTTGGCGAATAGCCGGCTGAAACGCGTGTTCGATGCCCGCCGCGGAACAAATGTTTGCATTATCTACAGATATTTGTTCCGGGTCTGGATGTTTTTCTATATATTATAAGTATGTATTTACAAAAAAAAAGTATATAAGTATTATATCAGTTATCTGGTTCCCATAGTACAAGCTCTGCTTAGTTTGGGGCTAGATAGTGCTGTGTGAAATGTCCAGCAATATTTATTTATTTATTATTATTTATTTACAAACATACAAAAATACTAATTTTTCCTCTTTATAATATTGGTATAGATTATTATAGATATTTATCGATTCGTATAATTATTTATTAATGTAAAAATTTACAATCTGAAATAATCTACTCCATATTTACCTTGGAAATATGCAAGCTGTAGCCATTAAAACGTACAACTTGTAAGACATTTTGGAAGACTTGGCATTATCACAATGTTTTTTTCCCAAAACTGAACTGAGAACCGGCAAACTTGCAGAACTATCCCCTTCCTGTCACCAGTAATCAATAGTCGATTAATCAGACGCAGTGCGTGCGCGCGCGCACTCTCGCGGAAAATCTTACAAAAAATCGCGAGCCCCGGTTTTCACGCGCTACTGGACAATGGAGAACAAGGGCGAGAGTAGAGAGGGTTGTAGATTTATGGATTTTAAAGCAAGATTTTATTAGAAGGTATGTTAAACTTGTTAAACTGACTAAGCGGCATCGTCGCAAAGACGCCGACGATTTAAGTTAAAATGGTTTATCGCGTGTGTACCTTTTTAATTTTTTATCACGACTGTTGCAATACAGTCGTAACGTCAGAATAACAAATAAAAAAGGTGCATACGCGATAAATACCCGTTTTAATCAGTAATTATGTACAGTGATCGTGAAAGTTAGAAAAATACTATTCGAAATGTATCGATTACTGGATAAATATTCAAGCTACCAGTATTAAATACACCTCTAAAATCAGTTAATACGATTTTGGATGTGTGTTTTAAATAAATGTCGTACATAACAAAACAGGTTGTAAACCTAATATTACTAAGATATGTTGTTTGAAAATTCATAGATGGAATAATGATCATATTTGAGCTGATATGCCAAGAAATCGTGGCATTTACCTTGCTTAGTTATAATGGTACAGGATGTTGGTAGTTGTAACAGAATGTCTCTTTTGGAAAGTTAAGATTGTTTAAAAATATATTATTATTTATTTTCCTAAAGATTAAAAAAGAATTTAAGTAAGGCTCCAAAACCTATACCTACTTTCAGCCTTGTAATATTTAAGTATAATTGTTTGTTTTCTCAAATAAACAGAAACAAATACCTAACGCCTATGTTTTAGTTTAACTTAGTAATTTCCGTGATTTATTTCAATCATTGTTATAAATAAGGGATTTATCACTTACCGTTTTATGGGTGTTTCAACCGACAATATTTCGCTTCAATTCGTGAACCTTCATCAGCGTGATATATTTTATATTTTAGTGCGTATAAGCTATATAGCCAATTGTGTCACATAGTTTTAAGGTGTTCTTTTTAGTTGAATTGTTTATGGTGTGTATTAAAGAATTATCTAATCTAATCTAAGCTGACCCCTCAACAAGCGAACTCTACGAGTATCTTAAATCCTGTCATAGGCACTCCAGCGTCTGTACGCAGCACTGAAACATCTCTCCAGAAGCTACGTAAGACTTAGTAGTTATTGACAAACGAATCCAAACGAATATAGTTTTAGGTAAACAAATCTAATGCTTCTCCATAGTTCCAATCAATCGACAAGAGAAGGGAGTAGGCTGCTGGATGTCGATAACAGACGCCATAAATCATGGTGCGAAATGTGGCAAATGTCTTGCCGTTCGTTCCAGACACCGATTTGCCTGCCGCGATATTGATTGCACTTTATTAGATAGAAACTTATCTTTCTTGTAACTGATACGTTTTTATTACGAGTACGAAAAATAAACTATTTCTTAGATACACTTGATCGTACATAATTATTGATTAAAACGGGTATTTACTATATACCTAATCCATTCACCTGAATATGCGGTTCACTCAAGAAATGGAGAATAACAGGACATTAGCTTTTCTCGATGTGAAAGTTATGGTAAAATGAGATGGCTGTCTAGCACACTCTGTTTAGAGAAAGCCAACACACACTGACCGCTATTTGAACGCTGCGTCACACCACCATCCTCGCCATTTGCAATATGTTGTTTCGTCGTTAACAAACAGATCTTACGATCTCTATGACCCTGAACATCTGGAGAGTGAGCTGGCCCATGTTCAGGAGGTTCTAAAATCCAACGGATATGTAATTAGACGGCAGCCAAGACGTACGAACAGAGAAAAACCGACGGAGGCCTGAAGAAAGCCAACGTTTTTGCGTGGACTTCTTGGTTCTTGGTTTTTGCGAAGGGAGTGACGGATTAAATTGGAAATGTGTTGAAGAGGTTTTCAATTTAGTCGGTCTTCACTCCTCTCTGAAAGATGGCCAAGCATTTACGGACTCCAAAGAACGCCTGCAGATGCCTGCTGTTTATAAGATAGACTGTAGCTATGGCCGCTCTTACATCGGGCAAATCAAACGTACCATAGCCGAGCGTGTCAAAGAGCATATCGCAGCTGTCAAAAATCACCAGGTAAACAAGTCAGCGATAGCAGAGCATCTGATAGACTTGGGGCCGAATCATTGGATAGAACTTCATGGTCCTAAGTTTATTTTTAGTGAACGCCATTATTACAAGAGAATGGCTCGTGAAGCGATTGAAATCAAGAAATTTCAAAATTTCAATTGTGAAGATGGCTATAGACTCTCAGCGTCCTGGAACCCGGTGATTGCTAGGTGTGCGCATCGTTATCGGTATCAGTGCGTAGATACGATTAGTGTAGTGTGTCATAATATGAACGAGGACATTTCTAATTCTAAAGACCAAGTGAGGGTAGTTGCTGCAGCTACCCACACTGATTAAAACGGGTATTTATCGCGTATGTACCTTTTTTATTTGTTATCCCGACGTTTCGGCTGTGTTCGTCACGGGTGGACTGGAGTACTTGGAGCTACCGTCGAGAAGTGATGGCAGCTGCAGGAACTACCCTCACTTGGTCTTTAGAATTAGAAATCTCCTCGTTCATATAACGACACACTACACTAATCGTATCTACGCACTGATACCGATAACAATGCGCACACCTAGTAATCACCGGGTTCCAGGACGCTGAGAGTCTATAGCCATCTTCCCGATTAAAATTAGGAATTTTGGAAAGAAGTACATATCATAAACTTAAATTTAACAATTTAAAAAAACGCAATGAGCGATTTTATAGCTTATAACAGCTTCTTCCAGACAACCGGATTTACTAATACTTATAATAATTTATTGGAACCGTAGGGACACAATAGAAGACTTGGTTACATCATTAATACTTAAATAATTAGATATGCTTTTGGGTATCTAACTAGTTGCTCATTGCACCATGATTTTGGAGATGCTAGAAACAGACAAGCATTTCATAATAGATATCTAAACACTAATCAATAACTACTTAAGATTATAGCTGCTGTAGATGGGCATTGTCAAAAAATATATTATTATATAGGGTGTTTGGTAATATACACACAAAAACGAAAGGGGTTATTCTAATGAGCATAATAAATAAATTTGTGAAATGTTTACCATAGAAATGTGAAATTTATTTTGGCATGTAAAACAAACACTTTATTAAACTTATATTGTGCTATTGCATAATGCTTGCCATCTAACCACAGATACTGTATTGGTGACGTCTCGAGATATCTCTTGTTGTCCCTTTCTAACCCAAAACCCGTAGCCATTTCCGAAAGAGATATCATAAAATACATGCCTGCCTAGATTCACGGTAGTAGGTACCTAGGTACTAGTAGCAAATCTACGCTTTTGTGGATTACGGCCTTTAATTTTGGATGTCGATTGCAAGAGTAGGCAGTATGTTTTATATCGAATTAATAACCTAAACTTAGTCGATTTTCTTTAAAATTTGAAAATAAACTAGTACCTAGTTTTTTTTGAGAAGTCTTTTTTATGTTTTGAGAAACCGTCACTTGAATATCGTCAGTATATTACCAAACATCCTATATACCTAATTATACATATGAATGAGCATATGATTTAACAATATTTAGAAACATTTATATGTAGAAGATTTTCTTAACAGAACAAGATAAATAATTTATAGAACACTTTATCCAGAAACATCTTGTTTTCTACATAACAATAAATTGGAATACACACATAATATAATTAAACCAGAACAGAACGAATTTCTGAACACAAGACAATTTGCGCCTCGTCCTTATCTCAAATTGGTGTTCCGTTTAACGAAATACCTCGCAAATTTTGCAAATTGGGGGATGAGGGTCTTAACCCTGTGTCCTTAATTTGATGGAAATGCCAATACCTATGAGATGTAGACTTTATTGAAACATTCGTTTTATTTACAGGATATTCTTTCTTGATTTATAAATGAATTTATGAATGTTATAGAACTAGAATTCTCTTCTTTTCTCGACTAATAAAACTATGCTTATTTTGTTATTTAATTTCATTTATTTTCCACTGTAGGTACATAATAGAACACTAAGTTACGTCATATTCAGAATTTATCAATAATTATTGTATTAAAATTAACATTATAGTAGCTGAAACAGATAGATATCGGGACTAATTATGTTATTTTATCCTGTTTTAACTTGCTTTGTACTTCATGCACATTTTTTAATATAATTAAAAATATAATTTATACAAAAATCTAACAACCGACTTCAAAGTTACCTGGAATATTCACACTAAAAAATACAATCGAATTGAGAACCTCCTGCTTTTTTAAAGTCTGTTAACCTAACCAAGCTCTCATCAAACTACCCTTGAAGTACATTTTTTCCAATAAAAAAAGAATCATCGAAATCGGTTGGCGTGATATTGAGTTATTCGTCCATTTGTCGCGCACATACTTAATGCAAGTTCAAGACAAGAGGTTTTCTCATAGATGCCACTGTCAAAGCTGGACCAAATTGAAATGGGGCCATACGGAAAGCACCAGCTTTCAAATAAAAAAAGAATCATCAAAATCGGTTAATCCAGTCGAAAGTTCTAGGGTTACAAATTAAAATACAGGTGAGTTGAGAACCACCTCGTTTTTAGAAGTCGGTTGAAAATGATTAAAAATGAAATAAAAATTGATAAAATGTTTATCAGTTCATGATAATTTATATAATTAAATCAGGCACAAAACAAAAATTTACAATTTTACTGTAAAATAGTGGACTATAGGCCGAATGGTAAATTCTCAAATTAATTAAACGAACCAACAGGGCGGGAGAATTTACGGCGCAGACATACCGTAACGCGTGACGTCATCTGTGACGTAACATATTACATTATTTCGGGGCCTTTGGAAGTTAAGGTATTGTTGAATCTGGAGCTAGATAAGGGAATTCCAATAATATGTGCTGTAATTAATTGCACATATAATTATTTTTTAAAGCATATATATATATATACTTTACCGAAAATAATAAAAACATGCGAGACCTTACAAATTATACAAATAATACAATAAAATATCTTTAAAAAATAATAAATGTTTATAAATAGATGAAAAATTCAAAACTTCGACACCAATGTCATCTTTCTCGTACCATGATCAGGTATGGTTATGGATCAGGATATGATTTCAGGTGAAATTACAGGCACATGAGGCTTTACATCTATATGCCTCATGTTGATGGATACCGGGCGGTGCATCATAGGGCAAGTTCTAAGGTGTTTGACGTACGAGGCAGTCCTTTGACGATAATTATCACGTGGGTCATACTCGTTCATCTCAAGTTGATATAAAAAATAAAAATATGTTTTTCTACCAATTATCTTGTAAAAGGGCAACACCAATGCAGCGCCGACGGCAAAATGCTGTCTTGTTCAAAAGAAGGAGTAAAAAAAGAACAATATTATACCCGCCCCGCTTTGCACGCGTTTTATGTCACTAAAAAGTAGCCTTTGTATAAATCCAGGTCATAGTCTATCAACCAAATTTCATTAAAATTGGTTAAGCCGTTATGACGTGATTGAGTAAAAACTAACAAATGAACAAACTTTCGCATTTATAATATTAGTGTGAAGTGTGATAGTGGTCTTGAGTTCCTACATAGACCTCATAGAAAAAAATTGCTTTTAGTTAAAAAAGTTTAGTATAGTTTTAAAAAAAAAGTTTTTCATTTTTCCAGGAAATTTAGAATTTTTTTCTTTCCTTAAAAATCGTATTATGACAATAACGATCATTTTAAACAATAGCCAAATTGGTCCAACCATTCTCAAATAATGCGGTTACCAACGAACAGTTTATTTTTATATTAAATTAAATATTTATTTAAATATATTACAGCCTCACATAAGCCGTAGTAAGTAATTTAAATACAGGACTATACAAACCCACTCCTACAAATTATTTCTGCGAATGAAAAGTTCCACGAAGTCGCTAGAGACATTCATAGAATTCTCATATTTAATAGGCCAACGGGAAATAAGGCAACATTCACGGGAAAAGATATCTTTCGCATATTTTTTTGCACTCATTACTAGAGCGGTTTTCTGCTTTTTTTGCCCTTTTCCGGTGAAAGAGATAAAAAATGAAGATGAACTGCCGAGGTGCAGAGTAAATACGGGGTCAAGTGGGGATGGGAAAATGAGGATCAATGTAGTATGTAGTCGATAAAATGAACAATTTTTGAAAAAGTAATCTTTGAAATAATACCTTAAAAGTTAAATATTAATCGAAGAAAAACATGAGATCAACTAAACCAGCGCTCACTAACACAAAAATACTTCTACATTTATTTACTCTATTTATTATTTATTCTATTGTTAACTCTAGTACTACTTTTTAGAGTAGAAATTAATGAATATGTAAATTTATAACTTTTTTGTTATCTGCTTACCCAATTTTGAAAGAAGTTAATAAAATCTGTAAAAAATCAGTTATAAGAAACCAAAACTTTATACATGTATATATTATTATCGATTTAAAAAAAAGGGAACGATATCTGTTTTGTATTTTTCAAACTTTCGCAATCATTATACATAATTACAAATTTAACGAGTAATTTATCGCATTCTGCTCGCGACCACGGCTGTTGTAACAGAGTCGAAACACAGTCGAATAAAATAGGTACGCAAATACCCGTCAGTGATTAGATTTTTTTCTGGATACATTATATACAGTTATAAGTTTATAAATGCTTAGAACAGTTATTCATAATTACATGACATACAAATTAGAACACATTAATGTATCGACCATCGATAGAAGCCCATCACTAGATGCCGGCCGCAGACCGCACGCGCCGCTAGACACGAAAAGTCGTTCCCGGCAAATATATTAGAATATACATTACCCTACGTGACTTCGGTGAAATGAATAGCCTCTATTCTACCTCCACCTCTGTCCCTCGCAATCCGTATATCCAAACGATCCCAAATTTGGGCGCACAAAAGTTTTTATGGTCGTATTTATGTAAATGCACGGATATGATGTAAGTTCTGTGGCATCGCTTTTTGATAGTTGTTTTGTTGCTATTTTGAAATGGAAATTCTTGACAGGATGTTTTTTTGGTCACATTCGGTACACTGATGATAACATCCTATACTAGCTAATGTTACACAAGTTAAAGCAGATATAAAAATCAAAGACGATGAGTTGGCTCTTGAGACACTACCGTATTCTTAGGTATAACCCTAGATAATAAGCTTCAATGGGGCCCTCACATTGATGGGTTGTCGAAGAGACTTAGTTCTGCGGCATACGCAGTCAAAAAGATCCGTCTTTTTACAGACGTAGACACAGCTAGACTAGTTTACTTCAGCTACTTCCGAAGCATTTTGTCATATGGTATACTGCTGTGGGGGAGTGCTGCAGATATAAACAACGTTTTTGTGCTGCAGAAGAGGGATGTTCGTGCAATTTATAATATGGGCCTCAGAGAATCATTACGCAATAAGCTTAACGAAATAAATATTATGACATTCCCTTGTCAATAAATCTGTGAAAATCTAATGTATGTTCACAAAAATATTAATTTGTTTAAGAAAAATAGCAATAATCATAATTTTAATACTAGAAAATAAAAATATTTGACTTTGACTTTGACAATATAATTATTATAATTTAAGTATAAACCGCTACATCATAGCGCTCAGCGTTTTCTATAAAATATATAACGGCGAATGTTCTGAAGAGTTGTTCAATTTAATCCCTGCTTCCCACTTCTACCATCGAACCTCCCGCAACCGGCATCGAGCTCACCCACATATTGTAGATGCGTGGAAGTCTCTCACAGTGCGTTTCACCCGCTCGTTTCTTCCACGCACCTGCAAGATGTGGAATGAACTTCCTCCGGAGGATTTTCCGGTGGACTTGAAAATGAACGCCTTTAAGAGAGGTGTAAATAGGGTATTAAGTGCTAGGCAACGCGACTGCAGTACCTCGAGCTGTAGGAGTTTATAGGCGGCAGTGACCACTTAACATCAGGAGGCCCGTCAGCTTGGGTGTCTACAAGACTAATAAAAAAAACTTAGTGGTAAATATTAATATTTTTTAAATCATAATGAAAATTATTAAACACACATAATTTTAACTTGGAACCTTCTTCATGATAAAGTGATTTTTTTAGCCTTTTTTGTTCTTAAGATTTCTATTATTAAACACAATATCATTTGCGCTTTTTGACTACCAAAAATTATGAACTTCGTAGTGCACTAATTGTGAATTATAAACATTACCGATAACACATTCACACCACTAGACTTTGACATAACCGTTTTAACTGTGTATATTTTGATGCAAAAAATATCCCCCAAAGAGCATCACGAAAGCAGGGTTTCCACTGATCTCAGTTTTCGGCAAGTCTCGGTTTTATAGAGGTTAGGAGTCTTTCATTGCCACTGAAGCTGAAATATCCCGTGCGCATGAGTTGAAGCCGCGATCGCTTGAGTTACTTTGCGAATGACGAGCCGACTGGTAAATAAAATGTTACTGAAATATCTTGTTGTTATTACTGTTTAAGCAAATATCACATTAATAATGTGCCTGAAATTAGTAACTGCAAATGTTGTAAAATATTTATCAAATCAAATCAAAAATAATCGCAAGGATCACTTTGAAACGTCAATTTTACTGCCTGTCCTTTAGCGACCAAGGCTTTTTTCCTGAAAGAAAGGCCGCCTCATCGTTACTGACGTAACAAATAAACAAAGGACCACATTAATTTTTATCTCAGCTTAAATTCTCATAAAGCTGGGTAGGTACAAAGCCTTTTTTGTTGTCTGACCACCGAACAATTTCAAGCTACCCAGATTGATCTTCCGACCTCCGTGGTGCAGTGGGCTGAGACACAGGAGGTAGCAGGTTCGATTCCCGCCGCGGAACAAATGTTTGCATGATCTACAGATATTTGTTCCGGGTCTGATTGTTACTCTATATATTAAAATTACGTATTTACAAAAAAAAAGTATATAAGTATTCCATCAGTTATCTGGTTCCCATAGTACAGGCTCTGCTTAGTTTGGGGCTAGATAGCGCTGTGTGAAATGTCCAGCCATATTTATTTATTTATCCTGGGACCAACTATTTTGCACCGATCTAGTCAGCTGTAGAAGACTTGACTTAAGTCTTGCAAATATAGACAATGACAAAACAAAGCTCTGCTATTTATATGCATTGAAAGCGAGTCTAGTAGAAAAACACCTCAATGCTTTACAAGTCTTCATTTGTTCATTAGAACACTCCTTTATGATTAATAATACTTAAATCATTACACTTTTAGGTGACCGATACGCTTCGCAGCTTGAGAACATCGGCTGTTGTTGCCAAATCCACCAGCAACAAAACGTTACTAATAAAAAATATTATTCCAAGTTTTTTTAAAAACGAGGCTTTTTAACGAAAACCACGACTTCCGTTCAGCTACTCTATAACAATTTATAAACTAGTGGTTCGCCCCGAACTGAGATCTCGCGAGTCTCCCATAAAAACAAAAATCTATTATTCGTAATTTTTGACTATTAAAATAGTGCCACGAAATAAAGAACCACCTACATGATACAGTTTCATTCAAATTATAGGTAATGGGAGTTCATGTTAATTGGTTACTCTTTTTTTGGGGTACAAAATGCAGTTATTCTGGATTTCAGACTTTTGCCTATATTTGTGTAAGTAACGCTACACGCATACCAAATTTCAGCATTGTGGGGTCACTGGTGTACCCTGTGAATTTTGTCAAAATTTTGTTTTTATCATGGCTATTAGCTCAATAACTACAAGAATTAAGTTAAACATAAAAACAGGGTTGAAATGTGCCAATAAAGTCCTTTCATTTGACGTCCCATTTGACCTTATAGTCTAATTTTAATTTTTTTTATCCCTATGAATCCCAATATCTGAACAACCCCCCAACATTTTTAGCTCATTTAGTCACACCAAAATTGTGCCATCACTACCTACCTATGTATCAACGCTTCGAAAGTTATCCTCAGACAAACAAACATACCTACATACAACGCCGATTTGCCCAAGTTGATTTGGAGATCTCGCTTCGCTCGATCAATTAAGAAATTACAAAAATGTGTCCTAAAATCGTATTATTTATTAAGCACAATTTAAATAAATAATCCAATTATTTTAATCAAGGTACTATAAATGTTAAATTAAATTAACTTACTTCCGTCAATATTACATTGATCACGAACTACTAAATTAATAAATTGCATTCAAATAATAAATTATATCAGTAAGTATTTATATTAAATCAAAGAGATAATTTTTAGGTAAGCTGTATGTAGGTATGTTGTATCAGAAATTCTTATAGTCTGCCAGCAAGATGTCATCAAATAGCAGTTAAGAGCACTCGAGCAGGTTGGGGCGCGTACCATACCTCAGCGAATCAAACTTTTGGTTCGGCGGTTATTCTGAAATCATTCGACATGATAATCTTGATATTTGCAAAAATTTATTAGTAAAAGTCATTATTAGTCAATAGATATTCTAAAATGAATATTTATTTTATAGGTTCACGATGAGCTACATTCTAATTCTCATAATTTTGATTTCAGTAATCTTTCGATCGCATAACAATTTAGAGATTATACTTGGTTTCGACTATATAATAGTAGTAAACAAAATCTTTGCGTTTATTGACAGAAATAATATTTACAAATTTCTTTAAAAATACAAAAGTAAATAGAGTTGAATTATCTAAAAATCGTTGCAAATTATAGATAGCTCAACTGTTCCAAAGCACTACCAGGTGGAAGTGTCCCCAAGACACTGGCTTCATTGTCAGTGTCGTATATAGTACTAAACTATATGGCGGGATCTGCTCATAATCTTAAAAAAACTGTGGATATCTGAAGTCGATTTGTTTAAAGTTTTTTATTACAAACAAAATCTTTCAAATTACGAATGTTAGATAAATTTATGCTGGCGAAAGCAGGTTTTTATTCTCGTCTCTATGAGTTTCTACAATCCGATCCAATGAACTCTGTTACAATAAAAATAATAAATAAAATATATCGCTGGACATTTCACACAGCGCTATCTGGCCCCAAACTAAGCAGAACTTGTACTATGGGAACCAGATAACTGATAGAATATTTATATGTATATATATATTTTTTGTAAATACATACTTATAATATATAGAAAAACATCCAGACACGGAACAAATACCTGTAGATCATGCAAACATTTGTTACGCGGCGGGAATCGAACCCGCTACCTCCTGCGTCTCAGCCGGCTATACGCCCACTGCACCACGGAGGCAGTCAAACAATAATAATAACAATAATAATGACATCAGACTGAATGGATACAAGTTTCTTGATAATGTTACATGCTGAGGGTTCGGGATAAAATAATGAAAACCAATCTAACCAAATAACACTGTCATTCAACACTAAAATGATAAATACACTATCTTAATCACAAGTAATCACTTATTCACACCACTGTTGCACAATACACCACTAAAAGTCTCCGAAATATTCGCACGTATCGCCAAATCCAGACTGACGCTTCGGTTTTTTTATTTTTTTTTTTTCTGAATGGAATGTGGAACCGAACTTTTGGCGAGCGCAGATGGCGCGCAGTGACTCTTCGGGCGTCTCTACGCCCTATTTATACAGCACGCACTTGGTACACCATTCTCGAACGTTCTCCATAGTTCCGGCGCGAACTAGAAATGTGTAGGTATTTCTCCAGGTCTACTATTTCTTATTCTGTGTAACTACAGGTAAAAACGTAGAAGATATAAAATGTAGTATTACCTATTCTGTTACACAGTAGGTACAAACTTCGAAAGGCCGACTATTACTTATTCTGTAACAGCCTTGGGCGTAATAATAATACCAGAGATTGGTCAAAATGACAAATTACAAGTCAGCACTTTGAGAATAGTAGACTAGTGGCCACATTCCATCGCTCCACCTCTTGGCAGTTCGCAAGACGCTACACACTGCGGCATGTGACGCAAACGAGATTGCTGCAAGGGAACTTTGTCTCACATAAATGTACTCTCTTTCTTTCTATTATATACTTCCGAATTCCTATTCATCACCATCGTAGTCAGCTCCTCTCATCCCACTGCTGGGCATAGGCCTCTCTTCATTGTCGTCATTTGCCTCTGTTCTAACCCACATACGACCTGCGGTTTTTATAATGTCGTCGACAAATCTTGCCGGCGGACTAGCTGCGTTCCTGGTTCCATCTCGGAGCCACTACTCAGTCAGTACCCTGCTCCCCCTGTCGTCACCGCGCCTGGCATTTCCTGCCCAACTCCATTTGAGTATACGCTTGCTAACGTCTTGAACTTTAGTCCGTTTGCGGATTTCGGTATTGGGGATTCGGTCTAGTAGTCCGGATTACTATTATTCCTTATAAAATTTTTACCTTAGTAAATGCTCAGTAGTTAATTAGATGTCTTCCAAAAAAAACAATTACAGTTTAAGTTAAAAGACACGAGAAAAAGAAACGACGTGTCTTTTTTTACAATAACGAATGAATGCACTGCGATTATAACAGAATATTTAAATTACTCCTTGAGGGGAATTCCTATGTTAGACTATGGGACTAACTCAATTATTGTGTTGCGTTGGGTGGGTACCAAATAAGTCCCAGTCTCACCTTGCAAGACTTAGTCATAATTAGTTTTTTGGTAGTTATATTTTCTCCTGTTATTTTGTCTACTTTTAGTAAAAAATAATTCAGTTTTCTTTGTTTCAGTCGAATGACAAGCTGGTCTAATTTTTTTTTCTTTTCCTAACCTGTGCTATTTCACTGCTGGGCAAAGGCCTCCCCTAATTCTTTCCACCCCTCTCGATCCTGATTATTAATATATTATTCCCAGTCTAAATAATACCAATTATTACTTTAACGTAAATTTGCGCAGATATTGTTAATTTTTTTTATAACTAGTTTTATCCCAATAATCGGGATTAAACTGGGCGCCTTCACAGAATATATATAAATAAACTAGCTGATCCCACAAACGTTGTTCTGCCATATAAATTATCAAAGAAATCAAATGCAGAATGAAATGTCAAAGTGTCGCGACACCTTATGTAAATGACTTCACGTCAATGAACGACGGTTAAATTATATTGATATTGTTCACACAAAAATACTGAAATCGCAATTAAAAAATGGGGGTGGGGGTAGGGGGGTGAAAAATACTTTACGACTTATTCTCAGACCTACCGAATATAAACAAAAAAGTTCATAAGAATCGGTGAAGCCGTTTCGGAGGAGTTTAGTTACAAACACTGTGACACGAGAATTTCACATATTAGAAAGATAGATAATAAATATTGCTGGGCATTTCACACAGCGCTATCTAGCCCAAGCAGTGCTTGTATTATGGGAACCAGATAACTTTACTGATAGAATACTTATTAATATTTGTAACACGTAATTTTTATTATAACAGTTTTTTTTTCAAATAAAACTCGCAAAGAATGCTGATGGAATTTGTATTCGGTCGTCACTTATCATCACAGATTAAATTTTCACCTTCAGCTAACTGAAAAAATCCATTACTTCCGCCAGATGTCACCGAAATCAAATGTCGCTGGTACAAAAAAACTGTGGAGAACCTGAAGGATCTGGTATGTAGGAGATGGCCAGAGAGTGGTTCGTAATTTTTTCTTATTGAAATGTATAATTCTAATAATACCCTAGTAATATTACTACAATCTAGCCATCTACAGGCTAATAAGTAATTTAATTTTGACATAGTTTTTTTTTTACTGTCTCTAGTTAAGGGGAAAGACATTTTGTTAATGGTTTTTTATAGATTGTTATTGAAAATCTACTCATTTTGTAGATACAAATCACGTACAAAATATTTAATTTTGGCATTGTTAAGTATTCTACACTTGTTTCACAAGCGGTACTACTGTTATACCACAGAAGACATAATAGTAGTAGATATTAATACTTACCCGAACTCAAATCATAGATGATAAAAAGGCGAAGGTTTGGAAATTTGTTTATTAAAATTTAAACCAAAGAGACCCAAACTATAAGAACTTATCCGTAAATCGAACTAACCTCTACACAGAATGCACCAACCTAGATTTGGTTTTTATTGACTCGCGGAAAGTGTGAAAAGTAAAGTATTCTTCTCTTGGATAAAGCTATCTGCATCTTGGGCGTGCTTATATCCCTCTCTGGGCACAGGAGTCTAGTAACTCCCTCGCTCCACTCGTGAGTTAACTCTAGAATCCTTCGTTACGCTCGGGATTCAATAAAACGCCAGTGACGCAATACATTGCTTTATCCCCTCGTTCAATAATCTACTATTCTATCTGCCTACTCGTAATAATCTTACGATTTTTGCATCAGAAATTTAAGGGGAACCTCCTAAAAGTGTTTGTTTTAGTAAATTTGCTGAGTCAAGCACATAATCTAATCAATGTTAAATGTTATTTTATCTATATTACATTAATAATAGGATTGTTCAATCAAATAAACTGTTGTCTGAGTAAGTAGTTGATAATGAACTACCTTTTCTTGCTGTGAGTGTTTGGTTTTGACAAAATACTCCAATAGTTTTAGAGAAAATTCTCATAAAAACATCATTTTCAAAACGAAAAATTATAGCGCAAAAGTCTCGTATTTTAAAAACTACCTTAGTAGTCGAACGAAAAAACTCCGCAAAATAACATACTGAAGGTTTAGATTAACGATACATGTACTGGACTCAGCAAGTTCCGACAAAAATAATGAAATTTAAGGAGCCTCCTCATAATATAACCTTAATAAAATAGCCACCAATCTCCACGCCACCTCATCCACCAATCGACACCTCATCTCCACCGGTTTCCTGTCCGCCGCACACCACTGAAACACAAACTTTTTTTATTCGCCAGATAGACAGACATTAATCAACGTCTATCAGACACAGCCAACATCGAGATTCATGGTGTATTGCAGCCATTGTCTTTACACGGCGGACATGATCGAAAATATAATCGAAATTCCGTTTTGGAAGATGAAAAGTACGTTTATGATTGAGTCACTTTAGTTTAAACTAGATGCTTGATTAGAAAATAGGATTTCAAAATAGCCTTCGATTTTGGATCGTAACAAAAGTTATACATACCTAGCTGACCCGCTCGCGGCTTCGCACGCTTGAACTTTTCCGTTTCCGTGGGAACTTCGGGATAAAAACTATATAAAACACTCTTGTCAAAGTGACGCGACACTTCATGTGAATGACTTCACGTCAATGAAAGACGGATAAATTATATGGATATTGTTAATACAAAAATACTAAAATCGTCACTAAAAAAGGGGGGGTGGGGTTAGGAGGGACCCATTCTCATACCTACCAAACATACAAAAAAAATCTGCAAAAATTTTTTTCGCGGCTTGCTTTGCATTTTTACCTTTTTTGTAGTAAAATTTTAAAATGTATCGAATTTCTTCCTTAGATTCACACATCTTTACAGTACGAAAAAAAAATTACATTTTCCTAATTTGAATTTGGAATTATCTTCTTCAAAATTTAAACTTTAAATGATACCAAAACCAGCCAGATACAAATAGCATAGCCAAAGAGATTTTATTACAAGTTAATACATACTATAATGCGAAAAGACTTTTTCCCCTACCTATTATTATTATATCTGTTATTCAAGGCATCTTGCTCCAAAGCAGATAGATAGAATATAGGGTACGACCGTAAGTTCTAATAAAATAGTTTTTTTTTTATTTATTGACCCATTTCTACAATTAATTAAACTAAACTCAATTACCTTTAAAATATGATAATTTATGTAAACAAATATTTGGGCTATATACCAAAATATTATTTGAGTTTTGTTTCGGAAATAACAAGACTTTTCACGGAAATGCAGAGAAATTAATAAAACAATATTTAAATTTCATTAACCTCGCATATTACAACGTACAGTCGGACACTGAAATCTGTGGGAAAAGGTGAATTTATTTACAAAACTCTACATTGGCAAGAGCAGCTAAGCTCCTACGTGAATAATAATAATAGAAGGCACATAGGTATTATCTATAGAAAACCCAAACAAAAAATTATGATTTTACATACAAACGAGAAGAAATAAAAATATGTTATGTGTCAGGTTATAATTTTTATGTGTGAACTTATGAAGGGGATACCAATTAACCGCTGCTTTCTGTACACATATTTATATCGTTAAGTGTACATGGAAAATTCCAATCTGAAATTCTAATTATTTCGGCCGCGAATGAGACGCCACTGGAAAGGCTGGAATTAACAAAATAAGAGACAACTAAGTTTGCATATTCTAATAATAATTAAGAACTCTGTATTATATTACGGGGGGAATAACATTTATTATGATTTTGAGGATTTTAAAGTCAATATCGAGTTAATAACGATCTCCGTGGCGCAGTGGGCGTTTAGCCGGCTGAGACACAGGAGGTAGCAGGTTCGATTCCCGCCACGGAACAAACGTTTGCATGATCTACAGATATTTGTTCCGTGTCGGGGTGTTTTTCTATATAATAAAAGTATGTAATAAAGAAAAAAAAATTTATAAGTGTTCTATTAGTTATCTGGTTCCCATAGTACAAACTTTGCTTAGTTTGGGGCTAGATAGCGCTGTGTGAAATGTCCAACAATATATATATATATTTTTTTATGTTGTAGGGTTATTTTTTGGTTTTTTATTAACTCTTTTTATGATGTATTAAACTAATTTTATAATATTCTATTTTCAACCATTTGTGTTCCACTGCTGGGCAAAAGCCTCCCCCCATTCCTTCCAAACATAACGATCCTGTACCACATCCACCTAGCCTAGCAAAACTTATCCAATTCGACCTGCCTTTATTAAATTGTCTCTTAACCAGTAAAGGATTTTGACCTACTATATTTTTGTATAAATAAATGAAATATAAATATTGCTGGACATTTCACACTACGCTATCTAGCCCCAAACTAAGCAGAGCTTGTACTATGGGAACCAGATAACTGATAGAATACTTATATACATTTTTTTTGTAAATACATACTTATAATATATAGAGAAACAACTAGACCCGGAACAAATATCTGTAGATCATGCAAACATTTGTTCTGCGGTGGGAATCGAACCCGCTACCTTCTGCGTCTCAGCCGGCTATTCGCCCACTGCACCACGGAGGTCGTCTTTCATATTTTTATGTCATATTTTTGTATGGCTGTGGTGTCAACATATTATGTCGTTATTGTTCGTAATTTTTTTTATATAATTACTAGCTGTTGCTAGCGGCTTCGCCCGCATTGTTCTGGGGTGCAAAAATACATATAGAAAATGACCTCCCATTTTTATCCCATGGGAACTGATTTATGGGATAAAAAGTAGCATATGTGGTAATCCAGGTTATAATCTACGTACATACCAAACTTCATCGAAATCGGTTAAGCCGTTTATACGTGATTGAGTAACAAACAAACAAATAAATAAAGAAACATCCAAACTTTCACATTTATAATATTAGTGTGATGTATAATGACGTAATATACCGTAGTGTTACTTAATTTTTCGGTGTATATCAGTCAGTCAGGACTTTGATTTTTACATAATAGATTTCTTTGAGTAACTTTGTAATCTTTGTATTAGGAAGTAAGAAAGGTACATCTTTGTATTAGGTATCCAGTAAAAAGTTTATCAATCATTCTATGAGACACAAAATGAACCGCATCTCCAGCGAGTTAAAATACATACGAACTTCTAACAAAACAACGTTAAAACTATTTCGAACAGTTCCAAATATCCAAGAAATTTTATTCACCCATCAAGTTCTACGGTGCTACGAGATGCTACGCCGTAGCTCCGTCTACGATCGGCATTTCTCGGTCGCCTGCCTGTTACGCCTGGTCGCACGCGCACTGATCGAATTATGAAGATTTGTTAAAGGATTGCGGGGATTTGCACAGACGTCCTCGACTTGTTTGGATTTATACTTTATTGTCGAGTTAATTGTTTTCAACTTTATAAATCAACGATTTAATATAGTTATTCTTTGTTGTACAGTGACAGAATGAAAAGGTTCGTCAATTTTCAAATTGATTCGTTCAACGTATGGCGAGTACCTACATAATTATTACCTTTTGAAGTTTTGTTACAGAATAGACTGGTTAGATAAAATAATGTTTAACTGTTCGTTAATAAAGTTCAAAATTATTCAGATCAAAGTTGTTTAAGTATTTATCGTGTCAAAAATAATTAATTTGATTTTTGCATTAGAAAACCGACTCTAATGTGACTAAACTTTCCATTCAGTTACTGTGCACAAGTTGATAACAGATAAAACAACTTAGGAAAAAAACATATACAAAGCTCTAATAACAGTTAACTTCCAGCAATTATCTATTTTCTAATGAATCCGGGCCTCTTTATGGAAAGAGCCAATATGTTTTCCTAGATCTTCGTGCTTCATCATAGACCACATCATCGCTTACCATCAGGTGAGATTGTGGTCAAACGAAGATTTATCCAGTTTAAAAAAAATACTTTGAGAATAATGAGAGCTAATTTCAATGATGGTTATTTATTTTGGTTTACTCCTATATTTTGTTACAATTTATCATATTATTTCTCCATTCAAAGCCTGTTTGAACCTCCAATAGCTGCAAGACTTTTCTATATGAATTAGGGGTCTATTTTGTTATTACTTGCTAGTTTTTTTTTATTGCCAAGTCGCAATATAAAGTATGATAAAACAGAGTTAGAAACTTCCACACAAGCATAGAGGAAGTAAATACGACACTCACATAAGTGACTTATGTTAAGAAACTAGCAAGAAGCTGGATAGAACGCAAGACGAACTACAGTTGGAGCGTCTAACCGCATCGCGCGGTGATGCGCGAAAGCCTTCCACTGATCCTGACTGACGCGTTTGATACCTCCGGCGTATGTGGCATACCTTATACTCATTGTATAGAGTAGATACAACTCCATTCTAGATAATATTTCCATTCAAATGATAACTAAAAGATATCACTTTTAGTGATAAAGCAGCCCATTGTACTATATTTTATGTATTGAATAATTTAATTATTTTTAAATACATACTAATAATTACGAACCAAACGCGACGGTGTTTGAACCTGTTACCTTCCTCTGATACTTCTCGATGGGGCACGATACTAATTTTGCCACGGGCTCACTGCTCGTCTAGCGCGAAGTTAATAGAATGTTCCGTAAAATTATATTTGAGTCTTCTTGAGATTATCTCTTCTGAGTCTTATTCTTTAGAATTGTCTTTTTATGCAACATGGAGATGTAACAAGCCAAGGGCCTACCTTCTTTTTCCAGTTTTTTGAGAATATTCCTTATAAAGCGATTTTATTGATCATCTAAAATTCAACCAATCATTGTTTGATTGATGTATGCCTAGTCCCACAAAAATATACTTGCGCGTTTTGTTATTAATAATTAAAAAGCCTAGTTCACAAAAATTTGTTTCAGAATTATTCAGTAAGAAAAACAACATAATCAAGAAAACATAAATTCTGAAATTCGTCATTAAAAAAAACAGACGAAATAGAAATTACGTTTTGAGGTATTATTCGCTCTATGTATGTGTCCCTGAAATCAAATCGTATGAGTGCAGCGATGCGCGCGAGGCGCGAACGTGACGACTTCCGGCCGGGGCGGGCTGGGGCGGGCCGGGGCACGCTTGCCATTTTGATTTACTTCATACATAACGTATTGAGGCGACTTTCCGTTCCGATTCCGACGCGGATGCCAACTTTAATCTGATTAATGTGACTTTAGTTTGAGTAAGTGCTTGGTGATAGGATAATAATATGTTTGCTGTAAAACCCCACATTGGTTTTGTAAAAAACTCTCGGTTTTGGATTAAGTTTACTTTTACTAATTGCTATAGTTATTTATATAATCTAACTACTGAAAAATCTTTTATAACCCCTGTAGTACCCTCTCTCCCCCCTCCTTACTTACCTTTAAATTCCGGTTGATATTTCATTTTATTCATTTATTCAAATAGATACTTACTAACTTTATAAATAAAACAAACATTTGATAAAACACTATCTAGCCCCAAACTAAGCAGAGAATCCTATTGAAACCAGATAAAATGTGGGATACTTATTTTGATAACCAAATCCTGAATGCCTTTAACTTACTAGATGATTAATAGAAAAACTAAACTCTATTTAAGCTTCATACGTGGCGAAATAATGACCGTTGTAGCATGAAGAGAATCGAGATCAAATCAGCCATCCACACGGAATCAGAACCTCATTTCTTCTTAACCAGCCCTTCCGATGACGCCCCGTAAACTCTAGACTTATACTAAATTATTATTTAACAATACATGCATACTATCAGAATAGCGTTGAGCTATTCTATAGCTATATTCTGGAGCTTGCAATGCTCGGAATGCGAGTATCATTTCTAGATATAAACCTGTTTTGTAATGTGCAACATTAATTTAAAACACACATCCGGAATCGTATAAACTATATTTAGAGGTAGATTTGATACCAGTAGGTTGAATATTTATCCATTAATAGATACATTTCCAATAAACAATTTTTAACGTAAATCAGCAGCGCCTTTACGAGAATGCCGCTTAGTTAGTTTAACTGGTACCTACTTACATTATAAATGGATGTGCTTCATTTACTTATTTTGTACAAGCTGTTTCATTGATATTTTAGGACCTTACATTACTAGTGGTTCGCCCCGAACTGAGATCTCGTGAGTGTCCAATAAAAACAAAAAAATATTATTCGTAATCTTCGACTATCAAAATAGTGCCCCGAAATAAAACCATTCTACTTGACCTACAGTTTCATTCAAATTACAGGTAACGGGAGTTCATGTTAATTGGTTTTCCTTTTTTCGGGTAGAAATTTCAGTTATTCTGAATTTCAGACTTTTACCTATATTTGTGTCACTAAAGCTATAGGCATACCAAGTTCCAGCACTGTGAAGTCACTGGTGTACCCTGTAAATTTTGTCCAAGTTCAGTTTTATTACATTTATACAGTTATTATTAAAGAAAATATTAAATTTTCAAACAATGTTTGATTGAGCGAAGCGGGATCTCCAAACCAACTTGGGCAAATCAGCGTTGTGTGTGTGTGTGTTTGTTTGTCCGAGGATAACTTTCGAAGCGTTGGTCCGATCATCGTGAAATTAGGTATATAGGTAGGTAGTCATGGTACAATCCTGCTGTGACTAACTGAGCTAAAAATGTGGGAGGGTTATTGTGTTCAAGAGGGGTAAAAAAAGCAAAATGGGACTATCCGGTTTAGTGGCACGTCTAATGAAAGATCTTCATGATTAAATTTCGAATCCATTTTTATTTTTAGTTTAATCTTTGTAGTTTTTGAGTTATTAGCCATAATAAAAACTGAACTTTGACGAAATTCACAGGGCCCCACCCACAGTGCTGAAATTTGGTATACTTTGTATACTGTGTATAATTTGGCTTTAGTGACACAAATATGAGGAACAGTCTGAAATCCAGAATAACTTTAATTTAATAACTCCCATTACCTGGAGTTTAAATGAAACTGTAGTTCAAGTTAGTTGGTTATGTATTTCGAGGTACTATTTTGATAGTCAAAGATATGTATTTATTTGTTTTTACGGGAAGCTCGCGAGATCTCAGTTCGATCTACTAGTTACGTTGTTGATGTCGTTTTTTCTTTCTTTCATTTAAAGTTTTATTAGTCTAGCACAAACATTGCGATAATAAGAAAGATTAAGTCTAATTTCATATCGTCTTTAAAAGCTAGGAAAAGATTAGCTGTTTTTCACTTTGTTACAAATAAATAAAAAAGGATTGTGTGGTTTTATGAAACCACGGTAAAAGTGAAACTTTGTTTCACATTATAGACATTTAACTAAAAATTTTCGTGGGCACAAATGAGTAATAGTCTATACACTACACACACACACTACACGGTCAGCTGATGCGAACTACAGCCGCCGCCATATTGGCCTCGGCTGCGCTGACGAGCGCTTTTCATTTTATCTCTACTCCGCGGCAGACCGTCACGCGACATGCAACACACAGACGAAAAAGTTTGAGACGATGTAATAAAAGTTTCACTTTAAAAACTTACCTACTTACTTTCTTTCTTTCTAAAATCGTCCCAAAATTGTATATCTAGTTTTGAAAAAGTCAGAATTTAAATGTCTTGTTTTTTATATAGAAAATATAAGAATAAAAGCCTCAAGCCCGTACCTACAGTGGTCGCATAAACAATTTCCTCGGCGACGACTCACGATATATCCTCAGAAATATAATTTAATCCAGCAACAATAGCCGTATTGGAAGGCAGGCCGCGTGAACGGGACAAAGATTTTTTACCCCAAAATCGGAGTGTACCTATTTACGTGCGGTGAATTTTTTATGTACCTAAGGTGGGGACAGAATTACTGACAAAAGAGAAAGTTTATAAAAATAGTTTTTAAAAATAGTACCTATACGGGGAAAGACAGACAGACAACGAAGTGATACAGGTGCCTTTTTTACTTTTGAGGTACATAACCTTAAACACGCAATAAAATCGTCCCATTTTGTACATAAACAAAGAGTTCAAACATAAAACACCACCTTTTTTGTGTTAGAGGTAAGAAATTATTGTGTTTAGTAAGTAACGAAATAAACTGGTAGAAAACCTTTATTTCTCAGTAGGTACGCCCACACCAATATTCTCTAAATTTTATAACGAAACCCTAATAGGATTTGAAGATACGAAGTCAAAGAGCGCCCCCCCCCCTCCCCCTCCCCCTCCCCCCATGTCGCAATATACTTAATTACAGTAATGCCAACCTCAATACGTGTCGCTATGAGTAGGGTGCTTACCATTTCGGTAACATGAGTTTTTAATTAGATTTGCTTGGTATTCAAGAGCTTTAAGGTTTTTTTTTAATTTAGGAAATATTTTTTTAGTAATGTTTTCAAAAACCAAATTCGAATGAGCGTCTCTACACTTATGTTTATTCAGAACACAATTTATCGAAATGTGATTGAATTTGTAGTAATCTAAAATGATTACTACAAATTCGTGGAAATTTAAAAATGTGTCCAAAGAATTAGATATACATAATACTTTTTCCGATTACAAGAAAATTGGTTCTTGTTCTATATAAATAACTAGCTGACCCGCCGAATTTATTCTATGACGCGGGCTGCCAATGTTCGGTAGAATTAGCAATCGGCCATCATTAGCTGCATCTACGTATGAGAAAATGAATTTTCTCCATAATTTATTTTTACATGATTTTTTTTTCAATATTTGAATAGTTAATCTGCGGTGGAGACAAATTCAAGAAATAAAAATCGGTCCAGCAGTTCTTGATATAAATGGTGTAACTAACCTGACTTTGTTTTATATATAAATAAATAAATATTGCTGGACATTTCACGCAGCGCTATCTAGCCTCAAATTAAGCAGAGTTTGTACTATGAGGACCAGATAACTGATAGAAAACTTATATACTTTTTTTTTGTAAATACGTACTTATAATATATAGAAAAACATACAGACCTGAAACAAATATCTGTAGATTATGCAAACATTTGATATATAGGTAATTTGATTTGATTTATATAGGTATATAGGTAATCAAATTCTTGTAAATAATAATAGTTAATGTTTAAAGTACATTTTAAGTGAAAACTTTTAATTTTTTTTTGTACTCCTAGTTTGACCATTATAAGCTATCTTAACGAGAGAGCTATGGACTTCTACGCTATCTACGTCGTAGGCATCTACGAGCGTAAGATAATACAAATCCCACCACTAATGTTTTTATCGATACGATTGTTTTCGTAATTGCTTTTGGATGTAAGAGTAAGAGGATATCTGGAACATATTTAATTCGTTACCTGGATGATAACTTTCAGCATCAACTCCGAAACTGTAGAGAAAACTATAATGATTTTTAAATATATTTACTTTTCCCTGAAGTTGGTCTTACTCCTTCAAAAATGTTACAATTTATTCTTAATTTATTTTCTTTATTGTTATGTATTCTAAAAGAATCATTAAGAAACAACCAGTCTTCTTTCTTGCCTTTCTTTCCTGGCTTGTTCGCGAAGGAACAGGAAGTCAAATTGACATTTCAAAGTGATCCTTGTGATTTTAATGAACAAAAAGATTTTGATTTTTTTAATCTGTTCTATTGGAAACACCACTGTACTTATCAACATTAGAGAAAAACTGTTCTGTCTGTCTATACCACACCGCTTCAATAGGCAAACCATGCTGTGTGATAGTATCCGAGATGTCGTGTATTGACCACTAAGTATTGCCTGTCTTTAAATGAGAAGACAATCGCCATATATCGCCTGCTGATACCGCGTAAAGTCGTAAACTGAAACTAGTATAAACGTTGTTTCCCTACAACATGTCCACACCAGTAATTACCTGCTAATTACAGGAATCGCGCGCGCGTGCTTAACGCGCTGTGTGACTGCCATGTGACGACTTTCTACCTGAATCTTAATGAACTTTCATTTAAGGCATGATGTTTTTAATGTAGAGTTATTGGTAGTTCAACTCAGGTTTCAGCTTGGCAAAGCTCAAAAATATGTTGGCAGGTCATCATCACCATAATAATCACAGGACGTTCTCTATAAAACATATGTAACATAAATAAATTAAAAAAGTGGCAACGTATCACACAGTTACAAATGTAATGTTTTGGTGTTACTCATTAGATATATTTGTTAGATAAAACTTACACGAAGAAGGTATATAGATAGATAGACAATAAAGTACATATCAACAATTTTAAAAGTATTTTATCGATACTAGATTTGGAACCTCTCGTAACTACATAACAAAAACTCAGCTAATTTGTGCAAATTACTTACATCACAATTAACAATTAAGTGATTATTTACATCTGGCGATTATTTAGTATTTCATTTCTAAAAACTTATTAACTGAATAGAAGCACTTCAATGATCGCGTATGTACCCTTTTTATTTGTTATCACAACGATAAATACCCTTTCAAATTAGTAATTATGTAGGTATATTGATTGCAAGAGTTCGAGAAATACTAAGTAACTGTATGCGTGTTTGTTACGTTTTTATGACTAAATGGCTGAACCGATTTCGATGAAAATTAATACACAGATGATGCGCAGATAGTGGAGAAGGAGGGGCAAATTTTTGAATTAACAAACCATGTATGTGAATCCGTGGGCGGACGCTTTAACTAAATATTATTCTCTGAGGGTCACCGTATGGTTAGTTGTTTATTAGATATTTATGATTCAAACTTGGCTTCAGTGAAGAATAATTTTCAACAAAAGACATCTTAGTCAGTACCTAAAATATCTACAAAAGACAATTTTATAAAATAACAAAAAACATGACTGCAATAGGAACTAAACAAGCTTGCTAATTTTGATAATTGCAGGCGGGGTCTATTACATATAAGCACTTCATATAGCCTATATCACTCTCGTGATTCAGAGGATTCCAATGATACCACATTTGTCAAAATCCGTCAAGCCGTTTAGCTTTCACGATGCGCCAAATGAACAGACATGCATATTAAACACATATCCATATAAAACATCGCTAAACACCGTTTATAATATCAACACAGTTTATAGTCGCAAAATTTACTCTGTCTACTTAACCTCCTCTCATAAAATTTCCAGCCCAGTAATTTCTCCCAGAAAACCAATTCCCAGGCGATCTAAAAGTAATTTCCAATCATGCAAGTGATATGTCTGCAATATTTCCGTGTGGCAAAGCGGCAAATTTCTCATCAGAGCCGATCGGCGTTGGCTCGTGTGATGGCGTTCGATCGGTGCATCGCACGCGTACCTAATTGGATGCAGGCCTGGTTATATAAGGTTAGGATGATGCCCTATTTGCACTATAAGGCCTAGTCTGTACAACCTAGCCTTTAATACTGTGATTTTACAGTCAACATCAACCAATAGTAGTCCACTGTTGGACGTAGGTCTCTCCCAGGGTTCGCCATTGAGCTGTGTATTTTACAGTATTAGAGGCTATTTTAATCCTTGCCAAAGAATGGAGTTGTACTGCGACTCATACCTGAGTTGTGATGCCTTACAGCCGAATTGCAGCAATGCCAAATTTTTAATGTTTTCATGTAAAGTGATTGAACCAAATAATTAAAAGATAATACGATTCATTGATTACAGTGAAAGCGATAATTACATCTGAGTTTGGCACTTTCTATTTTAATAAATAATGTTTTTGACATGTGATACCTGAACAACAATCATTCTTTTTTATTGTTAAAACTAGATAGAATTATTTTGATTACGTATTGCCAATATTCGCATACCAATATTGGTTGAATTAGTGGAACGACAAATATTCTAATAACAACTACTGTACGCCCGTTTCCTGTGAATAAATAATTCTTTCATTCATTCAACACATCAGTAATTATGGATAGTTACTTTTTTTGCTACCTGGAGCAAGCATTATGGCTCACCTGATTTTAAGTGGTAACCATCGCCTATAACATAGTATTGCCTCGTAGGTCACGCATCTTAAGAACGTGTCCTACGGACTGCCTTGTTTCCATCAACTTAGGGCATACAGGTGTAAAGCCTCATGTCTTTCAATATTAATATAGATGCATAATGAAAACAGTTCAGTCCATTATACTTTCCTGTAAATTAAACCGTCCACTAATGGCTACGGCTATTAGATAGCCTGAAGATACTTATTTATCCTTAGGAGCTAAACCAGTTAAGTGACTAAGCTGGTACCGGGGATCAGTGTCGATCCGTCCATTATGTCTAATGGACCAAGAGATTAATAAATGATGCTTAAAATTTAGCCTTTTTTCGGCTGACCTAATGGTGCTGAAATAATTAGCTGGTTTTTTATAGTCCGGATTATAAGCGGCTGGAATTTTAAGAAAATAGCAATGTAGCCTAGTCGTTCTTGTAAAATCAGCTAGGTTAAGCAATGTTCTACGCTGTCATTACTTGAGTGTGTGTCCGCCAGTGATATTCACACTAATATTATAAATTCGAAAGTAACTCTATCTGGTTGTTATGTTTTAACGTGCGAAGCCACGGGTGGAAGCTAGTTTTAATATAATTAGCGCTTCCGTGGTTTGGAAGACTAGTTAATGCCGTTCCTAAGTTTAAAAAATCCGTCGTTTAAAAACTCAGACATCCTTTCTTTCTTTTTCTCGTATGGGACCATTCTCGCTGTTGGCCTCTGAGGCCGTTGCAGCTTAACCGAACTTTTGCCGAGAGATGGCGCTCAGACCAGTAAGTTTTTTGAAGAGGCAATTAGCGCAAGGGCACCATTTACGTACGAGCCTCGGCTTGGGCAGTTGCCAGGATGGGGATAGGAGATGAAACTCCCGGGTACATACTTGTACCTCGTATAGGCGGCGACTGAAGGGACTCGTTGACCTCGCCGGCGAGGCCGGTGTATTTGTGAAGTGTTTGCTCTATCTAATGTACATGACTCAGAAATCTCCTCCACATTAGCGGAGGTGATTTAGTCATCAGGATCTCTTAAAATTAGAACGTGTCTCGGACGATGGAGGGTTCAGACAACAGGGTTGGAAATTTTTAATTTATAAACTTGTAGACTCTAGAAGACGAACCTCCTGATGTCAAAGTGATCACCGTCACCTACCTATAGCACTCGTGTGAGACTTCGACGTATCTACAATAAGTGGATGAGGTTGGTTATATTGAGTTGATGAACACACAAATACGAGTATGCCTCTAGACAGTGGGTAATTCAGAGTAGGTCCTCCAGTTATTGTAATCATAGATTGAGTAACGCGCACGACGTCTCACTATGCTTAATCAGTCAGGCGTTAGATTATATTTCTAAAAAGAATTTGTCTTCTAATATGCTTAAAGGATAAGTTACTACGAGTAGGTATTTTTTTTTAAATACCATACAGAGCTCACAGTTGCAAAAGCATTGTTTGCAGGCAGAGAAAAACGAGTGCTTGTGATCCTGACACAGCTACCTAATGTGAGCAAGGATTTATTACTGAATTTCGTCGGTAGCTTGTGAATGAATTATTTTTCGGTGATTACATAGGGATGTTTTCATTGGGAATACTTACCCATATATTTTTTTTAAATTGGTATGCATCGTTGATATTTTATGTAGGTTACTAGAAGGTGGACATTACGAATGTATATTAGTTTGTTTGTATCTGAACTATAGTAGTACCTTTATATATAAATAAATAAGTAAATAAACATTGCTAGACATTTCACATAACGCTATCTAGCCTCAAATTAAGCAGAGCTTGTACTATGAAAACCAGATAACTAATAGAATACTTATATACTTTTTTTTGTAAATACATACTTATAATATATAGAAAAACATCCAGACCCGAAACAAATAAATGTAGATCACGCAAACATTTGTTCCGGCGGGAATCGAACCCGCAACCTCCTGCGTCACAGCCTGCTATTCGCCCACTGCGCCACAGAGGTCGTAAAGTAGTACCTTATATTGATTTGTATGTTTTTGGTTTTAATTTTATTTATTTGTGATTGTTGATATTTTGTATGGACGGACACTGTCTGAAATAAATGATTATTTTATTCTATTCTATATAATTAACTATGAACGTCAAAGTGAATCTATTTTAAGGGTTCCTTAGCCAAATTGCAAAAAAATATATACTTAATCTGTATAGATTGATACTATACCTAAGTACTCCTTTTTAGAGTTCTAAAACGTGCAACATCATAACATAGGAATAAATAAATTGCTCTGAATTGATAAGCTGCCTGTACCTGAGCAGTGGGTAATCATGCTTCTAATTGTATGCTTTCTCTTACTAAGTAATTTTAAATACCTACTTTAAAATACTTAGGCCGGCTTGCACAACGATACCTAAATGTATTTAGAGACCAAACATGTTTAAATTTGACGAATTTGTTTGACAACTCTTTTTTTAGTTTATAGTTTAGGGATCGTTGCTCAAATCGCCCTAAGTATATAATAAAAAGTGATTCATCCCACAATAACAATTTCTAATATGTTGCTATGAACCTGTACTCAGCGAAACTCTTGTTTTTTTTTCGAACTCTGACTAAACCACTCTGTCACTCTGCCACGATTTTTTTGACATTTCAGTGACATTTTTTTTTTCTTTTGATTTTTTGTGCATATCCTGTAGCGCCTTGTATTTACACTGTAGTCCAAATATAATACGGCCGCAATGTATCGTCTATTAAACTAGACTGTAGTTGATCGAGCGAAGCGAGATCTCCAAATCAACTTGGGCAAATCGGCGTTGTATGTATGTATGTATGTTTGTTTGTCCGAGGATAACTTTCGAAGCGTTTATCCGATCATCGTGAAATTTGGTATATAGGTAGGTAATGATGGCATAATTTTGGCGTGACTCAATGAGGTTAAAATTTTGGGGGGTTGTTGAGATATTGGGGTTCAAGAGGGGAAACAAAAATGAAAATGAGACTATTAGGTCAAATGACACGTTAAATGAAAAATCTTCATTCGTAAATTTTGACTCCATTTTTATTTTTGGTAAAATTTTTGTAGTTTTTGAGTTATTAGCCATAATAAAAAGTAAAATTTGACTAAATTCACAGGGTACACCAGTAACCTCACAGTGCTGTAATTTGGTATGCGTGTAGCTTAAGTATCACAAATTTAGGCAAAAGTCTGAAATCTAGAATAACTGCAATTTGTACCC
Source organism: Philereme transversata (assembly GCA_963924445.1). Lineage (NCBI taxonomy): Eukaryota > Metazoa > Arthropoda > Insecta > Lepidoptera > Geometridae > Philereme > Philereme transversata. The sequence continues at coordinate 23,115,561 of OZ004344.1, forward strand.
CAAAAAAGGATAACCACACATGCACTCCTGTTACCTGTTATTTGAATGAAACTGTAGGTCAAGTTGGTTGGTTATTTATTTCGTGGCACTATTTTGATACATACTCAAAGATTACGAATATTTTTTTTGTTTTTATGGTAGACTCGCGAGATCTCAGTTCGGGGCGAACCACTAGTTATTTAGATTTTAGCACTAGTAGCATAACCGCCATAGACGTTTTTATCTACGAAAGAATAGAGTAAAATTACGTTTTAGCGTACAGAGTAAAAACAGGATCGTAGAAAGGTTTCTACAGTCTACGCGAACATGATGCGTCCTTCACACAGTTAGTGTTATAGTCTGTAGGCGCTGTTTAAGGTGGTTCGATTCCGAATGTTCAGTGGCAATTCACTAGATAACTGAACAGCAGAAATTTTTAAACATTGCGTAACATACTGTGCCTAAGCAGTGTTCGCAGCCACGGCGACCACGGAAGACCAGCGCTTTGGCAGAGCGAATCTGCCAAAGCACATGCTGAGTGGTGGCCATTTTTGTCACTATTGTTACGAGCTGAGGGTTCGGGATAAAATAATGATAATCGGTCTAACCAAAATAACACTTTTATTCAACACTAGAACGATGAATACACGAACTTGGTCACACGTATCACAACACACTAATTCACACCACTTAAAGTCACCGAAATGATCGCACGTATAGCTTAATCCAGACTGACTCGGGAGCAACTACTGTTCACGCGAGACCCTTCTCCGCGTCAGTCCTCCAGGGCCTCGCTGAGACTAACTCACTGAGACTCAGACTCGAGACTGACTGTTCGGCCATCTCTCCGGCCTATTTATATCGCACACATTTCGATTGTTCGAGAACGATGTCGATCCTTCCAGGAAAGGGTCGGTCCCTCGACACAATGGCCACTCCCCATTCTGCGAAACCACAAACAATAGCAGCAATAACACAGCAAGACAAAAGCGTTCGAGAAGGTTCGATTATTACTCATTGTTTAACAGCCTCGGCGTAACACTGCCCCCTCCTAAAACATGCTCGTCCCGAGCATTCTTAGCCCCATATCGCGGCAGCCAATCAACACGAACAATTTTAGGCACACCTCGCGCTGAAGATGCAGCAACTAGAGGAGCCACATTGCCGTCTCCAGTACTTCAGGACACCCAGAGTCCCTTTCTCATCAGCGATCCCAATTCCAGCCTCCAAAACACGGCTCTCATGATTTCTATCTGTTCTTTCACTTCCTGGAATTCCTTTCCAGATAAACCGAACGATTCCCTCATCAGTCGAGCACGCTCTTATGGCCAACGTCGCTGATCTTCCTGTTGACGACGCTGCTCTTCTTTATCCTGACGTCGCTGTTCCTCTTGCAACCGAGTCTGCTCCACCTGTTCATGACGCTGTTCCTTCTGCAACCGAGCCTGCTCTTTCTGCTGACGACGCTTCTCTTCTTTATGCTGACGTCGTTCTTCCTCCTGCAACCAAGCCTGCTCTTCTTGCTGACGACGCTGCTCTTCCTTATCCTGATGTCACTGTTCTGCCTGCAACCGAGCCTGCTCTTCTTGCTGACGACGCTGCTCTTCCTTATCCTGACGACGCTGTTCTTCTTGACGACAAAGCATTGCCATAATAGCAGCAAGATCGCCTGTCACAGGAGCTTGGCCCACGGATGATGATGATGGTGCTCCAAATGATTCGGCGGCGGCTAATTCCATCTCCATCGGCTGACGACTCTGCCGAGCTTCTTGAATCGGAGACTCCCCAAACCGCCTTTAATCCATTTCCTGTTGTCGTTGACCTCTCGTCCTTACACCGTCCACGTTATCCTTTGGCAGAACCGGCATTATTTTATCCCACTTCTGACACCATATTGTTACGAGCTGAGGGTTCGGGATAAAATAATGATAATCGGTCTAACCAAAATAACACTTTTATTCAACACTAGAACGATGAATACACGAACTTGGTCACACGTATCACAACACACTAATTCACACCACTTAAAGTCACCGAAATGATCGCACGTATAGCTTAATCCAGACTGACTCGGGAGCAACTACTGTTCACGCGAGACCCTTCTCCGCGTCAGTCCTCCAGGGCCTCGCTGAGACTAACTCACTGAGACTCAGACTCGAGACTGACTGTTCGGCCATCTCTCCGGCCTATTTATATCGCACACATTTCGATTGTTCGAGAACGATGTCGATCCTTCCAGGAAAGGGTCGGTCCCTCGACACAATGGCCACTCCCCATTCTGCGAAACCACAAACAATAGCAGCAATAACACAGCAAGACAAAAGCGTTCGAGAAGGTTCGATTATTACTCATTGTTTAACAGCCTCGGCGTAACACTATGTATCTTTTAGCCTGCGCCTAGTTTTAAGATATCATTCCATTTATGTGTTGATTGGTGAGAAAATAAACGTATTTTATCTTTATCGAATTAGTTACATCTTGTCATTGTCATTTCTGCTGTACAGTTATGACTGAACGCTTATATACTTAACCATTTATATATCTTCAGTACTCATCTTTAGTTGGTAGTCGTTTTTTAGAGTTCCGTATCTCAAAAAGAAAAAATGTAACCATTATAGGATCACTTTCTTATCCATCTGTCTGTATGTCTGTCAATACCCTTTATATCGGGAACACGTGGAGGTATCGAGTTATTCAGGTCTACATTCCCTTGACGCTGTGAAAAACTCAAACTTCTAAGTTGACGTTAAAAAAAGATACGGCCGTTTATGCTGCAAAAAACGTATATTTCAACACTCAGGGGAATCAAATTTGGCAAGTAATATTGTCTTATACTACAAGTACAGGCAAAAATCTGACAAACTATACATTTATAATTAAATCATAAAAAATATAGTCTTTATTAAAAGTACGCAATCTATCATCGAAATTGTCGGTACAAATTTGTACGGAACCCTCGGTGGGCGAGCGCGACTTGTTCACCAACAACAAGTCGGTTTTTTATGTCGGTATCCTGTGTATGTGTAAAACTTGGGGAGTCTGTGAATAAGACATCCATAAATAGGTCACTGTTTATTGAATCTTGAATATAAGTAATATAATTATGAATAGGTATATTTACAATAATATTTGGATATTTTCTACTATAATATATAGTTTAATTCTATAAGTAAATAAAGATAGGTACACAACCGATATTGTCTACTGATATAACTATAGGTAGGTATATTAGGACTTTAGATTTAATATAAAGCAGAATATTTTCATTTACTAACAAGTTTAAAGCATAATAAGATACGTCTTCAGGATTAACATAATTATATTATATCCTATAATATTAAATATATAAGGTACATAATTAGGCAATTTAACTCTGGGGAACTGAACCGCTATTTTTGACACAAACATCAAAATACAAAACTATAAAAGTATTATAAAACCCGTTAATATATTTTTCCGGCAGTGTATTTACTCTATTCTAAACCTAAATAAAACAAATAACCCTAGGCTGTTTAAAATAAGGTTGAATTTTAACTTTCTCATATTATAGAACCTTATTTATTAAGACTTGTAGTGCATGTACTTTATTTTCCAACCAATTTAAGATTAAAAGAAAATGTCTTTATTTGATATGCCCTCTCCAGTTTTAGTTAACCTACCAAACTTTACGTTAATATTTAACAACCATAGTATGTTATGTTTAATAAAAATAAGTCTATTTAAAGCGATTATGTTATAAATTAACTGAACACTTTTTCATTTATTCAGCAATGGTATGCCCCATATAGTGCAGTTTACACACCTAAGATTTTTTATTTTTTTTATTAGATTGTATAGTTATTCATTATCTTTGGTATATATGCCATTTATCTAAACATAGAACATTTATCTACACAATAAATACGTTATTTTTTTTATTATTTCACTTGAATAGTCATAAGAATATTAAAAAAATGCATGATGTGCTTCTTTGCAATGTGAAAGTCAGTAACGTGACTAAATAAAAACACGCATGATGTATTTAAAAAATAATTCCTCAATCTTTGAAATTATTATACTTTAACTCTTTCTGTATGAAGTATAAAGGGATATAGGTGTATCTAGCGATGCTACAGAAATTGTATGAGCAATTTTCAATCGATTCCAAAATCAACGATTTAACTCTAAGTATATAAAATGGACGACTAAATCTACCAATCAATATAATTTCGTATAAAATAATAACTGATCGTAAAATTGGTGTTCAAATGAGCAATATCAAAACGGATATTATCTATTTTTGGGGTTTATATATTCGTGTATTACCTGTAATTGATTTGGCACAATAACTATATAATTATATATTAATATGTATATAATATATTATTTATATTTTATATTCTACGAACAAACGTTGTACATATACATACATTTAACATCGTTATTATTATGATAAAATGGTTTAGTTATTTATAACAGTAACATCCCATATAAAAAGCTGTGACATATAAACAAACATAAATATGTATTATAGGTAAGTAACAACAAGGAAAGAACGGTAAATAAAAGAAACCAAAAATAATTTGAATACTTTACTTTTCAAATCATATCACAAAGATTACAAGAAATCTCAAAATTATAAATCAGACTTGCAAATGTTATACATGAAAATAAAAAACCGATTAGAAAAGTGTTGATTCAGAAGACAATACTGTAATAACCAATCAAAATACAGTAAAACGAAAAGCTTGAGCAAATAGTTGCCATAATTGAAGAAAACATCGAAATATATTTCGAAACTTATTTTGTCTAAGACAGAATTATTGTATTCAATTTAATAATTATAACTACAGGCAAAATTAACATCGGAAGCTCAATTAAGTATAATTTTAAAAATTATGTATATCTTGCCTAATTTAACAAGATTACTTTCAATGAGCAATATACTGAAACAGTATGAAATAATCTGGTTATATTAGTTTTATATTTTAATATCCGTTGATATGTTTTATGTACTATACGTTAAGATACGCTTTTACTTCCATTTCGACATAAGATGTGTCATTAACCCTTACTACGAACTGCTCATGTATTTCATTTAAACTTTATACATTACTAGTTGACCCGCCCGCGGCTTCGCACGCTTGTAATTTCCCGTTCCCGCGGAACTTCGGGATAAAAACTATAAAAAACACTCTTGTCAAAGTGACGCGACACTTCATGTAAATGAATTCACGTCAATGAACGACGGTTAAATTATATGGATACATAAAAAGGTTCCGCGCACTTCACGAATTCACAAACACAAATTATAAAGAAGATATCCAAGGATTCACCAATATTTGACAACAAACATTATATGTCACGTTTGTCTGTGGTCAAATATGTATAGTGCGTTCAGAAATTAAATAATTAAAATAACGTTTTGATTACAAATGAAATAAACGCATCCAGTTTCACAGGTACGAACAAATTGTAAGGGAAAATAAAATAGTTACTTACTACTTTTTTACTACTTTCATTGCAATTTCTTTATTTTTTCTCAGCTTTTAAACCTTCCTTGGACTTCTACAAATATTTCAAAACCAAAATTAGGCAAATCGGTTCAGCCGTTTATGAGTTTTAGTGAGACTAACGAACAGCAATTGATTTTTATATATATAGATAGATAGATACGACACCGAATATCTGGTAACGTACTCGATTTTATATCTATTTAATGTCTAATATTGAGATTATAATATTTAGGCCTATCCGAATATCCAAAATGCGTAAAATAATACGAAGCTAACTAGATGCCGATAATTTTATATAATTTATAATAATGTCATAATAGTTATATATTTCGATTATAATATTGAATATCTGTATAATTAGACGCATATTTGGACCAACAAGTTTATTTCAGCTGCTCAAGGTGTCTTGCTGTGGTAGCACAAAAACTATTCCCCACTTCGAAATTTTACTTTTTGAGTCTAAACTATAACAACATCTTATTTCAACTTTATGTTATTTATACTTTAGACTTAATCAGCGATCATGAAGTAATTATTATCACGCGTAAACACTAAAAGGAAACAAAAATATACAATTAAACCCTACTATAAATATAACAGCCCCTAAAATTTTACTATTCAATAGTAAAACTGTTTATTTATCTAATATCATACATTTCATATAAATACGTTTATGGTTTTCAAAAGCAGTGTCGAAATCGTATTTATAATAGTGAATAACATCAAATTATGGGCCCACGTGGCCCATAAAACTTCGTAATACTAACACTTACAACATTATTTAAATTTAGGTTAAATATCGTCAATGTCACTAAAGATTCGAGAATATAATATTTCTTTGGATTTTCACCTTTCACAATGAAATCCATAGAATCGCTTGATTTAGGAAGACAGGCTTTAATAGGCCTCGTTTTGTCTTACATTCAAATTTCGAGATACAATCATAATTTTACTTTACCGAATAAACATTTATATTGACGACTGTATTACATTCCATACATTTATTACCTCACAATTCTTCGGTTGAAGCTATAGGTGCTTTGAGAAGCGGTGTCCTTGGACTTCTAGATCCGTCAGTACTCCTAGCCTGGAAGTCCTCATTAGACAAAGAAGCCGGTAGAGGAGCAATCTTCAACTGATGTCCGTTTAGTTTAATCTCTGTGATGGAATGTGATCTCCCGTGGTTGACCAAAGGCTTCTCTTTGTTAGAAGTGGTCATGGGGTCGTGGGTTGGGGTCTTGGCCAGGGATTGGGTGACTTTGGCGCGGTTAGATTGTTCTCGTAATGCCATCTGATATGCCACTTCGAAGGCTTCGCCCAGGGTTAGGATGACTTCTGTCGCTTGATCCTGTAATGAAATACAAAGTCGAACTTTAAAAAATATTTATATGTTTGTTATATCGATAGAAACAATTAAATGGTATTATCTAAAATTCTACCCTTTTGTTTCATTTGATTGGATGTAATAAAATTAACAAATGGATTTTATGGAAAAAACATGGTTTATAACGTGTATGTTAAACTTCTGAACAACTAGTGGTTCGCCCCGAACTGAGATCTCGCGAGTCTCTCCTACAAAAAAAAATATATTATTCGTAATCTTTGACTATCTAAATAGTGCCACGAAATAAAAAAAACACCTTACTTGACCTACAGTTTCATTCAAATTACAGATAACGGGAGTTCATATTAAGTGGTTATTTTTTTTTGGGTGCAAAATGCAGTTATTCTAGATTTCAGACTTTTGCCTATATTTGTGTCACTAAAGCTACACGAACACCACATTTTAGCATAGTGGGGTCACTGGTGTACCATGTGAATTTTGTCAAAGTTTTGTTTATATTATGGCTATTAACTCAAAAACTACAAAGATTAAACTATAAATAAAAACAGGGTTGAAGTGTACTAATGAAGACCTTTCATTTGACGTCCCACTTGACCTAATAGTCTCATTTTCATTTTTTTTATCCCTCTTGAACCCCAATATCTCAGCAGCCCCCAAACATTTTTAGCTCATTTAGTGACATCAAAATTATGCCATCACTACCTACATATGTATCAAATTTCACGATGATCGGATGAACGCTTCGAAAGTTATCCTCGGACAAACAAATATACATACAATGCCGATTTGCCCAAGTTGATTCCGAGAAAAGCGGGCATGTATCAAACGTAATACACCCTCATTATTATAAATACGGGATTTATCACGTACCGTCTTATCGGTATTTTGACCGACAATGTTTCAGTACAAGGCGAGACGTTATTCAGAGCGGATCGCACTCACCCTGATGAAGGTTCACGAATTGAACCGAAACATTGTCGGTCGAAACACCGATAAGACGGTACGTGATAAATCCCGTATTTATAATAATGATTGAAATAAATCACGAAAGTTTTCTAAGTAATACACCCTGTCTAGTGGCAGAATAATGTATTTAAAATTGAATAAACAACCAACTACCTTGCTTATCGTTTTATTTAATGTTTTTGTGATGATGCTGATTGTATTTCTTAAAAACAATGTCATCCAAATGCTTTCCGTCGAGCTATACATACTGTTGAAAACGGAGCTGTATTTGGATTTGCCCCACACCCTTATGGCATATCTTGATGAGTCTGCATACTGAGTTAGAGAACATGGAGATCAATATAATCGTGAACTCATAAAAATCATAAAATCTTTTTTATTTTGATCTTAAACAATGATACAAATGTGAAAAACGATATCTGCGGAAGTATTAAACTGTGTCGCAGACATCAACGCCCTCCTCCGGGAAATATTAAAGAAGGTCCCAATCAAGTTACATTAGTTACACATACAGTGTGTACGTGTGTATGTATCTATGTATATATCTACGAGTATGTATATATTATGTGCCTGTTGTGTTTGTGTGAGTGTGTGTGTGTGTATGTGTGTGTGTGTGTGTGTGTGTTGTGTGTATACGCGAGGGAGTATTTGGGGGTGCTTTAGTGTGTGTACCTACGTGTATGCGTGTGTGCTAGGCTACTTAGAGACAACCATGAGTTCTTCCGTTTCATTGTAGGACAGTGATTGGAGCCAATAACTAATAATAAAAATTTAAAAATTCCTTATGAATTTGAAGGATCATGATGAAACTGCACATATGCATAATTATTACGTACCATAGTAGCAACTCTGAAGACGTGACAGTAGTGACTCTTTGTGGTGTGGTCCTTGGTGATGTAAGCGAAGTGTGTGAGATCGTCCGCATCCTGACACGCGCAGTGAATGTTCCTGATTTCGTGCTCACAGACCAGCTCCTATGATACAATGATAGAGAATTACTACAAAATAATTCATAATAGAAAAGATTCATTTTGTTACGTAGGTAATTATGATACATTTTGATGAAACCAAGGACATTTGCAGAACATCTATGATAGATATGGTAGAATATGTAAGGATCAAGGAATTGTACTTTCTGATCGTATCTGTCTTACAGCGACTTGCACAAAGATGCCTAATCGTATTTGGTGCCTAATTATAATTTTGAGAGTTGTCAAATCATAAAAATACGTCATATTTAAACCTGTTTAGTTGCTAATTACGTTTAGGGATCGTTGGGCAAGCCAGGCCTAAAGATACAAGGCACAAAATTTATGTTCAAAGGAAAGGTAGAAAAAATCACTGTAATCAATTTCTTAAATCAGATTTATTCTACCGTAAAATACGAAAAACAGACCGTTATTTTTTATAACATCAAAAAAGGGTATCACAACAACCGAAAATTAATTATCTCACTTAACTAACCGTGAAGGGTTAACAAAAAATAATAAAAGGGAAAGAAAAAACAATCTTAAGAAACAAGAGTGGCGGTCAACCGTCCGATCAAGTGTGAACAAAGATCCATAATTAAAAATCAGAAGGAAAAGCCGGGGGTTTCGTGTACGGTCCTTTGTCTCCGACGATATTTAACCTTCGCACACTTGGGTGATCATCAAAGAATCCCTTATTTTATAGTACGAAAATGAAGTATAAAAGTTACTTTAGTTTAAAAAAAATAGTAACAAAATGATCTTTTTACAACTTACAAGCTTTTATTTAACTTGCAATGATGTATGTTTATTTGGGTGAAATCTTGCAACTGAATTTTAAATCAGTTATCATTAACAGATTGAGCTGAAATTTGGTATACACACTTATTTTGAATGACAATGCATGCTTAGCTATGTGACGTCATTCTAATTCCAACATGGCAGATCATCCAAGATGGCGGACAAGTTATTTATTCTGCACTACCACAGTATGGGTATCAAATGAAAGGGTTTGCTGATGAGAACACGAAAACTAATACAACGTCACATTAAATCCAAAATATGGGGAGCCATCCAAACCTCACGTGATTAAAGGTCGACCCCTTAGATAGGAACATAGGTATGAACATAGGACGCACGCGTACGAGGATCTCGGGCCAAGTCAATCGAAGCTTCCAACAAATTAATCTGTCTAGCGACAATGGAACTTCTGAATGGATTGTAGTGGGCTACTAGTGTTTGGGCTCATTTGAATCTGCTTGCGGTTCTGATTATGAATTTTATAAAAGCTTGTTTTGAGAAAGTAATTTTACAACAAAAAACTTATTAAATTAATCTGGTTGGTCGGATACCGAACAGTAGTAAACATGGTTTACCTACGAGGCTGATAGGGGTTTAGAGAATGACTGGACATTTCACACAGCGCTATCTAGCCCCACACTAAGCAGAGCTTGTATTATGGGAAACAAGAATGAAAAACATACCCTAGTAATAGTGTTGAGAAACTTAACGCCTCTGTAACTGATGGAGAGGATGATGTCGGGGGAATCCCGAGGTTCTTTGGTGGTTTTCTTTAGCTTCTGTATGGACTTCTTCGTGGATTCCGTGCCTCTTAGCTCTTTGACTACTGTTGATCCTAAATACTGTTGAAAAATAAAAAAGTTCATAATTATGTTATGTCGGTAGTTAATATTAATATTTATGTAGTTTCAATATTAATTTCATTATTAAACTCAATAACTCTCATAAGTAATAATAATGAGATAATGGGATAGTAAAACAAAGCTAAAATTGATGAACATCCTGAGCGTAAGTAAATAAATAAACTACCAGTAGAAGACCCAACTTTAAATGGCCTTTAAAATTAGACACGTAAATAATGTTACAAAATACAACTTACATTAGCTACATACGTCACAGCCCCAGTGACAAGTACAAACGGCTGATGCTTCCACTGAGTCTTCAGCGCTCCTGGAACTCCAACCAACAGTTCCGACGGTGCTCTGATCTCCAGGTCTGAGGGTCTTGGTGGCTGAGGAGCAGGTCTGTTCTTCTTGCTTCGCTTCAGGGTTTCCCCGCTAGGGGGCATGAGCGAGGGTACGACAGGAGGCGGAACAGGTTTTAGGTTTTCGTTAACTGGTAATTTCTCTTTGATTTCTTCTTTCAGATGCTGTATGTTGTTTTTCTAGAAAGATAAATAAAGGTTATTGCAAATCATTTTCATCGTTAAATATTTAGGTGACATCGAGCTTTATGGCTATAAGCATATGCCTGACTAAATAAATAGAAAAAAAAACTGTGACTTTGTACTATATACATTATAATACATTTTTATACTCCCAAGGGATGTACAAAAATTGACAATTAATAAATTTAAAAACGTAATTAAACAAAATCTTTAAAAAAAGCCTACTATAAAATATCGGATTATTTAGATGATGGAGAAGCTTGGGATTGAAATTGCTCCAACTCGTTCAAAATGTTACAATTTAGACGTAATTTATTTACTGTATTGTTACGTATTGTAAAAGGATCATTAAAAAAAACAACCAGCCTTGTTTCTTGCCTTTCTTTCCTGGCATGGTCACGAAGGAACAGGCAGTAAAATTGACGTTTCAAAGTGATCCTTGTGATTTTAATGAATAAAACTATTTGACTTTGACTTTATTATATAAAAGAGAGCACAACGATCAACTGTCAAACACTTAAAAAAGAACCATGAAAACGACAAATGAATAAAACAAGCCCCTAATTAAGTCGAAAGGGTTGCAAACAAAAAACTAAACAAAAATACACTCGAACAGTTTCACACCTCAGAGGTGCAAAACAACAGTGATGACATCATAAATAAAGCAGTTGACAAGAAGCGTAAAATTTTAATTAAGGCACTAATAACAAAGGAAGTGAACAGTGTGATTCTAATTTGACGAGTGTCATTTGGTAATAAAAAAATGTATGTGCATTCAGTATTCAGGTTTTAGTGAATGGAATGATATTCCGACAGGATGACTTTGAATAGCGGGGGAGATATTGTGGGGCGTACGATTTTAGTTTGGGGTTAACTATAAATTCACGAAAGGTGAGTCGAACTTAATTCACTCGATGAAAATATCCAAATCTATCGTAACGAAGCGAGAAAAATCTCCCTACTTAATTTTTCTTGGTCTCTATTAGTTATTTTGGGTGATAAAGTGACTAGACAATAGGTATGTATATGGAAAAATGATTCAGGCTTCTTTGAAGTGACTTTTGACTGGATGTTGAATTAAACATTCTAAGCGAAGATTATATTATTTGATTTAATCTTCCACGTAATATAATTATACAGTAAATCTTGGAAATTTCAAGCAATTCACGCAAATGATTCGTGGTTAGGGTTCCCTACCTCGCAGTAAAGTGCCTCACTCGCGTGTTCCGTGAATAGACGTCGAATTGAGCTCTAATTACCTATACAGAGTTGGCGACGTGTGAAATTAAAAAAATGCACGGCTACAGCCTGAATGCAGTTCTAGAGTATATGTATAATTTCAGATATGAGGAAACTGTGTTTGTGTCTATAATTTATGCCTAGGCGAAATAAGAATAATAAATCTCAGATGTTAGGCAGTTTATTAAAGCGAACAACATTAAATTGAATACTGTTCAAATCAATACAAAGTGTAAGTTTTTAAAATTATCGGTTTATGTAAGTTGTTAGTCTTTAAGGTATTTAACGATTTGGGCCTTGTTATCATTTTTTGCGGGTTCACATTGTTGCCTGAAATATACGTTATATTATATTATTATTATTATCACACTAATATTATAAATGCGAAAGTTTGGATATTTGTTTATGTATTTGTTTGTTACTCAATCACGTCGTAACCGCTGAATCGATTTTGATTAAATTTAGTACACACGTAGTTTATAGCCCAAATTACCATATAGGCTACTTTTTATTCCATAAATCAGGTCCCATGGGATAAAAATGGGGTTTAAAGTCAAGTTGCAACAGCGAGTTTAGCTTTATTTTAAGGTTACCTACACATTAAGTAATGTAACGCGTACAAAGGCGCGGGCAGCAGCTGGTAACTAATAAGTGCAATAAACATGACAAAGATGGTAATTATATCGTATAAAGTGTTTATGATACACTTATACATCAACGGTTCTCTCCCTTAAAATTTGCAATGTGATTAAAATGGCTAATCCCCGCTAAATTGCTCATCTAGTTCTTACTCGTAATTATCATCACGCACGTGCGCGATAGGGGGTAGCCAGGCAACACCCCCTCAGGTGTGATAATGTCTGATACGGTTAAAGAGTGCCACTTTAAATTAACTTGGAATATATTGCTGACTTGAAGAGCTATTTCATCTTGATTTGATACATTACCTATGATAAAAACAGTAGATTTTTAAAATCGGTGACCAACACGGATGTAGCATTTTCGTTTGACTCTACTATAACCTGTCGTAGATTCTGTCGATAACCTTGAGTTATCTTGAAGTTCAACACTTAACATCAAATCAAATAAACAAAATTAGTCTCTTTCTAGTTCAGTGGCCAGTCTTAGTGACCTTTTATGCAAATATGTAATTACAATAGCTGATGAGAAATTTGAAACTGTAAGACTAGAATAGGCTGATGACACAGTTGTTAAATTGATTACCAGTGATCCTAACAATTTCAATTTGTTACAATATTTATGCCAAAACCCACGTCCATTTATGTTTATCATCAGAGATTGTCATCGTCGACATAATTGTTACCAAATATTTTCGAACAAAATGTGAAAAAGTGCTACAAAAAGTCAGATGCTTTATCAAAGCTTTCTCAGAGAAATTGAAATATTTTCGACACAAATACTCTTGAATTATTCCAGCTTATTTTGTCAGCGATCTCTTAATCCGTTTAACGTCTCAAGAAAAGACTGTATTAAAATCAAATGATCTGACAAAAGTATAATTCATTATTCCGATAACCTCATTCACATGCAATTGGTACCAAATGATATGAATATTGTTATAAATGATACACCACTTATGGTACCAACGAGTAATTTATTCAATGATCGTAATACACAGGTACTTGCGCACAAGGATGTGTGGATAGTATATTTTAAATTAGTCATGAATATATAATTTCTTATAAGCTGTGAGAATATTTTGAAAGAGAAAATGTAAATATCGATCGTTTGTGTGAATCTGAGAAACGAGCGTGTCAATATGGAAACATAACGGAAACTGATTCTCATAATATCAAGGTAAAATACTTTATTTCATAATCATTAAGGATTATTAACACTAAAACTCTAGTTAGTAATTTTTAGCAGCTGTTTAATATCATCCAATGGTATGGCTACTTATTTTAATCCAATACCCATCGTCTATTATGCCCCCAATCCTTCACTCTTCATGTCTAACCAATTGTCGCATGCACTTCAAGTCACGGGAGTATCGTAGCAACACCCTCTCAGATCACTCAATGCTCGTTTACCGCTGACTGAAGGATATCCTTTTTACAAGCTTTCCGATCGGAGATTGCTCAGTTTATTGCATTGATATTATCTATTATCTGTGATTTGCGGCGTTCATCGCACTTACTGTATATCAAGGTTTCTGATAAAATATAAAACAATTTATCTAGTGATTATCTTTAAGGATAGTACGTATCGATTAAATTTTCAAAATCGAGTTCAATGACTTATTAGATGAACTGATTCAATAATGCATGATTTTATCGAATCTGCTCTAATATTCAATTATAAATAGATAACGAGAATACGCAGAATTGTTTACAAATGTAATGACCGATAAGATTTACTTACATAGTTATTAAAAGTAATGAGATATAGTGGTGACCCTTGTGGTAACCCCAACAAAAATCTTATTATTAAACAATGAATAACCATATATATATATAACTTTCAACTGCCAATCTAGTCGTTAAAGTTAGATACCACACATTTAATATGCGTAATTCGTTCATATCACCTTCGTAGCGTGCAAAGCTTATAATTATACGTAACGATTAGTCTATCAAAGGCCCATTCATATTCTGTTGACATCTATTTGATGGTTATAAAGACGTCTACTGGTATTGTTTTTAGGAATTTGGTTTGCAAATTCGCAAACCTAATGTACATAAGTACACCTATAGATTTAGTATTACCCATCTGCTTATTGGTTTATGTCATCGTTTTTATACATAGGCAAAGGAAAAGATGTGAAGTAACTTTTTATTTAGCATATAAAACAAATACAAATAAATAATACTGGACCTTTCACTCAGCGCTACCTAGCATCAAACTAAGCAAAGCTTGTACAATGGGAACCAGGTAACTGATAGAATACTTATACATATACATTTTTTTTGTTCCAACATTGAACATTGCAAGAGCTAAAAGAAGTTATCTATTTTAGCAGTTGCTAAGAACATTAACTAAGTTTATTAAATCGTATTTATGACAATGTAATTTTACGTAATGACATTAGGAAATGAAAGAGACATAGTTACTTACTAAAGTATTGAGATCTGTATTGATATCTTCCATGTGGTTATTGATAGGTCCATTCTGCTCTCCAGACACAGAAGCCAGTATCCTTTTCCTATGTCCAGCCTTATTGATTTCTAGCACAGCAGTCAGTTCCACCTCCCAGATCCTTCTAACCCTATCCATATCCACGTACAAATGCTTCCTAAATGTATCACTATATTGTTCTAGATTAATTTGCCTTAGCCATTCGTCTACAGATTCGTTTTGGTTTTTTTTACTTATATTATTATTGTTATGGTTATTGCTTATTTCTGCTATTTTAAGAGGTAATTGTTTAGCTGACTCTAGTATTTTTTGTCTATCATTCTCTTCTATACCCATTTCACGGAGATCGTTTTCGTCTAGTATTCCGTTCTGAAACAAAATATTCTTATTTAGAAACTATAACATTAAGATCGACATTTTTCATAACAGGACTTATTTTGTTTCTAAGAATAAATTGAATAATCACACTATTATTATAAATACGAAAGTTTGGATATTTGTTTGTTACTTAATCACGTCGTTACGGCTGAACAGATTTTAATGAAATTTGGTATGTACTTAGATTATAATCTGAATTAACATAGGCTACTTTATGTTGACAAACAACGCATAAGAAAGATTATCAAGATACAATATACAACATTAAAGAAACTTACAACAAAATCGATGTCATCATAGCCGCCTTCCAAGAATAGGGTCTCATAATCATGCAGTCCAATACCAGACAGCCACAAGCCTAGGTTAGACGCAACAGACGGGCTGAGACTAGACTCGGAGCAGCTAAGACCAAGTCGAGTCGTGAACTCCTGTTCAAGTTCGGAAACGAAGACGGACTCTCGGACCAGTTTGCTGCCGAATGAGGCCATTATCTCGGAGATTTTTGCCCATTCCTCCTGTTCACATAAAAAAGGTAGATATAGAATAGCTGTACTATACGAGTGTAATCTGTACCATATATGATTCAAATCTCACGGTACTTTTAAATACATATATGTTAACTTTGCAATTTTTGAGACCAAACAATTACTCAAAACTCGTTCAGTGCATTCCACAATGTAATAATAGCTTTAGGTAGGTTCAAATATGTGATTATTATGGACCCTGTTAGGCACAATATTAAGAGAATTAAGTACTGTATGGTACGACCTATTGACGAAGACCAAGTAGAATTTTAGGCAACAATTCATTCTGTCTGTAAATTTCAGATTCATTTGTTTCACAAATTTATAACATTATGTATTAAACAAGGCATGTCAATATTTACATTTACACCGATTTCATATAATATACTTAACAAATACAAGAAATATATAAAACATAATAAAAATACAACTCAACGGATAATATAACATGACGTGACATATTTCCATTCATTCATTCATTCTGCAGTTAAATTTCCTGTTTCGGTTCGCAAGACGGCAAAATCAAACTTCGTCGACTAGAACGAAGAGTTGTTAATCGCTTAGCTCCAGTTAATGAGAATGTAGGCTCCTATGAATTATACTGGTATCAAACTCCTAATTATGCCAAATTTTAATTAAATACCATCGGGCGAAATTAGGTAAGGTCAAGGCTAAAAAAAAATTGAAATACTTTGATCAGAACCTAGAGTAGAATCGATGTATTATATATGGTAGACAACTTAAAAAAAAAAAGTGGCACTCCGGGAGTGCCGACAGAAGTGAAAAATTTAGCGCTCAATGTTAGGGTCTTCCAAATTTAAAAGTACTACATACTTATATACAGAGGTGTCGGTAACGGTAACAGTGTCGCGAGTTCAATGGCTTTTTCCCACCTCAATAAATGCCCATCGTGCCAAAAGAAGTTTTCATTTCAAAAACAGTTTAAAAAATTATATTCTTCTAATAATCAATTGGGGTATCACTGTAGAAGTTTTGCGTTGTAATGTCAGGCTGATTATTTTTAAATAACCCTGATATTGTCCCAATCAAGTTTTTAATAGAACAGATGTTAATAACATAAGTAGGGCAAAACACTTGAAGTAAGAAGTTTACTTCTTCTATATAAGTATAAATTAATAATAAATAACTTATCTCTTCCGTTAGCATTCACATTAGAAACATGAGGCTGTATAACATTATAAACATCTGCCTCTGAGCCACAGCCACAGCATAAAAACAAATCAGCTTGTTCACTTTCTTAACCGACTTCAAAAGATAAGGTTATCCACTGTACCACTCAAAAGAAAACTTAATTCAATTATTTGTATAAAAATATATCGCATCTAAATGTTAATATTGATATTAACACTAAATACTTGTATCTGAGTTTGTTGGTACATACAATAATTAATAAACATGTTTTGACCCCAAGGTTATGGGAATAAAGTATGAGGGCATGCACTAATTAACACCGCTACTATCACTTACGAATTATTAGCACCAATATTGAAATAAGGTAATTAAGTTATGCTTGCGTGACCAAAGTTTACTAAATAGATGCTTCATGATTGTTTAATAAGTATGGTGTACTAGTTCGAAAACATTATTAAATTAGGTATCTATTACTAGCTTCCAGCAGCGGCTTAACACGCGTGGGTTGTCAATAAAAAGTAGCATAAGTGACAATCCAAGTTATAATATTGAAATACCAAATTTTATCGAAATTGGTTCTGCCATTATGACGTCATTCAGTAACAAACAAACAAACAAACAAACATCCAAACTTTCGCATTTATAATATAAGTGTGTTAACCTAATTCAAAAATGTATGATTTCTAACTAGACAAGGAGATTACTACTATATTCTGGAGAAGATCGCTTATTTGCAATAAGACCTCTCTTTGTGTTTTATATTTCAATTGTGTTTTTTTTATTTAAATGGTGAACAATAAAGTGTTTTTGTTTATTAATTACTACTATTACTTTCTTTTCTTTTTCCTAAGTAGTTTTATTTTGTAAGAAGTTTCTAACGCATAGTAAACACATATTTTGTTATCCGCCCAAGTCTACATATGCATTGACCCAGGAGTTCTCTAAGGACTGTGAACATAGGTTGACAGTTTGCTTAGAGGCACACCTGTCTACCTGCATCTAACATTGTTATCAAAGAAAATAAATAAAAACTGAGGCCATCCCGCATCTCTGTGACAGCATTTTAGATAGCCATGTTTTTTAGCTAATCGTGTTGTGGAGAGTGTTAAGCATCAAAATTGTGCGATTGAGTAAATAACATACTTTACTGAATCCACAAACACATAAGTATAAATGTGTAATATGTTTAAAACATGAATTGATATTTACCCAATAGGTATTATATAGAGCTAATAATAGAATATAGTATATAGAGCTTATTTACGATTGTCAAGCTTGACTATCTTGGTGATGTGCTGCATACTTAAAGACTCCGAGATTATTGTGTTTAATTATAGTGTTACTAGTCTACTGTAGCGGCTTCGCACGCGTTGTTTGCCAACAAAAAGTAGCCTATGTCTGAATCCAGAGGGCTTAGCCAAGTTACAGTCGATTAGCGATGACGCTAGTCGATAAGTCCGAAAATGTATGGGATTTGACACATGCTATAGAAATACCACGTGATTCAGCGACAACAAATGTATGTAGAAATCGAATAGATTCGTGGCGAATGTAATTTGGCTACGGGCCCAGGTCATAATGTATTAACACACCGAATTTTATCGAAATCAGTTTAGCCATTACGACGTGATTGAGTAACAAACAAATAAACAATCATCCAAACTTTCACATTTATAATATTATTTGAGGTAAATTGCTGTTTCTTATAATATGCAAGTTTTATCATCGTCATACTCGAGCCCGCTAAATGCTTTCTCAGTAATGCAATTTTCTAAATGACGTATAAATTACCGTAGCCCATTATTATAACCCCTCTAATGCCGGTAAAACCACAAACAATACGAAACCGCAGATGGTAAGACCGTTCAAAGATAATTTCTGCTGTTTCCTGCCTTTGTCACAATATAATAACTAGTTGTAGGTACGTATAATAAGTTGTTTTGTTACGGCAAATAAATAGAAAGCAGGCTGAAAAACGGTAAACCGGTGCATATCGATGCAAAACTGGTATGTTCAGCTTAAGAAGAGTTTTGATATTCATAATTAGATTATACTTAATCGTGACAATTTTTGTAAGTCCTAAACTAATTGCTTGACAATATATACGCCTGAAGCTATATTATCTGTATTATTTTGTAAACATTTTCGATTCTGCAGAATATTGAGATTTGTGAATTTAGCACTTGGGGCGCCTTCAAATTTGCCGCAAAGTGTCGCGCGGAGGCAGCTCGTCTGCAGCGCTGCGGCCGCGATGCCGTCGCTAGGTTCGAGAATCGTCTTCTTCTTAGCGT
The DNA here is from genome assembly GCA_963924445.1 of Philereme transversata. Taxonomy (NCBI): domain Eukaryota; kingdom Metazoa; phylum Arthropoda; class Insecta; order Lepidoptera; family Geometridae; genus Philereme; species Philereme transversata. The sequence goes on from OZ004344.1 coordinate 23,135,182, forward strand.
GTCAAGAGTTCTACGTTATAATGTACAGTATGTTGGACAGGTGTTTGGCCACAACAATAGTATTAGGTGAGGCGGTTATTAATTCCTACATAGTGCAGGTGTTCGGGCACAAAGGGCACATTAGCAAGGACACATTGACTGCGTGGAATCACCGCAGTCGCACTGCGTTAGGTTAGGGTCCCTGAATCCCCATCCTCGAGAATCGTAGTGTTGTACATTTAGTTTCACGATGGACTCTAACGAAGAAACACTGCTCTTAGTATTACTATTAAAAGGAAAAATAATTTTGGAATCACTAGTCAATCGATGAACTGATGCGCGATCGCAGCGTGGGTGTAGCGCTGCAGTCGTGCGTTTTTTATTTATATGGATTTACAAAGCAGCGCGGCCGCAGCGCTGCAGACGCGCTGTCTCCGCGCGGCACGTTACAGCAATTTTGAAGGCGCCCTTAGTATTTTTTTTTATTTGTATTGATAATAGACAAGCGCTTGACCACTACCTCACCTGATGGTAAGTGATGGTGAGATCGAAGATGGAGTACACTTGCCTAGTTTCCACGGTACTCCTTTCATTAGTCAATAATAAAATAAATAAATAAAATAAAAAAGCCTTTATTTCTACTGCGTATTTTTACATTACTTGCTTAATCACCTATATTTACATACTAATTATACTATCACTATTGTGATCTTATTTATCTATTTCTTCCGCAATAGTCGCCTCCACGGCGTAGGCCTCCCCTAAATCTCTCCATACATCCCTCTCTCTCGCTGTTCTCATCCAAACCGGTCCACGACGCTGGGTAAAGGTGTCTCTCCATATCTTTTTTGGTCTACCCTGTCTCCTTTTTCCTTCTAGTGGGATCCACTCTGTCACCAGTTTTGTCCACCTATCGTTTTCTAATCTACAGATGTGTCCTGCCCACTGCCATTTTAACTGCCTTATGCGTTTTCTTATTTCTATTAGCTTTGTTTTTTCCTTATATCTCTGTCCTTTATTCTTATTTATTTGTTTCTTTATTTTTATTTATCTTCTTTATTTGAAATGGAGAGGAGCATGTTAGGACTAAAAAAATATCTGATCTTATTAGTCAATATTCTACATTTATCATGTTATTTTAAATTTAGTTACGTGTTACCTACTAGGTGACGATAAAATGTTTTTAGCGTAAATGTAGTCATTATCACAGTTTAAGTAACAGTTAAGTTTTGTTAGAAACGTGTCGTCGGAAGACATCGCTTCATTTGCAAATGCAAAATATTGTTAAAAACAATGTTTATGCATCGCGGTCAAGGTAAAAGAGAGGTATGGTATGAATTTGAATAAATATTAGGTATTTTTATTCTCTATTGACTCTTATTGAATAATGTTGTGAGTGGAAAAACATGTACCTACCTACGAGTATAACTAGTGATTCGCCCCGAACTGAGATCTCGCGAGTTTACCATAAAGACAAAAAGATATTATTCTAATCTTTGACTATCAAAATAGTGCCACGAAATAAAAACCAAGTAACTTGACCTACGGTCTCATTCAAATTACAGGTAACGGGAGTTTATGTACATTGGTCCTCCTTCTTTGGGGTACAAATTGCAGTTATTCTGGATTTCAGACTTTTGCCTATATTTGTGTCACCGAATTACAGGACTATGGGGTCACTGGTGTACCCTGTGAATTTTGTCAAAGTTCAGTTTTTATTATGGCTAATAACTCAAAAATTACAATAACTTTACGAAAAATAAAAACAGGGTAGAAATGTACTAATAAAGAGCTTTCATTTGACGTCTCATTTGACCTAATAGTCTCATTTTAATTTTTTTTTACCCTCTTGAACCCCAATATCTCAACAACCCCTCAACATTTTTAACTTGTTTAATCATACCAAAATTGTGCCATCACTACCTACCTATGTATAAAATTTCACGCGCGGATCAATAAATAGGTTCTTATAGAATGGATTTGCAAGTTAGCACAATTATAAAAACTATAAGATTCAAAATCATCCCAAAAAGAAGTAGATGGCGCATTCTTAATAATGAGGTCGCGGGTTCGATTCTCGTCTGGTCCGACATTTTTAGGATGGGATTCATTTAAAATCTTTTTAAGTAGTAAGCAACACGTAGATTGTTTAATATTCTAAAATAATTGGCTTGAAGAAAGATATTTTTAATTGATGTTAGGTATAAATGTTAAACTACATTGTATTAATATAGCGTTTAAAGATGACCTCCGTGGTGCAGCCGGCTGAGACGCAGGAGGTAGCGGGTTCGATTCCCGCTGCGGAACAAATGTTTGCATGATCTACAGATATTTGTTCCGGATTTGGTTGTTTCTCTATATATTATGAGAATGTATTGTTACGCCGGGGCTGTTAAACAATGAGTAATAATCGTAACTTCTCGAACGCTTTTGTCTTGCTGCGTTATTGTTGTTATTGTCTGCGGTTGCGCACAATGGAGTGGCCATTGTGTCGAGGGACCGACCCTTTTCCTGGAACGATCGAGATCCTTCTCGAACAATCGAAATGTGTGGATATAAATAGGCCGGAGAGATGGCCGGACAGTCAGTTGTGAGTCAGTCGGAGTTAGTCTGAGTGAGTGAGTCTCAGCGAGGCCCTGGAGGACTGACGTGGAGCAGGGTCTCGCGTGAACAGTAGTTGCTCGCGAGTCAGTCTGGATTAAGCTATACGTGCGATCATTTCGGTGACTTTAAGTGGTGCAACAGTGGAGTGAATTAGTGTGTTGTGATTACGTGTGACCAAGTTCGTGTATTCATCGTTTAGTGTTGAATAAAAGTGTTATTTTGGTTAGATCGATTCCCATTATTTTATCCCGAACCCTCAGCTCGTAACAATTTGGTGTCAGAAGTGGGATAAAATAATGCCGGTTCTACCAATGCATAACGTGGACGGTGTCAGGACGAGAGGTCAACGACAACAGGAAATGGATGAAAGGCGGTTTGGGGAGTCTCCGGTTCAAGAAGCTTGGCAGAGTCGTCAGCCGATGGAGATGGAATCAGCCGCCACCGAATCATTTGGAGCATCATCATCATCATCATCCATGGGGCAAGCTCCTGTGACAGGCGATCTTGCTGCTATTATGGCAATGCTTTGTCGTCAAGAAGAACAGCGTCGTCAGGATAAAGAAGAACAGCGTCGCCAACAGGAAGAGCAGGCTCGGTTGCAAGAGGAACAACGCCGTCAGCATTAAGAAGAGAAGCGTCGTCAGCAGGAAGAGCAGGCTCGGTTGCAGAAGGAACAGCGACATGAACAGGTGGAGCAGACTCGGTTGCAAGAGGAACAGCGACGTCAGGATAAAGAAGAGCAGCGTCGTCAACAGGAAGATCAGCGACGTTGGCCATAAGAGCGTGCTCGACTGATGAGGGAATCGTTCGGTTCATCTGGAAAGGAATTCCAGGAAGTGAAAGAACAGATAGAAATCAAGAGGGCCGTGTTTTGGAGGCTGGAATTGGGCTCGACTGATGAGGGAATCGTTCGGTTTATCTGGAAAGTAATTCCAGGAAGTGAAAGAACAGATAGAAATCATGAGAGCCGTGTTTTGGAGGCTGGAATTGGGATCGCTGATGAGAAAGGGACTCTGGGTGTCCTGAAGTACTGGAGACGGCAATGTGGCTCCTCTAGTTGCTACATCTTCAGCGCGAGGTGCACCTAAAATTGTTCGTGTTGATCGGCTGCCGCGATATGAGGCTAAGAATGCTCGGGACGAGCATGTTTTAGGAGGGGGCAGTGTTACGCCGGGGCTGTTAAACAATGAGTAATAATCGTAACTTCTCGAACGCTTTTGTCTTGCTGCGTTATTGTTGTTATTGTCTGCGGTTGCGCACAATGGAGTGGCCATTGTGTCGAGGGACCGACCCTTTTCCTGGAACGATCGAGATCCTTCTCGAACAATCGAAATGTGTGGATATAAATAGGCCGGAGAGATGGCCGGACAGTCAGTTGTGAGTCAGTCGGAGTTAGTCTGAGTGAGTGAGTCTCAGCGAGGCCCTGGAGGACTGACGTGGAGCAGGGTCTCGCGTGAACAGTAGTTGCTCGCGAGTCAGTCTGGATTAAGCTATACGTGCGATCATTTCGGTGACTTTAAGTGGTGCAACAGTGGAGTGAATTAGTGTGTTGTGATTACGTGTGACCAAGTTCGTGTATTCATCGTTTAGTGTTGAATAAAAGTGTTATTTTGGTTAGATCGATTCCCATTATTTTATCCCGAACCCTCAGCTCGTAACAGTATTTAACAAAAAAAAGGAAAAAGTGTATATAAGTATTCTATTAGTAATCTGGTTCCCATAGTAGGCTGCTTAGTTTGGGGCTAGATAGCGCTGTGTGAAATGCCCAGCAATATATATTTATTTTATTATTATAATAAGGAAAGATTTGATTGTTGGTTTGTTTGTTTGTTTGCATTGAATAGGCTCTGAAACTACTGGACCGATTTAAAAAATTGTTTCACCGTTGGGAAGCTACACTATGCCCGGGTGACATAAATTACTTTTTACCCAACTACGCAGAAGGAGGGTAATGTTTTTATTGAAAAACTACGCGTGCGAAGCTCCGGATTGGTCAGCTAGTTTGAAAATATTGTGGTAACAATTCTATAAAACCGGTATAATTCTATAAATTCTATAAACGATATAATTTTCTGTTAGATGAATGGTTTTACCTGTAGAAACATCAAATAACCTAAACTTTATTTACTGAAGCAAGCATACTACTGTATCTTGGTCAATGGGTCTTAAATAATTATAGGTAATAAGATACTAAAATAAAAAGAGGTCCCTGCTTATCTCTTTCAGAAACAGGCACGATAAGCGCGGCGTCGTAGGAGTAGCCGCTACTAGATGGAAAGACATAATTATAAAGGGTTGCAGAGGACATGGTATGGGTCATATAATCGAAGATTTTGCTATTACTATGTATGATGATAATTAAAATAATTTTTACCTACTCAAACTCTTCAAGCCCTTACGTAATGTCGATCAAATATTTAACCCTAGAGTGGTCGCGTGGATTACCTATGTAATCCACACTTACGGAATTGTAAAATTCTCAAAAATCGCTAACGTAAATTACGAGCGCTTCTAGGTACTTTAAGTTAAATAATTGACAAACGCACTAAGTGCTGCGCACGAGAATTTCTTGGCATTATCCAGACAGAACCACAGCGACAACATCAGCAAACACCAACTCGATCCATAGGTCGCTGCCACAACTGCGGAAGAAGCCGCAATAAAAGCACTCGAAAACTATGCAACACGTGCAAAAAGCCTATTTGTGGCGATCATTCGAAGGTTGTATGTCTGTCTTGTTTAAAAAACACTAATTAGTATTTTTGATTTTTTGTGCCATTTTAGAGGTTTTTTTTGTTTTGTTGATTTTTTTTATATTCAGACTTTGTGATTCGTTTTTATTGATTGCTTTTAATACAACAATACTTAATAACACCATTACAATAAGAATTAAACATAGTTAAAGCTCAAATGTATTTTTATTTGAATTTATAAATGGTATACAATAGTACTCCACGCGACCAATCAGGTCAGGTTTTAGTACGCGACCACTGCAGGGAAAGAAACTACCTGAGACCTCAAAAAAGAGACTAATAATAATAACATACAATTTATAAACCACTAAAATACTTACGAACAACTAAAACCTAGGTACTATACAATTGATGAATATTTTAGTGACAAATTTTAGATACTTACCTACTTTGACAATTAGATTTGAATGTTTTCTTTTTAAACTGAACATAACCTAACAAGAACATTGAAGTCCGTTTCTCCAAAATATTGTTGTGCCCAACAGCGTCCATTCACTATCAATTGCCACCTATTATTACATTGTGGAATACAATAAACGATTGAGTATTGAGTATAACTAAAATTCAGTAGAGCCTTACCTGCTCATCGAACGGGCTAAGTATCGACAGCGACTTGTCAGCGCTATGGTTCGAAGATGTGGTGTTACTTCGTCTCCTGACTTCCTCCTCCATCCCATTGGTGTTTCTCTCCACCCCATTGTTGAGGGGCTGGGGTTCAGTCGGCGATGAGTCGTACACCGATTTCAGTTTCCTCAGCGTCTTGGGCCGTTCGGCCGGCATCGGCCGGAGTCCTATGCCGTCTAACGTTGTAGTAGAGCCCTTGAAGAGGCCTGTGAACAAGGGAAAATGAGCTTTAATAATTGTAAGAGAAGGCTTCAATTAAATTAATGCTCGAATATAGGTCAACACGTAGTACTGCAGTATTTCTATGGTTTAATTTTGAATAGATCTTTTAGAGAACATTATGGTCATATTTGTAATTAATATTTTTAATATTAAATGAATTAGCGTAGAACAACCTCTCACTAGATGGATTTTTTGACTAATTACCAACAGTTTCCCAAACAACATAATAATCTAATCTATATACTGGATAGAATCACGATCTTGATAAACGTATACATAAAACTGAGTAAATTATTTAACAGTAAAAACTTTTGCACATGATATCCTTGAGACTGAGTCAATAAAAATAATCAATCTGAGTAGATCATAGAGATACAAAACGTCGACACATTCAATTAGGGTAATTCAAACAGAAAAAAAAACATTTGTCTAAAGTAGCGCTGGGCAGAGTACTTGGCCAGACTTGGTAATATCAGGTGGTGTAAAGCCCTAACTAAGTAGCTACGAGAGCAAGAAGCCATTGCAGGCTATCAACCCGATGGTGCACAATATAGAGGCCTTAAAGGCAACAAATTTATAGGTATATGATAATTGCATAGAGACGTATAAGTATTTAAACCAAAAGTTATTGAAACCATTTTATTAATTGTAAATGTGGTATGATAAAGATCTTATTTCCATAGAAAAAAATACCAAAGTGTCCAGACACAAATTACTTTTCCGAGTGTACAATGTTACTATACTACCTATCCAGTTTTAATAAATAAAGTAACAAATATTTAATTACAGGTGCATAACCACAATAGTATAACATTATAATAAAATTAATAATACTAGTTATGGCATAAATTAATAGTTTTAATAAAAATAATAAATTCATTTATCAATAAAAGTTTCTAATTAAATTAGGATAAAATAAAATGACAAGTTAATATTATAGTAAAATTGATAATAAACCCTAATAAATAAATAATAATAATTGAAAGTTAATATGTTTAGGAATAAAAAATAAAAATAAATTTAATTGAATCGTAATAAAATAATATTACAAAATAATAAATGTAAAAGTGAATAATTTCAACAGTTCTTTAACGTCATAGAAGCACTTGTCCAAAAGCCACGAAAAGAGCCTTCTTTTAAGTTTTTGAAAAGGTAGAGAGGTAATATCGCTAGGAATCTTACCATAGATTTTAACTGACATGGCAAATATACTTTTCATGCTTGTTGTTAATCTAAACTTTGGGAGGGCTAGTTTATTCTCAAATCGTTCCCTGGTCCTCTCACTATAAGGAGTAGGCTTTTTACAAAAACAGGACTGGTGCTGGGCCTCATAAATGTAGAGAAAACTTAGAATATTTAGGGCCTTAAACAATGGCTTACATGATATGGAAGGATCTCGATGCGAGTATGCGAATCGTACATGATTGTAGTGACGATAGAGACAAGAGCCTAGCTGTAGGCAATTATTTAGGCGATGATGAAGCAGTAGAAAATAGATTCACATAAATACTGTACAAGTTATCAAGAAGCTTCAAGACATATTAATTACTAACTATCATATTTACGACCGTACTATTCCTTTGTCGCAGTAGGTTGTAATATCTGGACTATTGATAGGGACAAAGATAGATAGTAAGAGTACTAGGAAAATTTAACGTACACTACCCTAAATATTCAAATGATACTAAAAAAATAAATAAAATAAATATTGCTGGACATTTCACACAGTGCTATCTAGCCCCAAACTAAGCAGAGCTTGTACTATGGGAACCAGATAACTGATAAAATATTATAATAATGTATAAAGAAACAACCAGACCCGGGACAAATATCTGTAGATCGTGCAAACATTTGTTCCGCGGCGGGAATCGAACCCGCTATTATTTGATAGTACATATTCCGCAGGACAAAATTTATTTGTCTAATACAATTACTGTATCAAATGATCCGGAAAAATGAATTGATTAATAAATAAAACAAGTGCAACAATTTAGCCATAGCTAAATAAAACGCAAATGTATTGAAACTCGTGACGAATGGCTAACCCTGACAAGACCATTAAAAAAAGAAAAGTGGAAAATAAAAGAACTATGCCAAGGTTAGAGTTATAGATAAAGAAATCATAATAGCATATTGCAAGGCTTAATCATTTATCGATAGGCAATATCGACCATAGGAAAAACAGAATATATTTCATAAACTAATGGATCGTTTTGCAGTTACTAATTATAAAACGGGACTTATCCTTGTTGGAAAATACATAATGAATGACAGTTTTGATTAATAAACAATAAAAAAAGGATTGTGTGGTTTTATGAAACCACGGTAAAAGTGAAACGTTGTTTCACATTATAGACATTTAACTAAAAATTTTCGTTGGCACAAATGAGTAATAGTCTATACACTACACGGTCAGCTGATGCGAACTATAGGCGCCGCCATATTAGCCTAGGCTGCTCTGACGAGCACCTTTAACTTTATCCCTACTCCCCGGCCGACCGTCACGCGACATGCAACACACAGACGAAAAAGTAGTAGAAAAAGTAATACCCAAAAAAACATATTAGGTAGGTTCGATGATACCACAACACCAGGTTTTGTAACATATATTTGCAGATTATGCAAACTCCCGCCGCGTGGTTAATGAAAACCATTGACAATATTTGCTAAGATTTAAATCAGAAATTTCAAGTATGAAATGAGAATATTAACGTTACTATGGTACTTAACATTGGATGGATAAAAGAAATAGTCATAAAATAACAACATCAATTGTGATCATGTGATGATATTTTGTACACAATCTATGATTTTAATTATAGAAACAGGGAAATATTTCTCTTTTCTATTGTGCATAACAAACAAATTATGTATGAGTGCATGCATCTACTGCGTGCACATTCCATACAATTGTGCCAATTTGTACGTAGCATTGCAAGTAAATAATTCAAGATAATTGCTGAAACACATGTTTGACGCACGTTATTCAATAAGAGAATTAAAACAAGATTTAAAACATTGACGTACACTCTTCGTACACTGACTAAATCGAAGATGTTCTCAATATCGGGTTATGTTTAAATATCCTTAGCCGCATATTTGAAGAATTTGATAAAAGAAGTTCGTATAATGCTAGTGGCCAGTCTCGTTGCTGAAGTTTATTGGCCGGGCTAAAGTCTTAAAAGAACAGAAATTCAATTGCAAAATAAACCAGTGGTCAACTATAGATATAACCGCGCAAATGTAAATAATGCAAAGAGTATATCCATAACCCAATCCTAGAGTCAGAGTTTATTAGCCACTGTTATCGGTCAGGCACCACAACCACAATCCTAGACGTGTTAAAGCTTCCAACATTATAATGTACCCTCTGAAACACAGAAGAGTTCATTTATTTTGTAAAGAATAGAATAGAATAGAATAGAATAATCCTTTATTGTACACCAGGAATACTTAAAAAAAAACTAATTTAAGCTACTTAAATAAAGTACAATGGGCGGCCTTATCGCTGAAAGCGATTTCTTTCAGGCAACCTTTGGATGGAAAGTAAATAACGGAGCAGTAATGGGCAGCGGTGCACAGAGTATATTTACAAATGAATGAAATAATCTATATAAAAATTATATCAAATAAAAACTGTAGGTACTTATAATCCTAATACATAAATAAATACCTAAAGATAGACTAATATATACCCAAATAATAACCTTACAGATATTCTAAAATGAGGACAATAAAATAAAATAATAAATAAATAGGTAACTCAAATGACAAGAAAGCTAGGCATTAAGGTAATGCTGCTTTAATCTCAGCTTAAAAGAGTGCTGTGAAGGAGCCCGTCTAATTTCCACAGGCAAAGCATTCCACAAGCGCACTGCTTCGACAGTGAATGATTTCCCGTAGAAGGAACTAGAGTGTACGGGTGTTTTGAGGGATAAGTTTTCCGATGACCTGAGAGTAAAAGTATTGGAAGAATGGAGATAAGCAAACCTCTCTTTAAGATAGCAAGGGGAGAAGGGATTGAATAGAATAGAATAGAGAAGAGACAGAATATGAGAATCACGGCGAAGGCGAATAGGGAGCCACTTGAAAATGATGCGATAAGGGGAAACATGGTCATATTTGCGCAACCCAAATATAAACCTGATGCAGAAGTTCTGGAGACGCTCAAGCTTATCTAGCTGCTCTTCTGTCAGATCTAGGTAGCAAGCATCCGCGTAATCCAACACAGGTAGAAGAAGGGATTGTGCAAGTGCAATTTTGGTGGTAGTTGGGAGAAAGTTCCGCAGTCGTCTCAGTGAGCCTGCTGAGGCAAAAAGTTTTTGAGAGGTGACTTTAAGTTGATTTCCCCAAGACAAGTTACGATCTATAGTTAACCCCAGATTTTTAACAGACTCACTGTATGGAATGTGCATCCCGTCAAAAATAACTTGAGGAATGACAGACCAATCCAAATGGCACATTATTCTTGAGCTGCCAACGATAATAGTTTGGGTTTTGATAGGATTGATTGTCAGCCCGTATGCCTTGCTCCAATCAGTAATTCGACGTAAGTTAGCGTTTGTCTCTTCCACAGCATCAGCTATATGATTAAGAGGAGCCTGAGTGTAAATCTGAAGATCGTCTGCATAGAGGTGATAGGATGAAGTAAGATTTTGAGAAATTGAATTTATAAAAACAGCGAAAAGGAGAGGAGATAGCACGCCGCCCTGAATGACACTAAATGACACTAGCGGTCACTTATCCAACAAATAAGTGACTCGTCAGGCAGTCGCAGACTTGCAGTCATAATCTAACAGTCAAGTGACTCTGTATCAAGTTGTAGCAAGTTGTGCAAATGTTACTATATCTTTACAAGAAATAAAAGCATAGGCTTAGGCTTAGGGCCGTCGTAGCTTCATCTTAGACCACATCATCGCTTACCATCAGGAGAGATTGCAGTCAAACGAAGATCTATCTAGTTAAAAAAAAGCATACCAAACCAGAGGGCTTAACCAAGTTACATTCGATTATTAACGCTGGTCGATAAGTCTGAAAATGTATGGGATTTGACACATGCTATGGAAATATCACGTGATATATCGACAACAAACCTATGTAGAAATCGAATCGATTCGAAGCGAATGTAACTTGGCTACGGACCCTGGTGCCTTCCAAAGCACAGTAACGCTTTTACTTTCCCCAACAGATAAACGTAAACAAGAAGAATGAAAAGAGTGCCAAAATTAAGTATGATTCTAGTTACCTCCGAGGTACAAGCAAGGTGAGGGATGCGCGAACTCTAATTAACTTTAAGTTAAAATTAAAAAACTGGCTCGTCGAGAGGACCTTCTACAGTGTCCTTGAATTTTAAGAGTATAAAGGCGTAACATTAAGTAATTTGAATTTATTTTATTTTGTAATCAATTAATTTCACAATGAAGTTTTTTTTTAATGAATATTGTAACATAATGTGACGTATAATTTGACAAATTATGAATAAAATGTTTATATCTAATTAGGTATATCTTTGTAGGTGCAAAATGGTAAACGACGCACGAATTGGTTTAATTGCAATAGACTTTTACCTTTCCAGAATTCAGTCCGGTTGTCTGGTTAAACAAACAAAAAGCAGTTTAAAGTTAAGGTCCATAGCGAAAGTGACAGTGATGGTACACAATGGTCGAACAATGGCTATTGTTACCGCTGTGGAAGCGATGATACATCTGATGGTAATTATGTAACCTATGGTGAACATAAACATTCTCTTGGCACTTGTTGAACAGTAAACATATACCGTACTTATTATGAACGGACATGCTAGTACCACTGGTACCTGCTGTTGTTATATCACTATGACATAAATACAATTGTGTTTCATCACTAATGCTTTGAATTCATTCTTAACTCAATATCTGATGCGTAAACGCAATTTACGCCCCTAGAGCTGTAAGTAGATTTGAAAATAGAATTAGGCTCATTACATTCATAATCTACTTAAATAAAATACAACCTCCATGACAAATCCTTATGTCTATTAAATTAAAGAGGTCATAGGTTAGTAGTGAAAAAAAAAACAATGGATACCGGGAACGCAAACTATCTCTTTAGCAACTAACTGTTATAAAGTCTTTAATTTTCCTTGCGTTCGTGATGAAAAGTTACATATGTGTTATACTCGGGTGTAAGCGATCAATAGCACCCTCGACTCATTAGCGTCTTCGCTCACTTTCGCTCGCTCATCTCAGAAAAATAGAATTAGAAAAATTATTTCTCTCCGCAAAAACCTCTCAGGTGCAATTGATCGCTTACGCTCCTTGTATAACAATATGCTATTTCATACTCTAGAATCGAGTGTCAACCAAGCGTCTCTGTATTTATAAATTATTTACCATCGTCAGAATAAATAAATAAATATTACTGGACATTTCACACAGCGCTATCTAGCCCCAAAATAAGCAGAGCTTGTACTATGGGAACCAGATAACTGATAGAATACTTATATACTTTTAGTAACACTAAAGTAACACTTTTAGTTCACTTGAATAGTTGAACACTCTAAACATTAAAGTTTATAACATTTTGTAAATATAAATACAATTATATTTAAAATATAAGGTCCATGAAGGTGACTTCACATGATAGAGATAATTTATGTAAATAAATCGAAATGTACCTTGGTGTAACAGGTTTACTCTACCAGTTTTCAACCAGTCGCATTAGATTAACAATCTCAAATAAGACCAAATTAAGTTGATCTCGGTCGTAATTATATTAAATAATTTATGGCGATGAAATCACACTATCACACTAATATATAAATGCAAAAGTTTGGATGTTGGTTTATTTGTTTGTTTGTTACTCAATCACGTCGTAACGGCTGAACCGATTTCAATTAAATTTAGTATGTACGTAGATTATAACCTGAATTAACACATATACTACCTTTTTCCCCCATAAATCAGGCCCCGTGGGATACAAATGGGGTGTCAAGTTACAACAGCGAGTTTAGGGTTATTTCTAGGTTACCTACACATATAATAGTGTAACTACTACGAAGTCGCGAGCAGCAGCTAGTATACTATATATTTCATCAACTATATAAGATAATTATAATTCAATGACCCTAATATTAAGAGCATGTTCGTACAAAAAATGCTCACACAAAGATGTTCCTTATCCTGTCAACAACCATAATTAACTTTATTTGTACAAGTTACATCTGTTTAACAGCTTTTTTATTATAAAGAAATTGTTGTTCTTTATGATTTCGCAATGAATTATCGTTGTTACGACAATGTAATAGTTTCATCAATCATCACTTCTTATAAGGAAGCGTGACGAATACCTACTTAGCGTCATCAACACTTATTTCGTTATTTGATCAGGTGGTTTACCTTAAGTCTGTTTATGAGTATTTCTAAAGGGCTTCACACACGGCAGCTATAATGTTTATTAATGTGCATCACATTCTGGGATGTATATCTTTAAATTATCTTAATGTATCACACACACAACAGGTAATGTAATGTATATTTCCCTTCATTCCATTGGTAAACGTCCCGATTGACGCACTTCTTAGCTGTAAATAAATGTATATTTTCGTATCGCTCTGTATCATAAGATACGAAGATGTAAAAACATACATTATAGCTGCCGTGTGTGGTCTCCTGCCGATTTCTATGAAAAGTTGTAATGAGATGTATTGTGCTATAATTTAGATCTTTACATTATAGCTGCCGTGTGTGAAGCCCTTAAATTTATGTACTTACAGTTCCCCATCAGTGTAATAAACATTTAAAACTCCATAAGATTCGTACACCGTCATTTCTATAGTCACATTTATACACAAATTTATTTCTATTCACGAATTCTTTTCACACGTTTACCATATTTTACATCTACTACCGTCGAAACTTCACAAATACCGACGTGTCAGCTACTATCATTGATGGATGGTGCTCTATCACTCGCGTGGGTCGTATTTATATGCAATTTGAAGTTATTATTAATACAATATCAATGGTAGACGAAATGCGGTCGCGCGAAGTGCCGGCCGCGAACTAACTGAAGCACATCGTAAGTGAAACAATATTGATAAGACCGAGACGTCACTTATCGACCACTTTATTAATCTGCATCAATTTATTCGTGGAGACAATTGGCTGAGTATGTTATTAGGGGACCCTGATAAAAAATACCTAAACACACATTCTATACACCAATGGAATTCTTGATATGAATGTAACATTTTGACATATTTTCCTTGTTAGGTTCATTTTATGTGTAGTTTTATCAGATATGATTCCATATATGGCTAACAATTTCGATGTTTCTGCGAATCTTATTGCATTATCATCAAGTGTCAGCGATGTTCACTTTATCAGATAAACTTTGATTTACAATCAAAAATATTCTCAACAGTTAATTTTCCTTATTGACTTTATGAGTTTTCTTTAAAATATAACGACTTTTCATTTTATTTTGGTATTGCATCAACCACTTGCCCAACAAATAAAAAATGTTTATCTTCTAATATATAAAAATTTCGTGTCATGGTTTTTGTGGTCGCAGTCTTCCGAAACGAGTCGACCGATTTTAATGAAATATTTTTTGTGATTTGGTAGGTATGAGAATAGGTCGTAAAGTATTTTTCCCTCTCCTACCCCCACCCCCAATTTTTTAATAGCGATTTTAGTATTTTTGTGTGAACAATACCCATAATAATTTAATCGTCGTTCATTGACGTGAAGTCACTTACATGAAGTGTCGCGTCACTTTGACAAGAGTGTTTTATATAGTTTTTATCCCAAAGTTCCCACGGGAACAGGAAATTTCAAGCGTGCAAAGCCGCGGGCGGGTTAGCTAGTATTTTTTATAATTCTCTGAGACAGGAATCATTTCAGCAGAAGCGATGAACACGCCATCGTCATTGATGTTTAAAACTCTATTTTTTCACTTTTGGTTCGTTATTTATCTAGTTTATTTATTTACGCACGTTAATAAATATACTAGGTACACAGTATGTAGCCAGTTCCAGGATTAACATCTCGACACTTTAAGTTATAGTTTTTGCAAAGTCTAGATCGATACATATTTTACTGACATAATTTACAGTGGCTTTACTAAGATTAATAACTTCCTTGAGGTAGTTGTATTTGTTAATAAGTTATGCACAATTCTCTGAGAAAACCAGTATTATGTTGAAATAGTGAAATAGTTAATTTTTCCCCCCAGAAAATCCATGAACCAACTCTATTACATTAAGGTGCATATAATAATTATCATTAATCAACATAAGAAGATAATCAAGCTTCTAATATGTTACATCTTTTACTTTTATAGCATCTCTTAATGCCAGTTTAACCTTATTAGATTTAATATTCAAATTTATTTTATTATCAGTTGTATTCTCACATTTTGTTCCGTAGGCTTCGATTAACTGTTTTAGATTTATCACGTTTTAAATTGATAACATTTTCTTGTATATCACATATTACCACATCTCGTAAATTTACAATCCATTTAGATTACAAAGATTGATTAAAATACTTATACAGCATCAATGAGCATCCATTATGAAGAATAAAAATCTTTGGCTTATCCGGAAGCAGATTCGTGGGGTCAAAAGACTTCAATAATTTAGTCACATCGGTGTATTTTTAATTTTTAAACCATGATCCTCCTCTTTATCCAAAATATATAGACTCCTGGAAACATGATAACACATGTCATATCAGGTCACCGTGATTAATTCCATCGGGGTTATAATACAAACAGGAACTGTTAATACATAGTTAACTGTTAACATATCAATGTAATAGTTCCTTTGTTTTCCAGCATTGCGATTTCACTACATATACATTAATATGCTTAGTGTAGATATGGTTGCCACCCCTCACAAACCATATGTTGTTAATTTAGTTCAAGTTACCTAACTATACACATGTGCGTTCAAGGTTAGGTTAGGTTAAACACATTCTATTAAATTTATGAACATACTATGAATTTTGAATTTATTAATTATTCAAATTACTTAAGGCACGAGGTAAGTACTCGTACACGCATTTTATTGGACAACAAATTATATCTTAGACAATATCCAAAGAGTTTTTGGTATCGAAACTAGTATATGTACTTAAGTTTGTACATTTTTCAAATTTTTGGGCTCTTCGACATTAGGTACATATATTTTGAATTATTTTATTATTTCTTTTGGCCATATTCAGAAGAGGTCTCAATAAAAATAAGAAAGAAACCCTAATCCAAAGTAACAAAAAACTGTACCATAGATAGCGTAGCATCAACAAATTAACCTTGTAACTAAATCCAGTAAATTTCTCACAAAATGTCAAAATTAGTTAGGAAGCCAACAAATAAAATTATCAAACTACACTGAAAACCCAGCCCTATTACATTACAATATAAATTAAAATAGAATGACGAGCGTTAGATGAAATTAAGATGTCAGGTTGAAGTGAAACTTGATAGTGATATTTTTTAAGCTAACCCAAATGTTACAGTTTAATATTATTTATAAGATTAAAGCTCAAAACTTTGATGAAATTATGTAAATAAAGTTAGATAACATCAACATTTGGTTGAATCTTTGTTTCTGAATTAATACATAACGACTAATGGCCGGTTCCTAAAAACGTAGGCAACCATCAAAGACACGTTTCTTTTTGAAAAAGTGTCAAACTTTTCTAATATTTTCAAGAGAAACGAATCGTTATCGGTTCTCAATGTTGAT
Source organism: Philereme transversata (assembly GCA_963924445.1). Lineage (NCBI taxonomy): Eukaryota > Metazoa > Arthropoda > Insecta > Lepidoptera > Geometridae > Philereme > Philereme transversata. The sequence continues at coordinate 23,152,096 of OZ004344.1, forward strand.
AGGAACCGGCCATAAATGACGATGCGTTCTACTAGGACGAGGAATCGTTTTTTTACCCGAGTAACATGCTTACTGAAGATAGTTTAAAAACATCTTTGCCCTTCACATAACTTTCTTGAGATTTTCAATAGGTTCATCAAAGTTCAAGTACTTATTCTTTTAGTTATTATTTTATTTACGCCGCCGTCCTTATTTGTTCACAAAGATCCTGTCCATCCGAAGGTTGCCTGGAAGAGATCGCTTTAAGCGATAAGGCCACCCATTGTACTTTGATTTAATTGTGTATTCTCTTTTGTTTCTTTTATTTATAATGGTATGCAATAAAGAAATTATCTAATCTAATCTAATCTAAGTAAGTTAGAATAGAAGTTAAAATGGCATAAGACAAAATTACTGATTTAAACGGTTTTATATCGCGTATGTACCTTTTTTTTTGTCATCCCGACGTTTCGATTATGTTGTAACAGCCGTGGTCGCGGGCAAAACGCGTAAAACACTCGTTAAAATCAGAAATGATGTACAGTGATCGCGAAAGTTTGAAAAATACTGGCTCAAGACAATTTTGAAATCAACGTCACAAACGAGGTAAACCCGATTTACTAGAAACGTGATGCACGTTTTTTTCGTAATAATGCGCAATGACGACACTTCATTCTCTTGGTTGTGGATAGTGAATTGCTTGCGCATGCAGACAGCGCAACGCCACAGTAGATACTACCTAGATAAGGCAATGTGACATTCAAATCTTTAGCAATTGTTTTTTTTATCTAAGCGCTTCTGTGCTGTTGTCGGATAAGGTTTGATTAAATATAAACCAATGTTTTATAATTACCTTATTTTATTAACAAACTTATTGTTTACATTATTATTTAATAATAGTTGGGTTTGGTTATCAATTAGTTTATCCAAAGGTTACCTGGAAGAGATCGCTTTAAGCGATAAGGCCGCCCATTGTACCACCAAGTATTAGTCTTTAAGTTTTCTAGGTTAAGTTATTGTAATTTGTTAATAAGGCTATTTCAAATTTTATTTGAATGTTTATTTTATTTGAGTACCTACGGTATTGTCAATTTAGTAATTTTTAGTCCTTATAAATTCTTAGAAATTCGTCATTATATAGATTTTTTTTTCATACACTCAAATACAAATATTCTTTGTCACCGTGCAGTCTACCGTGAAATAATTACTAAGAAAATCAAGAAAATTGCCGAGTTCCCTTGAGTCATACAAAACGTAGCGTATCTTGACTCATGTAATACATACATGACTCATAGATTTATGCAAAATGCTAAATATTTGATAACTGCTCTTGTTTTTATTGAACAAACGTAACCTTGATAGTGGTTTTGTTATTGCGCGATACGGCTTCATGTTATAAATAAATAAATATTGCTGGACATTTCACACAGCGCTATCTAGCCCCAAACTAAGCAGAGCTTGTACTATGGGAACCAGATAACTGATAAAATCCTTATATTCTTTTTTTTGTAAATACATGCTTATAGTATATAGAAAAACACCCAGACACAGAACAAATATCTGCAGATCATGCAAACATTTGTTATTATGGTTTTAATGTTCGCATTATATTATTGGAAAATACGTTTATCAAAAAAATAATTAGGCACTGGGTTAAAACTTACCGGGTTCGTTGACCGGTTGACCTAAGTTAGTTTTAGCATTGTGTGGAATAGTAAAAATAGTTAGTAGATTATTTACTCTAACAAATAATATAAAATTCAAGATATCGTGCACCGGCCACAGCCACGGTGGGTATTGCACGCCTGGTGCATGTCGCAAACACTGATATAGTGAGTGGCAATACGTGTGCGGCGAATCCATACAAAACGTATGAAAAAGCGTATGAACTACTTGTTACTGGCCATAGCTGTGGTCAATAGCTCATTTGCGCGGAGCCTAAACCGCACAATATCTAGAATTTTATACTAATGGTTCGCGCCGTACTGAGAATTCGCGAGTTTCCGATTAAAACAAATGAATATTATTTGTAATCTTAGACTATCAAAATGGTGCCACGAAATTAAAACCAATTAACTTAACCTACTGTTTCATTCAAATTACAGGTAACGCCAGTTTATGTTAATTGGTTCCTCTATTTTTGGGGTTTTGGGGTTGTTAAATTGCAGTTATTCTGGATTTCAGACTTTTGCCTATATTTGTGTCACTTAAGCTACATGCATACAAAATTACAGCTCTGTGGGGTCACTGGTGTACCCTGTGAATTTTGACAAAGTTCAGTTTTTATTATGGCTTATAAATAACTCAAAAACTATAAGGACTTTATTAAAAATAAAAACAGAGTCTAAATGTACTAATGAACCTTTCATTTGACGCCCCACTTGACCTAATAGTCTCATTTTTTTGTCCCTCTGAACTCCAATATCTCAACAACACCCCAATATTTTTAGCTCATTTAGTCATACCAAAATTTTACCATGACTACCTACCTATGTATCAAATTTCACGATGATCGGATTTATAAATGCTTCGAAAGTTATCCTCGGACAAACAAACAAACATACATACATATATACAACGCCGATTTGCCCAAGTTGATTTGGAGATCTCGCTTCGCTCGATCAATTATTCGTTAGAGTAAACAATCTACTAAACTTCATCGGATATCCAACAATTTCTAGAATTCCACACAATGCAAAAACTAACTTAGGTCATCATCCGGCAAGTTTTGTTGGATTTTAAGCACTTAATTTTTTTTGATCTGTACAAAGCTCAATGGAATTAAAATTAAACAACCTAAACTAAATAAAACTAGTGTCATAAAAACAACCGCAAGTCATTTCTCGAACTCAAAGGAGAATTTCTTTCTGAGAACTCAAAATTATCGCTGTCTTAACAAAGGCAAAATTACCATAATAATGCACTCAAAATATTATAACGATTGTTTGTATAATAAAACCTAGGGTATAAGCCCTTGCAACAAAAATATGTTTGCCATACAGGGTGGACAAAGGCAGTTCGATGACTCCAATGTCTCGTCTCCATTGTTGTACGATAACATATTTCAAGGAAGACAAGTTTATGGACCTATAAACGTGTTATAATTTATTGTGGACTCGCAGATCATTAAATCGTGTTATGATGATACCGGTGGACTTAGGCAAGAAGCAAAAGATTAGTATTACGAACGAAATAGATTTTAGCAAATTTTATGAATTTCCTTATTTATTTTGTTATTATTTATTTGTTAGCCTGTGTTGTCCCACTGCAGGGCAAATGCCTCCCTCCCTTCTTTCCAGTTTTTCTGTCCCCTGCTGTAGTGGGCCAGGCTGATAAATCCAAGTCGTCACGCCATCTCCGCGGTGGTCTGCCGCGTGGGCGTGTTGCATTTGGGACCCAATCAGTTGTTATCTTTGCCCAGAACTTCGGGCATGCGACAGACGTAGCCGGCCAAATCCCAATTTCCTTATGCTGAAGGAATTTCCCTGCTTTTACATTTTTGCACTGACGTACAACATTTCACTCATATTAATCCTATTTTATTATCTTAAGAGTGGCAGTGTGTTTTGAAAAATAAAATGTAAGTCTAGTATGTATTGAGTGAGTATGAGATATAAAATAAGCTATGGTAAAAATTACCTATTTAAGTATCTTAATCGATTTTACTCGATAAAAGTTGCATGAAAAAAGGGCAGAGCATTGCCGAAAAAGAATAGCCGTTTGAAGATCAGTCAGATCAGGGACACGAGAGTGATCAGGATCACTGAGGTTTTTCATATTATTTCTGCATTAGCATATATACATATATAGTTCTAGTATATCGGACGAGACAGTGGAGTTGCGCAATCAAGTCGTTGCACTGACCCTCCGCACCTGCTGACCTTGCATCGCCGCAAGACTATATTTATCGCATTTCTCTATTACGTAGTCTCATCTTGATATTACATTTATACAGGGTACAAATAAGCATAAGTAGTGGACAAATATTCTGAAATGAAGCTACCTCTTCCTTCAATTTAATATCACTAGCCGTTGCCCGCGACTTCGTACGCGTTACACTACTAAATGTGTAGGTAACCTAGAAATAACCCTAAACTCGCTGCTGCAACTTGACTTGACACCTCATTTTGACGACCTCCGTGCAGATGATCGCAGCTCGCGCGGACTGTCCCATTCAACATAAGTGAATGCAGATTGAGATGGGCTCCTCTTATATTTAATTAAGCCTGTGTTTTGTATTTAAACTGTAACCGTGCATTTTTGACATTTATATAGAAATTTTGACCATTTTAATATCTCATTTTTTTATTGTAATATTATGTTGGTTTTTATTATCTTGTTATTTTTTAAGTGAGTGGTTTTATGTCTGTATTACTTCATTATGTATTATGTAATGTAATGGACTTGTTCCGAAATAAATGAATTAATAATAATAATAATTAAAAACGTGTTCAGCTCAGACCATTTATTCTAACCTCAGACCTATTTAAAAATGTATATATTATATTCTACTTAGGATTTATGAAATTAGATAAATGTTTACTTCCTGTACAAACTATTTACCTATTACATTCCAAGGTTTTTTGTTGGTATGTAAATTGAAAGTGGGTTTAGACACCAAACTAATCTAGTAATAGACATTTTATTGTGGAATCATCTTATAGGATTTTTTTTCTGCAAAAGTGCTAAAAGTTAAAGGTTTGAAATAAAATAAAACACATATAAAAATTACGAAATGTGAATAAACCTTACCATCGGGTGAGATTACGGTCAAAGGAAGACCTATTCGCGATAACAAAAGGCTAAAACTTTGGAGACTATGTCACTTTAAGAAAGGAACAAAGATTTCCCATCGCAATCAATGACCGATTTACAAGACAAGTAGCATGAGTAGCATGAGTTCAGATTACATAAATTAGTATCCCAGCTCAACCTTTACTTACATTTATTGCGTTAAACACTGTCGTGCAAATATAAAATATCTACAGATTTGTACAACCTTGTCGTCAATAACTTCGACCCACTTGCAGTGAAGGTGCTAAGTACACCATAGGGCCTAAGGCTGGGAATAGACAGACCTCTAGCGACCGCATATAAGTCAAACACAATAACAAACTTTAATGCTTGTGCCTTCATGAATAGAGCATTTGAAAGTCTAATTTAATCTACAATAGGTCTATCAGAAACAATACTTGTTTCAAGATATACCTAGTTCGCTATGAGATGGTGCAGTAATAAACAACTTGTATTCAATGCTATACTGCAACATACGAATTTGAACTGAATAACTATAAAAGTATAATAATATTAATATACTATACCTAACGTTTATTTCAGGCAACAATGTGCACATACAAAAAATGATCACAAGGCCATGGTTACCTATCTATAACTAGTGGTTCGCCCCGAACTGAGATCTCGCGAGTCTACTATAAAAACAAAAAAAATATTATTCGTAATCTTTGACTATCAAAACAGTGCCACGAAATAAATAACCAGCTAACTTGACCTGCAGTTTCATTCATGTTACAGGTAACGGGAGTTCATGTAAATTGGTTACTCTTTTTTGGGGTACAAATTGCAGTTATTCTGGGGTTCAGACTTTTGCCTATATTTGTGACACTTAAGCTACACGCATACCAAATTACAGCATTGTGGGGTCTCTAGTGTACCCTGTGAATTTTGTCAAAGTTTTGTATAATAAAGACCTTTTTTTTTAGCTCATTGAGTCACACCAAAATTGTGCCATCATTACCTACCTATATACAAAATTTCACGATGAACGGATAAACGCTTCGAAAGTTATCCTCGGACAAACAAACATACATACATACATACCACGCCGATTTGCCCAAGTTGATTTGAGATCTGGCTTCGCTCGATCAAATATCTTAAAGACTATACATAAAACCATAAACTCAAAAACTAACACTTATTAAGCTTACAACGTCTATAGAATTGATCACCGCTAGATCAGTCTGTCTATCCCTAGCCTAAAACGCAAACAACAGGCTCGTGTGCAACTAAACACTTTCCAAACATTATATTAAAACACGGAGCGTCAACAGAATTCCGGAAGAGACGCTTGCTTGGCTTACTTTAAGTCTTCAGAGACTATAAGTTATAGTCTCTTAGTGCCTCTAGGTACTCGCAGTAACCGGTCTAGAAACGAACTCGAAAGGAAATCAGGAATCGGGTAGAATTTATAATAATAATAATAAATATTGCTGGACATTTCACACAGCGCTATCTAGCCCCAAATTAAGCAGAGCTTGTACTATGGGAACCAGATAACTGATAGAATACTTATATACATACTTTTCTTGTACATACTTATAATATACAAAGAAACAACCAGACCCGGAAAAAATATCTGTACATCATGCAAACATTTGTTCCGCAGCGGGGATCGAACCCGCTACCTCCTGCGTCTCAGCCGGCTATTCGCCCACTGCCCCACGGAGGTCGTCGACGTTTATTCATTGAAAACTGTATAAAAATCTACGCTTGAGGCTCGCTTAATAGTTTTTTTAATAAGGGACCATTGTATACATTTTTAAGCAGAAAAATACAACTGCCGTTATTTAAATAATCAATAGTATACAAAAAATATTATGTACATAAGCTTTGATCAAATTGTTATTTAGAAATTATGCTTTGAAAAGTTAGTACTGTCTTGTGTGATGTGTAAAATTTATGCGTACACTATAATATCGACAAATGTGAGTACCCAGACAAACCTTGCACGGTTTTAGGGTATAATTTTAAGGTACTTACATGGTACTAAATATATAAAAAAAACGTATACAACATATATACACAAAAATAAGTCGGGTTAGTTACACTATTTATAACGCAAGAACGGCTTGAGCGATTATGATGATTTTTGATTTGTTGGATTTGTCTTCGCCCCGAATAGCAGAATAACTATTAAAATATCGGAAAAAATCACGCAAAAAGATATTATGAAGAAAATTAATTTTCTCATGCATAGATGCAGCGAATGATGGCCGATTGATAATTCTACCGAGGTGACATTGGCAGTTCGCGTCGTATGCATGTCAAGGCGGTACGAAGTTCGGCGGGCCAACTAGTTTTTAACAAACCACACATAAAAAAAGAAAGAAATAACATAAATTAACACACAGATACGACAGCTGTAAAAAAAAAGTTAGATTCATTTTATAAACACAAGGAACAGCATACGAGATTTACTACTTATGTACAGAATTATCTCGTGTGCCAACTTATTAAACCTATCTTCTTTATGGTTTAATACATGCAATTTTGCAGCTGCCACCCGCATCACGATAACGCCTGTACTCATAATAAAAACTTAAAGGCACCCACAGAAATGACTTCGTGAGAATCGATTCTACAATATAAATATTGGAATTATTATTAAAACGTACGGCCAACGACTATTTGATACCTTTAAACATTCAATTAAAAGAAGAAAATAATGTGTCTAAAACCAGTCTTAATATGAAGTAACATTTTTGAAGAAAACAATAATAAAAATGTTAGTATAATGGGATATCATATCACTAAGAAAGCGATATCTTCCAAACAACCTATATGCCTTATTTTATGACTCAACTTATGTTGCTAACTTTGCATTTCCACACACAGTAAAAAAGGCTCAATAGAGCGTAAGTACGGATGAATAGCCTTCCGGAAGTACCTACAGGTAGCCCTTTCCGGTTTTTAGTGAAAGGAACAATAGGTGTTGCACTTGATTTGTCGGTCTGTCTGTCATTAATGGTTTATGTTGTTGTACATTATTGTAAAATCAATATCTCAAAGTTCCTCTCCAACCGTTCCCTCTTACAAATCTTAACAAAAAACAATTATAAACATTCTAAATTGTTTTTTATGAAGATTTAAAAAATAGTGTAACATCCCATTTCCTGTAGCGATAAGACCGCCCCTTAATACATTTACTTATTTTTAATTTTATCGTTTTTATAGCTTGTAATGCAGGAAATATTTTTTATTATTAAGTGAGCTAGTAGCGAAATTGGTATTGCCCCCAGGAGAAAGTTGCAGGTTCAAATCCCAATCTTTAATATTGCTTTACCAGAGAACCTTCGAATGGAATGGATCGTGTCAGTTTTACCTAGCGTATGGGGTACGGTATCACAATACATTATTTATACTAAATAACTTAAGTAAAAGGGTGTGTCCTTTTGAGTCCAACGACTGAAGCAAAAGTAATAATCTACTGATTTTTACAACATGATACCGAGATAAACACAACGATATATCAAGATAAAGATAAGTAGGTACTCGAACTAAAATTCTAAGTTTTATCCTCAGACTTAATAAGTAATAACAGAAGTGTTATTAGTTTAAAACTTTTATCTTTGTGTCTGTTTATAGTCGTAGCTCATTCCAATTCGGTTTTCCACCGATTTAAATTAAACTTGGTATAGATTATGACCAGGATTGAGATTTAGGGGGAAGCTTGTTTATTTATATTTATTTAAATTGTAAATAGACATGTTTGACCACTACTTCACCTGATGGTGATGGTGTGATCGAATATAAATAAATAAATATAAATATTGCTGGACATTTCACACAGCGCTATCTAGCCCCAAACTAAGCAGAGCTTGTACAATGGGAACCAGATAACTGATAGAATACTTATATACATTTTCTTTTGTAAATACATACTTATAATATATAGAGAAACAACCAGACCAGGAACAAATATCTGTAGATCATGCAAATATTTGTTCCGCGACGGGAATCGAACCCGCTACCTCCTCTCAGCCGGCTATTCGCCCACTGCACCACGGAGGTCGTCACGGAGGTGATAAGCAGGCAGCAAGCATCAAAGGCGGTATCACGTGCGGTTCTAGTGTTTGGAAGTATGTACACGATTTCACAGTCTGAAGACCCGCTTATTTAGCCAATGCGTTCTCCCCACCATGACTTACGGTGCCGAGACATGGACGCTCACGCAGAAGGTTGAGTACAGGTTAAGAGTTGCACAGAGAGCCATGGAGCGTACCATGTTCGGCACCAAACTCTTAGATCGAATTCCAAACGTCGAGATCCGTAGATGAACGAAAGTTCAGGTTCATCAAGGAATCTAGTTATGGAGCTCAAATGATCTTGGGCGGGACACTTGGCAAGACGTGGTGATGACAGGTGGAACAGGGTAGCGACTGAATGGTGGCCGAAGAATGGTGGACGACATCGTTAGAGTTGCGGGCCGTCAATGGGTGAGACTAGCGCAGGATCGTAGCGGATGGCACAAACTTGGGGAGGCCTATACCCAGCAGTGGGTGAAGTTGGGGTGTGGATGATGATGATGATATCGATTCCGATATATTCCGATGATATATGAAATTCTCCGAGGCATCTAACTTAAACCGTACTGAACTTAAAACACAATATTTTAACTAAACTGTCTTACGCTGAACTCATATTAAAGTAGGTACCTACCTCGAAACAATAAATCAGTGTCACAGTAAAAGCATTTTGGCCTAATGAAACTATACGGAAGTCCTGTCAGCCTGCTCCTGATAGTTTTTTATCTCCATTGAAGATACATTGCCCATTGTGAGATAAAAATAATGAACTTGACATAAAAAATCTTTAACAAAATTAAATCCCATTCAAAATGTAGAGCAACGAAAATCCTTTCCATGTTCTCGTTGCCAAAAAATACTTAATCGCTTACTAAATAAGATAAAAAATCCTTTGCACTTCTTTATCCCGGTAATAATTTTCGTAAGTGAAATTGTATGTTATGTCAAGGGTATTACAGTATAGTTTACATCACCTAAAGAAACGATTCATTTCTTCACTGATTAATTTAAAAGTAAACCGTTGTACTTTGAGCCTTGTAACGTCAACTTAAGGATAAAATTGCTTTAATAGTTGTTATTATGGGAGTGCATTGTGTTTTCTGGGATCAGATAATGGCATACAATGCATGAAGGACAGTTTATTTCCATAGAAAATGAGGATAAAGTCGAGAAGCTCCGTCGTATAATAACGGATTCTTGCACGTGTTTTATAAAACTATACTTTATTTTAATATCTAATTAATGTTATGATAAAGAAAACAGCTACATAAATAAATTAAAAAAATATATGTATATAAAAAATTGGTGCAGTTTTTAGGGGTTCGTACCCAAAGGGTAAAATGGGACCCTATTACTAAGACTCCGCTGTCTGTCTGTCCGTCTGTCACCAGGCTGTATCTCATGAACCGTGATAGTTAGACAGTTGAAATTTTCACAGATAATTATTTCTGTTGCCGCCATAACAACAAATACTAAAAACAGAACAAAATAAATATTTAAGTGGGGCTAGCATAAAACAGACATGATTTTTTTGCCGTTTTTATAGATAATGGTACGGAATCCTTCGTGCACAAGTTCAACTCGCACTTGGCCGGTTTTTGTATTATGGTGAAAACAATGGTGTTGCAATGTCGTGAAATAATAATGTTTCTGTTAGAGATCAATATAAAATGACATTTCTACATTATAAATTTAAAATAGAACAAACCCCCCTGTATTTAAAACCCCGTAAATAATTTCCATTTTACAACTCTTTCCAAATACAAATCTTTATTACAGCGCGCTCTGGCGAGTTAACGCCATAACACTTATCTAAGAATCATCGCCAATGAATCATAAAGCTTTTACAGAAAACCATATCTAAATCGGTCACATCGTTTTTTTAATATGTCTACATTTGACCACAATCTCACCTGATAGTAAGCGATGATGATTATTTTTTTTATACTACCTGGCGATGGAACAAGCATATGGCCCATCTGATGTTAAGTGGTAACCATCGCCTATAACAAAGTAGGTCACGCAACTTAGAAACGTGCCCAAAAAAAAGATGGGAGCACGATGATCTAAAAGAATGAGGAATGTAGCATCGCTATCAGAACTTTAGACCTTTCGCCACCTAACCCACCTTCTTATAACAAAACAGAATAAAATAAAAGGTAACATACCCATTTGCCCCTCGGTTAGGTAGGAGGCAATCGTAAGACGAGGACACAACAATCACAGAAAATCACCGGACATTCTTATCCTATCTGATTCACTTGAACTTTGAGCTCATTTTCCAAACCGTTGAATCTTTACCTACAAAGAAAATAAAAACATAGAGCGTCAACGAAAATAACAAAATAATTTAAAATATAGGGTGCCTCAATAAGACTGCACTTTTTAAATATTGTGTAATTTTTTTTTCGTGTATGTTGCAACTCTGGAATTTGACAGCGATCCCCTGTGATTGTTCCGATTAATAAAAATGGAACGTTACACAAAATAAGAACGTGTTATCAATGTGAAAACTCATTATTAAAATGGAGAAAGTTATGCTGAGGCTATGCAAAGCGTCGGCAATTCGTGCAATGGGCAATAGAGCAAAGTGAAGCGAACGCCGATTTTTCGAATTGTGGATATATTAGGTGCAATTTCTCGACCAAAAATTCCGCGAAATTTTCGAGCGGTAACTTTCTCCATTTTTTGTAACGAGTTTTCACAATGATAACAAGTTCTTCTTTTGTGTAACGCTCCATTTTTATTAATCGGAATAATCATAGGTGACAGCTGTCAAATTTCAGAGTTGCCACAAACACGAAAAAAAAAATACACAAAATTTAAAAAGTGCACCTTTATTGAGACACCCTATATAATTATGTATATATCTAGAAGAAAGAAATGCAATGTATTGGGGACAATTCCGTTGGCTGGTACTAAACAAAATTTAGATTAGATATACTAGGTTATATTATAAACTCTATTGCACACGCCAATTAAAATACAGAACATATGTTTTTTGCTAATTGATATAGTACAATGGGCGATCTTATCACTAAAAGTGATATAGGTATGACAAAACTAAAATTATTGCTATTCATTTTGTTTCAGAGAATGACAATTGTCATTTTAGTGCTATCAAACCTAAATTAAGTAAGGTATCAAAACCAAAGCTTTTAGTAATTTGGTTAACATATCCGATGGGGATGGAAAAGGACAAGGTTTCTTTTACCCCATTTTATCTTAAAGGTTTCGTTTAATAAAATTTTTTGGCGGTTTTAACCAGAATTGTTCGTTAGGTTTGAACAACTACCTCAACATTTATATAAATTATATGTCTCAATAGGCTTATATTTTGACAGGCGTTTTATACTAACTATGAGTAGTTGCCAGCGCAGTGATTTTTTTTTTTTGCTTAATTTTAACATTCACACCTCCTTCTATACTTAAACTTTAACTATGCCAAATCTCACACTCTCCATGGGGGCAATAATTAAAAAAAAACTGGCCAAGTGCGAGTTGGACTCGCGCACGAAGGATTTCGTACCATTATCTATAAAAACGGCAAAAAAAACACGTTGCTTGTATGGGAGTCTCCCATAAATATTTGTTTTATTTTAATTTAATTATTTATTTTTTTGGAATGCGAGTAGAGAGCCTCCCCGCGGCGCATTCTGGAAGCAGCTAAGTCACGGTAACGCAGTGGCCTAGGCTGACTAATCTCTACAACACAATGGTTCTACAAAACAACGAATATGACCAACGGCACCTTTCAGAGCCACCCCTTTCAAAGCCAGCTCTGAAAGTAATCTCAATTAACATTGAAGGATTCTCGGAGATTAAATCAACTATTCTCGCAGAGCTTGGCAATACGACACATTGTGACATCTTAAGTGTCCAAGAAACCCATCGTGGCCACGAACAACAAAGGCCTCGAATACCTGGATGGACCCTTATGCGGGTTGCAGACCAAGAGCTAAGCTAAGTTATTTTAGCTTAGCTCGCATAGCTGACGCAGTTTTCCATACTTGTGTGCAGACCGCAAACTATGAGAACTAAGCTATGCGAGCTAACTAAAATATGCGAAGCTAAGTTAGTTGTGCATGCCGATGCGCAGCTACGGGAGCTAAGCTAAGCCCCTCCCGCCTTCCCCGCACGCCCTACGCACATCCTTCGCCAGTGCTGTCCAGTGTCCTTTGTCGTACGTACGGTCGTTTTGTAGCGAATGTGGAGCAATTTATTGAAATTGTTAAACAATTTCCTGTACTATGGAACACACAGTCAAAGGAGTATCACAACTTAATTAAAAAAGATGTTGTATGGAAAAGAATAGTGGAGGAAATAAGTAATCCAAATAATGATAAGTCAATATTAATCTTCTTTTTCTATGTGTAACATATTCATCGGAACTTTATTCATCAATTTTATTCATGGCGAGCGTACGCCCGTCGAATTGAACTTCGCAACACTGACTGATCTTTCGGTTAGTTTTTGGTGTGCACGGCACATATTTCTGGCTTAGCTCGGCTTGGCTTAGCTTAGCTGGCTCAGTTTAGCTTCGGCATAGCTTAGTTTTCGGTCTGCAACCGGCTTTACGGCTGAGATACCACATGGTAAGCACGGAAGTGCTATTTTCACAAAACCCAACATAAATGTAACATCCACATCGTGCAAGAATGACAACTCTATAGAAATAATTACAGTCGATATCGGTACCTGTACAGTCAAATTTGTGTATAAGCCACCGAATCAGCCTTTTGAATTTAACAAAACAACAAATTTCGACGATCGAGTCATAAAAATAATTGTCGGCGATTTCAACAGCCACAATCTATCTTGGGGATACAGAAAATCGAACCCTGATGGTATTGCTGTCGAGGAATGGGTAGACTCCTTAGACCTTTCCCTGATACATGACCCAAAACTGCCTCCATCATTTAACAGCTGTCGATGGAAAAAAGGGTACAACCCTGACCTAATATTTGTGAGCTCAAATATAAGTTCCCTTTGCTCAAAATCAACTTGTACTCCCATTCCCAACACACAACACAGACCTATTGCATGCCAAGTCCAAGCGGCTCTCACACCGAGGCAAGTTCCTTTCATGCGCAGGTTTAACTTGTCAAAGGCAAACTGGGACGGTTTTGCAAAGTGCGTAGATTCAAGACTAGATAAGGTAGAACCCGTGCCTGATAACTATGAAAAGTTTATTGAGGTCATAAGAAAAGCTTCTAGGCAAAATATTCCGAGAGGATGCCGTAGCTCATACATCCCAGGCCTTACGAACAACTCTGCGGCACTTTTACGTAGTTATGAGCAATTGTATACCAATGACCCTTTTTCGGAGGAAACATTAAATGCTGGTAATGAGCTGATGCTCATGGTTAGCGAAAACCGAAGAGAAACGTGGATGTCTACAGTCTCAAACATCAACATGACCCATAACAGTAAAAAGGCCTGGACGACAATTCAAAAACTCACAGGGAACCCTCCCACTGCTACAAACCAAGGACATATTACAGCTAATCAAGTAGCTCACCAGCTTTTACTCAATAGTAAACCACCCAAGCAACTACCCAGACTACAAAAAAACTAAAATCTCAGATAAAAACAACTCAAATGAAATTAGCAAACCTTTTACACTAACCGAAATTATACTTGCAATAAGAGCTCTGAAGAACGGAAAAGCTGCAGGGGTAGATGACTTATTAGTTGATCAAATTAAACATCTCGGACCAATTGGTGTATCTTGGCTGCTAATGTGCTTTAATAACTGCCTGGAAACTAAGAAAATCCCAAAAATGTGGAGACGCGCCAAAGTTGTAGCACTTTTGAAGCCTGGAAAACCCCCTTCAGAGCCTAAAAGTTATAGACCTATTTCCCTCCTATGCCACCTATATAAACTATTTGAAAGGCTTCTCCTCAACCGACTTACCCCGATTATAGAGCCTCAGCTGATCCCTGAACAAGCAGGATTCAGACCCGGAAAAGCTTGCTGCGGTCAGACGCTCAAGCTTACCCAACATATTGAAGACGGTTTCGAGGCAAACAGTATCACTGGTTTGGTTCTTGTTGATCTATCTGCCGCATACGATACTGTTAATGTTAAAAGACTTCTTCGCAAAGTCGAACACCTGACTTGTGATCTTGGGTTCGTTCAAATTCTGGGTGAACTACTTCATAACCGTCGCTTCCAAGTACATCTTCTATCAGAAAAAAGTAGATGGCGCTGCCTTAAAAACGGGCTTCCTCAAGGGAGCGTGCTTGCACCAACTCTCTTCAACATTTATACGAATGACCAACCCAACAGTCCATCTACTTCACGTTTTCTATATGCAGACGATTTAGCGTTGACGACCCAAACTTCAACCTTTGAAGAGGTCGAAGACAAGCTAACACTAGCCTTGGCTGAATTAGGGAGTTATTACGAAGAGAACGGCTTGAAGCCAAATCCATCTAAAACCCAATCCTGTGCCTTTCATCTGCGTAACCAACAAGCCAGCCGGACCCTAAACATAACCTGGCAAGGAGTTCCTATCTAACACGAAAACTTTCCAAAATACCTGGGGGTAACTCTGGATAGGTCACTGAACTATAAAGCACAGTGCTATAAAACTAAGATGAAAGGTGGTACCCGAAACAATCTTCTGCGTCGACTTATAACTACCAAATGGGGTGCAGCCCCAGACGTACTCCGCACTACTGGCCTGGCACTGTGTTTTTCATCCGGCGAATATGCTTGCCCAGTCTGGAGCCGGTCCGCACATGCAA
Organism: Philereme transversata; assembly: GCA_963924445.1. NCBI lineage: Eukaryota > Metazoa > Arthropoda > Insecta > Lepidoptera > Geometridae > Philereme > Philereme transversata. Next base: position 23,167,650 of record OZ004344.1, read on the forward strand.
AGGTCGTCGATGTCGCGTTAAACGATACATGCCGGATAATAACAGGATGTCTGAAGCCAACCCCTCTAAACCTGATATACCCTTTGGCAGGCATATCGCCCCCTGGAGTGCGACGAGATGTGGCTTGCTCTATTGAAAAGCACAAACAAGAGCATGATTATCGACACCCTTTATATGACCATAACATCCCGCAAGGCCGCCTTAAAAGTCGAAAGAGCTTTCAACGCTTCACAAGGGCCACGAGTGATGACCCGGCTGCTACCAGACGCACTCTGTGGATAAAAAGAAACTCCCCACCGCCTGATTTTACCACCCCACAGGAACAGTTACCACCCGGGCATGATCTGCAGTGGCCAGTATGGAAATCCTTAAACAGGCTCCGCACCCAGGTTGGCCGCTGCAGACTTAGTATGTGCAAATGGGGATTCAGGGACCCTAACTTGACGCAGTGTGACTGCGGTGATCCCACGCAGTCAATGCAGCACTTGCTAATGTGCCCTTTATGTCCGAACACATGCACGATGGAGGACCTAATGGCCGCCTCGCCTGATGCCATTGCTGTGGCCAAACACCTGTCCAACATACTATGAATGGAAACGTAGAACTCTTGACACGCTAAGAAGAAGAAGAAGATTTATTTTTAAAGTGAATATATAACTATATGTACTGAATATGTAGGGAGGAGATCGGCTGGACTTAAGTGGGAGTGCATTCGGGCCACGTTGCCCGAATGCACTCCGAGAAATGGGCCCATATTGTGACACCATGGACGCCTGAAGACGGAGGGCGACGTCGGGGTCGGCCGAGAAAGCGTTGGCGGGACGATTTGGTCACCTTCCAAAGAGGATGGTGGGAGATAGCGAAGGATAGGGATACTTGGAGGGACTTGGGGGAGACCTTTGCCCACCAGTGGGACGAGATAGGTTAGATTAAAAATATATATATATATATATATATATAACTAAATATTCTGTGAATATTTCAAGCGTCTACCTGTTGCCATTATCAATATCAAGCAAAAACGAGCAAAAAAAATCACGTTTCTTGTATGGGATCCCCCGTTAAATATTTATTTTATTCAGTTTTTAGTATTTGTTGTTATAGCGGCAACAGCAATACATCATCTGTGAAAATTTCAAGTGTCTAACTATCACGGTTCATGAGATGCAGCCTGGTGACAGACGGACAGATAGATCGACAGCGGAGTCTTAGTAATAGGGTCCCGTTTTACCCTTTGGGTACGGAACCCTAAAAAGGGGGTACAATGTTTTTAAATGTGTTATAATATGTTTATTCAATCTAAATTATATTTCTCATACTTTATTTGGACCGTTAGTAATATTAATGTTACCTACCATCTCTCCACCAACTATTTAACGAATAGCCACAACGATATCAACTTACAGATATTATTTCAGTTAATAAAAGAGGAAGCTTATGACAACGCGTTTGGAAGATATCAAGACCTGTCAACTGAGACCGGGCGTAGTCTATAAGGAAAGAGCCAGTTCACTTCATCGATGGGACGACATTGACGTGGGTAAAAGCACAGATCAAATCGTGTTCGCGGACACGATCGTTACACAGTGGGTAGCAATCGTTGCCCATTGTTACAAGGGTGCCTGAAGACAACGCCAAGGAAGCCTTAGTCGTTCTGGCGTGATGATTTCGATATCTTCTAGATAGGTGGGGTATGGCAAGCGAAAGACTATTTTGGAAGGTAGGGTGTAACTTTGGCCAGCATGGGATAACAAACGTTAAAAAACTACTCTAGTTTATGAGTGGTTCGTCTTGTATGATCGCGAATTCGCGAAAGATGTTTAGTACTGTTTTAGCACTGTCCCGCGTACGAATTGTAATAATCGCAGTGTATTCGGCTAAAGACGACTATTTCCGTTTAGGAAGCAATAGAAAAACATGTTAAATACCAAGAAACGCATTGCCTTGCTTCAGCATGCCTCATTCATTAAGCTTCACGACACAATTTGTTTCAAGTGAGTGAGCTGAATGTTCTCTTCAGACTGGACCAAATGTTTTTACAAAGATCGCTTTCATACACAATCTTGTGTTTACGTTGTATCTTGTAAAAGCATATTATTATTGTGCATTTACATAGCAATTTGAACAGAAAAGGGATCTTAGCGGCACGGAGGTAAGAAACAGAACAACTTCAAAATGTTATTCCGCCCTAAAAAAATACGACTGGCCAGACACGATTGTTTCTGTTATTGTTCGAAAAGAAAAAAATATTAAAGAAAGCGCCGACGTCTGTAACCAACAAGCTTTAGTTTCTTCAAATTTATTTTTTCTTTAGTTTTTATAGCTCACAGACACTCCTAGTTCAGCTAGAAGAAAAGCAATACTTTAGCATCAATTATAATATATTGGATGTGAAGTATCCTATAAATGGCCAGCAAAAACAATAAGAAGCCATCGGCCGCGAGTTCATCACAAGAATAGAACTTCTAAATTTAAACCAGCAGTTAGAGAAGCACCGCGGGAACCGCATTCTAAATTCGTATTATTTTTAAAATTCGAATCCTGACATCTCATCACGTTCAAGGTCGGGGGGACTTCTCATTCAACAACTAATTTATTTATTTTTTTATGGCTTAGAAAACATCTGGCATGCGTTGCCGGATTCTTCAGCCACAGTAGCTATAAAATTTAAAAATGTTTACTTTTTAGCGATTACATAAGCGGAAAGGGATTGGTTTAAATGAATTTATAGAAGCGTCTACAAGCCTGACCTTGGTACAGTAGCCATAGTAGAAGGATCGAGTGGGCGTTTATTGAAGAGTTCCATGTAGAATGAGTGACGTGAATGCTACTATATTTTCATTGCATTGAGTATTTTTCCAACAAAAGTTCAAACTGCGTCATATTTGGATTATTATCCATTCAATTAGATATACTAACAAAGGACGAATTCTACTCAAATATTGTGAGTAGAATTCGTCCTTTGTTAGTATATCTAATTGAATTATCTCATGTTCTACTAGTTTCTTATAGTTTTCTTCTATAAGTGCTTTTCAAAAGAAAACAAAGATTAGTCATGAAGCTATTAAGGTTATTTTTCAACCATAATTAGGTCCAAATATAGAACAAAATCACTCCAAATCTTGCGTTGAGGCACGAACACTAAATATCCCTTATCCTGCTGACAGACAGATAAATTGGTTTTCTAAATCCCTCTACAACTTAAACCAGGATAGAAAGACCCTTTTATGAAAAAAGATTGGTTGAAAAGAAAGCCCAGTGAATACTGGCCCTATTTCCTTAAATTGGTAATGAAACCAGATTGTAAAGAACTCTATAGAAAAAAGAAAGTCATGAGAGAAGAGGTCTGAAAATACTGGCTGGTTTTCTTAAATTGGTAAAGATGAGGTCGGTACGGTTTGTGCAATCGTCAGGGTGTCAAGGTGTCAGTTACAGCTAAATTTAGGGAAGAGGAGTCTTAAACCAATAAATTAAGAAATCATCGCAGATAGTTAAAGATTAACTGCCTCAGCCATAACTATCATTCAGATTGTATCACAATCAGGATCAGAAATTATTTATGGTAGAACTGTTTTACAAACAAAGATCTTAATATTACCTATATCAAAAACACTTCTTCTGCGAATGACTTACGACTTCTTTTGTGTTTGTTTAAGAAAACTAGCAACCCTAATTAATCCGCTAAGATTAGATCTGACAATTTGCTTAGCTATTTGCACTTCTTTTTCCTGCCCCTTTCCCACATTACGAGGGGTCAGCACAACATGTATTCCTCCTCCACGTCTCTCTATCAGCCGTCATCTCTGTTGTCACTTCCTTTCTACCCATATCATTCTTCACACAGTCCATCCATCTCTTCTTCGGCCTTCCTCTACTTCTATATCCATCCACACTCATATCTAACACTATTTTAGTCACATGATTTTCTTCCCTCTGCATGATATGCGCATACCACGCTAGTCTCTTACTCCTCAATTTCTCTATCACTCAAACTTGCTCTAATATACTCATTCCTTATCTTATCCATTCTCGTTACCCCACACTGGATGTGTGGGTCTGTCTCAACATTCGCATTTCCGCCGCGTGTACACTTCTTTCATATAATCTAATCTTCGGAATAAAAAAAAATACAATGTCAAAAGTCAAAACCTGCGCTATGGTCAAGATTGATGAGACTAGCGCAGGATCGTGGTGGATGGCGAAAACAATGGATGAAGTCGGATTGTGGATGATGATAATGATCAAAGAATGATTTACTATTTTTCTTCATTTGACAGTAATGAAGTGCAAATTAGCAAGGACATTGTCCAAACAAAAACCTCAAAAAAATGCAGGGTCGTTTAACGTTTGTAGTAACCATATGGGATATTAAAGTTGGCCACGTGACGGTAGAATGGTAGTTTTTATTGTCCACAAAAACGTTCTGTTTACTTAAATATAAATCAGTTACGTAACCGTGAGAAAATTAGTTTTATAGCTCTAGCTAGTACATGACTTGAATTTTAAATGACTATTTCGCGCTTTACTATTGCAGATAATCGCTTTTAGCGATAAGACCGCCCATTGTACCGTTATTTATTGTTTATTTCCTTTGTTACTGTATTTTTGTTTGGTGTGCAATAAAGAGTATTTCATTCATTAATTCAGATAAGTTTGTTGAGCTAAATGTATGTGCACCATACACGCGGGGATATTTTTAATGAAACAACCTTGCTCTAAACTACTCAATAACAGGTTAACTTATACTTAATGTATGGATAGCGCGATAAAACATCCGGAAATATACAACGCCATCTAGTTCTGTTTTTAGTATCGTCCGTTTTTTCTGTCTGGAGATAGAACAAGACTATCATATGGCCCACCTGATGCAATTTCACCGACAACTATAACTTTCATACCGAAACACAGCAATGCTTGGCGGCAGAAAGAGTATGGTGGTAGTACTTCCCCGGGGCGAGTTCTTTTATAAGTAACTCTACTACTCTTATACAGTAATAATAGCTTCCGCCAGCGGCTTCGCACGCGTTATTTGACAACAAAAAGTAGCCTATGTGTGAAGCCATTACGACGTGATTGAGTAACAAACAAATAAACCAACATCCAAACTTTCACATTTATAATATTGGTGTGATAGATGGAGACAGGCATTTAAATTTAAATCGCAGGCCAATAATAATAAAATACAATACATCGTTAATATCTAAATGCGAAAATGAGTTTGTTTATTTCTTTGTTACGCTTTCACATCGCAACGGCTGAACCGATTTCGCTGAAATTTGGTATACATATAGATAAATTATGAGCTGGAGACAAATGCTACTTATTAATGACAAACCACTCATGCGGAGCCGCGGACAGAAGCCAGTTATTAATACTAGGTAATACCACAATGTTTTTTTAGTATGGGTGTGGAGTGTCACCACATAGTTCCTCAATAGAGCTCCATCAATACACCTGTTAGATATTTGTATAAAAACGTCCGTTCCCGGTGGTCTTGTTAGATTCATGCTGAGACTTCCTACATCTTTGTATTGACCGTTATAATTTATTGAGTTTGAATGAAATCATCATTTTGGTCTGGAGGAACATTTTTTTTTATACCACTAAGGTATCAAACAAACATACGGCCCACCAAAGGTAACACCAAAGGTATTTACTCGCGCGTTGCAAATTTTCAGAACGCCCTTTTTGAAGAACCCCATACTGTAGTTTCTAGGGAAAACCTCGGCAGGGAGACCGCTCCACAAGCGAAGTGTTCCCGGGAGGAAATTCCTCTAGAACATAATTATTGATCGAGCGAAGCGAGATCTCCAAATCAACATGGGCAAATCGGCGTTGTATGTATGTATCTTTATTTGTCCGAGGATAACTTTCGAAGCGTTTATCCGATCATCGTGAAATTTGGTATATAGGTAGGTAATGATGGCACAATTTTGGTGTGTCTCAATGGGCTAAAAATTTTAGGGGGGTTATTGGGTTTCAAGAGGGGTAAAAAAAATTAAAATGAGACTATTAGGTCAAGTGAGACGTCAAATGAAAGGTCTTTATTAGTTCATTTCGACCCCGTTTGTACTTTTAGTAAAGTTTTTGTAGTTTTTCAGTTATTAGCCCTAATAAAAACTAAACTTTGACAAAATTCACAGGGTACATCAGTGACCCCACAGTGCTGTAATTTGGTATGCGTGTAGCTTATTTATCACAAATATAGGCAAAACTCTGAAATCTAGAATAACTGCAATTTTTACCCCAAAAAAACCAATTAACATGAACTCCCGTTACCTGTAATTTGAATGAAATTGTAGGGTTGAAATGTACTAATGAAGACCTTTCATTTGACGTACATACAAACATACAACGCCGATTTGTCCAAGTTGATTTGGAGATCTCGCTTCGCTCGAGCAATTATACTGCCGTGCAGTCAAAGCAACTTTTTGGTAATTAATGGTCATCGCACAATACGCTAGTTAGCATTTACCTATCTACATATTTTCTCGAGATCTCGATACCAAAACAAGAACATTTTATAAATATGTAATACTAGCTGACCCCGCGAACTTGGTACCGCCTTATAATCAATAAATTTTTTGTTGCTAAACTGAGATAGAGGTTGGTGGTAGAAGGGTGAAAATTTATGGTGTAGGTATGTATTTTTTATTGCCGAATCACATAAAAATAAAAATTGTGTCTAAAAAATTAATTTGGGGTAGACCACCCTTATCACATAGGGGTATGAAAAATAGTTTAGGTCCTATTCTCAGACCTACCGAATATACACAAAAAAAATCATAAGAATCGGTCAAGCAGGTTTGGAGGAGTTTTGTTACAAACACTGTTACACGAAAATGTTATATACCTATTATATAGGGTGTCTCAATAAGAGTGAACTTTTTAAATTTTGTGTAATTTTTTTTTAGTTTATGTGGAAACTCTGAAACATGACAGCTGTCACCTACGATTATTCCGATTCATAAAAATAGATACACAAAAGAAGAACTAGTTATCATTGTGAAAAGTCATTACAAAAAATGGTGAAAGTTACTGCTCGCAAACTTCGCGAAATTTTTGGCCGAGAAAGTGCACCAAATGTGTTCACAATTCGAAAAATCTTTGCTCTATTGCCCATTGAACGAATTGCCGACGCTTTGCATAGTTTACTGTTTAAGCTCCTGAGTAAGCTGAATCTTGTAAGGGTGAGTTTTCGTCAAAATTCGCTGCGTAGTGCTTCGTGAAATTTGAAGTTGTTGAGCTCGATGCCGAATTGATGTTTTCGGGGTTTCGGCCACACTCTCGTATGTTTTCGAGTTTACAGCAGCAATGTTTTCAAGAGATCTACCGGTACGTCGACGCAGAGGAGACTTACTGTCCACAACCAGTTTCTTTAAATTTTTGACTACTGTTCAAATTGTCTCAGCGTAACTTTCTCTATTTTAGTAATGAGTTTTCACATTGATAACACGTTATTATTTTGTGTAACGCTACATTTTTATTAATCGGAACAATCACAGGTGATAGCTGTCAAACTTCAGAGTTGCCACATACACGGAAAAAAAATTACACAATTTTTAAAAAGTGCACTCTTATTGAGACACCCTATATTTTTTTTTTGTAGAAGCTGTCCTTCCAATATAATTAGTATGGAGAAGTAGTAATACATCTGCAATTCTCATATTTATAATATCGATACACGATCAACAACAGATAACCAACCGCTAAATAGAACTTCGATGATCTAAATTAACAAGCGTGGCAGAAACTCTAACCTTATTCATAACCATACCGTGACCACCAGCCCTAGTTACCATACAAAAGGACATCACAGTCCGTGTACTCTTCCGCTCCACATTCATATCCAACATTGTACAACAGGCAGGTACAGGTTGCTCCGAAATATGTATGTTACCTCGAAGATTGTGCCCATGGATTAGAACTAAAACTGAATTTGAACATTTTGTTTTTCAGGGTATTTCATGAACTTTTTAGTATGCCTTTTAATTAGCTGTTTTTTTATACTTTACGCCTTCCCTTGAACTAATCATAAATGTAAGTAAACGTAATGTACATAATATAAAATGTTTGACTTAAAGTCATTCACCTCTGATAAGATTCTTAATGAAATCATTCATCATGATTTTTTCGAGATGTAAAACATCGACTTAGTCGTTAATAAACATTGATCTCTTTACTGAGGTCAGTGATCCCCTTGGTATAACATACATTTTCGGAGAACCTTGTATCCCGATAAACAAAGGTAGGCGCGTGCGCATACTACACCGTTATCCTTTAATTGGGAGGACCCTAACGGGCTGGACTCACGACTTGCCCTCTACCTCTTATTCGCCAAGCTTTATAAATACTGGTCATAAATAACATTACTTTCGAAAAACAATAAAAATATCAAGTAGAGAGGAAATAAAGATAGATAGATAGGAAATTCTTTATAGCATAAAATAGGTCTACACATAGGCAAAATTAATGTTAAGTATTTTTCCAGTTTACCTTTGTTGTGCGGAAAGAACAATACGTTAGGAAATCAGTCAAATCTATTTCATGATCTTATATTTTCTTATAGATTTTATCTTTGTCTTGATTTTACACTGCAGCTTTTTTTTAACGACCTGGAGTTTGAACAAACATGGCCCACCTGATGTTGAGCGGTAACCATCGCCTATAGCAAAGTATTGCCTCGTAGGTCACGCACCTTAGAAAAGTGCCCTACGATACACTGCCCTGCGTCCATCATACAGAGGCATACAGGTGTAAAGTCTCAGTGCCTGTAATTTCACCGGCAACCATGCCCTTAAAATTGAAACACTGCAATGCTTGACGGCAGAAATAGGTATGGAGGTTAGCCGAGATTTGATGAATAGAGCTGAAGATCAAGCACAATGGCGCACTTTGGGAGACTACGTCCAGCAGTGGACTACTGTGTTGAAGATAATAGTAGAGCTAAAATTATAATGATTTAACACTGGCAACAGTAGGTATACCAATATTAGATATGTAGGTTAAATTATAATCACAGAAAATATTGAAGCAGTTAAACTAGTGGAAATTTAATAGCTCAGATTTGATAGGTCTCAAAATACTACCAACGAAACACAAAACAAAATTATACAACACTAGCGGTTGCCCGAGACTTAGAACGCGTTACACTACCAAATGTATAGGTAACCTAGAAATAAAGCTAAACTCGCTGTTGCAACTTGACTTGACACCCCATTTTTATCCCATGAGACCTGATTTATGGGATAAAAAGTAGCCTATGTGATAATCCAGGCTATAATCTACGTACATACTAAATTTCATCGAAATCGGTTCATCCGTTACGACATGATTCGTGACGTGACGTCGAGAAGTGACGGCAGCCGCAGCAACTACCGTCACTTGGTCTTCAGAATTAGAAATGTCCTCGTTCATATTACGACACACTACACTAACCGTATCTACGCACTGAGACGACGCGCACACCTAGCAATCACCGGGTTTCAGGACGCTGAGAGTCTATAGCCATCTTCCCAATTGAAATTTGGTCTTGATTTCAATCACTTCACGAACCATTCTCTTGTAATAATGGCGTTCACCAGAGAGAACCTTAAGATAATGAAGTCCAATCTGATGATTCGGTCCCGAGTCTACCAGATGCTCTGCTATCGCTCACTTGTTTACCTGGCGATTTTTGACAGCTGCGATAGCACTTGACACGCTCGGCTATGGTACGTTTGGTTTGCCTGATTTATGTATGAGCGGCCATAGCTACAGTCTATCTTATAAATACCAGGCATCTGCAGCGGTATAACGTATTTGTACAATTCCTTAAATCATATTTAGCTACTAAATACGTTTAGTCATCGTTGCGCAAGTCACCCTTAGTTGTTATACCCAACAGGACACAAAGCTGTATCATTTGACAACATGACATTTATATGATTGTCCATGCAAAACTACTGAGCGTGTAACATCAAAGTGCTCATTTGCAAGTACTCAACATATAGTCGCATCGTCACAGTTGAAGAATACGTTACCATTGCCTGGGACAATGACTAATTACGTTAAATTAATGCTAAACACGAATACGCGTAGCTGTTACGTAGGGTCCTGCGTTTATGTATAGAAACCGATGCTATTAGAATTTTATTGGGAGTTTTACAAACAGGGATAAAGGTGTTACCGTATGTATATGTTACGGGAAACTTGATTAACCGGGTATTAATATGGGCCGATCATTACTTACTTTGGCCGGCCCATATCAATAATGCCCGAAGGCTCATGGTCCATTTAATAAATCAAGGTTTGAAATCGCTTGAATTTATCACATGGACCGGGCAGTATGAATACTTTCCTACTTCTAGCCGGGCAATGTGATAAAATAAAACAAAACCTAACGACCTAATGTATTAATAAACCAGTACACTACAGTTCATCTGTTTTATTATAGTGCCAGGATTTATATATACCTATTGACCGAGAAAAGTGATTAGTCATGCAGTTTTATTTACATTGCCCACTAGATACGGGCGTTATGTATACAGACAAGTCATTATTCATACTGAGCAGACTTCTCAAGTTGCCTGTAACATATATATGTACTCGTATGTATACAATCAGGAAGTTGAAATATTTTAGATAAGGAACAAAAATAAGAAAGTTGCTATTTTCGAAAACCAGTATCAAGTCAGCAACAAGTAGGTATTCAATAGATGTGGTTTCCAAACACAAGTAATGGAATTTTTCCCGATAGGAAATTAGCGTAGATATGTTCTATGCTCTTGCGCAACGGACGTTCCCACTGATATTGCACGTAGTCATTACGTCATGCAAGTATCAGGTATAGTTATAACTAATATATATACAATACAGTATGTATAGTAGAAAAACATAATGGATATTTGCATAAAAACCAGCTTAACATATTATGACATTGATAATGAGATGAGTTTTGTGTAAAAGCAGTCGACCCTGAAATATGAAACCGAAGTGGTAATGAAAAGCTTATCTTTGAAGTTTTGTCAATAACTTTGCATATTTACAATAAAATTTACCATACTTTATGCAAATGTTAATATAGTAAGATGGTTAAAAATATATACTGGCGATAATTTATTAAAATTATTATGTGAGTAACCTACCTAGCATTTAAAAATACCAATGTTTGATGAAAAGTCTGAGGGTTTTATAATTTTGTATATAAAAACATATATTGCAATTAGTCGAACCAATCAACTAATAACATATCAAACTAAATTTAAAGTGTTTCGTCCATCTAAACATCCTATCATTAACCAAAATATAAAACCAATTAGTATTATAAATAGTGATGATAAAGATCCATTAATCGATGCATCAAAAAGCAATATGATTTTAGTATGCAATTGTAAATGAATGGACGTTGGTATGGAGCGGTACACAGCTTATGCTTCCTGTCTATTCCGAGAACAAACGTTAGCTGACTTCGGCGGTGAATTTAGATTAGTTTACGAGTGCATTGAGGAAAAACTTTGTGATATAAGAGATATCGAAAATACTGGTGATACACTTGCAATATCCATCATAAGGAACTTGAAAACGAATAAATAATAAGCAATATTCATTATAACTAATAAAAATATGACATGATTCGAACAAAATCAATGATAACTAAATCAAACAAGATGGAAATTAAAAAGGGGGTATAGAGTTCATATGATACGCGATGAAATCCCATCTCATATAAATATTTAAGATTAACTACTCAGCAATGATTGATCGACGAGATATCCAAATCAACTTGGGCAAATCGGTGTTGTATGTATATATGTATGTTTGTTTGTCCGAGGATAACTTTCTAAGCGTTGATCCGATCATCGTGAAATTGTATACATTGGTAGGTAGTGATGGCACAATTTTGGTGTGGCTAAATGAGATTAAAATGTTGGGGGGTTGTTGAGATATTGAGGTTCAAGAGGGGTAAAAAAAAATGAAAATGAGACTATTAGGTCAAGTGGGGCGTCAAATGAAAGGTCTTCATTAGTACATTTCAACCCTGTTTTTATTTTTAGTTTATTTCTTGTGGTTTTTGAGTTATTAGCCATAATAAAAACAAAACTTTGACAAAATTCACAGGGTACACCAGTGAAACCACAATGCTGAAATTTAGTATTCATGTAGCTTTTGTGACACAAATATAGGCAAAAGTCTGAAATCCAGAATAACTGCATTTTGTACCCCAAAAAAGTAACCACTTAATATGAACTCCCGTTACCTGTAATATGAATGAAACTGTAGGTCAAGTAATGTGGTTGTTTATTTCGAGGCACTATTTTGATAGTCAAAGATTAAAATAATATGTTTTTTGTTTTAATCGGAGACTCGCGAGATCTCAGTTCGGGGCGAACCACTAGTTAAAAAATATACTATATGTGTCAATATATTGATAACAACCTAATTAAAAATATTGTACCAAGATTATTTGAAGAAACTTATATTATGTTTACTAAACCTGAACTGTAGCACGCACGACATCTACCAGTTTGCGACTATAAATATTTTAACACTGTCGTCGTTTTTCAGCTTATAATCCGATGTAAGGCTTCTTACTTGACGGGTTTCCAAACAGGTTCCGTTCAGTTTGCAAGATTCGAAGGACCCCAATGCCACAAGAAGGTACCACAACAGGATGCATTACAGAAGTCACTTCAAAACTTCACACAGTAAAAGGGCTAAACTTATAAATGGAATAACAATTGAACATGTCGGCACCAATGATGAATTTCGTAATATTGAAGAAGGAAACGTACAAATTCCGTTCAATTGCGATTAATTGTTGTAATCAAGCAATTGTCAGGGCGATTACATCGCTGAAATTAACAATGATAATAGAAAAACTTACGGCGCAACAAAATACAGCTCTACAGTGTGTAAAAATAAAGTTCATAGTAGCAGAAACATGGCTGTCACAAGTATAAAAGAAGAAATCTTAACTAGTTAAAACGTAGGGAGACAATGATGGCTATTTAAGCTTTAATGGTTGTAAGAGCAATTTGAACGGAAAAAAATGGTGTCGCTTACAATAAACATTTAGACATGAATCTTGTTTAAAGTAAAGCCTTTTGTGGCAAAAGAAACTACTTTTACCATAAATGGATATGAAATAGTACAACGATAAAAGTAAAGTACAAGTTTTATTGCCGGATCTAAGGCTCTATTCAAAATTGAAAGCCTAAGTCCGAGGCTGTGGATTAAGTTAACAACTATAATGTAAGCCTGCACACTTTTTTATACTCACTATGAAACCATTAGTAAGAGGGGCTTTCTAGGCATATGTATAGAAATTATTTAAACATTGATACTTGACCCATTACATTATGTTGGATGATAACTGAATTAGAGAGAAAGGTCATGGTCTATCATATCATATCACTAATTTAGTAGCTTCAAAATCATGGTCAACGCCAAATAACTCAACGTAAACCTCACGAATGACCGCATCAAATTTAATTTCATATCATTTAAACCATGAAACTCCTACGTATCTGGATTACGTCCGAAGGTCGCGACCTGCATAGATGATATCAACAGGGTCCATTTTGAGGTCAAAACATGACCAGAATACAATGGACCCTATCGAGATACTACAGAATTGTATAATTTAGATCGTATAAGTGAGGCAGGGAAAGCTAAGAGGTCGAAGTATACTGGTGTTACATCTGAATCATTGTAGCAATAAAATGTGGCGTTACTGACAATTTGATGGTGTTCATACCGAAACGAATGATGGTGTAATTAGGGCGATGGTTCGTCATGCTTTCACATTGATGCAATTTTTTCACACAAAAGAATTGCTTGTTACAAATTACAATGCAGGTAGTAACTGCAATTGCAGCATCAGATTCCGTTACCGATGGCCTAATGGCAACAATTGCGTTAAAAAACATTTTTCACTATAAACAAAGATAATACATATAATGATAAAGCTACGTTTTAATATGCGTACGTTTCCTTGTACTGCTCCAAATTCATGTACTTATGTATAATTTCGTGTGAATGGCATCAAATGTGTCTGGTTTTGAACAAGATAAAGACTCAGCTTTCGAATTCTACCAGCCTCAAATAAAACAATGTTCCGAAGAGACCCAAGTATAAACCTTTTGCAAACAAAAACCTTAATCCTTTGTAAGATAGCTTCTTATCTCTTTCCCGAAACATCTCTTAAAAGCTTTATCACCGTCAATAAAAACTTCAAGAACCTTTATCAGTACAAATACTTGGACCCTAACAGTTTTAACAAACAGTCTACCTGGCCTTGTATCCTCTTGCAAAACTGATAATATAACCGTTGCAACATCGTACATCGTAGCATGTTGTTGAAAGTGGGTTATGAAATAAAGTGATTTAAGGTTGTCAAATAATTAGAGATTTAGGTGTAATATTAAGAATTTGTTTGAGTTATAGTCATGTCATATTACTTATTAGGGACAGAAAAATCATCCTACAAATCTTGTCAGGGTATTGAAAGACTTGATTGAGAAAAAGTTAAAAGCTCATCATAAAATATGAAAGACTGATAAAATATGAAATATGACGACCTGCGTGGTGCAGTGGGCGAATAGCCGGCTGAGACGCAGGAGGTAGCGGGTTCGATTCCCGCCGCGGAACAAATGTTTGCATGATCTACAGATATTTGTTCCGGGTCTGGTTGTTTCTCTATTATAAGTACATATGTATTTACAAAAAAAAATGTATATAAGTATTATATCAGTTATCTGGTTCCCATAGTGTACTATGGGAACCAGATAACTACACAACAGCTCTGCTTAATTTGGGGCTAGATAGCGCTGTGTGAAATGTCCAGCAAAATTTATTTATTTTTATTACTGATGATGTTTTTGTTGTGATTGATATTTCATTCTTTCAGGTTGACCAATGACGAGATGAAAGCCGCTGATTGAGGAAACTGTCAAAGAACTAATGGATAAGACTGCACCGTAGGTAGAGAACCATAACGAGCTGATGATAAGGATATGAGTTACGAGTGTAAGGTTCAAAGAAGTTCAGTGTACTAAGCGTGACGCAGCGTGGTACTCTCTCACTCTAAAAAAGAAACCGAAAAGAGTGTCGGTCGCAAGAGTCGCAACACTGACCTAACGGTACGAGATAATGCCCGTATTTACAAAATGATTAAAAGTAGATCTATAGAAGGTTTTTTTAAGTATAAATAACAGTGACTTGTTTGAAAGGAGTATAATAATAAACAGTATTATGACTATAACTAGTACTGGTGGCATAGAAGTGGGTCTACATGTACAGAAGTAACATCTAGTCCACCTACGCATCTAGAACTTACGCATGTGATAATTAATCTGCGCTTATCTGGAATTCTAGGCATGGTCTGCCACACTTTAGCTATACCAGTAGTTTATCATTCCGATGATTTTTCAAAAAAAATCTAATAAAATTATTTTATTGACTAATATTGTTTTAACATTATTGGTCAATAATGTAAGGATGTAAAATTGAAATAGCTTCTTATACTTGTAAAAATAAAAGTAAGTAAGTTTTACAAGAGATTATAATCTTCCTAATGAACATAGAACTTCGTGAAAGCCATTTTACTTCAAAACCAGTCGCAGTAAAATCAATTAAAAGAAAATGCCTCAATCAATTCCCCGAGATCTTTCTCTCGTATATGTCACTATAAAATTCGTGATTGCTGTTGATCGACCCCCAATTTAGGAAACCCGCTTTTTGTTGTGATAATTTGAATGGTCGTAAAACCTTCACCATCTCATATGCGGTCAAGTGTCTCGGAATGCATAGAAGATGGTTTCGTAGTCACTCGTAGGTGTAAATAATAATTTGTGTCTAAGAAAGTCTTCATTGCTGTATACCTACCCCAATTTTATTTTCAGAATTCCTATTCTATTCAGATTTTAGAAAAATACTTGAACTCTGTTTTCAAACATACACGAAAAGGATATTAAGTAATTTTGTATTAAACGGTGCCATTGGTTGATAATGTGCCAAAGTTCAATGAAAATTAAGTATATGCCCAATAAAATATTAATATGAAGAGTACTCTGAAATTTCTTGAGTATGCTATAAAGTTAAATTGTAGGTGACCTAACCAAGTAAGGCCTAAGTCATCATTATACAATATGCAAGGTACATTTAACTTCTGTTATTTAAATTAAGCAAGTTCTCAGACCACCGCTATAAAAACTACTGTTTTCCTATTTCCCACGTTTTCATTAAATCTTGATTGCATTCAATTTGAATCTTGATCAAGTCAACCTCTTGTGATACCCAACACAGAGCACGCCCAAACCTAACGGCACTTTCGACACTGCATCGAGCATCTGGGGATTAATCTTACCATCCGGTAACACTCGAAAGCCGGAACTTATAAAATTGAGAAAAAATATTGATTTATAGTTTTTAGAACTCTCCCTTTCGAATTTTTGTGGCGAAACAGTTACTTATTTAAAAACATCATATCAATTAGCTTGTATAAAAAAGCCGGAGTGCAATATTACGTACTTTATCTGTAAACTGAAGATATGGCAGACTACCCAATGGGGCCTGACCATGTTTTTTATAGATTAGAGAATAGGTACAGGAAGAATAATTGATGAAAACTAATATAGCATCTTTATCGCAAGTGGTGGTGTTTAATGTTTGTTGATCACAGACAATCGGAGAGGTGTAGATGACATCGTGCACGTGGGAGATACGATTAAGCCAAATATATATTTAGATTGTAAATTGCACGCGGCAACAAGGCGAGATGTTTGCAAATCAATAAATGATAAATTATCTTTGCAAATAGTGTTCTCGAACTATCTCGATGTTTATGTAAAAAAGTGGCTATGCCATAGGTAACTAGCTAAACTAACAAAGTTGAATTGAATTTTGTAGTTAGTTAAAAAAGTATTCCAGCTAATATAAATAGCTAGTCAACGACGTTAATCAAAGTTGATCGTACATTTATTAATTAATAATTCATCCTAGATGTAGTAAATGAATATTTACACAACACGAACACTTATACCAACACGATAACGTTCGATCATGACCATGACCACAGAATAAACACAAGGTACTATGAAGCTACAGGTTAAACCAATGTTTGGTAAGGAAACAGTCTCACTGTCAAAACATATTCCAAACCCAATAATGAATCATATTACTCATAATGTTAAGGTACTGATAATGTGAAGTAATAGGTGTTACGACTACAAACATGTTAATTAGTGTTGTTTATCTAATTTTCAAGGGAAGTCATTGATAACAAGTACGTTTATCGATTGGATGTCGATATGAGGAATTTCTCAACATTTAAAAGTCAATAAAGTAATTTTTTAAAGCAAAGTAATCTATTTTCGTAGATTATACCATAGAAATCGTTTTTTCCGAAATATTTGGTTCCAACATAACTGTATAACAACAAATATTGAGTAATATGATGATTGAGGATAGAGACTCATTGCGACTTGCGATAATTTAATGAAAATGCATTCGGTTATTCTGAAAACCACAACCTGAGTCCTGAGGCCCTGTCTTCAAAACCTGTCAAATTTTGTGACCTTGACTGATATGACAAAAACGTGATTGTGATAAGACGACTTCTATAAACGATTATTTATTTAAATAATTATTTACCAATAGTCACACTTATCCTAATCAAATACACAAAACGGTATCTAATATTGTGCATGTTTATAGCTAACGATACAATTCTCTCAATAATTATTAATTAACTAATTCAACTATCAAAACGGAACCCGATAAACTTGTTTTCAAATCGTGACCTCTATTGACGAACTGTTTGGCATTAGACTTAAACCTTCGTTACGTAAACAAGTGATAATAATATTGAGAATATGATTAGTTGTATGCGAAGTTACCAATGTTGTTTTCATTAGATGGTTTCCATTCATGACGATGACTCAAATTACGTTTGCTTTTGATGATATCAGAGATGTGTGCAAGATTGAGACAAAAGCATTTTAAAGCAGGGGAGATACGAATAAAAATCTATTTTGGATTAGGGTCATTACATTAAGCATCATTGTGTTCATTGGAATATGTTAACCAACCCACTATCACACTAGAATGGCATTAATACATCATAGATAATAACAAACAAATCTAAATATACGAACCGGTAAGAATCGGCAAATGTAGACTCACACAAAACAATCCACTTAATAGATAGTAAAATATCAAAACACTAGTAAAAGCTCACAGGATCACAAAAAGAAATTATTACAACGATCAATAATTTGATAATTCAGCACACGTGCATCAGCTTTTATCGACCGAGCGGTACTGACAGCAGTACCGTCGAACCGAACCATGCGTGCGCCTGCGCACATTTTGACCGACCGAGTTTAAGTTGACGCTTTTTCTTGTAGTTTGCTCGAAGATTGAAGGATTTTGAATAAGTCGGGTTGTAGTATGTTTATTCACCGTGAAACTGATGTATTTTTAGTAGATACGAGGCAGGTAATAACTTCTGTAGGGCCAAGGGCTTCTGTTACTAAAGAACGTAAAGTGAAGCGTAAGTAGACATTTTGTATTGTGGTAATTCAATTATTCTTCTTGTGTCAGTTATACAGTGTGTCCCTGGATAAAGTGCAACCCCGAAAGGGGGTGAAACTAGATCAAAAATTATCGACAAAAAAATAGAAAAAAAAATTTTAAAAAAATTCGTATATACTTTATTGATGTATTAAAATTTTTATTACTCACTAATTACTCTATTTAATAAAAAAATTATTTCTTCCAAAGTAGTAGGTCTATTTTGTTAAAATAAAAACCATAATCATGTCAGATATGTGACGATGACGATAAAATAACAAATAACTCACAAACAAGTGGCTATCGTGACTTAAAGTTTAATTTTTGTATTAAAATTACATTTTTTAGGCTGTTTTTTTCCAATAAACTCCAAAAATCTTAAAATTAAGCCTATAATACTAGAATTTTTTATGACTTTTTATTATTGTCTATCATAATAGCTTTTAAATAAAAAAAAAACCTACGTTCTAACATAAAAAATGTGCTGGCTAGGAGCTTTTAAAGTTGACCACTGATTACGTCACCACTCAGGTAGAGACACGTTTTTTTTTGCTGCTCAGGTAGTATTAAAAATCAAATTTTAGTTACAACATTTTTATTTAACTTATTACATGTAAGTATGAAATAAGGGTTTTGTTTAATGCATTAAATGCTCAAAATGGCTTCCTTGTTGTTGTAGGCACATTGCCGCACGAAGAGCGATTTGTTGTGTGGCTCTAAGCATCATCTCTGGGTCACTTCTTATCTCATCGGCACATCGCATGATTTGATCTTGTAACTCTGCCTCGGTGTCTACGGTCGTTCTGTAGACTCTTTGTTTCATAACACCCCACAGAAAATAGTCTAGGGGTGTCAGGTCAGGTGAACGTGCCGGCCACCCGACTGGTCCATCCCGGCCGATCCACCTATTAGCGTAGTTTTCGTTTAAAAAACTTCGCACATTGCGCCCGTAGTGCGCAGGGCATCCGTCCATCTGCAAATACATCTGTTGCCTGTTGTAGCCAGCGGAACATCTTCCAGCAGTAGTGGCAGATCGTCTCTTAATAAGTTTAAAAAACTTTCGGCATTTAATGTTGCGGGTAAAATAACTGGCCCAATCAGCGTGTCGTCTATTAGAGCTGCCCATACATTAACTGAAAATTGCACTTGAAAAGTAGACGCCCTCTTTAGGTGTGGATTTTCCTCGGACCATACATGTAAGTTTCTGCAATTTGTGATTCCATTCCGGGTGAATTTCGCTTCATCCATCCATAAAATTTTTTTTAGGAATTGTGGATTATTTCTAATTTTTTGTTGAATCCACGTAGACATTACGCATCTTGCACGATTGTCTACATTTTCATGCAAATGCTGTACTCGCTGATAATGGTATGGATGCAATCCCTTCTTTTTCAAAATTCGCCATACGGATGTTTTTGATATACCGTGACGCAAAGCTAAGCGTCTAATGCTGGTTGTGGGATCAGCAAACAAATCGTTTAAAACGGCCTCTTCTATGGAATGGTCAATAATGGTAGCTTGTTGCTCACGGCGATCTCTTGCTAATCCAAGTCCGATGTTGGATAACTTTCGGTGAACTTCTTGGAAATTTCGTGCTGACGGTATAAGTCTGCTCGGAAACGCATTTATGTATGCAGAACGAGCGACTGTTGTGTGTCCACGTGACATACCATAATAATAATGGATGTCAGCGATTTCTCGCGGAGAGAACTCAGTCAATCGCGGCATCTCCACAACACAACAAAGTACAGTCAAAAACGTAACAAAAAGTCAAAAACAAAACAAAAGCAAAACAACGTAACAAAAACTTGAAGGCGCAGTAAGGTACGGTAGGCGGTAGCAGCGGCGAGAATATCGGAGCGACTGGCGTGCCTTGTTGTGAGTCCTGTTTCGATCCCCACCCTTCATCTTTCATAGAACAGGCCCAGCGACCATAATCTACAACAATATAAGTTAAAAAAGGGTCTCTACCTGAGTGGTGACGTAATCAGTGGTCAACTTTAAATGCTCCTAGCCAGCACATTTTTTATGTTAGAACGTAGGTTTTTATTTTATTTAAAAGCTATTATGATAGACAATAATAAAAAGTCATAAAAATTTCTAGTATTATAGGCTTAATTTTAAGATTTTTGGAGTTTATTGGAAAAAAACAGCCTAAAAAATGTAATTTTAATACAAAAATTAAACTTTAAGTCACGATAGCCACTTGTTTGTGAGTTATTTGTTATTTTATCGTCATCGTCACATATCTGACATGATTATGGTTTTTATTTTAACAAAATAGACCTACTACTTTGGAAGAAATCATTTTTTTATTAAATAGAGTCATTAGTGAGCAATAAAAATTTAATTCATCAATAAAGTATATACTAAATTTTTTTAATTTTTTTTTTTTCTATTTTTTTGTCGATAATTTTTGATCTAGTTTCACCCCCTTTCGGGGTTGCACTTTATCCAGGGACACACTGTATAAGTAAGTACTATTCGTTAGACTGTCTGCGGCAAAGCAGTATGTTGATAGCACTTGTTTTAAAATGGACATAGAACAGGATTGTGATGATCTGAAATGTAACCATCAATATGATAAATAAATCAAGTCTGGAATCAGGTTAGCTGCATTTATAATTATTATGTAATCTAATTGGAAGAGTCTTGGTACCTGTTGATCTAAGAATTAGAACCATGGAGAGTATTTTAAATCATAGTTTTTTGCTGGTCACTATACGTTTACAACCAATTACTTTATTACGTGACTACAAGTTTCCTCGTTAAAGATTTCAAAAAAAACTGTTGATTGGTTTTTTGACTCTACTAAAATGATCAATTGTTTTTTTTTCGATCTATCCATTAAATCGAAACAGAGGCCCCAATTCATTAGAGTCGTTAAAATCGTTCCACATACGGCAATCTATATCGACGGTCCGATTTGGACCAATAACACGGAACAGTGGGCCGGTGTCAACGAACGCAGGCCGCTCCTGCAGGGAAGGACGACGAATTATATAACTGAAGTACTGTTGGTGCATTCAAATTAACTGGATTTCTGTCAACTACAGTTTGAACTTTAAATAAATGTGTGGACGAAGATTTTCTAGATCACATAAATGCATCAGATACGGCCAAGATTTATGAAACAATTGTAAAGACAAAGCTATGACAGAAAAGTGTTTTATGAGATGAGAAACTCTGTAGAACATCAAAAGCAGCAATGTGAAGGTAAATACTAATTTAATAAAAGTCAAGTAGTCAAATATTAATTTGTAACTTATAAGTTCGTAAAACGTTCACAAATCAACACGTGTTGCGATAATCCAATTAGCAAATTTTGAAAGATCAATACGTAATTAGTCTAGTGCCTTCTGAATCAGGTCTACCTTGGCATTTATCATTAATTTATTGGTAAAAATATGTGACATAATTATGACACAATATCTCTCATTGTTTACTATCTGGTTTTATTAACGGCTTACGAAAAATGTTATACTGAAAAAAAAACCATTGAAAAACCACCTAAATATTTGGAAGAATTAAATATTTTCGCAATCTTCACACAAATATTTAGTTCACGCCAAACAAATAAACAGATTAGCAAGTTTTCTATCTCTGTAAGTAGGAAGTAGGTGAGCTATATTTCCTTCTAAATATTTACGTTCTGATTATATTTTAAACCAAAATATACATTCATACATACTTTTGCAAAACTATTAGGTTATCTGTGTGTGTAAGGGTTTAAAATATAGGTATCTCTTTATCGGGGCCATCTGTGTTGTTTTTAACCCCACACTGAAAAACAGAGGTGTTATAAGTTTGTCACCTATGTCTGTCTGTCTGTCTGTGGCATCGTAGTTCCCAAACGGATAGACCGATTAAGACGCAGTTTAAAAACAATACAATTATTGTTTAACTGGGGTGGTTCTTAGCTATATGTGATGAAAATCAAGTCAGCTGATCCGAAGATATTAACACTTTTCCTTTTTGGTAAAGGGATCTCAGCTGTGAAGTAGAAAATCACGGGTTTTTTACGTGACGGGGTTTTTTTAAAATGTGTACTTTATACTTGTATGCATTGGGATAGCACAGGCTCCAAATATTAATAATAATACTTTTATATCAGATGTAGATGTGATGGTCACAATTCTGTTGGAACAGGCTGACTGCCACAACGGAGAGGATGGCATAGTTGCTGGCTAGTCAACTACATCTAAAATCCTGTTTTAGCACTTATCGGTTGCATCCCTCACCCAGCTAATGCTGTAATTTTACCACCAGGCGCGAGATAAGGACCTCGGTTTAACTTTAAATAATCTTGTGGTTCACTAGTCTTTGGATAAATTAAGATCGTGAGTCAAGAGGAAATACGTCTCTACGACCCAGAAACTGCTGGCGTCGCCTGGCGTCGCGACTTCGACACGTCATCTGATTCATGAGGTGGGAAAAGTGAGATTTGTTTGTTACGTTCTTATCATTTGTCCGAATATGATAAGATACTTGTACTTTGCTCGTGCAAAAGACCCCGAGATATTTTTTGAGAAGAGGGATAAAATTACAAGATTATAGGTACAAATGTTTGTATGATTTACGGATATTTGTTCCGGGTCTGGATGTTTTTCTATATATTATAAGTATGTATTTACAAAAAAAAAAGTATATAAGTATTTTATCAGTTATCTGGTTCTCATAGTACAAGCTCTGCTTAGTTTGGGCCTAGATAGCGCTGTGTGAAATGCCCAGCCATGTTTATATTTATATTTAAATGTATGGTTAAAGTTAGATAAATAATAAGTATCTTGTTATTGCACACCATTAAAAAATAAAGTAAACAGAACAAAAATAATGTTAAGATCATAGGTACAATGTGTGACCTGATCGCTAAAAGCGATTTCTTCTAGATATATTATGGTAGAGCTCAGATTTTTCAATATCTATATGTATTTAAAAATAAATAAATATTGCTGGCCATGTCACACAACGCTATCCAGCCCCAAACTAAGAAGAGCTTGTACTATGGGTGGGAACCAGATGACTGATTGAATACTTATATACATTTTTTTGTGAATACATACTTATAATGTATAGAGAATCAACCAGACCCGGAACAAATATCTATAGATCATGTAAACATTTGTTCCGCGGCGGGAATCGAACCCGCTACCTCCTACGTCTCAGCCGGCTATTCACCCACTGCACCACGAGCGGTAGTTTATCAACACCGATATTTCAGCCTTTTAAATACGCTTTAATGAATAAACCGGCATCGGGCCGACAGGTGATAAGCTAATGACACTAACATCTGCATATTTACAAATCAGTAATTACAAATTTGCATCAAAAATCGTTCACCGACTTTTAATATTTCCTCTTTAATTAGCGAGCTCAAAGACATCTTAATTTACCATATAAGTGGTAGCATGCAATTATTTAAAACTAATTTATATGCGCAATAAATTAATAGCATATGGAAAACATATTTAGCAAGAATATTATAATGCAGTTACTGACTTTTCCATCTGTGGTCGCGGACGGAAAGGATACAGACACGGCTACTTAACCGTTTATTCTCACCTATTTTATCAGACATAAGGTTTATTTTCGGACTGTTTTCATTTTAAACTCGACTGTTTTTAGTTTGATGGCGCCACAGTCACAGCCTTTACTACTCAGATAATAAGGTTGAATTTTGCACGTCAGAAAGTCGAAGTTTGTTTTTGGTAGACGGTGGCGCGACATCCAGGCGACAACTTCGTGATTCGTTGCGCTAGGTCATGTTGAGTTTATTTATTTTGGACTATCTTTTTACGGTGAACCTTTACATGCATTAATTTAAAGGCAATTTAAAATAAACATGCATTTTACATTTTATGGGAAAGTAAGCGAAAAAGCACTTAGGGGCGATATCAATACGATTCAGAATGTTAAGTCTTGTGTTAATAGTTTTTATTATTCATACACAGATAAAACCTCTGCGAGCAGATATGAATTCATTCGATACACAGAGTCTTTTGATCAACGGTCTAAGGGTTTCTGCTATTTAGTCACAAAACTCTTCACTCTATAATTTCATAAACATCCAAATATAACCTCCAAATATCTTTATCTTTCAACATCCATGTTTATGATATGACTACATGTCGTGTTCGTTCATCGTTTAATTAATTCATCTTATGTTATTTATCTTATTCGCCTGATATTTATTTATTTCGTACTTTCAACAAGCGTGTTTCTGTCAGTTGATGCAATTAATTCGTCTCGTTATTTGGGTTGTACGTAGGTAAGTACATGCATTTGCAGTCCAGAAATAAATGATGTCTGAAATTCATGGCTGTAGTAAGAGATGAAGTAGAAATTTTAAAAGTAGTAAAAATGAGAATCGTTTTTATTTATTTTTTACTAGCTGTTGCCGGCGACTTCATACGCGTTACACTACTAAATGTGTAGATAATCTAGAAATAAAGCTAAACTCGCTGTTGCAACTTGACTTGACACCCCATTTTTATCCCATGGGACCTGATTTATGGGATAAAAAGTAGCCAATATAGTATTCCAGTTTATAATCTACGTACATACTAAATTTCATCGAAATCGGTTCAGCCGTTACGACGTGCGTGATTGAGTAACAAACAAACAAATAAATAAACAAACATCCAAACTTTCGCATTTATAATATTAGTGTGATTGCACACAGATAACTAACAGACATAAAAACTTACAAAAAGGGCATGTATAAAGGCAAGCTTAACCCTAATAAGGGTTTTCTTCCAGCAAACCAGTGGTGAGTGAGAGATAGAGAGAGAAAAATCTAAAGTAAATAAATCTCTAACCACACATACCAACAGACCAAAAGAAATATATCATAGGTATATATACATATTTATTAAATATAATAACACCTACATATATTATATATTGGCTTTCGTAGCGCTAGTTAGACAGCAATAGGTGAAACTTGAACAGGCAGGACTAAATTAAATATAAATAAATACAAATTAATGATCAGATAGTGTTTCAGTTATATGTAACAGCATATATAGTGATGGTCAATATGTTATATACAAGTCTTTGAAATAACTTCAAGAAAAAGAAACAACAACTGCTTTCAGATGTGGGAAAGATGAATGTGAGAGCGAAAGCACGAGCATTGATAAATATTACTATATACAAGACTTTAAAGCCTTTTAAGTATTATAATTAATTATAATGATGAAAGGAGAGTGAAAGTTCTACAATAATGTTGATCGTACATCATCAAGCTTGGTATTTATAACACCCAAAGTTGTCCTACCCACTTGACAGACAGCTTAATATACGCGGGTCATTTTTCAATTAAAGACTGCCAAAATTTTAATTTAATGTATCCGAAATCGGAACCGTAAATTATCGGCACAAATTAACTTGTCTGCTTTACAGCTGGCATGAAATACTATTACGAGACATCCAAAATCTTCGAAGGAATTACATGTGTATTGAATTTGTAGTCAGTGTAGATACAATTTGAAATACATGTTGAAGAACACACACATTTTAAAAACTATACTCATATTTTAATTGTCAATTTATATGTTTATTTAGGGGGTAATCTCAAAAACTACTGAACTGAACCAATTCTGAAAATTATTTAATTGATAATAAGCTTGACACTATTATTATCTTGGATACTATAGGTATACATATAAGTTGTATTTTATGTTGATAAAAACGGTTTTCAGTATGACATCTGGGAGATGGGGAATGCAGGACATTAACTAGCTGCGACTGCGGGGAACCCATTCAAAGCATGGCCCACTTGCTTACCTGCCCTTTGTGCCCTACCACCAGCACAAGACTAGCCACTGATAACGCAATAGAAGTAGCAAATTTGTATGCATCCTTATTGTGATTGAGAAGCGAATCGTTGACTCGAAGAAGAAAAAGTATGAATACTCAATATTTGTAAATAAAAAATTAGCGCTGACGAAGTTGCAAGTGGGTCAGCTAGTATATAAGTTAATGACGGTTACACTTGCGAGTAAGACGATAGCCTAACAGCGAAGTTTTAGAAAAGGGTTTTGTGTAATAAAGGATGTTTGTTACGAAATCAGGTGAAATTAGTTTTGAACAAATTCTTGACCTGAAACAATATATCTGATTTTTTAGATACCATATGAACCAAGGCTGTAAAACTAGTTGTATGTTTAGATTAGTAATGCATCAACCGCCATAGACTAACAATCATTTACGCTTGCATTTATAATACCAAGTAGACCCATTGTTCAAAATACCTCCGGGAAACTCCTAACGTTCGACCTATTTCTGCTAACAAGCTGCAATTCTCGACAGTGTTACAAATGCAGTCTGTGAATGAGGTTATGTTCAAGAGACCAACCTACGAACATTTTAGGAAAATCATTTTCACTAAGTAAACATTAACAAAAAACATTTTCATTTTTAATAAATTGATAACGTATGTATTGCTACTTTAAGCTGTTGGCGTATTTTAAATAAATTAATAACATTATCCAGTCATTCTCTGGATATGATAGTATTGAGTCTTGACCGATGAAGGAATGAATGTGAAGGATTAAATATGTATCGTAGACGCTATTTAATACACATATCACTCGTCTTGTTCTGATTCCAAGACCTGACGATGGATGACATTTCCGATCAATTATCAGTATTGCACCTATATATTTTTTTATCATATATTGATATAAAATAAGCTTCTTGTCTAGCAGACGTCTCTGCCTGGTTAAACCAAGACCTTGCACGCAACAGTGCAACAACTTTTTACATCTGAGCGCATACCTATCTATCCACCATCTCACAACCGGTTACCTCAACTTCTGACCTGTGGATTTGTGTGTTGTTTTTCAATAATATAGTAAACATTCTCTCACGAAGCCTTCACCCACTTTAAGTGTGATGTTAGTGTTTTTTAAAGAACCTTAACATCTGTGTGCTCTATAATTTTCTTCAAAGAGCTTTTACGAATCACGCGCACTATAATTTCAGTAATACTCTAGTAATTGTACCGTGTAAACGACTTTCTTATAGAAAATTATAGAAAAGACATTACAACGGTATTTTTAGAGAAGTTATTGATGTATTTAGTTCTTTAAGCAAAGTCTAAGGCCTCTCTTGTCAGGCTAGTATGAACGAACACCCTAGAAAAGTTTCTCAACTAGAGAATTTACTTTGAAAATCTTTGAAATTGGGGTCTATCTGTCTAGCATAAACATGCTAGACTGGTTAAGCCCAATTTCCGAAATCCACAGTGGGCCTCCTTCACCCAGGAGGTTGCGAGTGTGATTCCCACCGTGGAACAAATGTTTGCATGATCTACAGAGACTTGTTCCTGGTATGGGTGGCAGTGTTTCTCTATATATAACAAGTAGGTATTTAGAAACAAAAAAAATCTATCAGTTAGCTGGTTCCCATAGTACAAGCTTTGGGCTAGGTAGCGCATCATCATCATCATCATCAGCCCACATTAGTCCACTGCTGAGCATAGGCCTCTCCCAATACGCGCCACTGAGCCCGGTCTTCGGCTCTTCTCATCCAGTTTCTGTCCGCCACCTTTCTTATGTCATCGCTCCACCTAGCCGGGGGGCGCCCCACACTACGTTTTCCGAGACGCGGTCTCCACTCAAGAACTCGTTTACCCCAACGGTTGTCAGCTTTATTTATAAGCAAATAATTATGTTTTAAAACTACTACAGTTATTGATAGACTTAAGCACTCTGAGCCAGACAATGCGGCGTTGAAAGTTGAAACCAACAATGAAATCAAATCTCACAGATTCCTCAGCCCACATTCCTGAGTCTATTTAATTGACCTCAAACCACAAAAGCAATCAGAAGCGAAGACCGCAACTTTGTATTACCTACTCCATGAAGCTGAATGCTGCTACTTTATGAAATGTGATGGAATTCCGAAAGCCAATCCTCAATAACACTCAGTGGGGTAAGTAATGTGTGTTTGTTTGAAGATGTGGAATATTTCGTATAGAAAATCGAAAGCTGTTTGCAATAGGTAGGTACCTACATTTGTTTGTACATTTATAGTTAACTTCCGAATATAGTTCGCAGTAAATAAAACAATTTGTACTCCAGATAACTATTTTACAATAAACAATGGCATTTGAACTTAATTTTGGTAAAGTCAAAAGTAAGACTATCAAAGTACTACAAGCTGGTTTTTTTAGAGCAAGTGATATTTTAATTGGTCAGTAAATTTTGACCTAACTAGGTATTTTATTGTCACTGGTGGCGCCAAAGCTGAAGTATCCAATTAAAGCACGCTTTTTACCCTCTGTTCAAGACAAGTCGTTTAAATTGGTACAATAGTCATTCACCTACTTTCAGCACCAATAAATTGAAATAAATACCAACCTTCGGTGTAAGGCATGTTCACACAAATTTATTGTATTAAGGGAGTCGATAAACCCAGAAATATTCCAACAAAATTTGTTTTCAATATTTATATTGTTACTTTGGATCAATATAAATGGCACGGTTTTAAGCTGTTCGGTTTTAAACAGTATGTTTTTTATAATTCTGTAATCATATGAATACACCTTACGATTGCACAAAATCCAGTAACATAACAATATATCGTTCTGAACATAAACGTTAACGTGAGTCAAATTAAAATGGTAAAAATAAAATGAATAAAAAATGGCAACGCGACGGGCGGCGCACAAGTGCGGTGTCATATTCTTTTTACGCCTTTACAAGGATATTGCGTGCGCTTGAACACTGAACAGGCACAAAGGCAGGAATATAGGTACAGGGGTAAGAACTACCCCGAAAATTTTGAGGGGTAGTAATTTATGGTATACGCTAGTGGCCAACTCTAGATTCGAAGTTTTTGGACCGCTCGAAGACCTCCGGCTTACTGACTTTTATAGTCGAGAGAAAACCCTTACATGGTTACCTAAGTAGCAACCTTGGTCAGTAGTTTGTTTGATTTTGGTTCATTATCCTTGCATCCGGCCCTGTATACATATGAGTTACATGCGTGTTTAAGGTCGGGTTAGCAAATTGCTAATGGACTACAGATAAGAATCCAAGCATGCCTTTTGCACAATACTGGTCACATTCACTCCCGGCAAGATCAGCGATGCGGGTTAGCATCGAAGCTGACAAAAATCTACGCTTGAATTATTGACGTCTGGTCACAGTTATATACGAACCTAAGTGAACCTTAATTTTATTTACGATATTTTGACCAAACCTCAACAGGACATAAGTTGTAAGATACACATCCTATATTATATCGTAAAGGTCAATAGTCAGTAACTCATATTTAATACCGCGTAACAGGAGATCGAAACATCTGCGGTCAGCCGTCTAATGCTGCTCAACGTGAACAAATCAAGTTTGAGTTAGGTATGAGGAAGCATGCGGCTTGCATAGATTTTAATCAGCCAGAGTTTTGAACTGTTTAAACTTACAATTATGATCGTGCAAGCCTCTTTATACCATCCGATCCCTTACGTTAAATTCATTCGTAAAAGACATAGTCAGTCAGTACGTGCATGGCAAATATTTTGCTTGTGAGGCATGTGTAGGGTTGTCAGGCGTCCGGATAAAGCCAAACACAGTCAGGCTTTTTGGTTGCGTGACGGTGTCCGGCATGTCCGGCTTTTGTTAGGCTTTTAAAATTCCGCGCACGATGATCATCAGCGGGTGTGGGGCGGGCGCGGGCGCGCCGCTCTATTTATTGTTGTTTCTTTAAAATTGAAGAAGATTTCTGGTAAATGATAAAAAAGCATTGTTTTACTTTAAAAAAGTTGTCGTGTCTAAGACTAAAAAAATTAAGGGTGTCCGGATTTTTTACCCAAATGTCCGGCTTTTCGTTTTAAGACCTGGCAACCCTAGCCATGTGTAAGAACATTTTTGTAAAACATCTTGTGATATCGTTATCCAGTGGCAGGTGTGTATAAAGATATAAACCGTCAAAGGACTGATAAAGGCAATGATATTTTTATGTTGGGTAGGTTTCGGACACCTGTTGGGTAATTGCATTGATAATAGTTATTATCCTTCGTTTAACTCTTTATTTATTTTATTCGTCTATGGCACGTGGATTCTTTGAGACGATAAATTTTATTGGTTTGCAGTTTGCACCTGTTTGCTATTCAATTCAGACATAAACATTATAAAGCCGAATCTTCCAGTGATAGAGAATATAAGCTATCTTTTCTATAAAAACATTCGCGCTCCACAGGTTCACTTGAACCCTCAGTCGACAGAGACGTTCTCGGTGATCCAGATGAAATCTCCTCCGCTAACGTGGAGGAGATTTCAGAGTCATCTACATTAGACAGAGCAAACACTTCACAGATACAGCAACCTCCATAATAGAAAATACTACAGAATAATATTCTTAAATTACGTGACAGAAGCGTAGATTTTATACGAACAAGCTCTCCTTATATTGTTGACACAATTATTATGAAGAAAAAACTGCCCTTGGACGTATATTATGAAAGTTCGGACAATTAAACGACTCTCTAATAATAATATAAAGCTTCAATTCGGTCGACATAAATTACTCTTATATATTACCATACACTAACGGTCAGTGGCGTGGCGGGCGTAGTAATCAGTGGTAGGAAATATGCTCGCGCCTAATGGCCACTAGCACGAGAGATATCTATAAAAAGCAGAGTTTTTACGTTGGGCTAGACAGCTAAAATGTTCAAGGTTTTTAGATTAATAATAATCTTTTTTAATCGTTAGTAGTTATAATGTAGAAATCCTAATTGTAGGGTAAAAGTTGATAAGTATAATACATTTTAATGGGCAAGTTTGGAGTATGAGATAGAAATGAGAGACTATGAGAGAGAAATTCTACACAGTGCTAAAAGTATTATTATATATTCACATTTCTATTAAGATAGAAATGAGACGTAGAATATAATAAAACAAGGCCGGTCAAGTCAAATAAAGTCAGAGTCAAAGTCAAATATTTTTATTCATTAAAATCACAAGGATCACTTTGAAACGTCAATTTTACTGCCTGTTCCTTCGCAACCAAGTACGAGTGGGACTTGCGCACCGAGGATCAACATTTATTAATAAATTACTATTATGACTACCTATATTCATGTTTTTATCCAGCGCCATATAATAATTATTCTATCAGTTATCTGGTTCCCATACAAGCTTTGCTTATTTTAAGGCTAGATAGCACTATGTGAAATTTCTAACTTTATTTATTATTTTTCCATTAAAAAGACAAATAGTACAGTTAGTTGAGTCAGTTGGGTATATTAGAGACAGTTGGATTATTGACCATAAATGAAACAATAGAATAGCAGCAAAGAGTAGACCATAAAAAAATAGAGACAGTAAGATCGAAAATTATTAAACCTTCGGATAGACTACCAAAAACTAGTGTTGTGTTTGCCTGTACCAAGTGCTACCGAAGACAACAGCAGTGATGATAATGATGATGATGCAGCCAGTCAACGCGATGGGCTACCGTTGATGCAACCCCCACCACCACTCTCGTCTACTCGCGCGTAGAGGGCTGTGGCGGTGCGTAATGCGGGGCGAGACGTAGCGGATCGCACTCACCCTGATGAAGGTTCACGAATTGAAATGAAACATTGTCGGTCAAAACACCGATAAAACGGTACGTGATAAATCCCGTGTTTATAATAATGTAACAAAAACTACATTTATCTGCCTGTCAATCTTAATAACCACCTAAGTGTTCCCCCTCATCGATACCCATAATGGTACTGCCCATAATCAACAATGATCAATTTATTAGCCCTAAATGGCCAGGCGCCGTTTTAGACCCCCGATCGTTTCTAATGTGCTAATCACGCCTATCTCATTATTTTTAGGCAAGAATAATTGGTACCTGATTAGAGATAAGTAGGTACGAGTATTATGCTGTACTGTATTTAAGTATGTAGGTAGGTACGTGTAATTATGTTGATTTGCGAAACAGTTTTTTGACAGATTTTAAGGTGATATGCCGTTTTCTATATGAGATCTTTTTGATGCTATCAAACGCCGTAGTAAGAAAACAAAATGTTATTATTTATTGCTAGTATTAACTACTTTTTGGCTGATGCTACTCCTCACTACATTATTCCGATATGCTAGCGAAACCAATTACACAAACCTAATAATTTTAGCGCTGCGCAAACGTATACACGTTTATTTATTTATTTTAAATAGGGACGCCAAAAGCTTAAGTATATGTTACATTATTGGTTAGGTTTTCTTCAGATACTTTTGCCATCTATAGGCGAACACAACATTGTAATTTTTAATGACTGTATCTAAAATCACGTTTGTGTTTTGTGACGAATACAAGCTACCAGTGAATATTTTTATTTTCATACAATCAATATGTACTCAATAGTGATCGGATATTCGGAGGCATATTTACCTAAATTTCAAAGTTGGCTTGTATGGATAGCACGTTTTTATCGGAAAAATTCCGTGATTCCGGGTTCAACAAATTTATCACATATTTTTTTTTTATTTATTTATCTACTTAACCTAGACATCCCTTATAGGGCTGTATAGGTTTTTATGATATGTCATTCATCCCTCATATAGTCTAAAAAAATTCACTTTCTATATAGTATAACATAATGCCTTGTTACAACGTAATATGGTTGCTTTTCCCTACTTTTACTGTCAGTAATTTTTGACGAAGCGAAAACAACCTTGTAACAAGTGTCAGATCGGGCCTAGTAGATCTCAGGGAATATAAGCATTTTGTAAGTGTGCGAGTGAGATGGCTAATTCTATCACTTAATGTTTAACGTTAAATTAATATGCATCCAATCCCGGGATTTTATTACCAATAATAATATTCTAAGAAGCCGCTTCCATAATTTGTTAGCCAAAAATCAACTTTAGGTAAATATGCATCCGAATATTCGATCACTAGTAATCAACCACTACCTGCGGAGACGTATACAATGTTTGTGTCCAGTTACTTCCACTTGACACATACGGATTGCCACGGAAAACTACAGTAGCCTGTGTTAGCAACAAAAAGTGTGTACGGTTGCGCCTTAGGCGTTTCATATCCTATACTAGAAATTGTTAATAAGTGTACATAGCGAAAGTCACAAACGAGGAATATATTATGCACTGCACGAACCTATCTACTACAAAATGTGCATACAAAGTTATTACCCAAGTTGATTACTATCAGCGGTACATAGAAATCATGATGGAGATTGATTGACGCATAAAAAAGTAATTCCAACGAACGTATGTACATTACTAAATGCCGGTTAAAGTATGTATGGGAATTGCTTATGATTTCGTAAGGCTTTGAACTGTACTTGGTATGAAGGGCCTACTTAATGCGAGTAGACAAATTACCTTGAAATAATCCGTACTAATATTATAACTGGAGGTCATGACTTCATGATGCAAGCGACAGAAGAGTGAGTGAACCTAGTAGAGACATAGTGTTGTGTGTTTGCCTGTACCGATCACTACCGAAGAGATCAGCAGTGATGATAATGATGACGTAGCCTGTCAACGCGCTGGGCATTCGTTGACGCAATCCCCACCACCGCGCCCGTCGACTCGCGCGCAGAGAGCTGCGGCGCGCAGTGCTAGTGGAGACGTTATTCAGAGCGGATCGCACTCACCCTGATGAAGGTTCACGAATTGAACCGAAACGTTGTCGGTCGAAGCACCGATAAGACGGTACGTGATAAATTCCGTATTTATAATAATGATTAATATTATAAATTTGATAGTAACTCTGTCTCTCTGTTTGTTTGTTACGTTTTCACGACTAACGGCTGGACCGATTTCGGTGAAATTTGGTATATAGAGCGATTATGACCGGGATTGAGACATGGACTACTTTTACGTGACTGCGCAGAAGGAGGGTAATGTTTTTATTGACAAACCACTTGTGCAAAGCCGCGGTCGAATGCTTGCGATAACATAAATACGTGCCATAACATAAGACTGGGATCGATAGTAAATCATTTAGTCAATAAGATGGACAAAGACAAAAAAATGTTTATACCTACTAGGTAATTGATACAAAATATGGCTTCGAATCGTCATCCTATTGATATGGCAAATATCTCTACAATTAACAAAACTTGTTTGGAGTGATCATGATAAGCCCGCTGCCAGAAGCAACTTTCCTACCATACCATTAGGTATTTTTTTACATACTTTAATTATCTCAATGTATAACACCCTCATGGCTCGCCTAAATGTGCTTTTCTACAAAAGGAAGTTAAAATACTACCACGAGAATATCTCGTCGCAAAAATTGAAACTTATCAAATATTTGGTAAAATATTTCACAGTGGGATTTTCGGTTGGATACAATGAAATGTTTGTTTGCAGTCTGTTGCCGTTTGGAGCCAGTGGCGCGTTTCCGTGTTTGCTGGATAAATATCCCGAAAAATGGGGAAAAACTACGGATTCGGCTCGCAAATACGCCGCAATTTAAGCGTATTGTATTTCGAGGGTGTCGACCTCGACGCCCTTTTAAAGTTATAAATTTTGAGATTTGTTTTAGTTATGAAACTTCGAGACATTAGTGTGATATTACCTATACTTATACTAATACTTATACTAACTGTATCACTTATACAACTAGTATAAGTGATATAGTTTGAGTTCGTCCATAATCAGCGTTTATGGATCTAATAATATATATACCAAAACAACTTATTACTAATTATATTACTTATTTCTGTACACTGATATCACGTTTTTGCATCTCTATTAAAGTAAAAGTTTATTTTATTTGCGTGTAGCAATCGTCTGGACGACGCGGCGTAGACCTCCCCTAAATCCCTCTACTCGTCCCTTTATCGTATACTTATCTATCCGCTAAACCGATTAGCAGAGTTTAGTGATAATATCTCTGGATAGTTATCTTAGAGAAAACATTTTGGAGTTATATCACAGCTTACCAGAGATTTCCAGGACGGTCAATCTTATGCGGCCTGCACACAACGGCTTCCAGCAACCTTTATCAGGTTGTATTTCCGTCTAGTGAAGGCCCGTGCTACGCTGCATTTCCAGTGTGTGGTCTCCCACTCGAGAACCTTTCTGCCCCATTCGTTTTTCGAGCTATGTTGCCCACCGCCACTTCAGACTGATAATCCTTTGTGCTGTCAGAGACTTTGGTTTGTCTACGAATCTCCTAATTTCTGATTCGATCTCTCAGAGAAAAGCCCTCTCCATAGCATGCTCATCCCATCCATCCCATACCTCACAATTTCGCACAATTATCAATGTTGGAATTTCTGTCAGTAACTCAAGAACCGACAGTAGCAAACTTACCTACTTTTTGACCCTTGTAATTACTTCTAGATTTAAATTACACAAAATTACATCTTTATACACCAATAAGAAGGTCGAAAGTCACTTACCAGCGAAAGACACATCGCACGCGTATTTGGTCCATAGCGTCAGAGGCAAACTAACTTTTATTCCAAATTCTCCGATACATCATTTACATCTTTATCAATTATGAAATAAGGATCAAAGTAACTTACCAGCAAAAGGTACGTCGCAAACATACTCCTCCACACAATTGTCAGTATTGCCACTTCTGTCCGTAGCGCCAGAAGCAACAGAAGCAGCGGACGCGGCGCGAAGCAAACTCACTTCAGTCTCCGTGTAGCTGTCGCGAAGCGTCGATCTTCTTTTGTATTCCTGTTGGGAGACGGTCTCAATAAAAAGGCTGGATATTATAGGAATTTAGTCGAGAGGCAAGTATTTTAGTAACTAAGTCTGGATACGTTTAGTCTTGATACTGGCTCGGGACCGAGATGGCGAATGAATAATTCTGTTGTCGAAACTTAGCCCCAACCTGACCAAAATGACAGGGCACAAAATGGAGCAGGCTTGTACCACAGAATAGAAACAAAAATTAATTTTAGTACAAGGATCTCTGATCAAGTCGGTCGAAGCTTCGAACAAATTGATCCGAGATACTCGAACGCGCGCCTCTATGTGTGCGTGCGCCTGTTTTCATTTGTGTTTCACCTTAACTTCTGTTCCTATCTATTTTGTGCTTATACCCAGCAAAGGGTGCAAGCTGACAGTGATGAAGGTAGTAAATCAGTAACTTTAGTTTCTGACATAGACGCTTTAGATACTAAATAACTCGCCCTTAATTACTTTCCAAATTTGAACCCGCCTATAGTTTTTAACTAGCAATAACAACATTATAACTTAGTAACTCAGAAAAATAAGGTACCTTTTAAATTGTAGAGTAGATACTTACTGTAAAAGTTGTGTCAGCTAAGTTTAAGTTAAATTTATAGAAATTTAATTTACCTGTTCAATAACAATTTTACCCACAATCGTTTCGTGTCTGAAGTTTCTGACCCTGAACTGAACTAAACAACATTTTATTTGATTAATGGCGGAATAATAAATTGACCAACTATCGCTTACGATCCCCCAGTAGTAGCCGTTGAACTAACTTAGACTAAACCTTGTCCATCCTCGCTAGTCCTTTCTTAATATGCCGCTATAAAAAAGGCATTACATTTTCCCATCCCTAATAATATCCGAGCTTGGTGATTATTTGGTAAGTATGCTACTTACACAATGAGAAAAACTAGGCCGATAGAATTTAGTTTTTTCAAAATTCCGTAATTGCTCCTAGACTTACTCTAAGAACTAAATAAAACCCCTTGAAAATAATAAATATTATGATTCATATTAGTTCTCAACGCGTTGCAATGAGCTTACGTTCAGGCACTCCTAGCCAATCCACTACAAATTAACTACAAAACTTATAACTGATTTTCTCAAATCTTTTTTTCCGAGATCCAGGTCGTCCGTACGGCCTTTCTAACTGTAAGGACCAACATAAATGCCCATAACTTTTGATCTGTTGAATTATACAGTGTGTCCCTGGATAAAGTGCAACCCCGAAAGGGGGTGAAACTAGATCAAAAATTATCGACAAAAAAATAGAAAAAAAAATTAAAAAAAAAATTCGTATATACTTTATTGATGTATTAAAATTTTTATTACTCACTAATTACTCTATTTAATAAAAAAATTATTTCTTCCAAAGTAGTAGGTCTATATTGTTAAAATAAAAACCATAATCATGTCAGATATGTGACGATGACGATAAAATAACAAATAACTCACAAACGAGTGGCTATCGTGACTTAAAGTTTAATTTTTGTATTAAAATTAAATTTTTTAGGCTGTTTTTTTCCAATAAACTCCAAAAATCTTAAAATTAAGCCTATAATACTAGAAATTTTTATTATTATTTTTATTATAGATTATGGCCCAGCGACCATAATACAATATAAGTTAAAAAAGGGTCTCTACCTGAGTGGTGACGTAATCAGTGGTCAACTTTAAATGCTCCTAGCCAGCACATTTTTTATGTTAGAACGTAGGTTTTTATTTTATTTAAAAGCTATTATGATAGACAATAATAAAAAGTCATAAAAATATATAGTATTATAGGCTTCATTTTAAGATTTTTGGAGATTATTGGAAAAAAAACAGCATAAAAAATGTAATTTTAATACAAAAATTAAACTTTAAGTCACGATAGCCACTTGTTTGTGAGTTATTTGTTATTTTATCGTCATCGTCACATATCTGACATGATTATGGTTTTTATTTTAACAAAATAGACCTACTACTTTGGAAGAAATCATTTTTTTATTAAATAGAGTCATTTTTTTTTACCATTGAAACCATTTTATTCATTGTAAATGTGGTATGATACAGATCTTATAAAAAAAATACCAAAGTGTCCAGTCACAAATAACTCTTTCGAGTGTACAATGTTACTATACTACCTATCCCGTTTTAATAAATAAAGTGACAATAACAATAATTTAATTACAGGTGCATAACCACAATAGTATAAAATTGTAATAAAATTAATAATACCAGTTATGGCATAAATCATTAATTTTAATAAAATAATAAATTCATTTATCAATAAAAGTTTCTAATTAAATTCGGATAAAATAAAATGTCAAGTTAATATTACAGTAAAATTGATAATAAACTCTAAAAAAGAGAAAATAATAATAATAATTGAAAGTTAAGATGTTCATGAATAGAAAATAAAAATAAATTAATTGAATCGTAAAAAAATAATAATAATATGACAAAATAATAAATGTAAAAGTGAATCATTCTAATAGTTCTTTAACGTCATAGAAGCACTTGTCCAAAAGCCAAGAAAAGAGCCTTCTTTTCAGTTTTTGAAAAGGTAGAGAGGTAATATCGCTAGGAATCTTATTATAGATCTTAACTGACATGGCAAATATACTTTTCATGCTTGTTGTTAATCTAAACTTTGGGAGGGCTAGTTTATTCTTAAATCGTTCCCTGGTCCTCTCACTATAAGGAGTAGGCTTTTTACAAAAATAGGACTGGTGCTTTTTTATGAACAGGCATACCTCATAAATGTACAGACAACTTAGTGGCAGAATATTTAGGGCCTTAAACAATGGCTTACATGATATGGTATGATCTCCAATATTACAAAGGGCTCTAATACATTTCTTTTGAGTCAAA
The DNA here is from genome assembly GCA_963924445.1 of Philereme transversata. Taxonomy (NCBI): domain Eukaryota; kingdom Metazoa; phylum Arthropoda; class Insecta; order Lepidoptera; family Geometridae; genus Philereme; species Philereme transversata. The sequence goes on from OZ004344.1 coordinate 23,206,727, forward strand.
AAAACAGATTTTACTTCACTAGAGTTACCCCAAAGAATAAGTCCATAGCGGAGATTGGAACTTACGTATCCGTGATAGGCCATTTTTCCTGCTTCAAGTGAAGACATGTGAACTATTCTCCTGAGCGCATACACATATTTATTTAATTTCATACATAAGTTTTCACATTAGTGAGCAATAAAAATTTTAATTCATCAATAAAGTATATACTAAATTTTTTTAATTTTTTTTTTCTATTTTTTTGTCGATAATTTTTGATCTAGTTTCACCCCCTTTCGGGGTTGCACTTTATCCAGGGACACACTGTATATTTAGGGAATAGGATTTTAGGGTACTATAAAATGTCGCGAGTCTCCCATAAATACATTATTTGTAATACCTATTAGACTATTAAAATAGTGCCACGAAATGCATAACCAAATAATTTGACTTACAGTTTCATTCAAATTACAGGTAACGGGGGTTATAATTTTAGGGGTAGAAATTGCAGTTATTCTGGATTTCAGACTTTTGCCTATAATTGTGTCACTAAAGCTACACGCATGCCAAATTTCAGCACTGTGGGGTTACTGGTGTAACTTGTGAATTTTGTCAAAGTTCAGTTTATATTATGGCTAATAACTTAAAAACTACAAGGTTTAAACTAAAAATAAAAACGGGGTCGAAATGTAGTCACAAATACCTTTTATTAGACGTGCCATTTGACCGGATAGTCCCATTTTGTTTTTTTTTATCCCTCTTGAACCCCAATAACTCAACAACCCCCAACATTTTTAGCTCATTGAGTCGCACCAAAATTGTGGCATCACCTATAAGTATACCAAATTTCACGATGATCGGATAAACGCTTCGAAAGTTATCCTCGGATAAACAAACATACATACAACGCCGATTTGCCCAAGTTGATTTGAAGATCTCGCTTCGCTCGATCAATAAGACATGGAAACCAGATCCCTAGCGAGCGGGTCCCACCCAATGCAACGGTCTGATGTCAATAACAAATTTACACATTTCTAGCTTGTTTGCAATATAAATTCTCTAGGCGTTCAAATTGTTTTTTTTCGTGTCTGATTTTTGTGTGGGAACCATCTTGTCTGTCTTTAATTGCGCGCACACCAGTGCATTAAGTCAACGATTGTAAATGAAACGACTTTGAATAGCGGGTTGTGTAGCGGATGTCTTCAGGAAGAAGAGATAGTAGAGCACGTGATACTGTTATGCACAGCCACAAATGACGCCAGAAGGAAAACGGGGGGGGGGGGGGTAAGCTCAACAACGAGTCATCCTCCAACACGTCAAAACACCTTCGGGGTTCCTGGAAAACTGTTGTCATCAATCCAAATCCTTCTCTGTTACTTACAGAGTTGGATGGCTGGGGTCAGGTTAGAATGGGGTTAATGCACAATCCACCCTATTGCGGGACCTCAGAGATCAGATTCCCCCATTCTTAGAATTATGACGCCACCGTCGTTGTACTGTTAACAGCCGGTGGAATTTAAGACCATGGTAGAGATTGAAATTCGTTCCGAATAGTTCGTGACACCCGCGACACTGAGAATTCTAGGGGAGAGTAATGAAGTAAATTTTAGTACTATTTGTAATTTTATAATAATTAGCTCTACCCATTTTAATAGGAATTACTTTTGAATCAACTTGTGGAAATACCATGTAATATACCATTTCGGAATCTCGATGAAATAGGCTAATTTTTTTAAAATTTGGCATTCAAGTGACAATACATTTTTTTTACACCACAGAAGGGTAAAGGTCAGGAAAACAAACGAAAGCAAGTAAAATTTTAGTGAAATCTTATTTTAAAAACATAACTGTGCTTGTGTTATAAAAATAATAGTTTCCATTCGATAGCACATCTATCCAAGAATACTATCCAAAAAACAGATAGAAAAAAAAATTTCATTTGCAGTCTTGGCGCCAAAAATAGTGACGAAGGGTGAAATATTTCTTAAATTTCGAAAATGTCGAATATCTCGAAAACCGAGGCACTTTTATTGAGCATAACAAATATTTTTCTGAACCGCCACAATGGCCCCTACCCGCAGGTACCCTATTATCCACTCATTACACCACAGCCTGTATATACCGGCTTCCAATCAGGACAATCAGGACTGTGTAGTTCAGAAATGAGAAGATTCGAAGATAAACAGCAGTGAATGTATCTGATATGATGATGATGATGACTGTGTAGATACAGTGATTGACGTAAGTTGTTTTTTTATTGATGATAGCCAAGCGCTTGACATCTACCTCACCTGATGGTAAGTGATGGTGTGATCGAAGATGGGCCTATTCACTCTGGACTTGAAGACTCCCGAGATTATACTGGTTCGGAAAAACATACGCCGGAAGTGATTTTCACTCCTTACTTGTGCTAACAAGAAAAATTGAAGCAAATCGTTGGGTACGGCAAGGTGGTACGCCGACCAGGTATGGGTAGTACTTCTCGGTATGTCTGCTTGTCCGGTGTTGGAAGGGGGAAGGAAGAATACGGTCATGAAGATCTTGCGCACATTCACCAAAATGAATCTTGTAAAAAACTGAAAGTCTGGCTACTCGGCGTCTGTGCTCCAGACTTTGTAAATTGTCAACCAATGAGTCCAGCAGCACGTCACTCAATCGAATCAAGGGCTTTAAGCTGATACTTGGCCGAGCCATCCCAGAGATGGCAGCAGTACTCCATATATGAGCGGACTTGTGCTTTGTAGAGACTGAGCAGTTGTCCCGGTGAGAAGTACCACTGAACCTTAGCTAGGATGCCCAGCTTCATAGCAGCAATTTTGGCCCTAGATTCGATGTGCAAGCCGAAGTTCAGGTTAGACGTGAGCTCAACGCCCAACAAACTTAAACTTTCAGTAATTACGAGTGGGAAGTCACAAAGGGTGGGAATGATATGAAAGGGAGACCGTTTTGCGGAAAACACACACGCCTGAGTTTTAGTGGCGTTGAACCTGACTAAATTTGCGTCACCCTAGTCAGACACAAACTTCAGGTCAAGGTTCAAAGGTTCCACTATATCTGTACGTAGATTGCAGATTTCGTTAGCACTTGCACGTGGACTAGAGAAACAAATTTGATAAACAAATTGAGATGTGTCAACCCTAATAAATCTGTAACTAGCAGTTTTGCGCACCAAAATATTCATTCGATACAAGGATACTTAGTTCATTAACTACCTACATGATGTTAAAAACACAATTTTCCTGTTATTGACTTGAAAAAAATTGTTTTTAATATGACAAATCGATCATTTTACTATAACCGTAGGTATATCCAGGGCCGGATTTAGAGGAGGGCAACCGGGGCTACAGCCCCGGGGCCTCCACAATAGACTTCGGAAAAAAAATCTAATTCAGACTAGTAAATACTAGTAAACTTTTCCTTTGATATTTTTTTTCGCGTATTACCTACAGTGCTTTGTGCAAACATGATTATATTAAATATTAACAGAAATCATCGATTTATATCTGTTCACTCCAATCAGGCAATCAGTAAAATATCAAAATCCCAGGACTGGGGGCCTCCACTCCTTTGTTGCCCCGAGGCCTCCAGACCTCTACATCCGGCATTGGGTATATATATAATAGCGATATTTCGATAGCTCCTGTTAAAGGCTGCAGCACACCGATGCGTAGGTAAGCGTAGACACTGATTGCAAATTTGCAACACAGGTGTAGTTCAGAAATAAGGAGATTCGTAGACAAACCAGTCACTGGCACACTGACATAGCACAAAGGGTTAGTACCTAAGACCACGCACTGGATGGAAAGCGCAGCGTAGGACAGCCCCCCACTATATAGAAGGCAACCTGATAAAGGTTTCTGGGGGGCGTTGTGTGCAGGCCGCGCAAGATCGGTTGCTATGGAAATTTATGGAGGAGGCATCCTCCATGTTCAGCAGTGGACGATGATGATGATGACTGAACCGAAACATTGTCGGTCGCAACGTAACACCGATAAAACGGTACGTAATAAATCTCATATTTACAAGAATGTTTGAAATAAATCACAAAAGTTGTCTTAGTAACTGAGAACAAACGAAATATACTTACCTAACATTGACTGTAACACTTTTCATTATGAATACCATCTAAGTTTCTGGACAAACCAAAAAAAACTAAGTAAAAGCAACATAAAATAAAACAAAACATAAGACAAAATAGTTTTAATGAAAAGTACGTAAATAAATTTGAAAATAACTAAGTAAAACTTAACATAAAGGTTAAAACTTAATACATAGGATTATATTTTGCAATTAATACATAAATTGATATTTTGGAACATTTCGTTAGTATCAGTCCAATTAAAGTCTTACACTTACAAAAATACAACCAATTTATTTAATACTCGAATTTTATCAATTATTTTATTACTTATATTTATCCACTAATTTATCACTATTTAGGTAAGTAAATACTGAAACTGCGGGATATAAAATATAGGTTCTCATTTTGGACCACATTTTATTTTTACTTTGCAATTACTATTTTCTTTTATCATAGGAAATAAATGCACGTCATGGAATTCAAATTGTGACCTTTAAATGCATAAAATACAACGCATTTCTTAATAAATAATGTATGTTTCGTATTTATTTATACACCCTAAACTTGCTTTGTAATGAAGATTTATTCTGGAGTATTTTTTTTTAAAACGAAGTTGAATTTTGAACGACCCTTACATAAAATAAACAACCAGAAACTGCACTACTAAAAAATTAAGGATGTATAAAAAAATGTTTTTCTGTCAAATTATCTCTAAGTGTAAAATACTTACTTACATTTAAAACAAAGCACCTAAATAGATAATACATAGCACCTAAATAGCTTAGCTATAAAATATATTTACAAATATCTAATAAACGTATCAACTAGAGCACCAAAAGCACAAATTGTGAGACTAGGTGCATAATACAAGAGCTTATTGATATCATTATTATAAATACGGGATTTATCACGTACCGTCTTATTGGTGTTTCGACCGACAATGTTTCGGTTCAATTCGTGAACCTTCATCAGGGTGAGTGCGATCCGGAGTGATCCGATCGAGTGCGAGGCGAGACGTTATTCGGAGCGGATCGCACTCACCCTGATGAAGGTTCACAAATTGAACCGAAACATTGTCGGCCGAAACACCGATAAGACGGTACGTGATAAATCCCGTATTTATAATAATGATTGAAATAAATCACGAAAGTTTTCTAAGCTTATTGATACTTTGTACATTGCATAATGGCACAGCCATGATGCGCTTTTATACTCAAAAAGTTCCCAACTGTCTACGGAGGATCGATTTGTAAGTGTACCATAAGCTCCTGTAATTATATAATCAGACGCAAGTAAACTTAAAATCAATTATGGACTACATCACTGCGGCTTTTTTTTCTAATTCTTATCTCTTCTACAACCTCCATTATAAGCTGAAATTACCAAAAAAATCATTGAAATAAAATTAAAATTGCGTGTTCATGCTCATGCAAGAGTGTTAGATATGGTGCCGTGGTGTTATAAAAGTTACATCAAAACAATTGATTGCGTAAAGACAATGGAAGTGTGCAACTTGTATTGAGTCTGATGTGACTGTGTGGCACTATCTGGGTCATCGCATCCCATAAGAATTGCATTTCAGGGAGGCAGCTAGGCTCAAGATCGCTCAGCGTGATATTGAGGACTATGCTGGGTACTTCGTAGACAAAGTTACTCACAGCCCAGAGGATTAGCACGCTTAAGTGGCAGTGGGGATAACACATAGCTTGAAGAGCTGACAGCCATTGGGATAAAGGTTCTTGAGAGGATACCACGCACTGGAAAGCGCAGCGTGGGACAGCGAACTATATGGATACACAATCTAATAAAGGTTTCTAGGAGCTGATGGTTGCAAACCGCACAAGATCGGTCGCTCTGGAAATCTATGGAGGAGACCTATGTTCAGCAGTGGGCGTCCTAGCCAATGTCTTAGAGGTACTTCAGTATGGTTGTGATCCGTATCAGATGAGCTATATTGGAAAACGGCTTCGTTCGTAACCAATAATGGTAATCTGTATTTATTTAAATCCAATATTGAAGTGGAATATCCACCGTTCCATGTAAACCGTAATGTCTACAGAAGCCGTCACGTAATAGGTGAAGGTGGAGTTTCAACAACATTATTAAATTTGAGTGAACACATATTAAGTAATATGGGATCCGTTCCTAAAAATATAAAGACTATAATTATTTGGATAAGATGAGATAATACTTTTCGTCCATGCTTTCTAATCTAACAATGGATATATCTCAAAGATTTGTGTCTTTAAAATGCATCAATTAATGAGCACTTATTCACACGTACGAGTTAAACAATTCCATTGTCTTTGAATTTCACTGCATTACCCAAAATTACAATAACCATATTTATATGTTTTCTGTCGGAATCGTATCATGTTTATTTGTTTATGAAAACAAAGACATTACGAAGAACTTTTGAAATTCAGTGAAATTGGAGTCTACAATTCGTGTTATACTAGCTTCAATCAGGACTAACCTGGCTCAAAGGCCTAATCCTTTCGTGTATGCTATTTTCCGCTTGCTTTGCTGACGGAGGCGGGTGGTCGGGTGTCGGCGGCTGCTCATAACGAGACGGCGACAACGGAACCTCTATTCTCGGCCCATCATTATAACGCTCACAATCGCTCGGACTGTTCATCGACTGATCGTCCAACAGACTCTCAAGAGAAGACCGCTCTTGATTCGAGTATTTCCGTACGCGATCGCTCATTCTCGGCTCAAAGGTTTCACCAGGCTGGATGTTTCTTCTGAGTTTCCGTCTGGGATTCTGTTCTTTTATGACAACGTTTTCGTACATAGCAGTAATGGCGACGGGCTGTGGGCGTTGCTTTAAACTAGGCCGAGGATTAGGGATAGGAATGACTCTAGGCGAGTTGTGGTTTTCCTCGTACTCGGAATAGGATAGTTTGCTTTCGTAGTGGTCGACCGAACGACCGTGTTTGAAGTAGTGTTTAGAACCCTGCAACAAACATGGATAGAGTTACAAATTGACTAGAAGCTGGGGGTAAACAGTACATTTTAAATTATTCTTTCAAATGACCTCACATTCCAAAGTTTCGTTGATTCATCATGATTCACGATTCTAATCGAATACAACTAAAAACTATAATGTTTTCCCTAACACCATACAATAATTATTAACCAACCTTAAATTATCCATTATAGGTCCGCAACTCATAGTAATTGAAAAGTTATAGCCCTATTCGGTATTCCCGTCAAGTTATAATAATGTAATTATGTCACCATTTGTAATATACTCTAGTGTCTTCCAACAATATATTTAAACTTTTTTGAAATGGGTCTTGACAAAAAACGTTTAAAAATATTTTCAGTAGAGCTATAATTTCCATAAATACTTTTAGAGAGTAAACAAAGTTATTATATAAGTACTACTCTACAACTGACAGTAATAATTAAATCATTAAATGCTGGCATAAGTATTCATCCAAACATCATTTTTCTACTTTCTACCACCGTCGACAAAATGCTGAACCTGGGAAATATTTTGTATCCATAAATAAGTACCAATTTTGAATCTAGTGTCCAAAAAAGGGTACCTGTAAATCATCCAGATCATCCTGACTCCTCGCGTGGATCCTCAACTCGTAGCTGTACCCTGACGAGGGGGAGTTGGCGTGAGTTGGGGACACGGACAGGTTCCGACGAGGAGGCTTCTTGGGCGGGGTGGGCTGTAAGGTACACGGGGTGTCAGGACTATCCACTGAGCATGGCAGAGTGAGGGGGACAAACTCTGGAGGCGACGATATCTAAGCCTCTCACACAAAATGTTATTGTCGAGTTATTACGTGGTTTTAGATAACGCGTTGTTTAATTCTTTGGTGTGAGAATCTCAGATAACATGCGACTTCAGGTGTATAGAATGTAAGGTTTTCGCTAATAGTCGTTATAGGTTTTTCCATGACGGCTCGTATCTTAAGGGGGAAGGATGTGATGAGAACAAGGATAGGTTCTACTTAAAAGGCGTCTTACTGTTAAAATAAGCACGGTAGATTAGAGGTAGACTCCAAAGAAGGACAAGGGAAAAGTGTTTTGTGTGGGCGACTCTGTGGATTTACGACGACAATATTATGTAAGTTAGGGTATATGGGTTCGATAAACATCGTGATCAGGGTATTTCTATTAAGGTTTGGCGTTGTTTTAAGAGGCAGTTAACGTTAAATACGTATAAGCATTATTATTTTTGTGGTCCTTGTTATGTTATGTAAGACGTAAGGAACACAGCTAATTACCGAAAAGAAAAGTAAGCATTAAGTAATTTAGTTGTATATTCTTCACAGATAATCCATCTATTTCCTAGAGATGAGGAGAATGTTAATGACCTCGTAGAAGTCGAAGATATATATTTTTATACAGGGTTGACGCAATATGTTCGTAATAAAATTAAACGAGACCGGTCAAGTGCGAGTGAGACTTCCACGCCGAGGATTCCATACCTGAGGGCTTAGCCAAGTTACAGTCGATTAGCGATGACGCTAGTCGATACGTCCGAAAATGTATGGGATTTGACACATGCTATAGAAATACTACGTCATTCAGCGACAACAAATGTATGTAGAAATCGAATAGATTCGTGGCGAATGCAATTTGGCTACGGGCCCTGGTACCGACTTACCTAGATTATGTGAATTTAGGAGCATCATCTATGTAGTTATTTGAACGGAAAACTTAAACAAAACTTTTAAATTTATAATAACTGTTTTAGATAGAATTCGTTTTATTTTTCGTGTACCTAATATATGCATGCAATTATTAGCATCAACTATAATTATTTTAGATTTTTTGCTTTGCTAACTTTTTGGAGGTATTAGTATAGGAAAAAGGTGTTTATACGATACTTTTAGGGTTCCGTAGTCGAACTATGAACTCATACAGTTTCACCATGACCGTCTGTGTCTGTCTGTCCGACCAGTTACATCCGTAGACTTTTAGTTTGGTACCGTAACCATGATATACGTTTTAGTGGCGGCTAATAAAATTATGCAATAAAAACTAAAAAACCTTTGATTTTTAGTGTACCTGTCCTATATGTGTGGTGGTCGGGGGTGATTGTTTATACTCACCAACCCCCGTCATGTGTATCGTTGAATAGGTATTTCAAACACTAAGGTTTCCTCAACACTTGACACAAAGCTTGTTTACGAAATATAAATCTTCAAAATGGCCTTTTTCGTAATAGTCGTGTGCCCCAGGTACTGTACTGACTAGGGAAGCCTTCACTGTGCTGGGTTCGTCACGTGCTTTACTAATTATACATCGTAACTATGCTATTCAAATTTCAAGCCGATAAATTCAGCAGTTGCTCAGATAATCAGCTGTATGTGAAAGACGGACGAAAATTCTAACAAAGTCGTTTAGTTTAGTCAGGCTTTTTAAAACATAATGACCAATTTACTTGCACCGCTGTACACACCCTATCTATTTCAGTCCCATCTCGTTGTCATCGCAGAAGCGAGGATAAGTGCCCGCAATTGAGTAATAGCGAATTTGAATGACTGCGAAGATAACATTAAACGATCGGTGCAAGGAAAAAGAAAGTTGAAGACAAACAAACACTAAATACAAGTAAATTTTTACTATATATTAAACCACCGACAATTAAAAACCCGTAAAGAAATATCTTTATTACAGCGCCCTCTGGCGAGTTAACACCTATCTAACTAGTGGTTCGCCCCGAACTGAGATCTCGCGAGTCTCCAAGTAAAATAAAAATATATTGTTTGTAATCTTTGACTAACAAAATCAGTGATGAGCAAAGTACGGCCCGCGGGCCAGCTCCGGCCCGCGAAAGCATTTAATCCGGCCCGCCGACGGTCCGTCGACATGAATAGTATATTATTATATATATTAATAATATATTTAATAATTATATTTTAATATATTTATTATATTATAAACTATAATAGTATATTTGAAGATAATTATATTTTGAAGGCCCAGAAGTAGATTCTACTTAGTACAGACCCTCTCTATAATTCCCAACTCGGGGCTAAAATTCTAAGAATTTCTTCTTAGCATTCGAAAATATTATGGAAAATCAAAAGCAATTTCATATCTCACACGCCTACCATGGCAGGGCCTTCAAATAAAAGTTAAATTGTAATTTTTAACATTTGTGCGTGTGTTGCTGTAATGTTTTTATATGATTAAAAGTGTCAACACAAAATGCATTTTTCTTATAATTCTGGCCCTCCTCTGACATTTCTTATTCTTTTTGGCCCCCCATTTAAAAAGTTTGCCCACCACTGATCAAGATAGTGCCAATAAATGCATAACCTAACTAACTTGGCCTATAGTTTCATTCAAATTACAGGTAACGGCAGTTCATGTGATTTGGTTAGTCTTTTTTGGGATACAAATGGCAGTTATTCAGGATTTCAGACTTTTGCCTATATTTGGGTCACTTAAGCTACACGCATACCAAATTACAGCACTGTGGGGTCACTGGTGTACCCTGTGATTTTTGTCAAAGTTCAGTTTTTATTATGGCTAATAACTCAAAAACTTTTCGAACTTTCCTAAAAATAACAACGGAGTCTAAATGAACTTATTACCTAAGACCTTTCATTTGAAGTCCCACTTGACCTAATACTCATTTTAATTAATTTTTTTACTCGGTGCCTTTCGCAACTTAGGCCACATATAATAGTCCAAGTGGTTCAAGTAATCCAATACTCAGCCGCGGATGAGGAGCAAATTGGACACAGCCGGTCACTGAATGGGCCATTTTCGATGTAAAATGCCAATTACTATGAGGCAACAGGCCTACTAAAGTATAGTTGAATTAGTTTATTTAACTGTTCATAGTTATACATAAGAAATGTGCAACATCCGGATTTAAAACCTTTGAGATAGGAAGCTAATATTATCTAAAACTACATTTTTTTTTAAATGAACGTAATATAGTCAGAAATTGAGCATCTTCATTCTAATTATTTCTAATCGATTAAATAATATTAGGTACCTATGAAATTGCCGTTTTGTATGGAATAAGTGAAAGTACTTATTTTTTTAAACTTTTTTATTTCTGTTATTCAAAGTAATCACCCATGCATCGACGCATCTTTGCCAACGCATTGGCAGTTTATTGATGCCCTTCTTGTAAAAATCAGCTGGACGGGAGGCAACAAACTCTTCAAAGGCATTTTGTACTGCCTCTCGGGAATTGAATTTTTACCCACTAAAAAGTTGTCTAAATTTTGGAAAAACTAATAGTCGGTAGGTGCAAGGTCTGGTGAGTATGTCGGATGAGGGAGAGCTTCCAACCCCAGCTCTTGCAGCTTGGAGACTGTCTGTTGTGCAGTATGGGGTCGCGAGTTGTCGTGAAGGAGCAGTGGGGACGACCGATTGACCAAAGCTGGTTGCCGATGTGCAAGCTTCTCCATCATTGTCTCCAGTTTTTCACAGTACACATCTGCAGTAATGCTCATGCCATTTTGTAAAAAGCTGTGGTGATACACACCCGCACTAGACCACCAAACAGTGACCATCACCTTTATACGGGTCATTTTTGGTTTAGGGCATTGCTTTGGTGCTGAACCAGGATCTAACTAACTTGCTGAGCGCTTTCCATTGTCGAACAGAATCCATTTTTCATCGCACGTAACAATTCGGTTCAAAATTCCTTAATTTCTTTGCCTATTGAGCAGTGCGAGGCAGGTCTCGACGCGTACGTTGCTCAGGCGATCGTTAAGTTCGTGGGGCACCCATCTATCAAGTTTTTTTACCTTTCCTATTTTTCGCAAATGGATCATAGTTGTTTTGATGCTATCATCAAAAGCTGCTGCTAGCTCAGCTGTAGATTGAGTTTCGTCAGCATCCACAATCGCCTTTAATTCATCAATGTTGACCAAAGTCTCCGGACGACCACGAGCTTCATTTTTCAAGTCAACGTTTTTGATGTTACGTGCCGTTTGTGTCGCGTTGGTGCCACGACGAAACTCATATTCCATTATTACACGAATTTTTAAAGTATCTATTATGACGAACAATGTTCAAATGTAATGAAAATACAACGCTAATCAATAAACAAGAGACTGAGTTTGTAAAAAGAATGTCATGTTTTTAAAACAAAATTAATTTGAATTTAGAATACAAAGCCATTCCAAACTTTTTTTCTATTTGAAATGACCAGTACTGAAGAACGGCAATTTCATAGGTAAAGACCTAGACATAGATAAACAAAAATTGAGAACATTCTCCTTTTTGACGTCAAGGTAAAAAGAAAGAAGAGGTTTGAAGATAAATAAATAAATATAAATATTATATTAATATTAAATATAGATATAGGCCCTAGATAAATTAAAAATGCTAATTTAATTGGATTAAATTATAAACGGACTTACGGGTCCGAAACATGGCCCCTCACAACGAAGCACATACATATACACCATCAGAGTTGCTCAAACAGCAATGGAACGTTCCATGCTAGGACTCCACCTCGTCGATCGTATACGAAATGTCGAGATTCGACGTCGAACTAGTCGAAGATGTAGGTATACGAATCGCGAGGCTTAAGTGGAGATGGGCAGGACACTTGGCTAGGCGGAATGACAACAGGTGGACCCAGGCAGTCACAGAGTGGTGGCCAAGAGATGAACGTCGACCGCAGGGCAGACCACCGGCCCGATGGTCTGACGATCTCGTAACGGAAGTTGGATAGCAATGGATGAGACTTGCTCAAGACTGATTGGACTGGCGACATAGAGAAGAGGCCTATACCCAACAGTGGGCGCTGAAGGCTAGATAGATAGATAGATAAAAATTATAAACCGGTTTGGATCTGGACCTTGCAAGTCCGATTATTAGAAATCCCGTCCTCTTCCGATGTAACGAATTGCAGTATTTCCCTCGATTTCTTTTTGTGTGGCTTACTTAATGTTACGGTAATCTCAGTCTATAAAAACTGCAATACTTAGGTCACTTGCATCGTATCGGTCGGCGTATCCTAACTTACACTGCATTGTACCAATCACTACCCACCCACACTAGAATTACGCATTTTCTTATTAGATTCTAATGGCTGGTGGGATACATAGCAAGTCATGTAATCTTGCTGATCGCGCTATGGTATTAAAATGACAGCAAATGCTTGTCCAAAACAAAAAGAGAAAAGTTTGGCAAGTTTCGTAGCAACAAGAAAATAAGCAATAATAATGAAGATACTAACGAACATAACAATCTAGGTATTTTAGATTATGCTGTTAATAAACACATGTCATTTAACAGAAAGGAAAATACCAAACAAAAATTAACAGGAAAGCGATTCCTCTTCGTATGATTTTTTTACTGCCAACGAACTAAGTTTAAATAATTGTAAAATATATTGACGTATGTAGGATAAATCTAAACGTGGTAATGAAGTAACCAATAAACATTTCAAAATCAAATGATCAAAATAATGCTTGTTTATCTACATAATCTACATTTGACGACCTCCGTGGTGCAGTGGGCGAATAGCCGGCTGAGACGCAGGGGGTAGTGGGTTCGATTCCCGCCGCGGAACAAATGTTTGCATGATCTACAGATATTTGTTCCGGGTCTGGTTGTTTTTCTATATATTATAAGTGTGTATTTACAAAAAAAAAAAATTAAAAAATTCTATCAGTTATCTGGTTCCCATAGTACAAGCTCTGCTTAGTTTGGGGCTAGATAGCGCTGTATGAAATGTCCAGCAATATTTATTTTTATTTTTTTTATTTTATGATGAAGGATATAGGATTTACACATATACACACTATTTCGCAACAAACAGCTGTTGTTTTCAGAAAATTCACAAAAGACAAGACTGGACGTCTAAACGATGAGTGTATTAATGGGCTGGCAAGCATAAAGCTCGATACACCATAAACAAATTAACACGAAAGCTACAAAGCCACTATTTTCTCCGAAACATGTTGTAAGGATAAATATCATACATCAAAGGGCAGATGCACAGAATAAATAATAGAGCACGCATACAGAAGTTTTACTTCGAAGACGATACATTGATACATCATAATTTTTAAAATATCTAATTCGTAGTAAGTGCAGAATTTTGATATTTGAGCTGAATCTCAAGGTGCTCTAACTACAGTAGTGTTTATCCTTAATCATCAGATCGTGGAGTCAGAACTTTAGTCTGATGTCATTGAAACTGGACATCATGATCTAATTTAAAACTCATATTAATTCAATTGTCAAAAGCTATATAAGACCACAGCTATATATAGCTGTGGTCGTATATCGATAAATAAAGCATCAATAACAAAATATACAATTGACAGGAAAAAAATTAATTAAAATGGATTTGCAGTGGCATAAGCCTCATCAAGGTATACAATAATGTATGTGCGCATACACATGAACCATTAATATGGCGCCGGCATGGATGGTCCGCCATTGATATGTGTAAATGGGGAATGCGAACATTGCCCGTGACCGAACGACTTTACAAGATATGGTTTGATGAAAACATCACAGATAATTCTGACTAACAAGAACCCGTGCCAAATGTTGATAGCTTCGACTAATCTAAATGTTATTTTAGATGGCCTATTAGGAAATTTACAATAGTAAGGAAACAATGTCCAATGTGTTAACAGATGGACTGGGTAAAACAATAGATAAACTTAACCCAAAAGTATCCATGACGACATAAATCATCATCGAGCATTAACTCTGTTCAAAAACCAATATTTACAGTAAAACGTTGAACCAGTAACCCACAATTGGATGATGAAATCACCAATACAGTAAATATTTTAAACGTTAAGTGTAGGCGCGCACTAGGCGAAACGCGACAGCGACAGCTCGGCGACTAGACGCGACGATAGGCTGCGACCGACAATTTTCATATATTTTATTCAAAGCTCCGCAGACTTGGCGTCAGAGTCGCGGAGACAAGGTAGGGAAGTCGCGCGCGCTCGCTACTTGTCGCCGCGTCTAGTCGCGCTGTGCACGCGCACACACGACGACAGTCAGTTTCGCTGTGAACGCTGAGAAAGGTGCGCGTTTTTATTTTATTGAGAATCTCAAAATGGCATTTGAAAAAAATTTCGTGGTGCATTTTGAGCTCATTAAAAAGCAGAGAAAACTGCCCACGTTCTTGGCGAGAGGTTAGTATTGGATGGACCCAATAACGGCGATGGATTTGTCATACTCTGCGCCTTCGCATTCACAAGATAAGCACCAAGGCAAGAGCAACTAGAGGTTCCATATTCACTCACAAGATGAACAACACGGTCGTCTCTCTCGAACACTACTACAAATGATCGCTTCCTGCACGACGTCTGTCGTAACGACTGGTCGCCGACGCAAGCGACAACTCCGCGTCTAGTCGCGGTGACAAGACGTCAGATGCAAACGACAATGCCGCGTCTAGTCGCCCAGTTTGCGATGACCCTAAGTAGTGGTCTGCACATCTGTTATCAACCACATGTCTATGTTGCAATAGCACATGGCTAAAATGGGTGTTTTTAATCATTTTTCATTCAACACTGAGAACAATAATAATAATTCTTAATTGCGTCTATTCTTCTTAGCGTGTCAAGAGTTCTACGTTTTAATTTATAATGGACAGGTGTTTGGCCACAACACATTACAATAGCATTAGGTGAGGCGGTTATTAGGTCCAGCATCGTGAAGGTTTTTGGGCACAAAGGGCAAATTAGCAAGTGCTGCAATTGACTGCGCGGAAAATGGTCAATGGTTCGTCTATTTGGTTCATTGCTTCTATTTAATGCAAAATATGATGAGGTCGAACTGAATCCCAATACAAATAAATAGTACCTACACAGGACGTCCACTGTTAACATAGATTTCTTATTAATAATCTTCCTACTAAAATCTGTTTATGAGCCGTTTCACAGAGTGAGACGGTGAATATAAAAAAAACTAGAAAATTACAGCAAAATCATCATGAATGTCATTGAAGGATTTTCTTCCTCGATTCTTCGAGCATTATCTTTATATTCATAACAACAAATTGACTGTCCCATACAATGTATGCAAAAACCTAATTTACAACGAATTTTCGTAAGTCTTCAAACTGGCGACCCGCCAAACGCCAGTCCATTTGCTATTTCCGTAAATTCAGAACTTTCAATACATCAACGTGTGCACGAATATATTTTGTTGAACGTGATTACGTGAGGAATTGAACATATTTGGAATATTTTGGACCAGTTTTGTATTGTTAATTTCCATACACAAATTAACTGATATGTTACGAGTAAATTATTAGATGAATGT
Organism: Philereme transversata; assembly: GCA_963924445.1. Classification (NCBI taxonomy): domain Eukaryota; kingdom Metazoa; phylum Arthropoda; class Insecta; order Lepidoptera; family Geometridae; genus Philereme; species Philereme transversata. The sequence continues at coordinate 23,223,036 of OZ004344.1, forward strand.
TATCAGATCAGTTTGTAAAATCCAGCCTGTTTTAGAATAGCGGTGAATATGACAATGAAAACACTGAAAACAAAATTACCATCGCTGTTCATAACAGCTTACGGGGGATATTATTAAATGTGTTTGTTTGTTTTTATTGTCCGACATAATGTGATAAACGGAATTTGTGGCGCTCCTGGTGATGTAAAAATAGCTTAGAAACATCGGAATTAGGTTATAGAGCCCTTGACACCATGAGTTATTTACACAAGGTATTTCAGTTTCACACGCACATTCCGTGAAAATTCAGACAATTAGGGCATTCGATCATTTCAAGGAAAAATATATAAAAATATCAATAAATATTATAAAAAAATACATGTAAGTACATCATACGATTAAATCCTTATCAAGTACGTTCAACAAATTATTCAAAACTTGTATTATGCATAACCTATCTTATCAGCTCGCAATTACGATTCACCCTAAATATAAAACCATGAATCAACTTCCAATCACCCAATCAGCATTCTCACAAGATAAAACCTTATCAGTACACTTACATAAAACCCTCACCATATCCTCCACACTTCACATTCGCATCACTACCACAAACACTTTCACCTAATTACCGATTCGCGACACAGCATTTCAGTATTTTCACATATACAGACCAATATGCGAGATATTATCGATATAATCGACCGAATATCGATATAAACCCGATTCCCGAACGACGCAAGCGTCGAAGTCTTGCGCGTCGGAACGACTGGCCGCCCAATTTCTTCGCGTCAACATCGTACGCTATACGCACATGTGGGATGAAAATGAGCTCATACAAGTGTAACAATACAGAACTAAAAATAGATAGTCTATTGTTGATAGATGAAGATATCCTAATTGCTTTCGTAAGCTGCAATATTGTGTGAGTGATCATATAGTTTACTTTAACTATGATAATAGTTATTTTTTTTACGCTGATGTTATACATACATATAGTCAGTCTAACAAGATTAGAAGAACCACAAGGAAAGTCCAAACTCCTATAAAATTAGTCCTATTACAACAACGTAACAACACGTCAGCAAGAATTAACTCAATGTAGATTCAGAAACTATTTCTAAATTAGTAGAAAACACGATTTTCTTTCATACCACGTGGGAAGAAACTTAATGACGTTTACAGCATTTCCCACGATGTTTTTATTAGTCTTGGTATTTGGTGCGTCAACATTTTTGCTGCTTTCATTTATGCGTGCATATTAATCTCTTTGACGTTAACGGTACAATGTTATTTAATACTATTAACCAATTGATCTAAAATCTTTAGCATAATGTCAAATTTCATTGTACATATATAAAACAAAGTCGGGTTAGTTACACCATTTATAAATATATATTATGATGATATTTGATTTGTTAGATTTGACTCCGCCCCGAACTATTAAAATATCGGAGAAAACACGAATAAAAATTTATGAAGAAAATTTATTTTCTCATACAGCTAATGATGGCCAATTGACAATTCTACCGGCGACGTACATTGATAGCCCGCGACATATGCAAGTCAAGGCGGTACGAAGTTTGCAGGGTTAGCTAGTTATAGTTAAAACTGGATGAAACTAACTCGACTCGGTCTTTATGGAAATCCATTTCCCGCCGTGTAGAAAACGTTTGCATGACCTACAAATATTTTTTGCGGGAATACACTTTTTACAGCATACCTTTATAGGTATGCTATAAACTGTGTTTCTCTATATCAATGATAACATTGATACAGAGAAACACAGGGTTTCACTTTATAAACATAATATGTTAAAAAATGTATGTTTAAAAAAAGTATAAGTATTATATCAGTATCTGTATTAGTTTGGGGCTAGATAGTATCGTGGGAAATGTACAGGATTATTTATTTTTATTCATACATGAATGGCGTAATAAAGAGGAGGCCTATACCCAACAATGGGTGCAGACGGGCTGAGATGATGATGATGATAGTATAACATAAATATGACAGAGTTGATCTGTTTACTAGAATAGAAACATTAAACTCAATTCCGTGAATCCACAATACAAATAACGTGACATTAAATGTTAATTTTAATAGCATTATGTGGTGGTTGCGTGAGCGCGCTAATAGCTCAACAGGTCAACGGGTGAACCGTAATTAATACTTGCTTTTACCATTACTGATGTAAAAACTACTAGCTGACCCACCCTTACTTCGCACGGATTTTTATCAAAATAAATATAGCACTATACAGTTTAGCTTTTTACCAGTGAAATAATCTTCAAAATAAGTTCAGTAGTTTCTGAGATTACCTACGTTTATTTTATTATAAACATACATACATACAAACAACATACTTTACCTCTTTATAATGAAAAACTCCAGTAAAGCCAATTTTTGTTAGATTTTATTCTTTATTATACACAACACAAGTAACTTTTTAACAAAACTATAACCGTCTTAATCAAACTACTGAACTGATTTTAATGAAATTTCTATGAGACTAATATGAAAGTATATCCTTTCAAATAAAAAAGGAATTTTCCTGATCAGTTGATAACTGACGGAGTTCTAAGATAAAAACATAAAAACATTTTTTTATATATTTAAACTTGTAGACACACAAGCTGACGGGCCTCCTGATGTTAAGTGATCACCGCCGCCTATAAACTCCTGCAGCACTCGAGGTACTGCAGTCGCGTTGCCTAGCACTTAATACCCTATTTACACCTCTCTTGAAGGCGTTCATTTTGCGTCCCTATAAAATTTGAGGGTTACCCTCGGTTTTTTTGGGATCCTGACTTAGTGCCAATGAGACGACCTGGGAAGGTTTTAAACAAAAAAAAGAACTTCTCGAATCAGTCTAGACATCTTCGAGTAATCGGGTCACAGACATAAATTTCCTTAAGATTCCGACGAATTGAGAACCTACTCCTTTTTTGAAGTCGGTTAAATATACATTAAACAGTACAAAAATACAGGGCATGTACAAATGTGAACTTAAACCTAAGAAGAGTTTTCTTCACATGAACAGTGTCAGTTTTAAGGTGGTGAATATGCTTGTGTTATACGACACGAATCAATAAAAATGAATGAACAAAGGCGAGAAAGTATTCTTGTAATTAACCATGCAAAGTGTAATGAAATTTTAGTGGATGTTTCAAACTGATTTGGATTTAGAATTACTTCCTATATATTTTAAGAACACATATTGCCACTGTTCTCGTCGACACCCTGTATAAACAGTTATAATTGTCATGACTGGAATTTTTAGCCATTATCTCTTCAGCCCACATAATAATGTGGCTACAGACACACAACACACATAAAAGCAATATGTGCAGGTGACCTTGAGCCAGATGCATTATATATCTTTAAAGAATGATAATCCCCAATGAAGTTGATTGTGTTCAATTACAACTTTTTTCCCACAGGCAATTTAGCGTAATTCTTTATCAGTGACCAGCTGACCAATACGCAGCTTCGCACGCGTAGTTTTTCAATAAAAACATTACCCTCCTTCTGCGCAGTTGGGTAAAAAGTAGCCTATGTTACTCAAGGATAATGTAGCATTCTAATCGTAAAGAATTTTTGAAATTGGACCAGCAGTTTTTGAGTATATTTGTTACAAACATACAAAAATACAAATCTTTCCTCTTTATAATATTACTAGCTGACCAATCCGCAGCTTTTCAATAAAAACATTACCCACCTTCTGCGCACTTGGGTAAAAAGTAGCCTATGTTACCCGAGGATAGTGTAGCTTCCCAACGGTGAAAGAATTTTTTAAATCGGTCCAGTAGTTTCTTAGCATATTCAATGCAAACAAACAATCAAATCTATCCTCTTTATAATATTAGTATAATTATAGACAAAGGACGATGCAATAACTACAGTTAAATATATCTTAGAGTTAGACAATAATGTTTTGTCTTTAAACTCAGTTTACTGACTGCTAAGAGTGATTTGTTTTTAGGGTTCCGAACTGAAATGGTAAAAAACGGAACCCTTATCCGTCTGTCCGTTTATCACAGCTCTCAATAACTACTGAAGCAATCGACTTATTTTTTAACTGTAAAATTATTATTAGTAATAGAATATTGCAAAGCTTGATACAGGAAAATAAGGCGAATCTCTATCTAAAACAGACTTTTTTGTAATCTGCTTTGAAAGTTTACTTGGTTTCCGAGTTAAATTGATAAATGACGTTGCTGAATTAACGTAAAATATAATTATAGGTAGGTTCCTTACCTACCTCCTTACCATCGATGCGCGCTCGTACTTAACCTTCTTTTTTTTGATAAGCATGTTTTAGTTTAAAAAACATTTTTTGTGGGTTACGTGTGTAACTGTATGCTAATAACCAAACCACTGTACTAATAAATAATGCAAAAGACAGGAAAAAATTATTTAACTATTCTAAAGATACAGCGAGTTTATTTATTAAAAAACCGGATAGTTTTGGAGCAGTCAATAACTATCATTTAATTTTGGTTTTATTGCCAGTGATAGCGTTTGACCAACATAGAACTGTAAATTAAGTTCCAGGTAACACGTAAAGATATACTCACCGAAACTTTGCTGTGCTCGTAGTGATGCATCAGATGCAGAGGCGCACAACTTGACGCAGCACTGGAGATGCTGAGCGCATCGCCCTCGCTCGTGCCCTCCATGTCGTCTCTCCACCGCCGCCCCGACCCGCTGCGAACACCCCCGGATACCGAACCCCGCTCAAGCGAAGCACCAAGCGACAAATCAGTATCGCACCCCGGAATACCACTGTCATCCTCACCCCCAGACGACGAACTCTCAGAGCCTTCCACGCTTATACCGCTCTCAAATTTTAAAGACAACGATTCTAGTTTACTATCTTCAAAAGAACTCTGATTTTCTTCTGCGATTGTTTCTATTTCAGGTTTTGTGTTGCCTCCAAATCGGAAAGAGTCACTGTGCACCCAAGGTCTTTTAGCAGTGCTGATATCTGATTTTACAGTCTCAGCGTCTGAATCGTCGTCGTCTGAATGCAAGGTACCGTCGGAACCATCGTCAGAAGATTCCTCAATACATGATTTAAATGATGAGTCAGATTTGATGGTTACGTTGGATTGACATGACTGTAATGACCAGTGACCAGAGTATTCCGAGGAGCTTGACTTCCTAACATGCGAAGGGACATCAGAAGCGGTAGACAGGGTGGAGACACTCGACGTTGATCGGTTTAAGGAAATCACTTCTGCTATATCTTTTATGGAGTAAGGACGAGCTGATGAATTTGAAGACAATGTAGAAAGTTGCGACGATAGTGTAGAGGGGTGTGACATGAGAGTGTAACCTTGTTCAATAGCACGTTCGATACTTTTATTTCTTTCAGCAATGTCTTTAATATTTACAACTGCGTACGGCTCTTCGAGATTTTGTGGGACTGACACATTTTTATGTAATTTCATTTTAGAACTTGTCGCATCAGGCGAATGATCCAGGGTGATGTCTGGAGTTGAAATACTTCTCTTTATAGCCGAGAACTTTACAACCAAATCGTTTAATGATTCGCGATTGTTCGAATGAAACTTGCAAGTACCGGATTCACAAAAGCATTTGAAAGTGGTGGAGAATATTTCACGTCTATTTTTTAACGCTTCTAAATCTATTGATACTTGTTCTTCTGGCTCTTTAGGGACTCCTAAGACCAAAAGATCTTCAGCACTCTTATGATGCTTTTGAGGTCCTTGTTTACAAAAGCATATCGCAGTTTCAAAATAGCTATCTCTTTTGTCATTAGCAATTTTCGTTAAGGGTTGCACGTTACGATTAAACAGCGTATCTCTATTGAAAATGGATATAAATTCTTGCACTGTAGGCGCTTTGTACATACAGTGTCCGGTGCCTTTTATATGATAGTGAGCAAGAGTTTCCCTCAAAAACTGATTATTCCACTGTGGATCTTTTACTTTTATAGAATTCCTATCAACCTCCATGTTCGTGAATGTTTTATGTCTGAATAACACTTTCTTAAATGCTTTTCCTTCAGTTTTTTTGTGAGGTAACGTACCTGTCATTGATAAGTAAACAGCTTTATTGTCATCAATTTCTTTCATGTGATTAACATCTTCACTACAATCAACATTTTCTATAGCACTCGCATCACTTCCATCAGAAGAGTTTGATGCATTAGACTTTGTTCTCGAAGCATTCGATTTATAGGACCCAGAATAAAAAGAAGCCACTTTCCCGTGCCGAAACGACTTAGATTTTTCTGATAGTAAAATATCTTCAAGATTAGATTCATCAACCATAGAGTCAGAAGACACGGTGGACGATCTACTTACACTGCGGGAAGATTCTTTTTCGAAACTATCATCCCGTATTTGGTTTGGAAATAGAGTTCTTTTAGGTGGGTCAGGTTTCTTGTCACGTAAAAGTGTTATATTTTCATATAAAACTTTTTTTTCAACTTCGTCTAACGGGATTTTAGCAGGAATATGCGTTCGTACAGCTGGAGTTGGTTTAGGCTTTATATTCATTACATTTACATATATCATATCCTGATTACTTACGTTAGTTGTTACTACATTTGGTCTGGGTAAAGGCCGTGGTATTGTATTATTTGTAATTCGTAATTCATTTTCATTAAATTCGTAGGACTCATAACATTCATTTACTAAAGTAGCGGATCCGAACGACTTATTTGAAATAGTGGAAAACCTATCCCTAGGTTCAAATATATGAATATTTGTATTCAAGGTTTCGTTTATACCATTTGGGTTAATTTTATTTTTATCACATTTTAATTTATTAATTACCAAAGATTCATCTATTGATTCGTTATCACTTAGCTCGTTGTTTTCGGAAATGTTTGGTAGAGATGTTTTGAAACCAGGGCAGCTTCTATTACTTCTATTTACAACGGAATCTCTGTTAAGAGTACCTAATCTATCTAGGGATATTGTGTCAAATTCATCATTGCAAACAATTTCACCAGACTCTTCCTTTTTCGACAGTATTTTGAAAAATTTGCTGTTGCCTATTTGCAGAGTATTCGAAGTGTTGTTCTTTTGGTCTAATCGTTTAGATGCAACGTCTACCTCTGGTTCTGTGCTGTTAGAAATATTAGGAGCAGAATTAAATTTAGATTTTAGGCCCAAGCATTTAGAAGCAAGCTTTTTAACAAAACTTTGAGGATGGATTTTGGTTAAGGATGAGGATGGTGATAAAAAGCTTTCGTGTTTGTTAGATATTTCCTGGGTCTCTGGGGCTGTCCTGTAAAACACATAGAGCAACAAAAATGAAATCAATTATAATAAAATAAATAAAGCAATAGCTCGTATAAAATAATAACAAGAAATATTTGATGATAAATGATTTCGTTAGTAAGAATATTAAACAACCGTCACCGTTAATCAAATCGCTTGAGTTGTGGTGCTAAAGAATGTCGGAATGCTCTACCAGTCAGTAACAAGTTGTTTTATTTGATTGACTTTCTTTTTAAATATGCCAGTTAGTCGTCGTTCCAACTGTGTGTCATTAGGCTGTTCTGTAGATGAAGAGGCGTTACTGCCATCTAACGGCGTAAAAACAGAATCTTCAGTACCGGATTGATCGAACAGATGAACTTCATCCAAGGAACAGTATTCTGTGTCGTCATCAGCCATATTTTCACAACTATAGAATAAAACTTGGCTTTTGTCTATATCTTGTTTTTCTTTTTCCTTATTGCTTAGACCACAACAATAACAAGGCATTGGAGCGGCTTTTTCTTTTTTCTTAATAAAAGGATCTACGTTCTCACGTTCAGCTGTTGGGTTTAAATCATAAAATGAAAGATAATCATATGATTCGAATAGACACCCAGAAACGCCTCTTATATGCATACTCTTTGGTTTTTCTCCAAACATGAAACAATTTGGAATAGATAAATTTCGAGCCAGCTTCTTACCTTTAAAACAGAAATCTCTAATTTCGTCAAAATTAACGTAATCGTATGATAAACTAGTTCTATCTGTAACTATTCTATCGGACTTAATTAAATCTGTTCTTATTGAGACGAAATCGGAAGGACATCTTTTACGAAAACTTTTTCTTACAGGTTCCATTGGAAGATAATGTGACTCGCCAGTGTTAGGTTCCATTGAAAGATAAAGTGGGTCACGAGAGTTAGGTTCCATTGAAAGATATTGTGGTTCACCAGAGTTAGGTTCCATTGACAGATATTGTGGTTCACCAGAGTTCGGTTCCATTGAAAGATATTGTGACTCACCAGAGTCACCGCTCATGTTAGCTTTCATATCGTCCGGCATGTTTGATTGTAAGTTCTCATATATAAGTTCAGAGTTAGTAGTCACATCATTCGTAGCATACGCACTTAGAGAAAACGGACTTAACTCTTCATATATTTCTTGCTCCGATTGTGATGGCATGTCTAGTCGCCTACAGTTCAGTTTTTCAATGGTATCGCTGATTTCGTTAGTGACTTTAGGTTTAGGTAGTGGTCTAGGTTTCTTTTTAAGGGAGTTAGAATTACTTTGAATACATGTATTTGATGGGGATATGCATTCTTTACCCATAGTTCCATTTCTGGGAGGTTGATCACGATCAAGTTGAGATTTTGGAAAGTTGTATTGGAATGTTTTAGCATGTTTTTTGAAATTATTGTCTATGGTTTCACGTCTGAACCCCGGAACAATTTCAAACTTAGGCCTGGAAGTGTTTTTAGTAAAAGTGTTGTATTTAGGTTGACTGTTGATGTTCATGACATTTTTAAATTCATCATCATTAAATTCATATTCATGTTTTATTCGTTGTCCTCGTTCTAGCTTAGGTGACATATTAAGCCTAGAAAAATCGTTATGACTGCTTACCTTTTTCATCGGGGTTTGAATTTGATTATAAGTTGTCTGACTATTTACTTGTATATCTGTATCGAATTCGTTATTTATGATTTCTCGTCCTACCTTTAATTCGCGATTTACGTCAGGGCTACGATTAGTTTTGAAACCATTGTACTCGTTAGAATTAGTACCACTTTTAATAGTAATGACTTGGTTGATCTTAGCTCCGTAAAAATGACCTTGTTCGCGGTGTAACTCACTTTTAGCTTTTTTTTCAAGGCTGTTTAAACCACTAAGCTTCTTTACCTTTTCTGCTTTGTAATATTCTTTTTCAATCTTTCCGTGGTTGAATTGTGTTCCGCGATCTAGCTCGGGCCATTTGTAAACAATATTTTCGTACACAGCACTTTCCATTAGTTTTTTCTTTTTGTTCGATGGCGTGCTATGCATGGTGTTGGATACGAGAGCTTGATTTATTGATTTAATCTCCGAAATGACATTACAATGGCTAACAAATACTTTTGATCCCGCCTTCACATCATCGAAAGGAACTATCTTTTTGATCATTTTTTGTTTAGCCAAAAAGCTGTCAGTCCTTATAATGAGTTCGGAATCTGTTAAATAATCTGGAATCAAATTGATGTCTTGTTTTGTTGGAATAGGAGATGACGGTGGTTTAAAATTAGGTGTATACGCATTAGTCACAGTTTTTTCGATGCTCTCGGACAAATATGCTTGTTTATTAGCGAAACTAGGAGTCTGTTTTAAAAACCTGTAAATTGAAAGAGTAACTTTTGAACAAATTATTTATAAAATTCACTTTTTTGCGTATATACAAGCCATGCTTCCGTTATACAGTGTGGAAACGAAAATGTGCGTTATAATTTCGTAAATATTAGTACTTTTCAAAAACTTAATACTAATATCGAAAGAATGTACAGAAATAGTCAAATTACGTCATAAAATGAAGGGGAAAAGTGATGGGTTTTTTCGATTGCACCAAAATAACTTAAGAAAATCACCAACCAAATTGATAAAAAAATTAATCAAATAACTTCTGAAGAATCAGCTCAATCCTGCGTTCAGGCACACTCTGTAAACTTTTTAACGCTATAAATGATACCCTTCTCGACAGGTATCTGTTGTTTTAAATGTTTACCTACCTAAAATTGTTTAAATTATCGCAGACACTTTTCGTTTCCACCCTGTATATTGTAGGTAGGAGTCGTTTGAACGTCTGTAATTTTATAAAGTTTATCTTTTCACTGGCAGCTCTGTTTTATTTTTAAAATGCAGAACCTCACCCATCAAAGGAAGTCGGTGCGCGGGTAAATCTTTTCCTACATTACAGATATCTCCGCTGGCCGTTTTCAGACAAAGTCAAAGACACGGAAGATTTTAATGAGGTACAGCCATTGAATGTTTTTCTCGTTTTTTTGTGTTCCATCATTCTTTCGCGCGAAGTTATTTTTATTGAAAACTTCTTTGATTATGATTTAAGCATCAATACTGCGTTTTCCATTCGTTAGCTCAAACCGTTTGTTCAGCAGTCAATGAGGTTTTATTCAGCAAACTCAAAACAAAAAGGTAGGAAAACGTGAAGGGGACACGGACACCCAAGATAGCAATCAGGAGTTCAAAGGTGGTAAAGCGTGTGTTTGGAGACCGTACTCCAATTAAAAACGAATGTTTAGAGCGCTTGCGAATTCTTTGAGTAATTACGGAAGCGTCGCTTTTTGTATGAATGCCCGCAATTCAAACATAATATTTCAAACACATGCAATGTTAGAGTGTTAAGAAGATTGAAAAGACCCCACACCGTGACTTATGATTATGATCTATGCTATTCTAGATACAGTGAAATGATATTATTTTCTAGCCTACAAGACAGAGCTAAAAAGCTAGATGCTACTTTCTTAAATATCTATATTATTTTGAAAGTGGCAACTACCAGAAGTACCTTTTACGTAATGGCAAATGAATAAATCGAATAACTTTCGAATAAAGTGGATAAACAATAGAAAGGCGTTTGTCCTCAGTTACAAGAACAATCTTTACACCTTTTTGAAAATCGATGTTGAAAAACAATTGGTAAATTTCTGTTGTTTTATGCATTTTTAGAAAACCTTCTTGGGGAAGCACTATGTATTAATTTATTAAGAGTTATTTTTAGCGAAGAAAAGATATAGGAGATTTATTGTTATTACGTAACTGCAGTGAATATTTGAATAAATCTACAAAAAGATGTCTACAGACAGTATCGATTTTTCTTAATATTCTCAACAGATTAAAATGTTATTCTGTACCATACACATCAGATTGTAAGATGTTTTCAAAATTAAACCTTTTGCTTGTGTGAATATGACTTACATTGGGGCGGGTGGACTGTCGAGTACCGGAAACGGTGGCACGTCCTCTTCGCTATCATACGAACACCTTTGGCTTTTGAACTCTGTTGAGAAAATAATTAAGGTTCTAAATTGAGAGTGGAAACTCAATTTAGAGTGTACTAGATCAAAATTGTACCATTGATGTCCAGACTACACTACTGGTATAGGCTTAAAGCTCGTCACAAACAATAAGGATGTTAAATATTTTATGCTAAGATAAAATATCGCTCGCCATGCATTCCAATGGAAGATGAAAATACACATTATCTTCGCCGTGTTCGAACGATATTTTACAATAACATAAAATATTATATATAGTATCGTGTGTGACTCGCTTTAAGTAGTATTAATATAGCAGAAGAAGCTGGCGCGATGATTTCTTAATAGGAACTAATTGCCACTGCATTTTTATATTTTTTTGGCAGGACTTGGGATACGATCGAGACAAATCAAAAGAGGGGGAGGCCTTTGCTTAGCAGTGGAATAGAATAGGCCTATTAAAAATATTATTTAAAATTGATGGTTTTCATGTTAGTATAAAAGCAGCTGCTCATTTTTATGGTGGGGGGGGAGGGAGAGAGAGAGGGAGAGAAAGAGAAAGAGAGGCAAGTGGCATATGAAAGGAAAGAAAGAAAATACATTTATTTGACACACAAAGAAACAGAACCATTCAGAACAGTAGACACATAGGGAGGATGGGGAACAAGAGTGAAGAGAGAGTAACCGAAGGGAAGAGCGATAGAAAGAGATATGAGAGTGATATGGGGGTGAATGCTACGTAGAGGGCCATGCTTGGTGTTTGTCTATAGAGTAGGACGATCCCCCACTAGATATATAGGCAACCTGATAAGAGTTGCTGGGATCCGTTGGCTACAGGCAGTACAAGATCGGTTGCTCTACAAATCTATGGAGGAGGCCTATATTCAGCGGTGAACATCCTATGGTTGTAATAATGATGATGTGAGGAGGGAAGAAAGTTGTAGTGTAAAAGGCCTCACCATGTATAACTTGACGGACGCTCCTTGTCGACTCTTCAGGAAACTCAGCTAGCATTTTCATAACGGTTTTTCCTTTGATGTCATGAGCCTTCAAATCAGCCCCTTTCCTAAGCAATAGGCGCACCACCGAGTCTCGTGCATAGCACGCCGCTTCGTGCAAAGGCGTGCCGTGTGCTGTGCGCAGGTTTGGATCAACGCCAGCCGCAAGGAGTTCCCTCACTACGTCCCTGTTGGAGATAATTAAAAGTTGTTTCAGTTGATCCCTGTTATAAGTTTGACGGCTGTATCTGTGTGTCTGTCTGTGCTATCTTACTTCCAAAACGCTCTAGAACAGAAAGTTCAAAAGCATGTGCCATCATCGGTTAGTACCTATTCTAATAAGCGACGATGGCCACGTGATCTACATCACACTAATATTACTAGTGGTTCGCCCCGAACTGAGATCTCGCGAGTCTCCCAAAACACCACAAAAAATATTCTTAGGGCGACTTGCGCAACGATGCCTAGACATGTTTAGTAGCTAAATACGTTTAGAGATAGTTGTGCAAGCCACCCTTATCTTTGACTAATAAAATAGTGCAACGATTTTACATCCAACTAACTTGACGTATAGTTTCATTCAAATTACAGGTAACGGGGGTTCATGTTAATTGGTTACTTGGTTAACTGGCTTCGGGGTAGAAATTGCAGTTATACTGGATTTCAGACTTTGGCCTATATTTGTGTCACTAAAGCTACCACACGCATACCAAATTTCAGCACTATGGGGTTACTGGTGTACCCTGTGAATTTTTTCAAAGTTCAGTTTTTATTATGGCTAATATCTTAAAAACTCCAAGGTTTAAACTAAAAATAAAAACGGGATCGAAATGTACTCACAAAGATCTTTCATTTGAGGCCCCACTTGACCTAAAAGTCTAATTTTCATTTTTTTTACCCCTTTTGAACCCCAATATCTCAACAACCCCTCAACATTTTTTGCTCATTTAGTCACACCAAAATATATCAAAAACTACAAGGATTAAACAAAAAATAAAAACAGGGTTAAAATGTACTAATGAAGACCTTTCATTTGAGGTCCCATTTGAGCTTATAGTCTCATTTTCATTTTTTTTAACCCTTTTGAACCCCAATATCTCAGCAACCCCCTAACATTTTTAGCTCATTGTCACACCAAAATTGTTCCATCACTACCTACCTATGTATCAAATTGCATGATGATAGGATTAACGCTTCGAAAGTTATCCCCGTACAAACAAATATACATACATACATACAACGCCGATTTGCCCAAGTTGATTTGGAGATCTCGCTTCGCTCGATCAAAAATCCGTTGAGTAGTTTAAAAGCTCTAAGCTAGCAAACAGCGGGAGCGACTTTATTTTATACTGTGTAAAGATTGAATCTTGCTAGATTCACACTTTAGGGCAGATTTAGAATATGACCTTAAATGTGATGATGAGTTAAAACTACTACAATAGCAAAACATGGTGGTCTTTCAAAACAAGCAATTTATGTAACGTCTCAATTACATTAGAAAGTTGTCACCATAAAACTGATCATAAAAATGACCGCTAGCTATTACCATTTACAAGTTTTATAACCAATCAGTTGCTGTCGAAGTCTGCATTCATGAACCAATACATACATATTCATGGAACTAACGAACAGTCTGTTTGTTTTTTCAGCCCTGGACGAAGTTGGAAACAGTTTTTCAAAAAGTGACTGCTATTTGTCAACAATTATTGGACGAACTGTAGGCGGAACACAACATACTTTGAGATTCATTTTATATAATATTCTAAAGAAATCTTAATTCATCATCATCATCATCCATAGCCTGACTTCACCGATTGTTGGGTATAGACCTCCCCAAGTTTGTGCCATCCACCACGATCCTGCGCTAGTCTCACCCAGTGACGACCCGCGACCTTTACGATGTCGTCTACCCATGTCACTGCCGAACGTCCCACCCTTCTATACCCGCTCCTCGCGGCCACCATGCAGTCGCCGCCCTGCTCCATCTGTCATCACCACGTCTTCTTATATATTATGTCACACAAACATTATTTACGTCTCGCCAAATCGCGGCAAGTTTGCGACTGGCGTTCGACCGACTTGATCCGAAATCGCGGATAGCGACTTTGTTTTATACTATTTAGAGGTGAGCAACTAACAATAATTATAAAAAAACATGTATAAAAAATAAATAAATAAATAAATAATGCTGGACATTTCACACAACGCTATCTAGCCCCAAACTAAGCAGAGCTTGTACTATGGGAACCAGATAACTGATAGAATACTTATATACATTTTTTTTGTAAATATATACTTATCATAAATAGAGAAACAACCAGACCCGGAACAAATATCTGTAGATCATGCAAACATTTGTTCCGCGGCGGGAATCGAACCCACTACCTCCTGCATCTCAGCCGGCTATTCGCCCACTGCACCACGAAGGTCGTCAAAATATATTAAACGTAATTTTCATTTCTCGTATTCCGGGAAACTATAGCTAAACTATAGATGGAGCGTAGTTGTACCCCTACTGATACCACCTTTTCTTTTGTAGTAAGAAGGTTTTGTTTTTAGGAACCTTTAGGTTTATTATTAAGTTTTTTTGTTTAGGTTTTGAAGAAAAAAAACTCAATAAAGTAAAATTTTGCACCAGCCTGTATATACTTGGGATTCCCCACATAATTATTATTTGAGCATGCTCATATTTCGTACCCGTTTTATAACATTATTCTAGGAAATATATTCCTCTGCTTTTTGCCCGCGGCTTGCACGCGTGGTTCGTCAATAAAGAAATTACCCTCCTTCTGCGCAGTCGGGTAAAAAGTAGCCTATGTCCCAATCCCGGTCATAATCTATGTGCATACCAAATTTCATCGCAATCCGTCAAGCCGTTTAGGTGTGAAAACGTAACAAACAAATAAACAGAGAGACAGAGGGACAGAGTTACTTTCGAATTAACATATAATTAATATTAGTATGGATGGATGGATATTATTCAAGTGACCTAATTGAATAAAAGAAAAAAGAAAAATAATTTTGACGAGAAGACGTCACATAGTTTTCCTGACTTTATTAATTAACGAAAGAAATAAATACATTTATTTGACACACAAACACGACAGGAACATTCAGAACAGAGCAAATATACCTACATACATACATAAAGATTATAAATGATTAAAAATAAAAATTATACTAGTGGTTCGCCCCGAACTGAGATCTCGCGAGTCTCCCATATAAACAAAAATATATTATTCGTAATCTTTGAATATCAAAAAAGTGCCAGGAAATAAACAACCAATTTACTTGACCTACAGTTTCATTCAAATTACAGGTAACGGGAGTTAATGTAAATTGGTTACTCTTTTTTGGAGTAGAAATTGCAGTTGAATAACTGGATTTCAGACTTTTGCCTATATTTGTGTTACTAAAGCTACACGAATACCAAATTTCAGCATTGTGGGGTCGCTGGTGTATCCTGTGAATTTTGTCAACGTTTTGTTTTTATTAAAGCTAATAACTCAAAAACTACAAAGATTAAACTAAAAATAAAAACAGGGTTGAAATGTACAAATGAACACCTTTCATTTGGCGTCTCATTTGACCTAATAGTCTCATTTTCATTTATTTTACCACTCTTGAACCCTAATATCTCAACAACCCCCGCACATTTTTAGCTCATTTAGTCACACCAAAATTGTACCATCACTACCTATCTATGTATCAAATTTCACGATGATCGGATCAATGCTTCGAAAGTTATTCTCGGACAAACAAACATACATACATACATACATACAACCCAAGTTGATTTGGAGATCTCGCTTCGCTCGATCAATAAAGAATCACAGGAAAGACATAAGATAAAAATTTGCAAACTTTTTGCCGTTAGATGCCGTATGAATAATCAAGTAAATCTAATCGCTGTCTCCTATGACTTTGGACTCCAGTATTCTACGAAAAGGAGGGCGCCACACATCAAGCGTTACCAATTTAACCCTTCGTCAATGTACGCGGAAAATTGACACATAGACGCAAAGATAATGTAAGAAAGCATAGGATGCGGCATTTGATGGGCAAGTTTAGGACTTTTAATTAAGAATTAAAATTTTTTTATTTCTTTTTATTTATAGCTATGCATGATTCATATTAGTAAATTCAAAGAAATAAATGATTCAGTTCAATTAGCAATACCAACACAACTAATACCTACCACTGTCTCTGATGGTCACCACAATTTGTAATACATTATTTACCTAAAGATAAAACCACTTTTCAACTTTTTGCTGTTTGGTAAAATGAGAATTTAAAGGCAGTCTAATATATATATAATAATAAACCTGAATATTTTTTTTATTAATATAATGTTTTTGTTGAATTATGTTTTTTTTTTGAAAAGGTTTTCGATGTGATCTGTGATTCGTTAATTACGTATGTTGATCAAGAAACTATGTTCTTGTTGAAACATAGACTGTTGACGGATATTATAAACACAGCATAAGGTGTCAACATATGGTATATATTATTTTGCACACATTGGACATTTGGTGTGGAGTGGACATTGTCTGTCAGTTAGACCGTAAAATAGCAAGCTAGGTTTAAGAATTTTTCTCTACACAATATTGTCTACAATTTAAATATCGTTTGATTCTATCTAATATGGGCTCAGCATGCTTCAATAGATTTTTTTTTATAAATGAAGGCTTACAGCGACTTGCATTAATGTGCATCTTAACTATTGCGTAGGTAGCCATTTCCGATGGTATTTCCTTTCAAGATAAGTGATATTATTATATTGATTATATGTTAGCTCTTATTCTTTCTACAGTTGTTATGATACGCGATTTGTCTACAACGAAGAGTAAAGCTTGTAAAAATGTAAACAGTTTTTTTTTGCAAAAACGCCGCATCCATCTCAACCTTCCAAGCTGAATGTATACGTAAATTCGCAAGCACGAAAGCTATCGATGCGTTATAACGAACGAATGAATATGAATATCGGTAGGTGACTGGTGACACGCCTTCGCATTACCATTATTAATATGAATAAACAGTACCCAGTACAACGTATTCTGAGGTTTGTGTTGTGATCATGTGACTCGCGATTTGTTTACTTTAAACACTTCGTACGAAACAGTTATTTTGATGAAATTAGGAAACTACGATTTTGATGTAATTTCTATGGGACCATTCTCAAAGTATATTCTACCGGATTACTTTCAGATATTGATAATAATTTTCCAAATCGGTTGATAAATGACGTAGTTCTAAGGTAACAAACATACAACCTGTTTTATTATGTAAGATATTTATTAAAAAAGACATCCGGAATCGTATTAACTGATTTTAGAGGTGGGTTTAACACCGGTGGCTTGAATATTTATCAGTATCTATACATTTCCCATAAATTTTTAGTGACGTAAATCGGTGGCGCTTTTGCGACGATGCCGCTTAGTCAGTTTAACAGGTACCTTACCTAATTACATGATGAATGAATATGATTTATTTACCTATTTTATACAGGCTGTTTCATTGATATTTTTGGACTGGATATTAAGGTTGTTTAAAAATTTTAAATTTTCTATTGAAAACATTATATGCCCATTAATTGTTTTCATTTAATGACGTGCATAAGAAAACACGTAGTACAAAAAACAACCGAATAGAGAATCTCCTCCTTTTTTTGAAGTCGGTTAATAAATAAATAATATGCATAGGTCACAAGCTCATAATATTTTGAACTTGTAAGATTAGATAGTTATTTGTTGCAACTTACTCTCGTCCGTGTTTGCTGGCTCGGTGTAACGGCGTGTGCTCGAAGATGACCCCGTTACGAACAGGGTTCTTGTACTTGTCGATGAGCTGGGGCCGCAAACGTAGTAGAAGTTTAACTACGTCTCTCCTGACGGAAGAAATAATAATATAAAAATATGATGGACATTTTCATATGATTGGACGACCTTCGTGGTGCAGTGGGCGAATAGCCGGCTGCAACGCAGGAGGTAGCGGGTTCCATTCCCGCCGCGTAATGTAAACGTAAACGCAAATGTTTGCATGATTTACAGATATTTGTTCCGGGTCTGGTTGTTTTTCTATATATTATAAGTATGTATTTACAAAAAAACGTATATAAGTATTCAATCAGTTATCTGGTTCCCATAGTACAAGCTCTGCTTAGTTTGGGGCTAGATAGCGCCGTGTGAAATGTTCAGCAATATTTATTTTATTATTTTTTATTTATTTGTTTCAAACAGCGCTATCTAGCCCCAAACTAAGCAAAGATGTTCAGCGTTATGTCATACGGTATAGTGCTGTGGGGGAGTGTTGCAGATATAAACACCGATTTTGTGCTGCAGAAGAGGACTAATCATGCAATTTATAATATGGGCCCCAGAGAATCATTATGCAATAAGTTTAAAGAAATAAATATTATGTCATTCCTTTGTCAATCCATCTATGAAAATCAGATGTATGTTCACAAAAATATTAATTTGTTTAAGAAAAATAGCGATAATCATAATTTTAATACTTGAAATAAAAATAAACTCGCTGTTGCCACTTGTAAACTCCATAAAGTTAGTAAATCGTTTAAAGGGCAAAGCAAGGGCTTTTATAACAATCTCCCAAGAGATGTACAATAATATACAATTAACAAATTCAAAAACGTAATTAAACAAAATCTTTATAAAAAAAGCCTACTATAAAATATCGGATTATTTAGATGATAGAGAAGCTTGGGATTGAAATTTCTCCAACTCGTTCAAAATGTTACAATTTAGACGTAATTTATTTTCTGTATTGATCGAATATGGTATTCTAAAAGGATCATTAAAAAAAACAACCAACCTTGTTTCTTGCCTTTTTTTCCTGGCTTGGTCGCGAAGGAACAGGCAGTAAAATTGACGTTTCAAAGTGATCCTTGTGATTTTAAGGAAAAAAATATTTGACTTTGAATGGGCGGTCATAACGATAAAAGAGATCTTCTCCCAGACAAACTTTATATTATATAAGATTTTCCTTTATTTGTAATAATAAAATTATTAAATAAACTGTTGACAAAAATATTATGAACCACCTAAGCCTTACCCTTTACATTTATTTATGCACTTCAATACAACCTCATTATTATTGTAATTACTTTTAATTTTTTCTATATAAATAAACTAGCTTCCGCCCGCGGCTTCACACAGGTGGTTTGTCAATAAAACCGGCCAAGTGCGACTCGGACTCGCGCACGAAGGGTTCTGTACCATTATCTAGAAAAACGGCAAGAAATTCACGTTTGTTGTATGGGAGCCCCTCTTAAATATTTGTTTTATTTTAATTTAATTATTTATTTTTAAAGTGAATATATAACTAAATATTCTGTGAATATTTCAAGCATCTACCTATTGCCGTTATTAATATCAAGCAAAAAGAGCAAATAAATCACGTTTGTTGTATGATAGCCACCTTAATTATTTATTTTATTCTTTTTTAGTATCAACAAAATATAAAATCTGTGAAAATGTCAACTGTCTAACTATCACGGTTCATGAGATACAGCCTGGTGACAGACGGACAGACACGACAGATAGACAGTCAAACAGCGGAGTCTTAGTAATAGGGTCCCGTTTTACCCTTTGGGTACGGAACCCTAAAAAGTAGCCTGTTTATAATCTACGCACATAACAAATTTCATCGAAATCGGTTCAGCCGTTACGACGTGATTGAGTAACAAACACAAACAAATAAATAAACAAACATCCAAACTTTTGCATTTGCAATATTAGTGTGATGCTCTTTTCACTTAAAAAGACGATGATTATGACATTTGCAAAGACAGTACTAGGCGCACCTTAATAATACTCCTCTCAATCCAAAGATTGTCTGGTAGAGATCGCTTTTTTTCGATAAGACCGCACATTATACCCTTTCGTTTTTGTCCCATGATGTAAGGTATATTAAATAATGTTCATTCATTCATTCACCTCATCCTACAGTATCAGTAGATGGTTGACTGATCGTTAACTTCGGCAATAATCATTACTTAGTTGATTGGTCAATGGTTTTTGATCCCACGCCGTTTGACAAATGCCAGCCAAAGATAATTACAAACTCATTAGTTTTATCCTTCTAAATAACTAGTGGTTCGCCCCGAACTGAGATCTCGCGAGTCTCCGATTAAAACAAAAAAATATTATTTGTAATCTTTGACTATCAAAATAATGCCCAGAAATAATTAATCTTCTAACTGGACCTACAGTTTCATTCAAACTACGGGTAACGGGAGTTCATGTTATGTAGTTACACTTTTTTGGGGTACAAATTGCAGTTATTCTGGATTTCAGACTTTTGCCACTTAAGTCGCCATTTGTATCGCTTAAGCTACACGCACACCAAATTATAGCACTGTGGGGTCACTGGTGTACCCTGTGAATTTTGTCAAAAAATAAAAACGTAGTCTAAATGTACTAATGAAGACCTTTATTTGACGTACCACTTGACCTAATACTCTCATTTTCATTTTTTTACCTCTCTTGAACCCCAATATCTCAATAACCCCCCAGCATTTTTAGCTCATTTGGTCACACCAAAATTGTGCCACCTATGTATCAAATTTCACGATGATCTGATCAACGCTTCGAAAGTTATCCTCGGACAAACAAACATACATACATACATACGACGCCGATTTGCCCAAGTTGATTCAGAGATCTCGCTTCGCTCGATCAATCATTGATAACATCTTAATGTGTCAATTAAAAAGCTGAAAGTAATTTCTCACTGCGCACTAAGCGAGGCTTGTACTATGGAAACAATTTTTGTAAATACATATTTATAAAATATAACAAAATATTGAATGAAATATTAATAGACACATTAGTTGGTTCAAAAGAGTACAAAGAGGAACTCAACCGTCCGTTAAACATTAAATATATCATGTATTTTGGATCAATTATACTTTTATAATTTATAAAGTTACGATAGTATTTAATTTTTAGAACACCTGTGCTATAGGAACCTGTTTAGAGATATTTTTTTAACACCACTCGTGAACTTACAAATAAGTACATTACATTTACCGCAAATATATGGTTTCGAGGCTAACACAAAATTTCTGACACAAAATAGTCCTACGGTTAAGTTTGTGAAGTTCAAGTTTCAAGATTATTTAGTCGGAAAATGTTTGAAATTCCAAACTATCTCAAAGTAACATTTCTGAACTGCGGTGAAGTCTTCAAAACGAGTAACGAGCTACTTCACGAAACTTAGATGTTGGATTATAAAGTGGATAATAAAGTATTAGGAACTACGTTTTGGTCACTGCGGTGCAATGACCAGGATTTTGAGCGTGAGTTTTATGGGTTCCGTAGGCTAGGAACCCTTTTAGTTTGGCCCCGACTAACTTTTTTGTGATTTAGAAGACCAAATACCCGTAATTACATCTAGTTGATTTAAAGTTTCTATCTTGTTTATACCAATTCGTAACCAAACGGAGATAAAGTGATACTTCAGCTGTCTGTTTGTAAATAAATGATAATACTTAACTTAAAAGTTACCTGCTTGGTATAGATTTT
The DNA here is from genome assembly GCA_963924445.1 of Philereme transversata. Taxonomy (NCBI): domain Eukaryota; kingdom Metazoa; phylum Arthropoda; class Insecta; order Lepidoptera; family Geometridae; genus Philereme; species Philereme transversata. The sequence continues at coordinate 23,244,821 of OZ004344.1, forward strand.
TAAGGCTTCTACATAACGTAATACTACTGGTGTGTTTGGGTCGATTTGTGATCACCCCCTTATAACCCTAAGCTTCGAAGCTGCTTTTGACGCGTCTGGAGTCGACCAGGGCGACTAACTTCAAATCCTATGTACTCTGGGCGTCTGCAAAACATAAGGATATTTTCCTCACTCCTGATTTCTGGCCTGCAGTGATTGTGTTTCGACGCTATAGGGAGGCGCCACCCGCCGAGAAACCCCTAACTATTAGTTTAGTATAGTTTAATATTTTATTATGTATGTTTATCTGTTAGGTATATATAGTTATGTGCCCTTGTGTTATTTTTTTTTTGTATTTTTAGGCGTTGCCTGAAATAAACGGTATACTATATTATTATTATAAATTGATATCAATTCTATCTAAACCAAAAATTTTAGGAACTTGACGTATGTATGGGTTCTTGGTGGTGTAGTCAGTGCCTCTCAAGACCAGCATCGACACGATATCGACTGCAATAGATGATGCTTTGATTTTAAGCAGTAGGTTACAGACTAAAAAGGACTAGACAGTAAGGAACTTACTTGTTGAACTGGGCAGCCAGGTCCAACGCATTCATGTCATTGAGGTTCTTGATGGTGACGTCAGCGCCTCTGGAGACCAGCATCGCCACGATGTCCGTGTACCCGAACTCGGCTGCCATCAACAGAGCCGTATCGTGTTTCTGCGTCTGTTAAGAAGAAAATCAGACTAAATCATATTTTTTTTTATAGTATTTGAAGGTGGAATAAGATGTTAAATGATAACCATAGCCTATAACAAAGTATTGCCTCATAGGTCACGCATCTTAGAAACGTACCCTACGATACTCTGCCCCGTGTCCTTCAACTTGAGGCATACAGGTGTAAAGCCTCATGTGCCTGTAATTTCACCGGCAACTTTACACTTCAAACCGAACCACAGCAATGCTGTTTGAGGGCGTAAATAGCTATGGGGATAGTTATTCCCCAGGCAAACACTTTCACAAAGAGCTCTACTACCTACTCTTTTTATAATCTTAAATAACTAGTGGTTCACCCCGAACTGAGATCTCGCGAGTCTCCCATAAAAACCAAACAATTATTATTTATAATCTTTGACTAATAAATAGTGCCAAGAAATGAACTACCACATAAACCTACAGTTTCATTCAAATTACAGGTAAAACAGGAATTCGTGAAATTTGTTTATCCTTTTTTGGGGTACAATTTGCAGTTATTCTGGATCTAAGACTTTTGCCTATATTTGTGTCACTAAAGCTACACACATACCAAATTACAGCACTGTGGGGTCACTAGTGTACCCTGTGAATTTCGTCAAAGTTCAGTTTTTATTATGGCTAATAACTCAAAAACCTTTAACCCTTCGAAAGTTATCCTCTGACAAACAAACAAACATACATACATACAACGCCGATTTGCCCAAGTTGATTTGGAGATCTCGCTTCGCTCGATCAAATATGATTATATCACATAAAATAGGTACTAATAGTTCTTTCAAGTAACGCTCTCATTAAAAACCGACCCTAATATGAGACCTGAAATTGAAACGCAAGTAAAACAATCTTCATCATTATCATACCAGCCAAAAGACGTCCACTGCTGAACATATGCCTCCCCCATAGAGTTCCACAGCGACCTATAATGTACCTTTATCAGGTCGTTGCTTCCATCCAGTGGGTGACAGTCCTACACTTCGCTTTCCAGTCTCCAAACTACGACAAACAATTATATTCTATTTGTGTCCCACTGCTGGGCAAAGGTCTCCCTCCATTTCTTCCAAACATCAAAATCTTGTGCAACGTCCGTCCATCCAGAAACTTATCCAATTGGGAAGAACAATAACATAGGTAAATATTTCACAACTTTACAAAGCTACCCTGGCGCTAATGACTATTTAGCGCGATAGTTTAACTCACTTTACAAAATCGTCGAAGTTAAAACACGTCTCTATCTAACAAGCTATATAAGTTGAAAATACGTAATACCTACGATAGTAGCCTATATCATCCGCACCATAATAACGAATCGATCTCATTCATCAAAATAGGATGAGTAGTTTAGGCGTTACGGTGGAACATAGCTAAATACAAACATACATATATTCTTACATACATACATAAACTGCTAAAAACATAACCCTTCATGTTGGCTTTGCCGTAGTCGGATAACAATAACCACGTTCAATCAAATCATTTCAAGAGTCAGAGGTTACGAGTACACCGAAGGCAAGAATGCTTGCACAAAATGTCAACGACCTTTACCGGTTCTAGGAACTGGCCACAGCTTCCATTTATATTCACTAAACGCCTTCCAGATTCCAAGCTTAAATTACTTGAAATAATGGAGACAGCTTTTAGCTTTTATAGCGTATTTAGTACTTATAAGTGCATTAGGATTAGGATATACTTATTACATCATCCTTGAACGATTCATCATCGCCCACTCGATATCATGCCGATGTCCTCTTTAACTTGATTATTAGCAGCATCCCTCCAATAACAAAAACTTTCGCATTTATAATATTTACCCGCTTCAGCCCGCGGCTTCGCACGTGGTTTGTCAATAAAAAGTAGCCTATGTATTAATCCAGGTTATAATCTATGTGCATAGCATACATACCAAATTTCATCGAAATTCGATCAGCCGTTACGTGATTGAGTAACAAACAAACAAATAAATATATAAACAAAAATCCAAACTTTCGCATTTATAATATTAGTGTGTATATGTTACAGTAAAAACCCGTTTTTAGTGAGAACGATGCCTTTGTAATAACTAGAATTTCCTAGTAACAACTTGACGAGGGCGTTTTAACTAAAACCGGGTTTTTACTGTGACATATACCTACCATACCTAAGGCTAAATATTGAAACATTGATCTTTTTCGAATTCGGGAACATAAAATGCGTCAGTTGCAACAGAATATCGTTCCGATTTTGATATTATTTGAGTATTTATAAAATCTTGTCAGAGTCCTACCTACTTTATATCACGTACATCGAGAATGCTTATATTAGGGCTTGTTTACGTAGACGCGGCGTGTTGCACGTCGCGTGGTGCGTCATGTCGTGCTGTCAACTTGAACAATAGACATATTGGCCATACATGAGTGCATTCATGCAGAAGCGTTTGACTTTGCTTTGCGGGCCGTGCGAGACAGCGCATCACGCGCGGTCTCCATAAATGAGCCCTAATACGGGAATAATAACTATTTTTTCCTGTTGTAATAATATTGGTGTCATTGGGTAAGGTTCGTCACAGCAGTAGCCACAGTTACACTTTTAAACCTATTTGATAATACAAAATCGCTATACCTCACTGGATGCCTAAAGCAGATCATCATATCATAGGACGTCCACTACTGAACATAAGGTCTTCTCCATAGATTTCCTGAGCGATCGATCTTGCGCGACCTGCCCCCAACGACTCCCAGCAACCTGAATCAGGGTGTTTTTCTATCAAAGAAGGGGCGGGCGGGAGGGGGGGAGAGAGCATCCTACCCTGCACTTTCCAGTGTTTCCACGCGAGAACTTTACTACCCCAACGTACCTGTTAAGAACAAACTGTTGTAGCTAGGACCGACTCCAATCCGGTAAACGTAAACGTGTAGCAAGTCTCGTAATTGAGGCTTTTGAACAGCAAAATTATAGCTTACCAGCTGATCGATGTTGACGGGTGGATTGTTGTGTTCTAGAAGCATAGCCACTATCTCCGAATGCCCGTTGAAAGTGGCTAGGTGGAGGGGCGTAGCCCCAATCTTGTCCACCGCGCATGGCAATGCCTCAGCAGACAGGAGCAGCTGGACTATATCCCTGGAAAGTGATGTCAATTTACAAAGTTTCGTACCAGCCTCCCTATTCTTAATACGAGTTGTCAAATACTTAAACTTCTATAGTTTTCGTGAGCGTTTTACTTGGAGCGCCCATAGGCGAGCTCATTAAAATATTGACGGATGCGTGATGCGTGATGGTGACCTTTTAACAAGTAAAAAGCCTATCAACTGCTCAAAGTTACTTTCAAAAACTATCAAATGCCCTCAAGACTTGTCATATCACAGTGACTAACTCGCTGGGTGACATTCAAGCTACAGAAAAGTGGCGTAACTCCAGCTTCAAACTCAATTTGAGGTATCGTGAGGTACATTCCCCTTAAAGCTTGTCCTTGAACTAACGAGTAAGAGTGAAAGTTATAGGAATGATAGAACGTGTCATTGATCAGAATGATGCCCACTGGTATTACCAGCCAGGCTAACATGCGCGCAACGACGAAATTTATCCACATGTTAGCTCGGCTGGTCACACGGTCACACCAAAGGATTTACCATTCGTGAAATGTATATGGGTATTATCAAAACGGGATATTTACCATGATTTGTGAGTTTTTCAGTTATCCGATATTTCAGCACAGTTATGCAGTGATGTTTGCCTGGCACACACAATAACTCACAAAACCACAACAAATCATGGTAAATATCCTGTTTTTAGTGAAAATACTCACAAAACAACAACAAATCATGGTAAATATCCTGTTTTTAGTGAAAATACAACGTAAATGCTCTTAAAGTCAATTGAAACGTGCATAAAGGGGTAAATACGAGGTGCACTGAATGTCACCACACTAGTTCAATGACTATCAATTACACGGCTAATCAGACATCATTCCTAACTCGAACATAAAAAGCGGCTACAAACAAGTAGACCATTCTTGGACCATAAATTGTCCCACCTTAATCCATTTACGGACAAGGCTACACGCGATTTTTAATTAGGTACTTAGTTGAGGCAGAGCATTGACTATCATGACTAGGTTAGTCGGTTATTATGAGACGATATGACGTCACATTTTACTGTTATTTTAAGCAAGTAGTTTTAAACATGTCTTGCAGGTTTTTGTTCTAGGACAGTTTTCTCACGACGTTTTCTTTGTCTCCTTTAAGTAGCTCATCATATTTTTTTAGGAAAAAAATGTTCGCACGAACTGGATTGAACCATGACCTTAGAATCAGAACTCATGGTAGCTATAGCCACTACATTCGATAGGAATTATATTTAAAATAGTTTTGGACTAGAGACATTTTAGGAATATGTAATCTACCCAAATGCTAACAAATAGGTAGTTTTAATAATCATAAGTATTGTTTAAAACCTTTGGCTAAGGTCGCATTTGAGTGAGACCTTGTATAGTAGGCACTTTATCTACCATATTTGGACAGTTCCATTCCATTGTTTGTTGGTAATATAAATAATTTTTATAGGAACAAAACAAAAACTTACTTAAGGCCATTCAAACAGGCGTGATGCAATGGCGTATAACCATTATCATCTTTGGCGTTCACACCAGGCCCCCGACGTATACTGAAACAAAAGAAAAAATTGTGAGCAAAAAGTATTCGCAGCCGGTAGGATTCGAACCTACGCTCCCAGAGGGAATCTGATTTCTAGTCAGACGCCTTAACCGCTCGGCCACGGCTGCTTATGAGAGAGCGGTCGAAATATCTGTACGAAAAGAACGTGGGTGTACGACGACAGAGATAATAGTCGACGATAATACAACAGCCTTGAAAAGTTTCATGTAACTCAATATTTACAAAGAAAGCTCATTGAAAATGGGGCAAACTAAACATCTGAATCAACAAAAAAAATTGTCTGTATCATTAATATCAAAATAGAGACCAACCGTTATTGTTCTCGAAGCACAGTAACAATCTCACGATTCTAAAATCTGTAAGTATTTTAGTTGCTAAATTGAATCATCAGCCAAATAATGCGGTAGGTATAATGGTTGTCATTTATATCCTTTTCGATGTAGGTATTTCCAGATAGATTTGTTGAACAGGAAATACCAAATCGCCTGTTTAAATTACAAAACATCAAATTTAATGAAGACCTAAATTAATTGTTTTTGTTGCGATTTGACGTTTGTTTGTACAAAGAAAACAAGTAGTAAAAATACAAAGATATATTAATCCGATTAAAAGAAAGAGGAGGTATTCATTTTAAATACAAACAAGATTTATGTAATAAATTAAATGAGCAGATCAACATATCGAAACAAAGTCAAGGCCGAGGAACACCGAGCGTGACTCACATCATACTTGCAAATTATATTAGATAAAACGCTATAAAATGGTTGGCAAGATGAATTACGGTCGAATTAATTCAACTATTCCAAGGAAAATTCCCCGAAACCGGATGAACAGGTAGATCTGAGGATACTCGAACAAGGGCGTCACGGATCGGTTGAATAAAGACGAGGTAACGAGCTAACGAGCTACCTCTCGTTATTCTGATAAACTGTGCCTATGACATTAATAAAATATGCTGCGAATTAATTTATAAATATAAATTAATAATATTACTGGACATTTAATACAGCGCTATCTAGTACCAAACTAAGCAGAGCTTGTACTATGGGAACCAGATAACTGATAGAATACTTATACCATATACTTTTTTTTTAATACATAAATACTTATAATACATAAAAAAACAACCAGACCCGGAACAAATATCTGTAGATCATGCAAACATTTTTTCCGGGGCGGGAATCGAACCCGCTACCTCCTGCGTCTCAGTCGGCTATTCGTCCACTGCGCCAAGGTCGTTATGATACAGGATAGGAGGTAAAGCTGCATAACATAGCCGGTAACACCATTATTACCACGAATAAATGAACTTCTATAGAATAACCTATTGAAGGAATAATGGTTTTGTAATTCGAAACTGAGAGTGAGATATACCAGACTCATTCTAAATTCAGAAAATCGGGCCCCAAAGATTTAACCAGAAAATTATACGGAGGTAGCACTAGTGGCTCTACATTTGGACATTCGCTGTACCTACTGACCTGATAAAAGTCACACAAGTATAAACTAGTGATTCGCCCCGAACTGAGATCTCGCGAATCTCCCGTATAACGTATTTAGTGGCTAAATATGATTTAAGGAGTTGTCAAATCATACACATACTTCATATTTAAACATGTTTAGTCGCTAAATACGTTTAGTGATCTTTGTTCATACCGGCTTTAATCTTTGACTAATAAATTTGTGCCCCGAAATGACTTAACCAACCTACTTGACCTACAGTTTCATTCAAATTAGATGTAAAGGGGATTCTTGTTAATTGGTTATATTTTTTTGGGGTACAAATGGCAGTTTTTCTGAATTTCAGACTTTTGCCCATATTTGTGTCACTAAAGCTACACGAATACCAAATTTCAGCATTGTGGGGTCACTGGTGTACCCTGTGAATTTTGTCAAAGTTTTGTTTTTATTATGGCTAAGAACTCAAAAACTACAAAAGTTAAACTAAAAATAAAAACGGGGTTCAAATGTACTAATGAAGACCTTTAATTTTACGTCCCAGTTAACCTAATAGTCTCATTTTCATTTTTTTTACCTCTCTTGAACCCCAATATCTCAACAACCCCCCCATTTTTTAATTCATTGAGTCACACCAAAATTGTGCCATCACTACCTATCTATATACCAAATTTCATGATGATCGGATAAACCCTACAAAAGTTATCCTCGGACAAACAAACATTCATACATATGTACATACAACGCCGATTTGCCCAAGTTGATTTGGAGATCTCGCTTCGCTCGATCAATTAAAAATTTAATAAAAATTCCGACATAAAAAACACGTAATATTTAAATTATTTATTTTATATGCACTAATCTGCCCACTAGTTTACCCTGTGTAGTGTTTCCATTTAACAGTTGAAAACTCTTCACCAAAAATATTTATTATTGCGCCCTCTGCCGAGTTAATCATAACACCTATCTAAGAACCACCACCGATGAATCACAAACTTTTTACAGAAAACCGTATCCAAATCAGTAAAACCGTTTAAGACAAATGGGAACATTAATTTTTTCTTACACAAACCACCTCTCACCCTAAACGCATACACCTGCGTTCCGTCGTGAGTAAAAAAGGTAAAGAACCACACGAAATTCTTGCTCAAATGTCAGCAAAACATCGTAGGCTAATCTAGGTCAAATGATTGATCGGTTTACATATACGATACATAAGTATAAACACACTTCACGTATACTTTCACTAGTTCATCAACGAGCTTACGAAGACTTACCTATTCCTATCTAGCATCTTATCCTTCAACTTCTTAGTTTTAATCCAATTTCTTCGAAAACTGTACTTCACCTCATTAAAACCATAATTGAAATTGCATTGTATCTCCCTGACATGAAAATTTAAATCACTTCCACAGCACGTAACTGTTTCTTCCGTATACAAGACAGGCATTGTGTCGCTTTTTAAATAAATCAGGATTGAGAACCATTACTAATGCAAGACCGAATGCAACTAAACTAGTATGTGAGTCACAGTAATTAATATACTTTACTCCTGGCGATATTAATTTTCATTAATATACAATGTTGAATACACGAAGCTTATATCAACCGGAGCAAACGCATTCACGGAAGGTGTGAATGAGAACAACTGATGTAATTGGAATAAACACAAACTAGTCGATAAGATAACTTATGATAAGATAGGCGAAGTAGACCAAGGAAATGCAAAATCCAAAGACAAGTCACAAACGCCCTTCAAATTAAATCAATAATTATTTAGGGCAACTGTCTCACTTGAGAACTAATGGTTCCTATAAACGTAGTTAACCGCTACGAAAAGTTTCTTCTTGAAAAAGTATCAAAACTGGCCATAATCCGTCACGTTGTCTGTGATTAATAATAGGTACCTATGAAATTGCCGTTCTTCAGTACTGGTCATTTCAAATAGAAAAAAAGTTTGAAATGACTTTGTATTCTAAATTCAAATTAATTTTGTTTTAAAAACATGACATACTTTTTACAAACTCAGTCTTTTGTTTATTAATTAGCGTTGTATTTTCATTACATTTGAACATTTTTCGTTATAATGGATACTTTAAAAATTCGTGTAATTATGGAATATGAGTTCCGTCGTGGCACCAACGCGACACAAACGGCACGTAACATCAAAAACGTTTACGGAGAGAACTGTACAAACGAACGCACAACCCGTTATTGGTTTTCCCGGTTCCGTTCTGGAAATTTTGACTTGAAAAATGAAGCTCGTGGTCGTCCGGAGACTTAGGTCAACAATGATGAATTAAAGGCGATTGTGGAAGCTGACGAAACTCAATCTACAGCTGAGCTAGCAGCAGCTTTTGATGTTAGCATCAAAACAATTTTGATCCATTTGCGACAAATAGGCAAGGTAAAAAAACTTGATAGATGGGTGCCCCACGAACTTAACGATCGCCAGCGCAACGTACGCGTCGAGACCTGCCTCGCGCTGCTCAATAGGCAAAGAAATTAAGGAATTTTGAACCGAATTGTTACGTGCGATGAAAAATAGATTCTGTTCGACAATCGAAAGCGCTCAGCAAGTTGGTTAGATCCTGGTTCAGCACCAAAGCAATGCCCTAAACCAAAAATGACCCCTAAAAAGGTGATGGTCACTGTTTGGTGGTCTAGTGCGGGTGTGATTCACCACAGCTTTTTACAAAACGGCATGAGCATTACTGCAGATGTGTACTGTGAAGAACTGGAGACAATGATGGAGAAGCTTGCACATCGGCAACCAGCTTTGGCCAATCGGTCGTCCCCACTGCTCCTTCATGACAACGCGCGACCCCATACTGCACAACAGACAGTCTCCAAGCTGCAAGAGCTGGGGTTGGAAGCTCTCCCTCATCCGCCATACTCACCAGACCTTGCACCTACCGACTATTACTTTTTCCAAAATTTAGACAACTTTTTAGTGGGTAAAAAATTTAATTCCCGAGAGGCAGTACAAAATGCCTTTGAAGAGTTTGTTGCCTCCCGTCCAGCTGATTTTTACAAGAAGGGCATCAATAAACTGTCAATGCGTTGGCAAAGATGCGTCGATGCATGGGTGATTACTTTGAATAACAGAAATAAAAAGTTAAAAAAATAAGTACTTTCACTTATTCCATACAAAACAGCAATTTCATAGGTAAAGACCTAATAATAAATAATTAGAATCGTTATTCATGCAATCTTAGGGATACTTTTGAGACGTCTTACTTTATGTAAAAATTAAAAAGATGCGGTAGAAGGGAACGCAATTTACGATTGGAATACTCATGATAGTCAACATCAACTCTACTTACAAGCAGACAGGTCAACGCTATTTGGCTTGATTGAGCGTAGGGTAAACTTGACATGGTTTCTTTAAAACTATTATTTGAGGACACATTATTTTAAATCAAGATGATTATGTTTATTGCAGGAAAGAAAAAAAATAACTAGGGCATGTCTCGGGCATTAACTTTAACTTATTAACCTACTTTTGGCTGCTTGTTTTATTGGCTTACATTAAACACCCTACAATTTATTTTGTTTTTACTAATTGCTACTAATAAGTTTCAGTTGGAAGACGTACAACCTTTTTGGCTAATTTAAAACCGGTATACATATTTCGCACATGTTTTGATCGAATGAAATAAGATCTCCAAGTCAACTTGGGCGAATCAGCGTTTGTATGTATGTAGGTATGTTTGTTTGTCAGAGGATAATTTTCAAAGCGTTGATAGGTACAATCTTCGTGAAATTTGATATATTGGTAGGTAGTAATGGAAGTTTATTTAAGCAACCCATTTGCAATATAATTAACTTATCACACTAATATTATAAATATGAAAGTTTGGATGTTTTTTTATTTATTTGTTTGAACTTATTTATTTGTTTATTTATTTGTTTCGGCTGAACCGATCCCGATTAAATTTGGTATAGGTATACGTAGATCATAACCTGGATTACCACATAGGCTACTTTTTAACCCATAAATCAGTTCCCATGGGATAAAAATGGGGTGTCAAGTTGCAACAGCGAGTTTAGCTTTAATTCTAGGTTACCTACACATTTAGCAGTGTAATGCGTACGAAGTCGCGGGGAACAACTAGTACATAATATTTTGTTAACACATAAGTTTCATCTGGAAAGCAGGTCAGTGGGTTCAGAACGATCTTAGGCCAGATCTTGTACTACATAGGACTCAGTTCGAACGTCGAACTCATTGCATTGCCCTTACAGGGTGCATGTACTTCTTTCAAAACATTAAGTATAATATTATGATGTACTTAAATATGAATAATAGCGAAATTAACTTCTAATTGATTTGAATTTTTAATCAAACTCGCGACATCTCAGTTCGGGGCGAACCACTAGTTATGTAGGTTAGAAAAAAAAGAATACCGGTGAAATAGAATTAGGTTGCGGCATCCTTTACCATCACTTCCACAAAAGAAACACTGATAATCAAATATTTGCGCTGGCAAAATTTTAACTAAGCCTGGCTGTGTCAACGACCGTTATGCTAAGCTTAACGCTTTAATTTGCAGGTAACGGTTACACGATAATAACGGCTAAACAATGACAACAAAAACAATTAGACTAAACAATGGTAATTGCAAACGGTTTGTGAACAAATAAACAGGTCAAGATATATATTACATTACTGCAACCAATAGCGATATATAATTATATCTGATAGAATGCCACTATGCTTATTACTTAATAAAGACATAATTTAGCCAAATATAAAACCAAACTTACTCGAACTCAAACCTCAATCTTGTCATGATCTGTCTGAGCGTGCTCCTTTCTTTTTCCAACAACTTCATTCTTTCTTCGATCACAATTTTAAACCAGGAAATCACACATTCGCCAACAAAACACAAGCACGTATTTTCCAATCACTAAAACACTGGCGATATCGATGCAGTGTGTATAATGGGTATTGGTGCTTATCAGTCACATGGTCGCTCTCTATGCAAATATTGAATTAAAATATTTGACATGAGCGAACGGAACAAGCAAGCTGCGGAAAGTGACTAACCGGAGAATGGTCAGGTAACTAATGCGATATCTGTGACCAGGCTTTGGATGATTCATGGGACCGCCATCAGGTCAACAAAACTTTTTGCGGTATATTTCTTAGTTAACTGTTATAGGGTAGGTAGGTAGTGGCCTGATTATGCGAGTATTTGCTAATTATCTTTCTAGGTGGAGTTTTCGTTGTTTTTATTGTTCGTTTTTACTTTCAACATTGATTATCACGGCTGGCAGGGTATCCTTCTTGGCCTGACATTTCCAGGTCACTCGGTTTGACCGAACTTATGTTTTATCTTTGTAGTTAGGTAGTCTTTTATGTTGTAAAATTTGTAAATCATGATGTTGTTATCACAATTGGCGAAAATTAAGCATATTCAACCGCAACAGATTGCGCATATGCGTAAGATAGGAGCTTAATGGAGTTAACCAAGCAGAACTAAAATGAGTAGAAACACATATACAGACAAACAAAAGAACCATATCCTCAGTTTGCAAATCCGTCGAAAATCGCTCATAAATATTCATTTTAACGCTTGTTGAATTCAATGCCAATGTTATCTCTGATGCAACAAAATTTAATTAGGTACTACCTACCAAGTTTAAAATAGTTCAGTGATGAGGAAGATGCGATCAAAAATTTGCGTGAGCAATAACAGGAAAAACCATGACGCACCAGTTTTCAGACCATTACAAGATTTAGTCTTGATTGAATTTGTAGGTAAAATGTTAAGGAGAAGGGTAGGAGATATTTTGACTCTGAAGACAAAAGCATTGTCTTGCTTGTAACCAACAAAAAACCAGTGTGGTTGTTCAAACTATCATCATCATCAGCCCACATTAGTCCACTGCTGGATATAGGCCTCCCCAATACGTGCCACTGAGCCCGGTCTTCGGCTCTTCTCATCCAATTTATGTCCGTCACCTTTCTTATGTCACTGCTCCATCTAGCCGGGGGGCGCCCCACACTACGTTTGTCAAGACGCGGTCTATACTCAAGAACTCGTTTACCCCAACGGTTGTCGGTTCTCCGGCATGTATGGCCAGTCCTCTGCCACTTCAGTTTGCTAATCCGCTGGGCTACATCGGTGTCCTTGGTTACCTATCGGATAATCTCGATACGGATTTTATCCTTCAGAGAAACTCCACGCATAGCTTATTACATAGCTCGCTGCGCAACCTTAAATTGATGGACTAGTCCTACCGTGAGTGTCCACGTCTCAGCAGCGTGGGGCATTACAGGTAGGACGCACTGATTGAAGACTAGTTTTCAGGCATTGCGGTACGAGAAGATTCGACCTAATTTCCCGAATGCTGCCCAGCTTAACTAAATCCTCCTCTTGGCTCCTCTCGAAAGTCAAAAAAGTCAAATATTTTTATTCATTAAAATCACAAGGATCACTTTGAAACGTCAATTTTACTGCCGGTTCCTTCGCGACCAAGCCAGGAAAGAAAGGCAAGAAACAAGGCTGGTTGCTTTTTTTAATGATCCTTTTACAATACATAAAACAGAAAATAAATTACGCCTAAATTGTAACATTTTGAACGAGTTGGAGCAATCCCAAGCTTCTCTATCTTCTAAATACAAGCTGTGTCTACCCAATTGCACTATCTGGCCGAGGTAAGACGTAGTCTTGAACGACTTCGAGTTGATAGCCTTGTATGTGAAGTGAACATTAAACATAACCTTGGTTTTGTCCAAGTTCATCCATAAACCAATTCGTTGAGAGGAGTCAGCTAGGCCGTCCAGCATGACTTGTAGCTCCTGCAGCGACTCCGCCATCAGGACTATGTCATCTGCGAATCGCAAGTCCTCCAGTGCGTTGGTGAACAGTTTCGGGGATATGACATCCCCCTGTCGCACTCCTCTACGCGATGGGGTTAGACTGCTGGTCCTGTACATTCAGTGGACACTCATGGTGGCTGATTCGTAGAGACAGCTCAGCACTTCGATATAACGATAGTCTACTTGGCATCGCTGCAGATATTCCAGAACAGCCCAGGTTTCGACGGAGTTAAAGGCCTTCGTCCACAAATACTAGGCACAGGGACTGATCATACTCCTCAGACTTCTGTATGAAACTGTCGCCTACAGAAAATTACGTCATCAAAACTCTTAGAAAATAGGTCGGAGTGATAAGTACATTATCTGATTAGCGAAGCGCCTTGGAGCCTAATTGAAACGAACATAAATAACAGTTGCAGACTTGCAGTAGGTATCTTAATCGTTTGCTACACGCAAGCTACTTCGTCGGAATCACAGAAACTATTTTCTTTCAAAAGTCATCAAAATTACTAGAGTAATAATAACATTCAAAGAAACTTCGTTTCAATCATGTTCCAACTGTAACAAAGATATTTAACTGGCAGCGGTCAAAACGTCCAACGGAGACAAAAAAATATCTTACAAGTTACAAGGACAGGATAGCAAATGAGGAATCGTCTGAGTGACTCCGCTATACCCTTATTAGACCCAATTGTACCTGCAGCGGCCTATCTGCTGAGGAGATTCTGTTTTTAGGGTTTCGTACCTCAAAAGCTAAAAAAGGAACCCTTATAAGATCACTCTCCTGTCCATCTGTCCGTGTGTCACCACCGATTTTCTCAGGAACGGGTGGACCTAGCATGTTGAAATTTATGCCAGACACTGAGGTCTATGGTCCCTATTAGGTGAATAAAAATCAAGGTCCTGAGTTAACACGATTAAAAGATATGGGCAAATTTAGATTTTCGCGAAAACTTGTAAGTACCAAAATTTACCTTAATTTTCAACTTTTTTTATGTTTTGGAATTTTTTCTTCTTGTTTTTAACCAAAATTGACAATTCTAGGTCAACCGGAAGTACTCTATATGTAGGTTTTGGGTCGAAAACCTATATGGTAGTTCCCGTTGACCTAGAATCACGAAATTTGACAAAAAGCAAAATGTTACAGCACAAATAAAGGAAAAAATCCAAGAGATAAAAAAAGTTGAAAATTAAAGAGTGTCCCCATACATCCATAGTTGACGCCAATTAATATAGTCCTCTGAGTTGTATGGGCGCTCATACAATTTATTATAGATAATGGTACGGAACTCTTCGTGCGCAAGTCCGACCCGCACTTGAACGGTTTTTTTCTGATTCTTATGTCTTAAGATTTACACTTTAGACATTTACAGGTTTGCAGGTGAGCCATGGCAGTTGCCCGAAGAACCCTTTTACTCTGATCACCTTATTCAGATGCAGTAAAGGATAGATAGGATTATATTGGCCTTTCTCCAAAACACTTATCCTTCTGAAATATTAAGTAAGAACTAAAATATATTTATTTCAATAAAAATATAGGTTACACAAATAAAAGTAGGTAACTACACTAACCACCCAAGTTTTCCATTGCATCTGGCGTGCATACTAAGTAATACGTTAATACGTTTGCCACGTATAGACAGACACTCGGACAAAAGTTCAACGTACCAACTCAACATCGATTGGCGTCTGGCCAGCAGCCAAAAACTAAATATTAAGGGTCAAGCTACACTTTTCCGATGTAGTATGTCTCAGCATGGTACCCATAGCGTTGAAAGCGTGTATTGAATAAATGTCATCAGCATCGCAAGTATGGCACTTGCGCCTTAAAGCCTCCGCAGCCAGGCGTCATCGTCACTCTCAAAAATACTAGCTTAACTAGCTTGCCATAGTCACGTAGTGCTGAACAGTCTCGAGCCAAACCTATCGAAACTAGTAGCATTGTTGCCAACCAAGTGGCGAACCGAACTCCCAGCGTCACCTAGAAAGGTGTCACGATTGCAACCATGAGCATTTTTACAAATACCTGTGTTACGTAACGATTGACAGATCCCACTGTCATAAAACCAAAACGAATGTCAGATCACGTAACAATCTATTCCGGCGAAACATCTATGAAATGGGTAGCTTCGTTTTACGTACTACTGTCTGGAATGACATTGTGCTTATTAGATGGTGAAAACAAGTGCTTGGTGTGGCAGAGGTCTAAAAATTATCTAAGCTTTAAGAAACATCAAAACTATAACAAAAATTGCTGAAGCATATCTATTTGCATTCGTAGCATAACCCTTACATTGGTTAACTTACCCTATCCATACCAACTACCTACATATTGTCCATAGAGCATGGACAAATATGTTTCATTCAATAATTCAAAGAAATGGTTTGGCATTGTCTTTTTCACGGTTCTTATTTTATGTTTACTTGTTGAGTGTAGCTCGCTGAATAATAAGACCTTTATAAATGTTGAACATCTAAGCTTTGACCAAGCTAGAGTCCAAGACTAGGAGGTATTCCCCAAACGGCACCTATTTGAAAAACACACAATAACCAAACACAAAGAACAGTAATTAATATTTTGGTTATAAAATTGATTTTACTGCTACCGGCCGCCCAATTAGTGACGTTTTTTAACCGACTTCAAAAAAGGAGAAGGTTCTCCATTCGACTGTATTTTTTTTATGTTTGTTACCTCAGAACTTTCGACTGTGTGAACCGATATTGATGATTCTTTTTTTATTTGAAAGCTGGTGCTTCCCGTGTGGTCTCATTTCAATTTGGTCCAGTTCTGACAATGGCATACATGAGAAAACCATATAAGTCTTAAATTTGTTTAATTTTTATGTTATGTTTTGTTAGCTCAGAACTCCGTTATAATATCAACTGATTTGGAAAATAGTTTTTTATTTGAAAAGATATACTTTTAGATTTATCCCATGGAAATTTCATCAAAATTGGTAGAGTAGTTTGGTTTTTACTGTCACCCGAAATCAGATATATTTTTGTTAAAAAGTTACTTGTAAATCTCGCAATCACTGTTATCAAATGTTTGTATTGAAAAAGTGGCATTTGATCGTAAGGATTACGAGATTCATGTCTATTGAAAACCTATCGCGAAACACGCAATCAGGGTTACCGTGCTCAACTATTCTCAAAGTGATCGTCGGACATGGACAGGTGTCCGTCCGCTAGTAAGTTTCATAACTTAGCGCTTCCGTTCTTCAGAGAGCCTCGCACGTTGAACGGCACGGGTGTCACGGGTGAGCGACGCAGGACTATCCATAGGCGAAGCTCCCATGGCCCTGATGAAATAAAGTCTAACTTTTCGTTCGCCTGGACTGCAGGGGGTTCTAATATATTTAAATAAAAACGAATGAATCAATCTTCTGATCTGCACTGCACAAATCTGTGGGCACAAACCTAAAATAATAAAAAAACGGAAGGGAAAATTCCAAGTTGAACAATTATTGAAAACCAAGTTGAACACATCCATCTACAGGGCCACGGGGGTCATTTCCTATACTTTTTTGCTTATAAACAACCTCTTGTGACTTGTAGTAGTCGCTCAAACAGACACCAGGAACCCTGCCTTGGGTCATCGGTATTCTCTACGGCCAGTTCGGTTCACCACCAAGAGGTTCACCGGTGTCCTACGTGGCTTAAATGGAGCACCTTGCTTTTTTGGGTGGCGTTCAACGAGTTAATTAATTGTTACTATAAGGGTGGCTTGTGAACTCTTACTAATACTGTCTTTTCCACAGAGCTGTACGAGGAAGCTAAACAGTGAGCGATGAAAAAATCCACCAATAGGATAGCTGGGTTATGCGCCTCTGGGTGGCTTAAAACTCCCGACAGCAACTGTCTCATATGGTATGGATTTACATAATAAACAAGTAGACAAGTGCCATTTACCTACTTCTTATGTGAATATAAAATTTACATAAATTGTTTTCATGAACAAAAACTGTTTGATTTCAAGCACGAGGAAGTTTAAAAAGAATTTGCATACATTATTATGCTTTAGGAGTTATTTAAAGGTGCTTAACCATCATGGATAGTGTTTCATACTTTGTTTAGATAATAAAAATCTAGGAAAAGTTGATTGGTGTGGTGACAAGTTATTTTTTACACCACACACTTATTAGTGATCGGATAATCGGATGCATATTTACCTAAACTTTATTTTTGGCTAACAAATTATGGAAGCGGCTTCTTAGAATATTATTATTGGTAATAAAACCTCGGGATCCCGGGATTGGATGCATATTAATTTAACGTTAAATATTAAGCAGGTAGAATTAGCCATCTCCCTCGCACACTTACAAAATGCTTATATTCCCTGAGGTGTAATAGGCCCGATCTGACACTTGTTACAAGGTTGTTTTTGCTTGGTCAAAAATTACTGACAATAAAAACAGTGAATAGCAACCATATTACGTTGTAACAAGGTATTTATGTTATGTATACCTAATATGCCTATATGCCAAAGTGTACATTTTTTCATGGAATGTGAATTTCTTTAGACTATATGAGGGATGAATGGCATACCTACCATAAAAACCTATGCAGCTTTACGGGATGTCTAGGTTAAGTAGACAAATAAATAAAAAAAATTAACACGTGATAAATTTGTTGATCCCGGAGTCACGGATTTTTTTCGATAAAAAAGTGCGATCCATACTTGCCAAGTTTGAACTTTAGTTAAATATGCATCCGAATATCCGATCACTATATAACACACATAGAAACATCTACCCAAAGTTGGTGGTGAGCTATCTTGCAAACACCAGCATTCAAATCTTTTAACCTAAAGCTGTTGTTATATTGTTTTGGTACTATTAATTTATAACTGTGACTTTACCTGTTTACAAAATCTTAATTGAGGAAGTTCCAACCAATTTTGAGTTGCATGGTTAAGGTACCTAACTACAATATACAGTTACCTACCTGAATTGACAGTTATTAGAACCATGGCCACCTAGTAAGGCTAAACCATTGCTGTGCATTTAGGGCAATAAAATACTTTATACAATAACTAGGTACTTATTATAAACTAGCTGTTGCCCACGATTTCGTACGCGTTAACACTACTACTACTCCATATTTCAAGTCTTCAGCATTCTGTGCGTTGATTTTCAGTCAGTGTGTCAGAACCCGTAACGAGTATTTAATATATTGATGATAATATTGTTGATTAAGCCGCCTATTGTACCGTTATTTATTATTTATTTCCTTGATTCCGTATTTTTATTTGATGTGCAGTAAAGAGTATTTCATTCATTCATTAAGAACGGTCGATTTCCCCATCTTCAAACGTTGGTGGTCAACTGTATCGTGAAACGTCTCGACAAACAATTTAATATAATCCAAACACGATACATCTACTGTTATCAATTAATGAGTTCTATAGATTCCCTCCTGGCTCCATCATCAGACCTTGGTGGCCTTACCATGATAAAATGTTTCATTATTTACCTATAAAAAGCATTTATGCAAAGTTATACGTTCGTAATTGCAATTAACATTGTTTTAGAACAAACTACAACATCCCTTTTCAACCCTAGGGGGTGATTTTCAAAAAAAGTAACTATGCCATGTTTCATTATGTACCTTGATGCAAAGTTTTAAGTTTATTAACCTCAGGAATAATGTTTTACAAAACAAAGTTCAACACCCTTTTTCACCCACCCTGGGGATGATTTTTGAAAAACATAAAAATACCATTTCTCTTATTTTTGTTAAAAAATATATTTGCCAAGTTTCAAGTTTATAAATCCAGGAAACACTGTTTTTCATACAAACGTAAAACCCTCTTTTCACCCCCTTAGGGGTTGTATTTCAAAAAATCCTTTCTTAGTATACCTCTACGCATCAATACAAACATACCCTCTAAATTTCAAGTTTCTACGACCAGTGGTTTAGGCTGTGCGTTGTCAGTCAGCCAGTCAGGACTTTGATTCTTATATAATAAGAAGATAATAGATAACATATTTAAAGTGATAAACTACTGACTATTGGCAAAATTGGAACCAATTTAAGTGTTACCTTTATAGTTAGGTGACTGATTAAGTCATGGGATTGTTGATGAAAGTAGTCATGAGTCTCACATCATGAATTTCTGTGTGTTAAATAAGAAAACAGTTTTATCGATCTGGGATCAGTTTTACACCTTTGAATAGTTTGTGGGTTTTCTGTCAAGCAGAATGCAGGAGTATCAGTCAACAAGTAGCATGACATCTTTTCTTTTCAGTGGCTTTGTATATGAAGGCTTTGTAAATGAATTAATTGAATAAAAACACTACTTAATGTACACCATAAAAATTAAAAATATAATAGAAGACAAAGCAAATAGCACATCGGACTTATACCCTTTGAAATGATTTCTTCCAGACAATTTTTGGATGTACAGGCTTATGTTATAACAAAGATATGGTCAGGGGTGCACATTTCGGAAATCAAACCATCACCTCTTGCACCATAATCAATGCTATATTATTAACATTATTTATTAGGTTCCTTGCATAGATTCTTAGAACAAAATTAACTATGTAAAAGATATAGTTATCTAACAAATTCATATGCTATTATAGATTAGATTAGATTAGATAATACTTTATTGCACACCAAGAAACAAATACATACAAAAACACAACTACGTATGTAAATCTATGGATACAATTGGCGGTCTTATCACTAAATAGCGATCTGTACCAGACAACCTTTGGATGGAATGGACTGTATGGACATTACCTGGGGTGTAATGGTGTACCTAACATACTACATGTACATACATACTAATACTAATTATATAAAAATAAAACATATAAAACCTACATAAATGAAAATTACATGAATGAACCTAAATAATAAGTACTCATAACAATTTATATATACATACTTAGACTTATTTAAGAAACAAATAATTAATAATAAATACATATATATTTCACTATAAATACTCAGTGTTCTCTGAGCATATGTTTAAAAATGGCAAGTGACTTGGCACATCTGATAGCTACTGGCAGCGCTTTCCATAACCGGACAGCCTGCACTGTAAAAAAACTTATCAAAGTAGGAGGAGGAGTGTACAGGTGTCCTGAGTTGGAGTGTGTCAGATGAACGCAAGGATCGAGGATTGGATTGATGGAGGAAATGGAAGCATTCTTTAAGATAGGAAGGTGAGGAAGGGTTGAACAGGGTGTTATATAAATGCTGGAGGATGCGAGTATCCCGGCGAAGGCATATGGGTAACAACTTGAGCTTACTGCGAAATTGGGACAAATGGTCTTACTTCTGCAAGCTGAAGATGAACCGGAGGTGAACCTAAGTTTTGCAAGCGCTCAAGTTTATCTAGTTGCTGTTCAGTGAGATCTAGATAAGAAGCATCAGCGTAGTCTAGTATCGGGAGGAGAAGCGACTGCGCAAGCGAAATTTTAGTGGCAATCAGAAGGAAGTTACGCAATCTCCTAAGAGAATCCGCTGAGGCAAACATCTTACGGCTGACTTCAGATATCTGAGGTCCCCATGACAGTTGCCTAACTATGAGAATGCCTAAATTTTTTACCATCTCACTCTGCTTAACGTAGGTGCCATCAAATATAATTTGTGGAAGGCAAGACTAGTCTATCCTCGATATTATCCTAGAACCCCCAACAACGATACTTCAGTTTGTGTTTCAGTTGAGTGTTATAGAGAATGCATCAAATTAGTTATGAATGAATTCTTGATATATTGTGTATGTTTAATGTTAAGTGAATTTTAAACCATGGTAGAATTATCATAAATAATAGTGCATGCATTAATTGTCTTCCCTAAATAATTCACGCAGCTATGGCACCTACAAAAGACACCTACGTAATTGTATGTAGGTACTTAAAACAGGTAGGTAAGAACCCTGCATTGTAATAAGTTATGATAACCTATTCTGAACCGGTTTGTCACGTCTACACAGCGTTATAGAGATGGAAAATAGTATAAAACCCCATCAAGTGCGATGATAAGCAGGTAAACATACTAAAACTACTTAATAACAATACATCTTTGTTGATAAAAATAGTAGACAAGACATCTACGTCGACTGGCTTACCAAAAACACACAAAACAAGCTCATTTTCTATCAGACTAGGACTTCGTTAACGTCGATTTAGAAGCAGGGTAACGTAAAAACATAAAAATATCTACGTACCTTGGAAACGGACCACTCCTTTTAGTTATTTGTCCGATTAACTTTTCCACTGTACTCCTGTCGCCTTTGCGAGCCGCATCTAATAACTCTTGACCTCGGCCCATGGCCCATTAGCAGTAATCACCACTCACAAAACAACATTGAATAAAACTAATCATTATATTTTTTTTACACTGTACACTACAACTTCATTGATCGCGCCGCCATTTTTGTGGATTTGACGTGAGTGCGCTCTAGCGGCCGACGAAGGAATCGATAGGCTATTCGAACAGTTTCGTGCGAGCTTATCGATGCGTTTTTTTTTTAGTAACTTTGATTGTGGTCAATGGGGTAGGGGATCATCGTATGATTGTGTGTACGTACTCTCGGTCTACTCAATGCCTATACTATACACTATATAATATACCCTTAGACGGGGATTACCAAGTGGAGCTGCTGTGTGAGGCTATTCGTCTATAAGTCGTCCCTGAAAACCGTATAAGATTCCTCTTGTGACGAGAACTCTGTTTGCGGTAGTGCCCGCGCGCACCTAAGCCATCAAGCTCTTGGCTGGATTGTCACTCCATTTAGCCGGAGGGATTCCTACACTTCGCTTGCCTAGACGTGGTCTCCACCCCAGAACACGTTCCAACGGTTATTAATTCTGCGGCAGATATGACCGGCCCACTGCCACTTCAGCTTGCTGACCCTCTGAGTTATATGACGATCACCTTGTTTATCTGTCGGATAACCATATTCTTTTAATCTACGATAAAATAAGTCGTTATCTATTTTATTTATTTTGGGAAGTAATTTGTGAAATATTTAAATGAGGGGTTTTCATGGCCATGTTTTTATAACTGCTAACAGGTGGCGTTGCTCTGTCATGCTCTGGCTAACAAATAAAAGTTAATTGTCAATGTCAATTGCCGTGTCAACATTAATTTCAGAGGACTTTTTTTTTATTAAATACAGAATCAACAACACTTGATATCAATGTAAACAAACTTCACATTTTATAGACCTTTAAGAAATTAGTCGCCTAGAAAACACAATACATAACATATATTATTTAATTTTCAAGGAATTTAGTAATTTATGACAACTTTCTTAGTAAATTTTCATATTTATGCGATATCCAGCATGATCATTTAGCAACTTCCAAATTTTTTAAGTGAATTCTTCTTTGAGTTAATAGGGCATTTTTTGAAATGGGAAAAAAATCATTGATCTTACGACACTGTTACCGTTACCGACACCTCCGTATATAAGTATCTCGTAATTGTTCAAGTTTTAACTTCTGTTGGCACTCTCGGAGTACCACTTTTTTTGAAGTGAAAACTTCTGGCGCGTTGAGCACTTTTTTGAGATATGAAAAAACCATTGAACTCGTGACACTGTTACCGACACCTGTCACTGACTACTGACACTGACTGTTACTGACACCTCTGTATATAAATATTTGTAGCGTAGCCTGCTTTTATTCAAGTTTTTACTTCTGTCGCACTCCCTGAATGCCACTTTTTTGAATAGCCCTCATTGATAAAACTCTGAAGGGCCGCCTTCTGCAAGATAGGCAGGCAACGAAGAGCTGAGCCTAGTGACCTTGCAATTGTAGTCCCCAGCGAATAGATGCGAATAGGGCGATGGGTCACATACCTGGGCCCGTAGCCAAATGTCATTCGCCACGAATCTATTCGACTTCTACATACATTTGTTGTCGCTGAATGACGTCATATTTCTATAGCAGGTGTCAAATCCCATACATTTTCGGACGTATCGACTAGCGTCATCGCCAATTGACTGTAACTTGGCTAAGCCCTCTGAAGCCCTTACTTGTACCTCACGCGAATACGAGCCTGTCCTGTAGACGACATGACTGTCAATGTCAAATGCTAAGACATGTTATCGTCTGTCTGGTCAAGGCGGGTCCATCCAATCAATCAGAATATTCAGTCTGTCAGACAGAAATAGTCAGACAGAACCAATCTATTTTGTCTATTTTGTTGGCGACTTTCTGGTGCGTGTTGATAAAATGTTCTCGGCACGGATAAAAGTGATTTTGTCCTTATACAATCATTGGTTATGAAGTTCAATGCACTTGTTTTGTTGTGTATATTTCAGTAATTTAAACCTATACGAATTTATATCTGCGGAGACCGATGACCGAAAGATCACCGTGTGAACCAAAGCTGTCAACACTATCAGCTGATTGGGTTCAAGTTTGGATAAGTTTTTGTAGTGGAAAAATAACAATAGCAGCTTACAGCTACGAAAATGCACTCGTTTAGTTTGTCAAAGTTGTTCACTTTATTATTTTTAATTTGGGCTACAGAAATTGCTACATACGGTAAGTCTTAACTAGAATTCATAAGGCCTGCAGGCCATGCAGTTGTAGGTATCTACTATCCTTTCCTACTTATGTAAGGAACTGAGCTGTTTGACTTGCACCATCTTTATTGATGACGAGGAAACCTTATAGAGAAAAATATCCAGCTTTGTATGTAATCAATACATGAATGTATCAATACAAAAGTAATTTAGGAAAATAAAAATGTTTCAAATGTATCTAACGTTTGGTCTTGCCATGTAGGATGTCTTCGGGGATCTTCTAAGAGATATCTTCTAAGAGATCAAAGGATGTTCATCGTATAGTTGTGAGCTATATTATTTTGTCTGAGGGACCTTTATCTTACTCACAGCTTGGTCTGACTTGACATACAGGAAAAACATAGTCATTATGTTCATGAAATAAGGCTAAATGATGAAATAATTCGATTGGTACTTTATTTTAATTTTAATAAGGTGATTATTTTGGTTGGTTACATACTAAATAATATATACATAGCATATTAATCTGAAAGGGGGTGTTTGCCCACAAACAAATAAGTTATTTTACCTAATAAAATATTTTTTAGGTAAATTTAATGTAATAAATCATATACAACTATATAAAATATATAAATATATTTGTCCAGCCATCAAACTTTTCATAAGTTAGAAGTCCAACATAATCACACAAAGTTCCTAAGCAAACAAACAAAAAACAATGATAAAAAAAATTAACAGAAATAAATACAATTATGTCCTACCTTACTAACCAGTAGGTGCAAACCAGTCACACGCCATGAGAGACCAAACAGGTCGTACTTACCTCAGCTATATGCTACTTTGCATGCAAAGCAGCGCCAGTTTTCAGAGAGGTTGTATAATAGTTGCAATGTTGTTTCAGATATAAGTGTGACTATACCCCTTGATAAACCCACAGTATATGCAGAGAAACAGTTATATGGAGACTTTATCACACTAAACCAGTCATCAACACTTCAAGTGAATTTCATCAAAAAAAGAGAAGATTTGAAATTTATTATATTTCAAGTTCACAGCCACAAATACAACATCACATTATATAAAAATGAAAATGTCAGGGGTAATACTGCAGAAGGGACTAATTTGGGATTACATAGCGAAGACTTCGAGATGGAACAGGTCAAATTTTTTGTCAAGAATTCAAATGATATTGATCTCAAATTGTATGTTGCTGTGCATGGATACAACTCTTCAGGTAGGTTGTATTTAATCAGCTATTGATTCACAATAGGTATACCTGGTGAATCCAAAAACCAACGGCATTTCAATGATACATAATAATTGATGATTTAGATCTATGTGGGTTGGGTACTAAGATAGCACAATTTAATTATGTACATAACGTTAACTTATGTTAACGCTGTAAGGCACACTAGTATTACGTTGAGTGAAGACTCGTTCTGAGGGGCATGCAGCGTGGCGTGCGTGCTATAGGTATGAAAACGCTTCAGTATTCACTCAGGACACATCACTATGTATGTGTATAGTACCGATATTGAGCGCCGCTCGCCACGCCCCGCTCTTCCTAACGCTCGTCTTGAGCGCAACACTCAGGCCTAGGCCTAAGCATACAACTTGAATGTATAGGGTTCTCCAGGGAATGCAATGTGCCGCGCGTGCTATTTGAAAACGCTTTAGTGTTCAGTTCACTCAGAACACATCACTATGTTTATGTACTTGCATCTATCTTAAAGAATGCTTCCATTTCCTCCATCAATCCAATCCTCGATCCTTGCGTTCATCTTTCTGTCATTCTCACTTGCCTATCTAAGTGTTTTAATATAGCACGCCCACCAGGTTGCATGCCTGCAAAACACGCCTTCACTCAGACCTTACTCTAAGTAGCGCTCGCTGGACTCGTGCGAGCACTCTGCCTTGATCTAAAAAATCCATAACATCAGGGGGCCCAAAGAAGATTGTATTATTCACTAGTGGTTCGCCCCGAACTGAGATCTGCGAGTATCCCCAAACACAAAAAAAAAATTCTTAAGGCGATTCGTGCAACGATTTCTAAACGTTTTTAGTGGCTAAATATGATTTAAGGAGTTGTCAAATCATACAAATACGAAAAATTTAAACATGTTTCAATACGTTTAGGGATCATTGTAGAATAGAATATTGAATAGAAAACGCTTTATTGTATTAATTACGCGTTATTAATTTAGATTCATTAAATCAGCACTTCACATCATCTTCTAATTTCGACGTACACGCGAAATCACAAACATTGCAACATCTTTCTTCTATTCCAACTCCTGACTATTCATCTTTCAATTTAAATCAATTCACTGATTGTGATGTTAAGAAGAGCATTGCATCTATTTCGTCTAATGCCATCGGCAGCGACAGTATAAGTCGGAATATGATTGTTCCTATCCTCGATCAAATTGTCCCAATAATCTGTCACATCCTTAACTCCTCTATTACCAACTGTGTTTTCCCTACTTTCTGGAAAGAAGCTCAAGTCACTCCTCTCCCGAAAAAGTATAATCCAGCTTCTTTCTTAGATTTCCGTCCAATCTCTATTCTTCCTTTCCTATCCAAAGTCCTGGAACGTCTTGTCCATAAGCAACTGAGCACTTTTCTTTCCAGGAATAATCTTCTAAATCCTTTCCAATCCGGTTTCCGTCCAGGCCATAGTACTGTTTCAGCATTAGTTAAAATAACTGATGATATACGAGATGGCATGGACAATGGAAAAGTAACAGTACTATCACTTTTAGATTTTAGCAACGCTTTCAACAACGTTGACTTCGAAATTCTTCTTGGTACCCTACGCTCTCTTAACGTATCTCCAACAGTGATTGAGTGGTTTCACAGTTATCTGAACGGGCGCCGTCAGCGTATACGCATTGATGATAGTTACTCATCGTGGTGCACGATATCAGCTGGTGTCCCTCAGGGTGGCGTTTTATCACCTCTTCTATTTGCAATTTTCATAAACTCAATATCCCAACAATTAACTTCATCCTACAACCTCTATGCAGACGATCTTCAAATTTACACACAAGATACAGTAGAGCGGCTGCCTGAAGCTATATATAGAATAAACCTTGACCTAGACCGTATTCTGGACTGGAGCAAGGCACATGGTCTTAGAGTTAACCCACTCAAAACTCAAGTAATCGTCGTTGGGGGTTCTAGGATGATATCGAGGATAGACTGGTCTTGCCTTCCACAAATTATATTTGATGGCACCTACGTTAAGCAGAGTGAGACGGTGAAAAATTTAGGCGTTCTCATAGACAGGCAACTGTCATGGGGACCTCAGATATCTGAAGTCAGCCGTAAGATGTTTGACTCAGCGGGTTCTCTTAGGAGATTGCGTAACTTCCTTCCGACTGCAACTAAAATTTCGCTCGCGCAGTCGCTTCTTCTCCCGATACTAGATTATGCTGATTCTTCTTATCTAGATCTCACTGAACAGCAACTAGATAAACTTGAGCGCTTGCAAAACTTTGGCATCCGGTTCATCTTCGGCTTGCGGAAGTATGACCATGTGTCCAAATTTCGCAGTAAGCTCAAGTGGTTACCCATATGCCTTCGCCGGGATACTCACATCCTTCAGCATTTATATAACATCCTGTTCAACCCTTCCTCACCTTCCTATCTTAAAGAACGCTTCCATTTCCTCTATCAATCCAATCCTCGATCCTTGCGTTCATCTGACACACTCCAACTCAGGACACCTGTACACTCCTCCTCCTACTTTGATAAGTCTTTTACAGTGCAGGCTGTCCGGTTATGGAAAGCGCTGCCGGTGGCTATCAGATGTGCCAAGTCACTTGCCATTTTTAAACGTATGCTCAGAGAACACTATCTGAGTATTTGTCGCTAAATATACCTAGTCAGGTCATAAATTCTGTCACATGTTTAATATAAAATAATTGAAACAAGTTTATTCATTATGTAACCATTTATATACCAAAATGAACTTAACAAAACATAGATTCTTATGACACTAAAGTTTATTCAAAATGACCTCCGTGATTTTGAATACAGGCCTTCAATCTGCGCGGCCAGTCGTCTATCGCAGCACGAACGAGGTCCATGTCAATATCGGCGGCTGCCTTAATCAAGGATGTCTTGAGTGACTCCAAATTGGGATGAGGCTTTGAGCACGCCTTTTCCTCCAAGTGTTGCCATATCTTGTAATCTAACGGATTCAAATCTGGACTGGAGGAGGGCCAGTCTTCGTGCCGGATGAAGTCGATTTCACGCGCCGCCAGCCAGTCTTGTGTGCTCTTCGCTCTATGAGCTGGCGCCGAATCTTGTTGGAATACCCAGTGCCTGTTATTGAACATGGTATAAGAAACAGGTTCCACAAGGTTCGTCTGGACTGTATTTTGATACACAACTGCATTCGTTTTTACACCTTTCTCACAAAAATGTACCTCTGTTAAGCCCCAATAAGAAACTCCCAACCATACCATGAGCGAGGATGGAAAATGACCTCGTTGGACACGCGGAATACGGTTGCTCGCTTCTTCACTACTGTGTGCGTACACCTTATCATTTTGTTTGTTGTAGCTCTCTTCTACGGTAACAATTTTTTCATCCGAAAAAAGAATTTCCCGATATTTTTTTCCCGCGTACCGCTTCAACAAAGCGCGGCATCTCTTCAGTCTCAGGTCCATTAGACGAGCATTCAAACGATGTCCTGTTTTTCTTCGATATGCTCGAAGCCCTAAGTCTTCATTTAACACCCTTTTCACCGTGGTTCTGCTTAACCCCATCTGAAGGGCTAACAGTTTCTGCTTACGTTTGGGATTTCTTTGAATTCGCGCCTTCACAGCTTTTATCACTGCTGGAGTCCTAACAGACCGAGGGCGACCACTTCTTGACCTGTCATCTATACTAGAGTCTTCATTGTATCGTTTGATGGTGCGATAAACGAATCTTTTGGTTATATTCAAATTTTTCAGTATGTCAAAAATTTGAATTGGCGCGTAACCGCAACGATGCAACGCAATAACTGCAACACGGTCTTCTTTAAGCGTCCATTCCATATTTAAAAATGAGTAAAATTCTAAAAAGTATACATTTTTATTTTCACGAACAATTCGAAATTCGAATTCTATAAACTTTTTTGTCGCCAGCATTCTAAAAGAAAAGTTTTTACTGTGTGACAATACTTATGACCTGACTAGGTATATGTATTTATTATTAATTATTTGTTTCTTAAATAAGTCTAAGTATGTATCTTTAAATTATTATGAGTAGTTATTATTTAGATTCATGTAATTTTCATTTATGTAAGTTTTAATTTTTTTTTTTTATATAATTAGTATTAGTATGTATGTACATGTAATATGTTAGGTACACCATTACACCCCAGGTAATGTCTACACAGTCCATTCCATCCAAAGATAGTCTGGTAGAGATCGCTAATTAGCGATAAGACCGCCAATTGTATCCATAGATTTACGTAGTTGTTTTTTTTTATATGTATTTGTTTCGTGGTGTGCAATAAAGTATTATCTATCTATCTATCTATCTATTGTATATCACACTTAAATTAACAAATCATATTTTAAACACTTAAAACTAGACACGCGATGGTATAATTGGCGGTATTATCGCTAAAAGCGATCTCTTCCAGACAACCTTTGTACAAGCCGGCCTTAATCTTTGACTAATAAAATAGTGCCACGAAATGAGCAAACATATGACTAACTTGACCTACAGTTTCATTAAAATACAAATAATATAAAAATACAGGTAAGTAATGGAAGTTCATGTTAATTGGTTTCCCTTTTTTGGGGTAGAAATTGCAGTTATTCTGGATTTCAGACTTTTGCCTACATTTGTGTCACCTAAGCTACACGCATACCAAATTACAGCACTGTGGGGTCACTGGTGTACCCTGTGAATTTTGTCAAAGTTCCGTGTTTATTATGGCTAATAACTTAAAAACTACAAAGTTTAAGCTAAAAGTAAAAACGGGGTCGAAATGTACTTACAAAGACCTTTTATTAGACGTGCGACTTGAACGGATAGTCCCATTTTGTTTTTTTTTTTACCCCTCGTGAACCCCAATATCTCAACAACCCCCCCACATTTTTGGCTCATTTAGTCGCACCAAAATAGTGCCATCACTACCTACCGATATACCAAATTTCACGATGATCGGATAAACGCTTCGAAAGTTATCCTCAGACAAACAAACATGCATACATACATACAACGCCGATTTGCCCAAGTTGATTTAGAAATCTCGCTTCGCTAGATCAAAAACCATTACATATTTTGTAACTGCTCCAACATTGATCCGGTTACAATCTGAGTTTTTGGACATTAACATGCACTGTATATGAGGAAAATAGGTAGGTAGTAAGTACAGTTAAGTAGTTCGTTGTTACGCTGAGCATTTCTTTTATTATTGCGTTTTTGTGAATGTTTATGCTCAAAAATTGAGTTTCAGATTAATATTAAACTAGTGGTCCGCCCCTAACTAAGATCTCTAGAGTGGGTTTATCAAATAACCCAATAACCGAATAACAGTTGATTTCGTTAGTAATAATTGATATTGACGATCGTACCGTTTACATATGCGAGATTGCTGAAAGCTCGAGTCGAGTGACGATCGTACCGTTTACAGATGCGAGATCGCTGAAAGCTCGAGTCGAGTGACGATCGTACCGTTTACATATGCGAGATCGCTGCACGCTCGAGCTGAGTGACGATCGTACCGTTTACATATGCGAGATCGCTGCACGCTCGAGCCGAGTAACGATCGTACCGTTTACATATGCGAGATCGCTGCACGCTCGAGCAGAGTGACGATCGTACCGTTTACATATGCGAGATCGCTGCACGCTCGAATCGAGTGACGACCGTCGCTCGCACGAATGTGTAATCCCTATATTATCAATATTATTAACGTATCGGTACTTTCAGATCCCCTCGCAGGTGGATGTAATACAGAGTTTCCAGTAAAAGTAACGCCATTCTTAAGAGCAATCCACAATCGAAACTACATCTATGTTGATGCAGCAGCTCCACAGTTTCATGACCCTAACTGCCAATTGGCTTATGAAAAATATGTCGGCATAAATTTTTACATGGTGTACCTACCCGAACAGAACTATGATTCTGATGTATACTTTGAAGCAATCGTGGACATGATGAGCCTTAAGAATATTAAGAGCAAGAGAGTTGTAAGTATAATACAACCCAATAAACAATTTTTAACGTAACTCGGCGGCGCCTTTGTGACGATGCCGCTTAGTCAGTTTGACAGGTACCTACTTACATGATGAATGAATATCATTTGTTTACAGGCTATTTTATACAAGCTGTTTCATTGATATTTTGGGACTTGATAGTATGGTTGTTTCAAAATTGAATTTTTTATGGTAGTTAATGTAAAAAAGCTTAATAATGCCGCTTAATATGAAGTAATTACAAAGCGAAGTTTGGTTTTCATATAAAATTCTTTGTACCAAAGGATATAATGACTTCGCTTATAGTGACATGTTGCTTATTATGACCCATTTTTAATAAATTATGTCCGGTTATAATGATTGACATGATTCCTAACACCTTCGGCAGTGTTCGG
Source organism: Philereme transversata (assembly GCA_963924445.1). Classification (NCBI taxonomy): domain Eukaryota; kingdom Metazoa; phylum Arthropoda; class Insecta; order Lepidoptera; family Geometridae; genus Philereme; species Philereme transversata. Next base: position 23,276,589 of record OZ004344.1, read on the forward strand.
GAAGGTCATGTGACGCCCGACGACGTTCGGCGCGTGCGTAGCACGTGGCTTTTTTTTTTTTTTTTTTTTTTTTTTTTATAATAAAAGCATTTATTAAGGAACAACAAATATACAGTCATGTGTACAGTTTAAAACGATGATGCCTGTATTAGTATGAATACTGTGTTACAGACACCAACGCCCTCCTCCTATATATCTATGAGTTCCAATCAGGTAAATGGTACATTATCATAAAACTAAACTAAAAATACTAGTTATTCTCCAACAGACCAGAAGGATCTGTGTGGGTGGATGTATTTGTGAGTGTGTGTGTGAGTGTGTGCGTGTGTGTGTGTGTTTGTATGAGGGTGTATGTGTATGTATGTGTGTAATGGAGTGTGTGTTTTTGTGTGTAGGCACTATTTGGGAATCTTTAGGAGCTCCTCAGTATCTTCGTAATTTAAAGATTTAAGCCACTCTAGACATTTAATCTTACATTTGTTGTGGGGTAGCGGGTAAATGTTAATTTCCTTGTTAACTCTGTTGTACAAGGAAGAGCTAATAAAAAAGAAGTGACGACTTGCCACTGCTGTACGTCGTTGAGCTATTTTGCAAACTTTATCTGCTCTCCGTTTCGAATGTTTCAGGTTAGGGTCATAGAACAACTGAGAGTGCTTGCGAAGAATAGTTTGCAAAATGAATGTTTGCCGAACTGTGGGGACTGAACAGATCGAGTAAAGCTCAGTAGTAGGGAACCAGATAGGTTTTTTATTCATCACTTTAAGAACAGCTCTCTGAGCCCTTTCTAGTCTTAGCATCGAGGTTTTAACTGAGCCACCCCAGGAAGTGATGCAGTACGCTATGATGGATTGGGCTAGTGCCAGGTAGATGATTTTTATGGATTTTAGGTCAATAACTGTTCTTAGAGTTTTGAAAACGAATAACAGCTTTCTTATGCGGGATACTGTTGAATCTATCTGCTTCTTCCAATTTAGAGCGTTGTCAATCATGACGCCAAGATATTTGAGACAAGATGTTTGCTCTATGTGCGTACAATTGCAAGTGGTGGGGACTGCATCTCTTGAACAAACATGGGCACATACAGATAGAGAGGAAGGTGAAGTGGATAGATTGGGAGTGAAAGCAATAAATTTACTTTTGGATATGTTAAGGGTGAGAAGGTTTGTGCGTAGCCAGTCCATAACAAATTTAAGGGCATTTTCAGAGAAATCACAAACTTCTGGCCAGCTCCTACCATGGACCAAGAGAGCCGTGTCGTCAGCGTATGTGATTATCTTACAGTTAGGGAGATGTAAATTACAAAGCTGGTTTATATATAATAAGAATAAAGTAGGTCCGAGAACACTACCTTGTGGAACGCCAAAAGATACGTGTTCTTCTCCGCTCTCGAAATCATCTATCTTTACATATTGTGTACGATTTTCTAGGTAGCTACTGAACATGTTCAGAGCGACACCTCGTACGCCTATATGTTCCAACTTGTATAGAAGTATAGGGACCGAAACAGTGTCAAAAGCTTTGGATAGATCCAAGAAAATACCTATGGTTTTGAGTTTTTTATCGAAGTTTTTAACAACAGTGTCTGTCAATTCCAGTACGGCATCATCTGTGGATTTTCCACTCCTGAAACCAAATTGGTTTGGTGACAAGACGTTGTTTTCTTTAACGAAGTTAATTAATCTCTTATTAAGAATTTTTTCAAAAATCTTCGATAAAACGGTCAATACTGATATAGGTCTGTAATTAGTGACTCTGTCTCGGTCTCCAGACTTGAAAATTGGATGCACTACTGCTTTTTTAAAAACACTAGGAAAGACTCCGGAAGAGAGGGCAGAGTTAAAAACATATGAAAGCACAGGAACAAGGGTTTCGCGGGCAGATTTAATCACAGTAGTAGAGATGCCGTCCCATCCCACAGCACACTTGTCCTTTAGGTTTAAGATAATATTATTAATCTCAGTGTTGTCTGTACTAAAGAGGACCATCGAATGTACAGTGGATTGGCTTAGGTCATAGGTAGACTGAAAAGGTGTTATTGAAGCCTTATTGGCGTTTAGTATATCCGAAGCGAGGGATTTTCCCACATTTGCAAAAAATGTGTTAACAGAGTTTACGGAAGATAAGGGACTATGACACAGTTTTAAAAGATGCGATGGGCTGGATTTTGATTTATTCAAGTTACCGATTTCCTTGATGATGTTCCATGTGGCTCTTGGATTTTTCCTCGCCTTCTGAATTTCTTGTTGATGATATTCTTGTTTAACTTTTTTTAAAAGGCGGTTGCAGAAATTACGGTATCGGAAATAGATGATTTTAGGAATGTTATTTTCTGGATTTTTCTTAAATATTCGATACAGCTTATCTCTGTGGCGTATGCATTTTAGAAGACCAGGAGAGATCCAGGGTTTGATAATGCGTTTCCGACTGGGGATAGATGACTTGATACAATGGGTTTTTATGACCGTGGAAACAACATTAACTAAGGAATCAGCTATTATATCAGGGTCGCTAGAATTAAATATAAAAGAAAAGTCGGTATTTTGTAGATCTTTAACGATTTCCGGAATATTATTACGATAGGTATGACGGTTTGTGAAATTATGTTTTTCCTTAGTACTGCAATACAACAGAAGAGGCAAATGATCAGTAAGTGGGGTATCAAGGACAAGTGCGGTTGCCGGATTTGAAGTCCGAAGAATTATATGATCGAGGCAATTTCTATCTCGAGTAGAGATAAGGTGCGCTGGCAGCATAGCGTGTGAAGCTACCAGGTTTAAATAATCGTCTGCTGAACAGTCGTGGTTTGTAGGTAATAGATTGATGTTTATATCTCCAATGATAACAGCGGTTTTATAAGAACTTAGTGTATTTAACATGGTGTCCAGGCTTTGTAGAAAAGGAGTCAAGTTTTTATAGGACGGAGATCGATATAACGCTATTACCGCAATGCTGTCGGTAAATTTAAGAGTAATGCAATTTGCGTCATTGAAGTCAGGAGTATCAACATTACAATTCAAGTTATTTCTAATGTAAACAACCACGCCATCGTTTTGGTTTCTAAAGGAGGATACATGATGAGTAAAGTCTGGAAGCGAAGGAATGTACGAAGATTTACTCAGCCAACATTCTGAGAGGACAATCACATCAAGATTTAGGTTAATTCTTTTTAGGAGAATGAGAAGGTGGTTAAAATTGCAGTTTATACTCCGTATGTTAGCATGAAGAATTTTTAACCCAACACTATTACTGTTAACATGAAGAGTTACATCTTCTGGTGAACAAATATTTGATTCCGACACAGAAACTTGTTCAATGTCATTATAAAGCATATTTATGTCATCCATAATGAGTGTGAAAGTTTAACAAGGGATCTTTCTGAGTCAAGAGAGCTGGCTTTTTAATTAAGTAGGAAGATCTATGGGGATGCCTAAGGAATATGTGTGTTTGTGTATATGTGTGCATGTAGAGTGTAAGTAGAATGGGACAAAGTGAATTACTTTTGCAACTAACTAATATGTATACAAAACTAAAAATAAGGCGAGTGATGCAATAGAGCTTCTGTAGTTCTGAGGGATACAAACAGGAACAATCGCGAGTAGTGATCTTAAATGTGGCATCTAGTCACTTTAGGTTGTTCAGTTTGTCCAAGTCCGCCTCGTGCAACACACGGATCAGCGGACCATTTTCTCTCTTACGCAAAAATATCTTCCCGTGAGACACCCAACAAAACTTAAAATCGTTTTTTTTTGCTGCCTCTCTAGCTAGATAGAACAATTTCTTCATCTTGGCGGAGAGATTCTCTGAGATGAAAATAGTTCTCGCTGGTCCACTATAACGCAGGTGCTGAGTAGACAGCTTTGATGAGCCTTTGTTGAATTGGCGGAACATGGTGATTATTTTTTCCTTTTGCAAAACGCTGGTGAGGTCCACAATTATCGTGCTGTTTGCCGGATCCTTAGTTTTGATTCTAAAAATGTCTTTGACATCGTGCTCTTGGATGGGCACATTTAGCACCTTCGTGGTATTTATAAAGGTATCTAGAAGTGTAGACTTCGATTCCGAGACAGGGGCGGGTACATTTCTTAATTCAATACACGTAGATCTACTACTACGCTCGAAATTTTCTAGCCTGTCTTCTAGTGTCTTTATGTACTGCACGTCTGTTTTACGCTCGTCTTCCAACTTGTCGAGTCTGGTCTGAAGCAAGTCGTGCTTTTCCGCCAAGAAGTCGACGGTAGATCGTATGTCCTCAACAGCGGAGCAAATTCTGTCGTACTTTTGCTCTTGCTCTGCTTTGAAATCTCTAAACATCTGCTTCATTTCTACCATAAAACTTTTTAGCTCCTCATTTACGCAAGCTGACCGTTTTCGCTTCCGGGCATGTAGGTTTTCTGAGAGGTTTGGTTCTGATGAGCTGCCGTGTAACTGCTGCAAGGCTGGTACTCGCAGTTTTTCAATCTGTACCTGAGTTGGCGCTGGCGTGGATGACGAGCGCTCGAGCCCGGGCGCAGTAACAGTCAGCGCAAGCGCATTCCCAAGGGGTGAGGGGGGTGGCGTTCGTTTAAGTGGCATCGTGAGTAAGCCAACTACCGGAAGCGATTAAGGCGAATGCAATTAGCAAGTGTCCAGAACCAACAGCGACACAAAAGCGCAATGGAACGATGCTCTTATACTGCGGTGATTGTAGTTGCAAAATAGCTCCCGGTTTAGTCGTCCTTAAGGAAAAAAATGATAAGCGGCAGCAGCGTGGTTGCTATTTCGTAAGTAGTAGGCTCGTGGCTGGGCCGCCGTAGCAGCTTCGTAGCACTGTGTGAATCGCGTAGCAGGCGCGCGGATGCGCGTAGCATTGAGTGTGAAAGCGGTGTGTAATTTTGTCGCGCCCACTCACGCACTGATGACGCAGCGGGTCTACGCACGGCTGAGGTGCGGACAACCGCTGGTTCGAGCCTCACGACAAGCAAAAAGTGACGTCCACTTACTGGCGTCCGCGACGTGAAGGGGCTCCGCTTGACACTCGGGGCGTAGCACCAATTTGACCAAGGACAGTCGCGCAGACCCGGGGCGTAGTCCCAACAATTGAATTAATTAATTTAAAAACGACAAACACGTCCGTTCGGTACGAGAGCCGAGGAGGAAGGCTTGTTTTTGTTTTGAGTCTCAGTGGGTAATTGATAGTCGAAAGTCATTGTTTGTTAGTGATTTGTGAAAAAAATGACATCTCAACGTCGTCGTAAAGCATTTACGATTGAGGAGAAAGGTGCAATAATATGCAGACTAGAAAATGAAGAATAAAACTCATCACACTCTCGCAAATGAATTTGGGGTTGGTCATTTGACAATCAAAAATAAATTGTAAATTTTTTACAAAATGCTTTGCATGACGTCCGCTTAGTATGACGTGTTTGTCATTTCCCTTCGATGTCATTATAAACGGATTCCACTGTACAATATACACTGTGTCCTTTAAATCACTGTTTTCCTAGAAGAAACATTGTTCAAACCATGGTGTACTACCAGTTTATAACATCAAATTACAAAAAAACGAAATCGGTCTTTGAAAAACATAAAAAGTTGCGTCTAAATGTCTAACGTCTAAAACGTCTATTTTAACGTCACGCCCTACAACATAGTCAACGCGCTGACCAATAGCTACTAGGTATCTAACTTAGGAGTATGTAATACCTACTCTACGGCTAGCATTCCAATGAACTTTATGTCACGGTTATTTTTTGAACAAAGTTTGACTTATTTGAGGTCTAGATTTTTTTTATTCTCTTATTTGATGCTATAAATAGTTAGTAGACCATGGTTTGAACAACGTTTGTTCCGGGAAAACAGTGATTTAAATGACACCGTGTATTTGTAAAGGTACAGTCTGTGTTAGTACATGGCTCATTTATGAGCTATTAATATTGTATTATAAATACGGGATTTATCACGTACTGTCTTATCGGTGTTTCGACCGACGATCTTTCGGTTCAATTCGTGAACCTTCATCAGGGTGAGTGCGATCCGCTCCGAATAACGTCTCGCCTCGCACTGCGCACCGCAGCCCTCTGCGCACGAGTAGACGGGTGCGGTGGTGGGGATTGAGTCAACGATGGCCCAGCGCGTTGACAGGATGCATCATCCATCACCACTGTTGCTCTTTTCGGTAGTTGTCGGTACAGGCAAACACACAACCCTAACTATGCCTCTACCAGGTACACTCACTCTTCTGTCGCTTGCATCATGAAGACATGGCCTCCAGGCTGGCGGTATAACCCATTCTCTATCTCTGTTAAAGTTCGGCACACGACTTATTTCTATAGCCTCTCGGATCTTGCGAGGAACGAAGAACTTCTCTCTCGCTAAGACCGGGGCCTTGTCGAAACGTATGTAGTGCGTCGAATCAGAATCTAGGGCATGTTCCGCCACTGCAGAACTGTTGGAGTCGACATTCTTTATTGCATGTATGTGTTTAGTCAACCTGGTAGATACGTTTCGCTTTGTTTCACCAATGTAGCATTTACCGCAGTCACACGGTATCATATATACGCCGGGGACGCCCAGAGATTCTCTGTCCTTCGGCGAACTTAGTAGCTGCCTCAATTGTGCTTGAGAACGGAATATCGTCTTGATGCTGTACTTATGGCGTAACAAGTTTCCGATCTTATCCGTTATTCCTTTCACAAAAGCGTTATTATGCGTGATATTCTGGATGTGTCCGCAATTCGACAGCTCTGTTTCCATCCGTAGCCGTTTTGGTCTAGCACCCCTTTTACGTGTGAGAGCTCGGTGTTCACGTACTGAGAGTCACATAGCCTTAGTGCTATATTAATCAGAGTACGCGGTACTGAGGCTAGGTGAGCTGGATGGTGAACATTGTCGGCCGAAACACCGATAAGACGGTACGATAAATCCCGTATTTATAATAATGGTTAAAATAAATCACGAAAGTTTTCTAAGTAAAATTGATAATGTAGTTCACGACGTTATCCACAAGTTAGATAAATACGTTTCATGAAAATAAATGTTCCAGCTACTCGTAGAGGGTCTGTTAGAGGGTAACATAGATAATTAAGATTGTGTTAACAAAAACCAACAAAGACCCTCAAAGAAGAAGAATAAACAATATAACATTGAAGAGTGAAGGTAACTTAGATAGGCACTTACAAGATTTACAAGTCTAAATCTGAATTTAAATCTGCAGTAACAAGTCAGATATTTAATATGTTTTTAAATTTATAGGGTACAAGCGAATATGTCAATAGTTGAAAAGTTTATAGGTATTATAGGATAATAAGCTAGAAAAATTAGTATTCGACCTATTTGTGTAATATAACTGTATGTTTTATTCTAGATTCCTAAAACTGCTTGGTATACGCGTCGAATGGTAAGCGCTTACCCCGGCACTGGAGCGGTATACGTTGCTGTAGCCACCAAAGTGGGCGAGGCCGGGTACTCATTATATGTGCCTGCTACTAGCTACGGATGCTCACCGACTGAAGATGACTGCGATTTATTGGGTTAGTATCGAGGAATTAGACGATAAAACAAATCAGAAATTAACCCCCCATTGGTAGCTAGCTACTAGCTAATGAGAAGGGATGGGAATGAGTATAGGAACTAGGTAAGGTTTAGAATTTATTTCACCGTGTTATGAATGTGGCCTCTTTCGTTTTAAATAAAAAAAAGGATTTGTCATGGAGATTGTATTTCATTTTAGCTTAGAATGCAATGAGCCTCATTCTGCTAGGACAGTTAATCGCATTTACGGAGCCGATATCGAGTTTACAATAACCAAATTTCAGAGCATGAGTGATGAAAAATAATTATATCTATATTAGGATTATTAATCAATAAATCAAAATATTGTTATAGTAGTTGATAGTAATATTAATAATCTATATTTTTTTGCTATACGTGTTTGTTTTCGACAAAAGACTCGACACTTCGACAGAAGACAGAGAAAACTACTTTCATAAAAGCATCATTTTCAAATCGTAAAATTATACTGCAAAAGTTGGAAATTTTTTATTGGAAAAATGCCTTAGTAGTCTTAAGTAAAAAACTCTGAAAAATAAGAAACTGAAGATTTACATTGACGACTGATGATGAGACATTGTGCTTGACTTTATAACTTCCGACAAAAATCATACAATTTATGGAGTCTCCCCTTAACGATCTACAATTTAAAGATTCGTGTTTTTTTGCAGAGGATTCGTTCTCCGAGTTCATGTGTGCTTCATTATTCTTCATTGGAATCTTCGTCTGCTTCTACGGACACCGCTTTTTCAAAACCCAAACTTTTATCATCGGATTCTTGAGTGGTCTTGTTGTAACTTACATAATAGTTGCTTTGGTTAAAAATAATCTAGATAGACCTGGTATGTTCAATTTTACTTTACGCTTTAATTGTCACATACATAGATAATATTTAGGAAGGGTTCCAAAGTAGCTCCTTGTAGATCTTAAAATTATATCATTATGCATATTGCATACTTGTGTGTTCTACTAGCAGTTACCTTTTCGGCAAAATGACCTACTGGCTTTGTTTCGTATCGGAATTGATTAGTAATATTATAGATCACACAATTTGGAGAACACGTCAACCCTCATTTTTTTTTTGGTATACCTACCCTCATTGGCCGAGCGAAGTGACATACCAAGGTAACTGTCGATACGTCAAACGGCCCGGACAGTCTCGACCCGCCTCTCACAGAGCAAACACCTACCAAATAAAATAGTGCACAGCGCCGTCCGGTAGAATTGGTAGTGTCGCGCGTGTTACATTACATCCCTCAAGAAGACGACATAATCTATAATCAACCACAGCAGCCTATGTATGAGGAATTGCGGAGTTCAGAAGGGCATGCGGAACGCAAGACAGAGGAAACCAAGGTTAGTCATTCTCGCATCGGCCTTTGATTGAATTCCCGTACAGGCTTATATTTTCAAAGGTGAAAAAGGTCGTCGAAAAATGTAGGTAGCTTGAGAATGAGAAAGAACAACCACGAAAAACCTATAATTTTAGGAAGTCGGATGATGAAGATCATTTCACTTGGACGCAGGGCAGTGCTTCTTAGGGCAGGTTACCTACGAGGCAATATACCAGTTATAGGTGATGAGGTGGGCCATATGCTTGTTCCAACTCCAGTTAGTATTACAAAAAAACTTGTTGCCTACAACCGCTTGCGAAGTTACGTAAACGGGACGCTCACTGATAACATTTGTAGAGTTACAAAGCGATCAGGGCTTCATAGGACTTCATATCTTGTAGAATAATTAATTGAAACAAAAATAATGTCCAATTTAATATGATTGATAGAGATAAATGATAGAGAATCTTGGGATTGAAATTGCTACAACTCGGTCAAAAATGTTAAAATTTAGAAGTAACTTATTTTCTTTTTTGTTATTTTTTCTAAAAGGTTTATTAAAACCAGCCTTGTTTCTTGCCTTTCTTTCTTGGCTTGGTCGCGAAGGAACAAGCAGTAAAATTTATGTTTTAAAGGGATCCTTGTGATTTTAATGAATAAAATTATTTTGAATTTTTGGATACAATAATAAATCTGTTGGGGATCTGTGAGGGATAGAAATTATAGCTATGTAAAGCGCCCTCAGAAAGCGATACCTACTTGTAGAGGGCAAATAACCCGATAAGACTTTATATTACGTACACATATTTATGCAAATAAACATCTAATGCTGCTCCCACACAATAGTTATGTATGTAACATGTGTTGTATAACATTTTATCGTAACACAACATTATAATAATTTATATCAGTTATTGCGTGGGAACGCAGGAGTTATATTCCGTTTCCGGGGTTCGATTCCCGCCGCAGAACAAATGTTTGTATGATCTACAGATATTTGTTCTTGGTCTAGATGTTTTTCTATAGGTATACTATAAGTATGTATTTAAAAAAAAAAGTATATATGTATTATATCAGTTATGTAGTTCCCATAATACAAGCTTTGCTTAGTTTGGGGCTAGATAGCGCTGTGTGAAATGTCCAGCAATATTTTTATTTATTTATTTATAACTTGATTAAAAAAAAATTAAGGCAAATCTTACAAAATGGTACTTACCGCATTTTGTAAGATTTGCCTAAATTTAAGGGATATAATGTTATGTTACGATAAAATGTTGTACAATACATGTTGTTGCACCATTAGTTTTGACTTATAATATTATAATATCATGAATATGTTCACATCTTCGTGTTTATTGAAAATTGGACTATTTGTTCGTAACAAAACTTTATTAAAGGTGATTGAATGATACTTTATTATAAGTATCGCACCTTGATAACCTGACTAAACGAAATTCGTAGTTTTTGGGAATCGAAGATTAAAAATTTAAAAAATTGTCTACCCGATAATGATAGCTAAAATGGCACAGATTGTTTATATTTTAATGATTTTCGTCACTTTGGTCATCCGGCAAAGTATTGGCATTAAAGTAATTGTTCTATTATTATTAGTTTTTTTTTCGGGATTTAAAAAAACTATTAGCTTAATACCACTGTTCCAATCACTTTCACGAATTATTTAATAACATCTACTTGGGTAATAGTGACATTAATATACCTAACGTCATTGTGTCTGATGAAAATTAAAAACAAAAATGAATCCGCTATTGCTTAAATTACGGCAAATTGTTAGGAATAAAATAAAGAAATAAAGTAACACACACTGATCAAAGACTTTCGACACTTATTTGTTAATTTCTTTTTAGGGTTCCGTAAATCAAAAGGTAAAAAAAGGAACCCTTATAAGATCACTTTCTTGTACGTCTGTCCGTGTGTCAGGAACGGGTGGATCTAGCAAGTTGAAATTTATACCAGATACTAAGGTTTATAACCCCTATTAGGTGTATAAAAATCAAGGTCCTGAGTCAACACAATAAAAAGATATGGGCAAATTTAGAGTTTCACGAAAACTTGTAAGTACCAAAATTTACCTTAATTTTCAACTTTTTTTGTTTTTCTGAATTTTCCCTTTACTTGTGCTGTAAGACCTTGCTTTTAACCGAAATTGACAATGTTAGGTCAATCGGAAGTACGATTTGAGGTTTTGAGGTCAAAAACCTATATGGTAGTTCCCGTTGACCCAGAATCACAAAATTTGGCAAAAAGCAAGGTCTTACAGCACAAATAAAGGCAAAATTCCAATAAATTAAATAAGTTGAAAATTAAAGGGTATCCCCATACATACATAGTTGACGCCAATTAAGATAGTCCTCTGAGTTGTATGGGCGCTCATACAATTTAGAGGATTATGGGTAGGTACGGAACCCTCGGCGCACGAGTTCGACTCGCACTTACCGGTTTTTTTCCATTTGTATCTAGCTTGTAATGTATAATATAGAAATTGTATTAATTCGTTTAATATTATTGTTTTATTTTAGCTACACTCGCTCTTGCCACTTTTTCCGGCATTTGTATCGGTTGTTCGCGAGTTGTTTACTGGTGGATATACGGCCTACCAGTGTTCTCTATTATACTGTCCTCTGCTGATGTCGGCTTCCTGATCTCATCCCTGGTGTTTTATGTAATTCCAGGTAAATATATACGGCGTGTTTTGTTATGTACGACATTAAATGGAAACACGGGTAGGGCTATCGTAAAATATGTTTTTTTTCAAATTAACAAGGTAAACAAATCATGTCAGTAGGTGCCTGTTAAACTGAATAAGTGGCATCGTCGCAATGGCGCCGCCGATTTACAGTAAAAATTGTTTGTTGGAAATGTGTCAATTACGGCTGATATTCAAGCTTCCGGTATTAAACCCACCTCTAAAATCAGTTAATACGATTCCGGATGTGTGTTTTAAATTAATGTCGTGTATAACAAAACATCACTTGGAAATAAGTATATTGTATGGATACATTTTAAGGTCCATTTTCTTTGTTTCAGATGAGTGGTCGGAACCGTTTTACTTCAATTTAGATCTAAACTTCTGGACGATTTTCGTACTGATTATAACTTTAGTAACCATTGCCCTGCTGACAATAAACTTCATAGCGAATCTGATTTGTTGCGCAGTTATCGGCGCGTACGCAACTATACTCCCTATCGACTACTATATAGGGTCTCATATGAAATACATCTTGATTAATATTGAGAGGAGAGCTACAGTGCCTAATTATGAAAAGTCCGTGAAAATGGTGACCTTTCAATGGAATGGTAAGCTAGTTTTTGTTTTCTTTTTCATCATTATCATCATATGTGTACCTAATATTTAATGTTAAGTAATTTTTCTTTTTCTAGTATTAAGTATATTCTTTTTACACCTCTGCCAATCTTCCATTAAACACTGATCCTCTCCTTCCAAAGGTTGTCTGGAGAAATCGTTTTGTTTAACGATTAGACCGCCCGTTTTGCTTATATTTGTTTGTTTTTTATTTATTTTTATCTGTTGCTGTGTCTAGCTTGTAAGGTATAATAAAGAATTTTCATACAATTTCCTTCATTCATTCATTCATTATATCAGTCATAGTACGGGCACTGCTGAATATATGTTTCCCTTATAGACTTACTGATCTTGTGCGAACTGTACTCGAACGGCTTCCAGCAACCTTTATTAGGTTGGCTTTCCTTGTAGTGGGAGCCTACGCTGCGCTTTCCCTGAGTGGAGTGCGTGGTTTCCACTCGAGAACCACCTTTCAGCCCCGCATTGCTACCCCCCTGCACGCTCATGCGCTGAGGCAGACAGGTGGTTCTCAAATTCTTGGAGTAATATCCCACTAGTATTATAATGTTTGTATGGATGTATGTGTGCATGTTTGTTACTCTTTCATGTCGTAACGGTTGAACAGATTTCGATGAAATTTGGTATGTACGTAGATTATAACCTGGCTTAACACATAGGCTACTTTTTGTTGACAAATCACGCGTGTGAAGCTGCTGGCGGTAGCTAGTCATAAATAATATAACATACTTATTCATTATACATAAACGTATTTTTAACCGATTTCAAAAAAAGCAGGTGTTTGTGTTTTATATTTGTGACCTCAGAACTCCATCGTTTATCAATCGATTTGGAAAATTCTCTTTTATTTGAAAGGGTTTACTTTCTGATTGGTCAGAAGTTTGGTTTTTTTCTGTTTTCTGAAGTCGGTTATATTTTTGTTAAAAACTTAATTGTTTTCTTATAAGTTAGCATTAAATGAATCAATAATGAGATAGGATATCATTTTATAATCTACTAGCTGACCTGCCCACGGCTTCGCACGGGTGGGTTTTCAATAAAACATTACCTACCCTCATTTTGCGTAGTTGGCTAAAACGTAGCCTAATAATCCTTGCAAAATTTAGTTACGGTCCTTTTAGCCGTTTAGTCGTGTAAAGGTAAGAAACAAACAGAGTTATGTTTGTATTATACATATAAACCTTCCTCTTTAATCACTCGTATCTATTGCTGAAAATTGCATCAAAATCCGTTGAGTAGTTTAAAATATCTAAGCGAACAGACAACGGAAACGACTTCATTTTATACTATGTAAAGATGGGGTATGATTTTGCTGATTCATGAAAATAGGTTATAAACAGGATAAAGTTTTACCTGTCGTTAAAAATGGCCATCCATATTTGTCATGCGTGTTTAACGTCATCCAAATTCGTGGAATCTGTAAAACCTCATCAACATTATTCTATGGTTAACACTTGTTTCGTTTTTGTCAACGTATTCTCATCATCATCATATCAGCCATAGAATATCCACTGCTGAGCATAGTCCTCCCCCATTGATTTCAAGCGACCGATTTTGTGTGGCATGTACCCAATAGCTCTCAGCAACCTTTATCAGGTCATCTTTCCATTTAGTATTGGGCTGTCTTACGTTGTGCTTTCCAGTGCGTGGTCTCCACTTGAGAACCTTTCTGCCCCAACGGTCGTCAGTTCTTCGAGCTATGTGCGTCTCCTATTGCCATTTCCGCTTGTTAATCCTCTTGATTATGTCTATGACCTTGATTTGTCTACGGATCGCCTCATTTCTGATTAGATCTCGTAACACCAAGCATAACCTTCTCCATAGCACGCTGAGTGATTTTGAGCCTTGTAGGGTTCGTACAGACCCTTAACCCGTAGGAAAGACGCCTTCAAATTTGCAGCAAAGTGCCGCGCGGATGCAGCTCGTTTGCAGCGCTGCGGCCGCGCTGCCGCCGCTAGGTTCGAGAATCGTAGTGTTGTACATTTAGTTTCACGATCGACCCTGACGAAGAAACACTGCTCTGTGTTACTATTAAAATGAAAAAGGATTTTGGAGTCACTAGTCGATCGATGAACTGATATACACCTGCGGCGTAGATGTAGCGCTGCAGTCGTGCGTTTTTTATTTATATGGATTTACAAAGCAGTGCGGTCGCAGCGCTACAGACGCGCTGCTTCCGCACGGCACGATGCGGCAGATTTAAAGGCGCCCTTAGTTACCTCTGGTGGGCAATTAACTTGTACGAACGAACAAACTTACGAGCACCATCATTTTGTTTCTCTTACAGACTGTATTCTAGCGTGCCTCTGGATCGTCTTGGCCGTTACTGGATTCCTGTTTCAGTACCATCAGAATAAGGGTCGCCCGCCGTTCCCGCCCCCGCCCAGAAGCGTCAGGGCGGTGCCAGAGCTACCAGTACCAGTGACTAGCTCTTACAGGTACGTTAGGTACTTACAGGCTAGGAGTACATTTACCACGAGTACATGAGCTGCTATTGATGACTTCAAGATCAGCAACTGAAGAGCAACTTCGATAAATGCGGTATAATTGATTCGTCTCACGTCCAGTGCGGGGTGGGGGGGCTTTACCCAAAAGAAGAACTAACTTCTAAACTCTATACTTCAGCCTAATTGATGTAAAATATTAATGACTGAATAAACAAAAGAAATCGTCATCATTACGAGCCTCAAGGTCGCTCAGCGTTCTAGGGAGAGGGCTATGCTTGGTGTTTCTCTACGAGATCAAATCAGATATGAGGAGTTTCGTAGACGAACAAAGGTCGCAGATATTTCCAAGAGAGATAACACCTAATTATTGTACAACCGCATTATAACTAATAAACAATGATTAGATGATTAACAGACAACCATTTTATATTATTATATGTGTAATAATATCGAAATTATATCGATCCTTGATAACCTGTCTTCTATTAGTTTCCTTTCTGTGCACTTCTCTCTTTATCCATAACATATTATAAATGTTATGTGGAAGAAAATGCTTTTTAGCATTAAGCTTAAGCATATTTTTATAAGTATTCTTGTGTCATCATCATCATATCAGCCATGGACGTCCACTGCTGAACATAGCCTCACAAATAATTTCAACATATTTTGATAACTTGTTGATGGGATTTAATCTTATAATAGCGTTCAGAGAATTAACTAGGCACTGCAGCAAAACAGGCATTAACAATGCTTTCCATAATGTAAAAGGCAGTAAAGGAGAGTTATTGGAACTTGCATTATCAGATCACACGGCACAGCTTCTCTGAATCCCAGTTACAAAAAAATGTAGATTTAAGCATTAGTACACAATAAAGCGGGACTTTAGTTCTGAAAATTGCAACAAATTCAAAGAATGTATTAGCAAATTATCCTTTGAAGACGTCTACGAAACAGATAATGTTAATTGTGCCTTCAATAAATTTCATGATATATTTCTAGTGTTGTATAACCTTTGTTTTCCTCAGACAAAAGGCATGGTGCCAACCCACAAAAAACCTAGGTGGGTATCAAAAGATATGAAATTATGCTCAAAAAAGAAGAGAGAGCTACTTTGGACCTATAGTCTACACCCAACCTCAAAGAATAAGTATGGCTTTCAAAGAGGTATAGAAAAATTATCAATTTAACTCAAAAATCTCAGAATAATTATTTTATCTATAACTCAAAGAGCAAATCACAGGCTACTTGGAAGATTATAAATAAAACCAAAACTAACTTCCCGAAAGAAACTATTGCACAATTAAATATAAACGGGAATGTTATTACCGATCCAGTGGAAATAGCAAATTCATTTAATAATTTTTTCATATAAGTATACAGTAAAAACCGATAGCTTGATTGACAAAAAGTATGATACTTTGAGAAACGGAAAGGCTAAGTCAATTTATTTCACACCTACACTGCCGCTTGATATCTTTAAAATCATTAAGTCACTCAGGAATACAAGCAGTGTAGGTTGAGATAGAGTGTCCACAAAAATATTGAAAGATGTTGCAGCCTTTATATCACCGAAACTTAGTCATCTTATTAATAGAAGTGTTGAAAATGGTGAATTTCCTGACATATTCAAAAAATCTATTATTGTGCCTCTGTTTAAAAAAGGAAACAAGCAATTAATGACAAACTATAGGCCTATAGCACTAATACCCGTACTGTCAAAGATTTTTGAAAAAGTGATAAGTGATAAGTTTAATACATACTTTGAAGCTCACGACATAATCTCACCTTTCCAATATGGTTTTAGGCAATCCAAAACAATAAATATGGCTATCTATAATTTTCTCTCAAAGGTCATGCCAGAAGTAGATAAAAGGAAATTGGTTGTTGCACTATATATGGATATGACCAAAGCCTTTGATCAAGTAGACCATGAAACTCTTCTGCACAAACTTAACATGTATGGAATAAGAGGGAATATTATTAGTCTGATTAGATCATATTTGACAGGCCGAACACAGGTGACTCATTTAGTTAGAATCAACATTAAAACCAAAACTGAGGAAACATACATTTCTGATGACAGGAGTGTTTGCTAGGTAACGTGTTGAGCCCTTTATTATTCCTGATCTATATAAATGACTTTCCTAATGCGACTAAATATCGTATGACATTATTTGCAGATGATACGAGTAGTACAATTATATTTTATCCTGACTTAGTTAATAATTTAGAGTTAGGAAATGACATTAATAGTAATTTGACTTCAATAATAAACTGGTTAGAATGCAATAATTTAAAAATAAACTTGAACAAAACAAATATTCTGACATTCAGACAACGGCACGGAAATGAATTAAAAAACTTGAACATTAATTATCTAGGATGTAAAATTGATGCAATTGACTCCACTCGGTTTTTAAGTTTGACTATTGATTTAAAATTGACATGGAAATCACACATTAATAATATTTGTTTAAGGCTACATCGTTTTTCGTATGCGCTCTATAGACTAAGTAGAGTAGTAAATCAGGAGGCCCTTTTTACTGCGTATCATGGTCACGTTGCGTCTGTCTTGCGTTATGGCGTGATTTTCTGGGGCAACTCTACGAATAAACTTCCAAGCTTTCAGAGCTCAAAAACGGTGCATACGAGCCATAAGTCGTCTTAAACAAACCGATTCGTGTAGGGAATACTTTGTGACTCTAAAATTGCTCACACTGCCCTCACTGTATATAAGTGAAGTTGCCATATTTGTGAGAAGCAATCTCAATTTCTTCGAGGAGTACCCGTTAGGGTCTCGCCGTGAAGGTCAACTCCGCCATCGCTCGTGTAAAACACATCTTCTGCGCATGAGTGTGCTCTGTATGGCACCAATAATTTAAACAAGATACTAGCTGCTATACGAGCAATAAATAATTTTGACAAATTTAAGCATGAGCTCAATAATCTGCTAGTAATAAAAGCCACTCTATTGATGACTTCCTAAAGGATAAAATGTGTGACTAGTTTTCTTATTTCTATTTTTAACTATGTAGGTAGGTAGTTATTATTGTATATATATATTTAATTATTATTCTATAATGTGACATTTTAAATAAGTTATGATTTGAATCTATTCTGAGACTATTTTATGTATTATTATTACTATGAGTTCTGACATTTATCATAATTTTGACATTATTATTATTATCGTATCAATTATACTCAAATATCGAAACCCTTTGACTTTATAATTAATTATGTGGTTATTTGATTTATTTTTATTATTTTAATTTAGGTGATAAAATATAATGTTTGTACGCTAAAATGGCGAAACCTAGTATAGTTCAACATTAAGCTTAACCATCTTTTGTACCTAGGTTTACAGACAATAAACGAATTATGAATTAATTATGAATTATAGACCTCCAGAACGACTGATCTTGTGCGGCCCAACCCAAAGGCTCCCAGTAAACTATATCAAGTTGTCTTACCATCTAGTAGAGGCAATTCTCTTAAAATCTAAGCTGCGATTTCCAGTGCGTGGTCTCCACCCGAGAACCTTTCTGCCCCAATGGCCGTGAGTTTTTCGAGCTATTTCTAAGACTTTGGTTTGTCTACGAATCTTCACATTTCTGATTAGATCTCGTACAGAATACCAAGCATAGCCCTCTACATATCCGCTGAGTGACATAGAGTCTTATGAGGCAAATAGTGAACAATGCCGCGCTATGTTTTGACACACCTTTATGAGGCATATAGTGAGAGTTTCATGTGTACGATAAAAAATAAAGAAGTTTCTACCACGATTTATTTTTGGTAAAGAAATGTTTATCTCTATTTTCAGAAGGAGTCTTATTAATGAGAGTGACGGTGCTCGTTCACTGCCGTGCACTTACTACACCGAAAAAACTCCTTTACTGGAATGAAACTTGCCAACGTAAGATATAAACATATTTTTTGTTATATTCATTTTAAGTATATAAGTTTAAAATGAACAATAATGCTAGCAACTTAGAAGTGAAACTTATTAATAGTCAATTTTAAGCACGCTCCGGTAAGATTATTGCTTAAATCGAGATTTGAGCAAACATTTGATGCAGTTTTTAATAAAATATTGTCAAAAATCTATGTTTGGGTTATTAACGTGTGATTTACGATACGATTCTTGAAGCTGTAAATGTGCTCTTATTTTTTCTTAGTTTGGAGTTTCACTTCTGTGTGTAGATAACTTTTGTTTATTTTAAGTTGATGTAGGTTGCAGCCAAACAACAAAAATATACTTTTTTAATATTGTAGCTAATAGGGTACGAAATTGACTCCTTAGTAAGTTATTAAGTTCATATAATTTAAGTTACTAGTGCGTTGATGCCAAAGTTTTTATGAGAATATGGTCTCTAAAACGAAGGAATCATTTAGTAAAAGCTTTACCAAAAATGTTAAAGCAATATCTGTCATGCATGACAAAATCTGTGAAAATGTTAGACTGAGAGGTTTAAGTACTTAGTTTAAGGTGCTTTTGAATTAAGATAAATTAAAATATACTCAAGAATATTACCAAAATAATAGATATATTTTTGCTTAGGTATTATATTTAGAATAAAATATAACCCAAAGACATAGGTGCTGTAATGATTTTGAAGGTTTATATAAATTAAAATGAGTTATCGCAAATCGCCAGTGTGATAAGGTCCTTAGAACGTTAACTCACAGAGCTGTTTACAACCGCAGGCGTAAAACGCGCAACTCGCCAGTCTGATAAGGCCCTTAGAGTGTTAACTCATAGAGGGGTACCGCAGCCATAAAACGCGCAACTCGCCAGTGTGATAAGTCCCTTAGAGCGTTAACTCACAGTGCGGTTTACAACCGTAGGCACAAAACGCGCAACTTGTCAGTATGATAAGCCCCTTAGAGCGTTAGGTATCTCACAGAGCTGATTACAACAGCAGGCATAAAACGCGCAAACTGGCCACTCTGATAAGGCCCTTAGAGCGTTAACTCACGGAGCGGTTTACAACCGCAGGTATAAAACGCGCAACTGGCCAGTCTGATAAGGCCCTTAGAGCGTTAACTCACGGAGCGGTTTATAACTGCAGGCATAAAACACGTCGCGAAATTTACTCCTGTCTTACATTTCAACAGTATACTATGTATATGGCGGGCTCGCAACCGGACTCGGGCGCGTTTGTAAACCGCTCTATGAGTTCTTAGCTTTACTGTCATTATAAGTATCCATATATAGGTGTCCCACGTGGCCGTTATAAAATATTATAAACTCGATAACATTTGTCTATGACGACCTCCGTGGCGCAGTGGGCGTACAGCTGGCTGAGACGCAGGAGGTAGCGGGTTCGATCCCCGCCGCGAATCAAATGTTTGCATGATCTACAGATATTTCTTCCGTGTCTGGGTGTTTTTCTATATATTATAAGTATGTATTTACAAAAAAAAGTATATACATACGTATTCTATCAGTTATCTAGTTCCCATAGTACAAGCTCTGTTTAGTTTGGGGCTAGATAGCGCTGTGTGAAATGTCCAGCAATATTTATTATTATTATTTATTATGTCTAACTGTAAGGGATAAGATGTTACGGTAAGATGTGTGCTATGTTATGTTACCTACGTATGACACATGTTATACAATGTTATATACAACCTGTTTTGTTATTGTTCGACATTAATTTAAAACACACATTCGGAATCGTATTTACTGATTTTAGAGGCAGTTTTAATACCGGTAGCTTGAATATTTATCCAGTAATCGATACATTTTCAATAAACACTTTTTAACGTTAAACGGGTGGCGCCTTTGCAACGATGTCGCTTAGTCATTTTAACAGGTACCTTCTTACATGATGAATGAATATGATTTGTTTACTGTTTTTATACAAGTTAGTTCACTGATATTTCAGGACTTCATTTGAAGGTTATTTGAATATTTATAATTTTCTATGGTACTGAATTTGAAAAAACCTATTTTACAACAATACTAGCTATTATCCCTACCGTGTTTTCATTTAATGTCGTACATAACAAAACACGTAGTAATGCTGTGTCCAATAACCATATCAATATCCATAATGAATGTCAATAACCATATTAATCGGTCAAACACCACAACCATACAAAAATGTATGGCGTGGTTCTTCACGGGTTAAATGGCCATTCAAAATCGACATTTTTATGATCATTAACTGTTCATAGTTGTAATACAAGCTGCTTCGTTATTTGTATTACCCGGTCATTGATCTTATGTACACGAAAGATTATTGTTTTGTGTCTTTTCGTTATTTTAAGTTGTTCATTGAAGAATGTTGGCCAAATTTGCTGTTTTAGGTGCATAACCTGCAGTCAACTTTAGTCATGTTCTGTTTAGGATTACCTCTGAGGTCAAAAAGTCAATAAAACAACGAGCTAAAGAGCTTATGACTTATTTATATATAAAAAAAATTACTATTCTTTTTGAAAAGTTAAGTCGGTAGGTACTTTATTTTCTTGAACAGAATCACCCATTTAGGGTTAACATACATGTTCCGAAGCAACCTAGTAAGTTATACAAAAGTAAATATTGTAATAGTGTTAAGACTACTATGTGATTTTGTATCTTCCAGTTTTTGTATTAAACCAAAACGATAAAAAAACTATTTTTTTACATATATTTTAAATAGGTACTAAATACATACTTAATCAGAAATAGAAAATGCTTATGTACTTACCATATTTTACTTAGAAAACTTTCGTGATTGAGAAAACCTAAACATTGTCGATCGAAACACCGATAAAACGGAACGTGATAAATGTCGTATTTATAATAATACTTACCACATTTTTGGGAGGGTAGTTATACCAAACACCTAATGCCGAACAATATAACTCCTGTAATGTTGTTTGATTTTCGTGATTTTTAATGTTGTTTTTTAAGCTTAGGCTGAATCGAGGTAAAAAAACCAAAATGGGACTATCCGATCAAATGGCACGTCTAATAAAAGGTATTTGTGAGTACATTTCGACCCCGTTTATTTTTAGTTTAAACCTTTTAGTTTTTAAGTTATTAGCCATAATAAAACTGAACTTTGACAAAATTCACAGGGTACACTAGTGATCCCACTGAGCTGAAATTTGGTGTGCGTGTAGCTATAGTAACACAAATATAGGCAAAAAACTGAAATCCAGAATAACTGCAATTTCTACCCGAAAAAATAACAACCAATTAACATGAACTCCCGTTACCTGTAATTTGGATGAAACTGTAGGTCAAGTTCTATGGTTCATTATTTCTTGGCACTATGTTGATAGTCAAAGATTACAAATAATATTTGTTTGTTTTTATGGGAGACTCGCGAGATCTTAGTTCGAGGCGAACCACTTTGAATAATGAGGTCTATGTTGAGCAGAAGACGTATCCTGGTCTATGAAAACAATTCCATAACTGTTCTTCAATTGTTGTATTAAAACATGTATTTGCATCATGTCCATATTTATTATTAACCGACTTCAAAAAAATGAGGAGATTCTCAATTCGTCGGAATCTGTATGTTTGTTCCCCGATTACTCTAAGACGCCTGGACCGATTCGAGAATTGTTTTTTTTTGTTTAAAAGGGTATACTTCCCAGGTGGTCCCATTGGCACCAAGTCAAGATGATGATAGGATCCCAAAATATTAATTGCATAATTGTTTTATGTTGTTACTTCAGAACTCCATCATTTAGCAAACGATTTGGAAAATTCTTTTTTTAATTTGAATTATATACTTTCATATTGGTCACATAGAAATTCCATCAAAATCAGTTCAGTAGTTTGGTTAAGTTAGTTATTTTAGTTAAAAATTACTTGTACCACTATAATTAGCTTAGACCCGGATTAAACTGACAAAACCATTCGTAAATAGAAGGGGACAGACTTACAGACAATCCAATTTATAACCGTTCATAATCTGCCGTTGTTGGATAAAGGCGACAGAGGGCGCAATTGCATTTGTTTGATTTCTGTCGTGCTTATTAAAATTAACAAAAGATAAACCCTAGTAGAATCTTAGTAAAAGGTGAAATTATATCGCAAATTATATGAAAAATGCTGATGCAGGAAAAATTCAAATGTTTGGTTGTGCGACGGATTGGTCAGGGGCCGTCAAAAAACGGTCCCTGCCAAGCCCGGATGCCATATAGTCCGAGCCTAAGTGTGAAGCCAATGCACAGTTTCGGGTCGAACAGTTGGAATCGCACCACAATGATTTCAAATTCATCTTTTCTTCGGCCTTCCTCTACTTCTATATCCATCCACACTCATATCTAACACTCTTTTAGTCACATGATTTTCTTCCTTCCGCATGACATGCCCATACCACGCTAGCCTCTTACTCCTCGATATTTCTATCACTGGCGTTACGTTTAAACTTCCTCTAATATAGTCATTCCTTATCTTAACCATTCTCGTTGCCCCACACATCCATCTCAACATTCGTATTTCCGCCGCCTGCACTCTTCTTTCATCCGTCCCTTTCGTGGCCCAACACTCAGAACCATACATTACGACAGGTCTTATGATCGTCTTGTAAATTTTCCCCTTAAGTTTAAGGGCAACTCAATATAAATAAAATTAAAAAAAAACTACTTCTGATGGTAAGTAATGATGTGGTTAAAGATTTTGCACGTTTGTCTAGAAATAATAACTCGTAGATTTGAAAACTCCGAGATTGTCCAAAATCATAATCAAAATCTTTTTATTCATTAAAATCACAAGGATCACTTTGAAACTTCAATTTTACTGCTTGTTCCTTCGCGACCAAGACAGAAAAGAAAGGCGTTTAAATTGTAACATTTTTGAAAGATTTGGAGCAATTTCATATACGGAAAAACAAACTCTACTTTAACGATATAAAAATAGCATTTTATAGTTATTATTGCGTTGTACGCAGAATCTTGCATCTTTTTAAAGGGGTAGCTTTTAATTGTCCCTTACCACGTCCGATAAAAAGCACCCTTTGAATGACATTCAAAGCTTACAATTCACGTCTATAGATCTATAATGCCTACAATACGACACATTTAATCCCATCCTATTGTATCCACCCCTCACAAAATGTAAGGGTGGTTCTAGTCATCACATTAAATTAGTATGGCCAAAATATTTCTGTTATTTTTAATATTTCTAAGTGTGACAACATTGACAAAACTTATTACCAACCAGTATCGAGGGTTAAAGTTATGTAAATAGGTAATATATATTTTTTTGAGAGTAAGCTGGTGAATGTGTGACGACAGCGTTACGAAAAGTGTGTTCGGGTGAGGCGAACGGAAGTTGAGAGGGAGATAGGTTTACTTCAGTCGTGTGGTCAGCACACTCGTTTTTTATACTACTTGTTAATGAAACAAGCATATAGCTCACCTGATGATAAGTGGTAACCATCGCCTATAACAAAGTATTGTCTCATAGCTCACGCACCTTAGAAACGTGTCCTACGATGCACTGCCCTGCGTCCATCAGCTTGATGCATACAGGTGTAAAGTCATGTGCCTGTAATTTCACCGGCAACTACCCTTCAAACATACAGCAATGCTGTGCTTGGCGGCAGAAATAGGTAAAAAATGTAGGTTTTTCCGAAAATTTAAAATATAAGTATGTACATAATGTTAAATGTAAATGAAACTTGGACAGACGCGTCAATCATTTCTTTTTTTTATCATTTAGTTCCAATTTTGTCCACCAGAACAGATAAGTTGGTGGCACTGTACTGAAACATCTAACTAATCTTGTAACCACAAAAAAGTAAAACAACTGTTTAACCTGTGTTTAAAAACATCCTTTCTAATTATTATACAGGATTTTTTAAACACGCGCTTTACACTGTTTAGTGTGTGTTTAAAAAAATCCTAAACAAAAAATATTACTATTAATAAGAGCCTGTAGTTTTCCACTGCAGGGAAAATGCCTCGCTTCCTTCTCTCCAGTCTTCTCTATTTTGGGGTATTGTGGACCAATCCTATAAATAGACATCAATTTCGTCCCTCCATCTTCGCCGCGGTCTGCCACGAGGTCGTTTAAGGAACGTTTTGTTTTTTTTTTCGTTTTCACCCCCTTTTTTATAAAAAAGTTGGTAAGAAATTTTTTAAACATGCTTTAAACATTTGTTTAACGTTTTTGTGGTAGCGAGGTGCATATATGAACGTTTAATCCATCCCATTTAAACACATTGAAACTGTTTTTTGAAAGCTACTCCATATCTTATCCACCTCTCCATAGATCCACGGCAACATAACTCTGGCAGCCAATCACGCGCCGGCGCCGCACATGTTTTGTGTATGGTTTGGGGCCTAAAAGTGTAGGGTAACGAATAAATAAACAAAATAATGGTTAATGCGATATTTATTAATAAATTTCACTGTAATCTCCTCCGTCTATTCTTCTTATATCGAACAATAATTTACATTACACTTAAAACTCAATCTAAAACGTACAATTTAACTCCCTTATACCGATCATATTGCATTTTTTATATTTATAATGAAAATATAATATGTATATTGTAATGTACAATTCTTAGTTTGATAACTTGTGCCATAAAAGCACCATTTATAAGTTAACAAAATATGTTACAAATAAAAACCTATGGGCTATCTGTATACAATTTTGTACATCAATATGGTTACTATTGCCTGAACTTAGTCTTGTAGACGCATCTTAATTTTTTTCAACACTTAGGTCAGGTCTTTCCTAAAAATCAACTATGGCGACAAGTAAAAAAACAGACAAGAATTATTACTGTTCAGACCTTTAGGAGCATCCATTAATTACGTGAGACGTTTTTGACGATTTTTACGCGAGATTAGTTTGATTTTTAAAATTTGTATTCATAGGGTAAATTCGTTGGACCGATTAAAAAACACAATTGGCTTCATTATTTCAAGATTGTTTCTCTTGTAATAGGTTTAAAGTAATAAAAAAAAATTACGTGATATTAGCCGAGACCCCACTCTGCCCCATGTGATTCCATTCGAACTAACGGCGAGCACGGGCGATATTCGGCTAGACCCCCCACCCCCTTCCCCCCTGAATACCTCACGAAATTATGGACGGCTCCTTTAAAAAAATGTTAAACAATTATTCATGTCATAATAATACGCAATGTTAGTCCTATGTTACCTATAAAAATTGTTTGAATGTTTGTTTGTCGCTCTGGCCGTAATGGCTAAACCGATTATGAGTAATTTGGATTGCCACAGACCCAGTAGTTTCAAAAGAAGGATGGTATTTTATTAAGGCTGCAACAAAGTATTCTGCTTGGTGTGTAAGTTGTTATAATGGCTAAATTGTCTCAATAATAAAAATAACATTAGGTAGGTATATAAATTTGTAAAATAAAATGTTTTGATATTTTTGGTAATTGAGAGCAAGTCAACACTTATACAACATCTATTTATTGTAATATAATACAATTTATTTCGCAATAATACAAATATGATTATTCTGTTTGTCAATTTGTAAGCGAACACAAGGGTGTCAGTCAACAAACGGCCGTAACGAAGCTCATTGCCACATTTTTTCCGTACAGATTAATATTTTCGCACCCCTTTTGCATACATCAAAGGAATAAGGGGGTGAAATATATTTGCGTGGGGCGAAACACTCAATTAATACAAAATGTTGGCACAATTTACATTCTCGAATGAACTTCCTCTACCCGACCATAGAGGGCGCTGATATTCACACATGCTTTTAAAACTAGTGACCACACAATGAGACATAAGTTTCAAATTATTTACAAGAATCGAGAACAGGCAGATTGTCGCCACATTTGGATCTATATTTTCTCAAATGTGATGGTAATCCACACAGGTTCACAGTCTCTTATCACTAGGTTTGAACATCATCAGTTGCCTTAATTAATTACACAGGATTTACAAAAAGATTTACACAGTCACTTCACATTTACGACACTGAATTGTTCTCTTGCAAATCTCCCGCCAATTCATGTCCGGCTGTCATGTTTATCGCGTTCATAGACAACAGAGAGTCAGTATAGTTGTGCGGCTCGCCGGTAGATGGCGGTTCTTGCACATTCGGGTTCTCAGGCATCAAAAGGCGCGGGAACCCGAAAAGCTGCGATCACTGAAGCCGGCCCCAGTAGTTAGACGCGAGGTCTGGCCCTTGCGAAGGTATTTGCACTGGCACACTCACGCCCGCTGATATTACACCTATGAAACAAAAGAGGGCGATGTCAATCATTGCACAATATTAAGTCTCCCTTTGCGTTTGCGATGGGGATGGGCGATTCATATAGTGTTTGTTACTGTTAAGATTAAATTTTATATTAGCATTTATGCGTCGTTTCAAATCGTCGTTATATTATGAACAATTTGTTATTAAATAATGCGATTAGACTTAAAAGTTATTTTTTAATGAAATAGATTTAAAATGTGTAGGTACCTATCCATAGCCTCCATCCATAGGACTGCCTCCGTGGCGCAGTGGGCGTATAGCCGGCTGAGACGCAGGAGGTAGCGGGTTCGATTCCCGCCGCGGAACAAATGTTTGCATTATCTACAAATATTTGTTCCGTGTCTGGGTGTTTTTCTATATATTATAAGTATGTATTTACAATAAAAAAGTATATAAGTATTCTATCAGGTATCTGGTTCCCATAGTACAAGCTCTGCTTAGTTTGGGGCTAGATAGCGCTGTGTGAAATGTCCAACAATATTTATTTATTTATTTATAGGAAACATCATCATCATTATAAGCAAAACAACGACAAAATAGTAATTTCTCATTTCCTCTATACTGGCTGTCAATTTACTGGATAGATAGATTCCTATGCCTACGTCCAGTCAATCAAACCAGCATGCTAACATCTAACGGGAAACCTATTACCATCTATCGGCGCGGCGATACGTCTAATAGGATTCGGATTGCGTTCCGTTTATTAAACACAATCGCGTTATCGGCGCCGCTTGGTGCCGCCACACGAAGTGTACAATATTATGAAACTATTTATAGGCCTGATAGTCTCTTTTAAGAACAGACAAGATCGAGAAGTAGACCGTCGTGTCGATAACGCTTGGAAGAGCTTTTGGTCCATGAAAGAGCTAATGAAGGGCAACCTTCCATTGTCACTTAAGCGAAAACTCATCGACATGTGTATCTTACCTATCCTAACCTACGGTGCTCAGACTTGGTCATTGACGGACTCACAAAAGTTCAACCTCGGGGTATGCCAACGAGCGATGGAGCGTAGCATTTTAGATGTTAAGCAAACCGATAGAATCCGCAACACTACTCTACGCTCTATGACCGGAATCATCGATGTCCCCAGTCCCATTTGAGTCTTGCAGCCTTGTACCCCAGTACAAGGCTACAAGACTCAAATGGGACTGGGCGGGTCATGTCACTCGAATGCACCCTGAAAGGTGGACTAAGATCTCCACCGACTGGCAACCTACAGGACGACGGCAACGAGGCAGAACGCGAAAGCGTTGGCGCGACGATCTGGATGGGTTCCACTCTGACTGGCAGGAGATTTCTGGAGATCGCAAGGAATGGAAAGAAATGGGGGAGACCTTTGCCCAGCAGTGGGACAGTATAGGTTATTGAAAAAAAAATTATAGGCGTCGCATGATACAAGCAAACGTTGCGTCAAAGATACATAACTGACAATCGGAACAGGACGACAGTTTACAGATGTTTTTTCGGCTAGTTCAAACTAGAACAGTCACGCCACCGTGATATTAGCCTAGTTCACGCCAATTCTAAATTAATATCTTGTTCGGTTCGTCAAAAGACCCGGTTAAAATTCGTAAAAACTCTAATATGGTATTAAGTTAACCTAACACTTGCATGTATGAGTCTGTTGCTTACTAATAGGTAAGTACCGGTAGCCTGCGCGTCAACCTGCTTTCTAAATGAATGCGGCAATAAACGTAATGGCTATCAGCGTGCAAACGTGACACAGTGATGATGAGACAGCCGCCTATTTGATGCCGCGCTTTGAAAGGGCCAAATCGCTTTGTGGGGGCTGTTATAGAATGTGAAGTACCTAAATGGTATTCGGTAGAGGCAACTGGGTTTTTGTTTTTACGATAAGGGTAACCGATTTAAGCGAACTGTTATTTCTTGGTCGCTTTGGTATTTCTTGAATTTCTGATAGAATTCTGCTTGAATTTAGCAGATGAAATAAAAAAGGCGGTACATATTCGTGAATTTTAAAAGTAACCTCGGTCAAATTCTGATAAAAATATTGTATTAGGTAACGGTTACCCACAGATTCTTTGTTCTGTTATCGCAAATATAGCTATGATAGACTGTTATAAACTTAATATTACCGATTTATTAAAAAAGTGACCATAAACAATTTTGCTTACACAGATGATGATCAAACTCTGTCTCCAGTTGAAATCTTATTAGAGGCGATAATAACTGAATAACTGTAGAAATGTGAAGAATCTTGGAATTACATTTTACACATTTTGTACATTTTGGGGAATGTACCCAGGAACTATACGATCTGATCCCGCCATCTCCTTTCCATCAAAGGTCAAGACACCGCTTTGGTTCTACGTTCTTGATGCGTACAGCTAAGGTATGGAACACTTTACCGTCGTCTGTTTTTCCTAAATAATACAATCCGGGCCTCTTTAAGGTAAGAGTAAATAGGTTTCTTCTAGATCTACGTGCTTCATCTTAGACCACGTAATCGCTTACCATCAGGTGAGATTATGGTCAAAAGAAGACATATGATGAAAAAAACTATGTGTGCGCCTGAAAAAACTTTTACATAATTTTCATTGAGTTTGAAAGCTATTGAAAGAAAGTATCTTAAAATATATAGAATGATGGAACGATGAACAAGCTGGCAGACACAGACGATTGACTAAACGAGTCTCTCCGGAGCTGTTTAGCGGCGATAATAACGCGTAATGAATGTAAACGTGCCCCTGTGGGGGTAGGACCGTGAACGGGTGTTATCGCGCGCCCGCACGCCAACCCCCATCGCAAGGGTTAGTGTGGCTAATAGCGTCGATAGATTGTAGCTTGTAATTATGATTTTCTGATTGAAAACATTCATTTTAAATAGCTTTCCGTGGATTTTCCGGAAAGTTTATAACTCACTAATAAAGATGTAATTATCGTTATTACCACACAGAATAGTATGTGTGCTTATTAAATGATTTGGAGGAGATATTGTTGGCAGGAAATAAAGCTTTTACGGAAATTTTCTAAAAATGATGAAATGAAAAATATCGAGCTTTCGCTAAAATGTAAAAGAACCGCGAGCCAAAAAGCGAAAAGTAGAACAAATCCGCATTATTTAATACCGCACGAAGCTGGAAATGCGCCCGTCGAAAGAGCTCAAAAGAGTAAATGAAACGAGAGCGTGCATTTTGAATTGTGAAAAACTCTTTTGTTCGCGGTCCGTGGTGGAAACTCGGCAGCTGAACAATGCCGCGAAACGCCCCAAACAACAATAATTCATACCGCTTTCCGCCACCTACGGCTAAAAATGTCCGCCGCGTGATATATAATATCAAATGGAAAAGTTACGGCTTTTTAAAACAATGGCAGCGGCAGCGCCTCGGTTTATTCCCTCTCTGAATAATAAATCTGGATTTTTCCGTTTGTAGGTATTTATGCTTTTGGAGAATGATCGCTACAGTTCAAAATCAGAATAAACTGAACGCTGAACGTTTCAATCGAGGCTTACATTATTTGTACACAGAATTGTTAGATATTCAGAATCAATTTAAAATCCAACGTAAAGAACAGACAGCGGCAAATCCAATCGGGGCATGAACTTCTATTTTCCCGTCCCCCCTACTTTTTGTTTTCCTGCTATGTCGCGGTCTTGTGCCAGACGCCCCTTGCTCTTGACTCAACGCTTTTTACATTTTATTGCGAAAGTTGGTAAATATTTTCCCAAGGCCTCTCATCTCTATTTCGTCGATTTCGTTATGTTTTTCGTAGACACAACATTTCGCGTTTTCATCCCGTGTTTCCACGAAATGTGAATAATAATTAATGTAATGGCTTTTACTCCATTAGCGTCATTACGAATAGTATTTCTAGTAGGTACTTCCAATATTAGCTTGTACTCGTATACATTTGAGTAGGTAAGTTTTATGAATACTTAGTAAAATTAATATGTAACTTCCGAGAAGTTAGGCCTAGATAATGGGTTTTGATAAAGGAAAAGTACCTATTGTTGCAATATTATATTTCCTGTATTCTTGCGACTCTAGAACTTAAACTAAAACCGCCTTACAAATTTAATAGTTTACCCCAATCATACAAAAATTATCTCGTATCTTTCAACATAGGTAGGTACCTTAACATGGTCCGTGATCTAGAAAAAGTGACAACGTCAAAAATAAAAACACAGACACATGAGACTTGTTATCATAATCTCGGATTAGCGTGTTCACTGATCATCATCATTATACATTATATCAGTTATATTATGCACCCACTTTTCGGCATATGCCTCCCAGATACTGTCTTTGTAAAAAAATAAGATGTTGATGTGAACTTACCAGTGCCGCCCGCGGCTTGTGGTTGCGAGTACGCCGGGTGCTGCTGGTGCGCGGCCGGCGCTCGCGAGTACCCGCCGCTTCCCAGCACGTCTCCAAACATGTACGGGTACCCGCCTTCCCGTTGCTGCAGGCACGACGACGTCAATCCGCCCGACATTGAACTGTCAGAAAGCGCACTGTCAATACACAGCAAAAAAATAAAAAGAGAAACTAAATTAAAACGCAATAAAGAACGCAATAAAATAAATGAAAAGAAGATTTAAGAGAATTTTGTCTATGGTTTCCGGTTCTTCAGTGAGTTGGATATACGAAATAATAGACACAGAATAGAGGACAATTGTTTCTCGTTAATCTGAGTAACAAATCTCAAAACAAGTTCATTTACAATGCAAACAAATCCTCAAAGTAAGTCAAAGAAGTGAACATTGCTCGCTGCAAATTATTCATAGCAGAAACTAGGGGTAAAACTACAGAGAAAACTTCGTCGAGTCAATTTTCTCGAGGACAAAAGCGAAAACTCGCAATTCACTATTAAAAATCAATTCAAGTGGAAAGCCGACCTTCGACGGGAACTTGGATCGTCTAGGTGCAATGGCGGGAAACAAGAAACAAGAGACCTTTGCCGCTCGATTTCACGCGCAATTCAATTAGTGTCGCTGCTCGATGATAGATGGCGTAACAAAACAGTGTAGGATGCGATCTAGGCACAATTACTTTATCAGTCTTATATTATATTGAACGAACACAACACGCTGGAAAGAGTTGCTTGTTTTGTTAAATACAATAAATAATAATAAAAAAATAACGTTCCTTTCTGACCAGACCAGACCAGATAAATCCGAGACCATTCTTAATAAATATTAATGGATGTCACATTCAAAACTCATAACTGATCAAAACCAATTTGGACTGCGAAAATGAGTCAAATCATATTTTGACTAAATACGTCGGTCACACACACATATTCATTACAATCTCAAGGGTAATTTCTAAACAATATTACCAACTTTTCCATTACCTTTAATCTATGTTAAAGAAGAAATTATTTAAAAACTATTTCAACATCTACTATAGCAATACATTCTTAATGTTTTTTATGAGCAAGGTAACATACCTATAGGTATCTCCCATAGTAGCAATCGGCTGGGGTATCGGGCTGTACATAGAGTTGAACCCCCCATTCAGAGGTAGTCGTGGGGCGGGGGGTGCGGGGGGCGACGCTGCCGGAGCATCCCGTCTCTGACTTCGCAGCTTCTCTTCGCGTCGCCATTTCGCTCGCCGGTTCGAGAACCATACCTGTTGAGGAAGGTTTAGTTAGAATTTTGCTAAAGGAAACCTATCTTAAACTAAGCACTGTAAAAATAATTGTTTAACATGTTAGATAAAAACCGGAGAGCCAAAAATGCTCAAATTGGCGCCAAATTAAAAAAAACTATTTGTTACGCACTCAGAGAAAAAATGAATGAATGTATGAATGAATGGAAACAATATATTGCACACCATTTAAATAAAATTTACAAACGAAATAGACAAAAATCTTAAAAAATAGTCCTTTTTTAGCTGTCGGCTAAACCAAGTTTATAATAAACTGCATCAGGAGAAAATTCAAAAGGTACACATAAAAGAGTGTTACTGCTTGCATAGAACTACGAGTATCATGGTAGCAACACTCATCCTAAAAAAAGTTGCAGATGAAAAAAAATTGCGTAACGGGATCGAATCAGTAAGTCTTGCGTCTTAACAGGCAATTTGACAGGTCTGTAACTTTTTTTATCTTTGCGATGGAATCAGCTTTATGACCCACCTGATGTTAAGTGGTAACCATCGCCTATAACAGAGAATTGGCTCGTAGGTCACGCATCTTAGAAATGTGCCCTACGATGCACTGCCCTGCGTCCACCAACTTGAGGCATATAAGTGAAAAGCCTCACGTCTCTGTAATTTCACCGGCAACCATACCCTTTAAACCGAAACACACCAATGCT
This sequence comes from Philereme transversata, assembly GCA_963924445.1. NCBI lineage: Eukaryota > Metazoa > Arthropoda > Insecta > Lepidoptera > Geometridae > Philereme > Philereme transversata. The sequence continues at coordinate 23,309,725 of OZ004344.1, forward strand.
GCTTGGGGGTAGAAATAGGTATAGTGGTAATACTTCCCCGGGCGAGCCCTTTCACAAGGAAATCTACTATTCTTAAAACGTACGTATAAATGCTAATCGTTTTCGTCATATCAATTAAAAGACGTCCACTGATAACATAGACCTCTCCCATATATTTCTAGACTGATCTACGTCTCCTAGTAACTTCATTAGGTACCTGTGCATTATCTAATAATGCGCCGTTATACGCTTCCTTAATTTTAATGTTAATATAGCTAATAAACATTATAAAATAAGTTTCCATCGCCTGTTTGCAAGTGAGTTATCGTGCGCGCACACCCGCAAGTGATTAAAGCCTTAATAAAGTTAATACGGGGTAATTATGATATTAACAGTTCGCGTGGTTATGACATGCCATCAGCTTATTAACATTTTTTTAATTTTACTAGAAAAATCGTTAGATGGTAAATTATGCTATGTTTTCAGAATAAAATATAGCGTGTATTACAATTCATGGGTTAGGTATATTGTAAAATGATGAAAGCCCACTTTAAAATAATGTACATGTGTGCCCATTATATCTTATCTTTCCTATCTATTATATTATTTTATCTTATCCGCTTTATTTTATTATCTTTTCTTGCTTTTAGCTTGGACTATCGATGCTATAATCAAGAAAAGATAAACGATTACTGTGACCTGACAAAGGTTTTGCGACGGTAGAGAAGTCAAAAATTAATTACATTGAAAAACTAATAACATTCGAATTGTATGTATAAATCTTTTTCTACTTTCGGAAAAGAAGACAGATTGCCATGCTGAGCCAGCAAGTGTGGACACAACACTGTGACATTGAACTGCGTGGAACGGAACGCAGCCGGAAGTAACCCTCACGTGCGCGTCACTTCCGGCCGGGAGTCATGGCGACGACAATATGGCGCCGCTTTCCCGCGCTTTGTGCCGCACCGGAATTCGCGAATGCTGCGAATATTGTGACACCTAGTTTTTACGTCTACAGATATGTGAGTTTTCTGAGTACCTTAAACTTTCTTGGAATGCTTTGATATTCTGGTAGAATGGTTGGAAACTCTGACTTTTCGGGTAAAGTTTAAGCTTTGTCGAAGAAACATCAAAATTACTAAGCTAAGTTAGTAGGTACTTATGTCACAAAATTTTAGGTATCGAATGATTTATATTCTGTAATAAGTGTTAAACACGTGGTAGGAGTAACGACAAAACATTTGATAATTACCGATGTCCCCATTAAATGGGGGCAGGGACTCAGGGGACCGCGGGAACACATCAGTCGCAAATATTTTTTAAAAGCAGAAGGCATGAAAAATGAAATTGTCTATAAAGCTGTATCAACTAGTACCAACACTAGAAAATATGTAAAACTAGCTGACCCGCCCTCGACTTCGCTCGCGTGGTTTGTCAATAAAAACATCACCTTCCTTCTGCGCAATCAGGTAAGAAGTAGCCTATATGTCAATCCCGAACATAATCTATCTATATTCCAAATTTTCTGGAAATTGGTCCAGCCGTTCTTGAGTGTGTAACTAATGGTGGTAATAAATGGTGTAAATAACCCGACTTTGTTTTATATATTTAAATACGTACATTCAAAAAAATACGTAGATATAACTACGCGTAAATACGTAGCTACTCCTTAGGTTTATAGGAAAAGGAAATGCTATGTTCAAAAAGGTTTCGCGTAAGGCAATATGTCATAATATTATTGCTTCGGCCTCCAACGAATTCGGTAAAATGTTACCGACAATATTTTATTCCGACCCTCGCCAAAGGACTACGGAAGGGTCCGCAAAGCTACGATCACATTGGAGAAAAGTTACGGGAAATGTAATGTTACTTCTAAAATAAAACATGCGTTCGTTTGTTAAAACGAAACATAAAGCATTCCATAGTTTTCCCTCAATGTCAGATAATACCACTAATCGTAGATTGCGTCATTGTTAGCTATCTAAATTTGACCGAATACTAAAACATTAGCAAGAAAATAACGTTTTACTCGTACATAATAACATTAAATACAAATCCTATTGAAACACTTACGAAACACTAAAAAAGAAAATGGCTGATTTCGGTTTACCAAATAAACGAAATGGCTGAATGTACCAAAAGTGTAGAAAGCTGCGTAGCTCTACGAAGTGCTACGCAGCTTTAATTCATGTGTGCTCAGCCTAACGTTCTATAAAAGTGACATCTCCAATTTTTCCCGTTCCCTCTATAGATATGTTGTCTATGACAGCAATGACAGGCTTTTTCCCGCCTCTCAGCTATTTCCATTGGTCTTTTATAAATTGTACGCCTACCCTCATAGTTACGACAAAATAGAGTTAGAGGGGTTCCTTACCAAATGGGATTTTCCCATAATTTTATTAAATAAACGAGCCGCGGCTACGGTATCCTAATTGTTTACTGTCTGGTATTCTCTGCAATGTTTTAATGAAAATATTATTTAATTTTCGTGTTTTGTTGAATATGTAAAGTGCAGTTGATATGTAGTTATTCGAAAAGTTTGTTCATTAGTGAATAGCAAATTAAACATTGTATGTTATAAACCTGACAGAGTTTAACTTTACTGTTTGAAAACATTTTCAATTTGTAAACAGAATGAAAAACATTACATGAAATAATTTCTGTGAAGTGAAATTAAATTTCTGCCTGCGTTACATTCTGTAGCTACAGGAAATATATCATTATCTTCACAAAAACGCCTATTAATCAAACGGAATAAAAACAAGGAAAATCTGAGTCCAGACTCATTGTACCACCACAAAATCTCTACCTACGTATAGCCATCGAAATACAACCTTATTTGTAGACAAGTAGAGTTGTATTTGGTTATGGTATACATATTTGGAGGTGCCAATTTTTCAAAACACCTCCCTCGCACCGGAAACGCACCCCCGCTTCCGGTAGGCTCGAGGATCGATACACACCCCTGGCTAATGTGACTATGACTTTTGTCTATTTAATGAATGAATGAATGAAAGTTCTTTATTACACAACATAAAAATAATCTGTATAAAGGCGAACTTAAAGCTAGATAGCTTTAAACTACTTGTATTACTTCTTTATTGATCGAGCGAAGCGAGATCTCCAAATCAACTCGAAATAAATCGGTGTTGTATGTATGAATGTTTGTTTGTCCAAGGATAACTTTCGAAGCATTGATCCGATCATCGTGAAATTTGATACCTACATAGGTAGATAGTGATAGCACAATGTTGATGTGACTAAATGATCTAAAAACGTATGGAGGTTCAAGAGGGGTAAAAAAATTAAAATAACACTATTAGGTCAATTAGAACGTCAAATGAAAGATCTTGATTAGTACATTTCGATTCCGTTTTTATTTTCAGTAAAGTCCTTGTAGTTTTTGAGTTATTAGCCATAATAAAAACTGAACGTTGACGAAATTCACAAGGTACACCAGTGACCCCACAATGCCGTAATAATGCGTTTAGCTTAAGTGACACAAATATAGTCAACTGTCTGAAAACTGCAATTTATACCCTAAAAACGAAAACCAATTAATATGAACTCCCGTTACCTGTAATTTGAATTACACTGTAGGTCAAGTACATAAGTTGGTTTTATTATATATTTGTTTTTATGGGAGACTCGCAAGATCTCAGTTCGAGGCGAACCACTAATTATTACGACTATTATTTTCTCTCTGACAAATTTTATCAATACTGACTAGGTATGTAACATTTATTTGAAATTAAAAATTTAGGTCAAGCAAGAAGTTGTGGGATCGATTCCTGTTCCGGGACAAACGATTGCTTGTTTTACAAATCTGGTCTTAAATAAGTCTGTTCTGGGTCTAGTTGTTGTGGGTTCTTCCACGCGTGTTTTCTCAGTAAAAACTAATCTCAATCCAGGTGATATCTATCTATACACCAAATTTAATGTAGGCCTAGCACAGTAATTGTAGAGAAGAGTTTAGACTTTAGTCATTTTTCGGAAAAAAGAAGACACTTTTCGACCTTCTCGAGCACGACGATTGCGAGAGTGAATGAGAAGAAACGTTGTCGATACTTCTTCGACAGTAGTCAACAACGCCGAGCACGATAGCCATCATTTTCTCTATCTTTGACATTTAAGAATATACAAATTTTTTCTGAAATTTTGTAGGTCTTGCGATACCTAGACAACACTGTCTTCTCAAGTTGTCTCTTTCGCACTCTTCTCAATCACGCGCTTGCCAACAATTTTTGGTTAGACATTCAATTATTTATATATACAACTTACGTTGCTATAGCCAGAGTATTCTACTCTTGTCTAGCCTTATTGAACCTTATTGAGCCTGCTCGGGGCAAAGACAATTTCGGAAGAATCGACAGAGTATAGAATAGAATAACGCTTTATTGTAACATCACAATTAAATTTAAAAACAATGTAAAAAAACATATAACAATACACGCAGAAATACAAGGTGCGATCAGAGCTTTGTTGTCTCTTCGAAGAGTAGACAAGGAAATCGCTGTGCTAGCCTTGCAGCTGGTTTAGTCGTGAAAATGTACCAAACAGATAGACAGAGAGACTGAGTTACTCTCAAATTTATAAAATTAATGTGGGTTAGTTAAAACAGCTAGCAAAAAGAAAAATAACTAAGAAGTCTTAGAATATTATACTAGGTAAGTTTTTTAAATATGTATAAGTACATATGTATATATGCGTCCATCAAATTTAGGCATACAGGTGTAAAGCCTCATGTACCTGTGATTTCACCGGTAACCTACCCTTCAAACCGAAACACAGTAAAGCTGCTTGACGGCAGAAATAGGTATGGAGATAGTACTACCCCGGGCGAGTCCTTTCACAAAGAACTTTACTGTTTTATGGTGTGCAATAAAGATTTTTCTACTCCACTCTACTCTACGTATTTATTTAACATATCTATAAATTGCGTCTAGAGGTCGTTGCCCTATTTTCTCTACAATTAAATCCTGATTTTCCAAACATCTTGGTCACAGGAGCTCATCATTTGGGCGCAGCCTTGAACCCGGGGGCAACACGTGGTAAATTCCTTCCGAATACAAAATGATGTTCACTACTCCTTAAAACCCTAACCACCTATTAATGCAGATGAAATTGAGCTTTACCCCCCCACTGTTAACGTCCAATGCGGCTTGTAATGTTTCAGCTAGGGATGTGACAACCCAGTTCAATTATAACTGTCGATATTACGCTTTCGGGTGAAGAATAATTACAGGGCCTTCGTCTATAAATACGTATACAAATGAGAATTAACTTCTTAGACAATTATAAGCTTGGTTTTCATTTTAAAATGAAAATGTATCTAATGGATGATGCTAAAATCATAGCCAAATAATTTAATTAAATCAATTAATAGGCCAAACATTTTCAGTAAATCATTATATCTAACAAGACGAACTTTGAACGATGAACTAGCTTTGTTCGTATACAAAATGGCCTACACTTAGAAATTTAGACTTAGAGTTCTAAAAAGGCCTTGAAACATTGATCATGACCATAATTGGACACATAGATCCTGTATATCCCAAGGTTGCCTAGAAAAGACTAGTTGTCTACCTATAACATATCTATGTTATATACAGCCATGATAATAATGTTTCTTAAAAACGCTTTTCAGAACATATTGGTACCATACTGATAGCTAAAGATATCGGAGTTTTCACTAGCCATTACCCAGCAAAGTTCAAACATGCCTCTCAAGTTGAAAACACGACTTGTACTCTCTGTTTTCATACAAAGTGGCACAGCACGCTCAGAATATTAACTACCGGCCGACGACACGAGGTTAATGTGGGGGCTTAGCCCGCTCTGGGAACAAAGTCGACGCCATTTTCTTTTTTCTTTGCGCGAACAAGAAAACTCTTACGAGTGAACTTTCGCGCTTTTGTGAAGTTTCGTATGGAACGCGTTTTTATGTTGATATGTGGAGAAGGTTATTACGTATTACTTTTTTGTTATAAATTCTGTTTCGTTTAAAACAATAGCGTAGTGATGCCGCCTGGTAATAAAATCTACTGTCAAAGTCAAGTTTCAATTCTTCTAATTTCGATTCCTCTCATTGTTAAATTGCTGCCTCATAGAAGCATAAATGTTATGAAAATTTAGTTCGCCTCACCACGACACAATTTACTAAATTCAAATTAGTATTATGAAATATTTGTTTAAAATTATTTATTTTGTTTATTTCCATAATTTTTTTATTGAAACTAAAACTAATTTGTAAAAGATAAGAATTACAATCAAAAATAAACACGATATAACTAGTGGTTCGCCCCGAACTGAGATCTCGCGAGTCTCCGATAAAAACAAAAAAATATGATTTGTAATATTTGACTATCAAAATAATGCCACGAAATAAATAACCAATCAACTTGACCTACAGTTTCATTCAAATTACAGGTAAAGGGAGTTCATGTTATTCTTTTTTGGGGTACAAAATGCAGTTATTCTAGATTTCAGACTTTTGCCTCTATTTGTGTCACTATAGCTACATGAGTACCAAATTTCAGCATTGTGGAGTCACTGGTGTACCCTGTGAATTTTGTCAAAATTTTGTTTTTATTATGGCTAATAACTCAAAAACTACAAAGATTAAACTAAAAATAAAAACAGGGTTGAAATGTGCTAATTAATAACTTTCATTCGACGTCCCACTTGACTTAATAGTCTCATTTACATTTTTTTACCCCTCATGAACCCCAATATCTCAACAACCCCCCCACATTTTTAACTCATTTAGTCACACCAAAATTGTACCATCACTACCTACCTATGTATCAAATTTCACGATGATTGGATCAACGCTTCGAAAGTTATCCTCGGACAAATATACATACATACATACAACGCCGATTTGCCCAAGTTGATTTGAAGATCTTGCTTCACTCCATCTAATATTTTAAAAATAGTTAATGCATCATAAAAAACGTAGAGCCATAATTTCAAAACAGCATGTAACATGCACTTAGTAAATAAGATTAAATTTTTAATGAAATAACGTTCGAAAACTAAAAGGTTCTAGCTTAAATCACATTAGCTTGAAAGATCCAAGTTGATGTTATTAATGACGTTTTAAACTGTTGGCAACGTTTACAAGTGTCGGGGTGAAAGCGCTTAGCTTTAGATTTTATCTATAAATTTTGAGAATAGTTATGTAATTATTGTGTCTAAAATGGCATAATAGCTGGTGGAAGAACTAATGTGGCGAAAGGATTTAGTACTCTTTGCAAATAATTCAGTTAGGTAAAGAATATTGAAACGAAGAAGATAATAGGTTGATTTTTATCAAAAAATCAACTAAAAACTTTTAAGTTTAAATGCTGTCGAAAAATCAGTCTTTCACAGTATTGTGATTTGTGGTTCAGTTATGCTGTAAAAACACATAATGCCTAATTAAACAGTTGATTAACATTCCCCTAAAATTTAAAATCACCCAATGCAAACAATATGGCCGAAAACAGGATACGGCGTTGTTCATAATATTTACTCACCTATGTAATAAGTACACACATAATGTACTCATAATACGTGTATTTACACACTGACGCTCGCCATAATATTATGGCCCTTGTTTTTTCAGGTTGTTTGCTAAAGACGCATCTACATGCGGCCCATGCCTACGCAAACACACAATGTAAACAGGCCCTTATGAACGCATCCGCGAATGCTTTTAATAAAATCCACCCTACTCATGTTTTAGTGGATTTTATTTAAAATTGAATTAATTTGCATACATTGATTGGATCGCCGACGTATATTGCATTCCGAAATTTCTGACTTTTTAACAGTATTAAACAAGTTGACACTTTGTTAGTTATGTGATTAATAGAACATTTTCATTAGTAAAATATATGAGACATGTTTTGTTGCCATCACCAGGTTAGTTGATGCCTATTGTTAGTGTAGGTAGAGCATCATCAGAATTGCTACAGTCTTACCGCGATGTAAACTGGATTTTATTTTACCTGGATACGTGCCTCAGGCAATCCGATCTTTTCGGCCAGTCGTTCTCTCGCAAACACGTCTGGGTAATGCGTCCTCTCAAACTCTGTTTGAAAAAAGAAGTAGGTTAAAGCAAAGAATACTACGAAAAAGATAACAGAAATCGATAAATCGGTCGATTAGTGTTTACTTATTTATTTATCGATACATTTAACGGCTGAGACGCAGGAGGTAGCGGGTTTGATTCCAGCCGCGGAACAATGTTTGTATGATCTACAGATATGTGTTCCGGGTCTGGTTGTTTCTCTTTATAAGTATGAATTTACAAAAAATGTATTCTATCAGTTATCTGGTCCCCATGGAACAAGCTCTGCTTAGATAGCGCTGTGCGAAATGTCCAGCAATATTTATTTATTTGTGTTACATCACTATGTTATAATATGTGAAGAGATTTCAAAAAAATTATTTTCCGAAATCCCGTAACATTACGTTCAGTCATGTACAATACTTTTTTTGAAATGGAACGTTTTATTCATTATTTGTTTTGTGAGTTTGTTCATAAAAATAGCTTATAGTATAGCAATACTCAAAACAAACAAACAAGCAAACATTATCAGGTCAACATAATAATTGGCGGCGGTGCCATAGTACAAGAGCTGGGCAAATATCGAGGGACAATATTTATTTATTTACTAATAACAGGACCAACAATAAATAAGGGACAAAATGGGTTTATGAAGACTCCCGGGACCTCTTGTGGGAAGTGGAGATTTCTGATTTATGGGACGGTAAGTGGGCCCTGGACTGTTTGATGACAATACAAAGATTATAGGCAGTATTGCATTCTCGACTGATTGAATGCCCTTAGTTTTTTATACTCACTTTACACATTGCCCTTTAAAGATGGCTCATAAACATTAAACATTTTTTTTATATGACTTGGAGATGGAACAAGCATATGAGTTTTTTGGGTAATACCGAAAAATAAGGCGAAATACTACATATCACTCAGTTGTAGACATAGTTGCAAAAGTGATACCATTTTTCAAGTTTTAAACTCTTTTGGATGGTATTATAAACTCACCCTTCTCAAGGCTGTCGATTTGGTCGTTGGTAAAGGACGTTCTATTCCTCTGGAGTTTTCTCTTCAGTCGAAGCCTCATTTGGGAGTCTTCGTCTCCTGAGGATGCGTGCTCGCTATTCCCGTCTGAGCCAGCCTCAGATTGGAGGGTGTCTACTGTTAATGAAAAAATATGGTTATTCTCTTAAAGATAGACTTAATATTATTATTTATATAAAATACTACATCTCGCTAATATAATAAATGTAAAAGTTTGGATATTTGTTTATTTATTTGTATGTTTGTTTGTTTGTTACTCAATCACGTCGTAACGGCTAAATCGATTTCGATAAAATTTGGTATGTACTTTAATTTTACAATGGATTAACACATATACTACTTTTTATTGACCAACCACGCGTGCGAAGCCGCGGGTAGAAGCTAGTCTATTTATAAATACGTGAAGAAAAAACTTTGTTTGCGTGTACAGAAGAGTACTAGATTTGGCATCTTAGTTAAAATTTATATGGAGAAAGAGAACTAGTTACAATTATTAGCCTGAAAACCACTGATGGACAGGCATACCTAAGGCGAAATAGGCGAATCGAATTCCCACAGAACTTAGAACTTAAAATAAAAATACATTCGCCCTGAAACAACCTCGTAAAGTGATCCCAAAACGTAAAGTGAGAAAGGATTTGTTACGTTTATGGTCTATCAAGTATTTTTGCTATTTTTTATATACAACCTGTTTTGTTATGTACGACATTAATTTAAAACACATATCTGGAATAGTATTATCTGATTTTGGAGGTGGGTTTAATACTGGTAGCTTGAGTATTTATCTAGTAATCGATTCATATCCAATAAACAATTTTTATGTAAATCGGTGGTGCCTTTGCGACGATGCCGCTTAGTCAGTTTAACAGGTTCAAGCTGTTTCATTGATATTTTAAGACTTGATATTAAGATTGTTTAAATATTAAAAATTTTCTATGGTACTGAATTTGAAAAATAAACAATTTTACAACAATATTAACCGTTAATCCTACCCGTGTTTTCATTTAGTGTCGTACTTATCAAAACATGTAATATAATATAGTTTCTTAATTCTAAATTAAGAATCAGTTTATTTGCAAGAAAAATTCAGCATCGTCCCCACCGAGCTAGAAAATTGCCATATTCTGTATCATAACTAGAAATTACATTCCAGATTGCAAACCAATTCAAAACATACTTGCATTGACAAAACACTGAATACTGTTTACAAGGGGCTCTTCATCATAAACTATCAACACAATACTCAACGCACTCGACAGCTATCAGCCAAATGCGTCAGCAGAATTGCACAAAATTACCCTCAACGTTACAGACAAAAATTACCCACTTCGCCTATTTCAAAGACCCCTGCAAACCAACCCTTCTGTACAAACTGTAGCAAGTCGACATTAACACTGAATTTTGCCCAAAAAAAATCAGCTTTATTTCCTTGTATTTAGATTCAAAATGGCTCAGGTTAACTTTCGTATGGCCAGCGGGGATAATCTGATCGGTGTTGAAGGAATATCAGCGTTATCTCGATTAATTTAGTTGCAATATCGCTTGAGTGCAATGCTTTGCCGTTTACGGAGTGAGCTTTCTGAACGCTGGTAGACACTTTATTCTGTGATCGAGGCCCAAGTTACATTGGTTGTTTAAACCCCGAAAGTAAGGGCAAAATTAAACGTTGCTCGTAATGCTGTCGACATGCCTCTAGCTAATTGATTAATTTGCTTTATGGTTACCACTTGAGTCGGGGGTTCGATTCCCGGGATAATAGTCCATGGCTTGCTGATTCTGATGAAAAGGACGACTGTTACGCAATCTGTCAGGTTTTTCTGTATTTGTGGGCTATGGTGGGCATGTGCCTTGCTATTTAGTAATGAAAGTTGACATTGTTGACTGTTTGCCTTGTCCAGACTACTTCTCCAATTAGTTCGAAGCTCGTAAATAACATTCATTGGGGAGTAAAACCAAAAGTACCTTGTGTGAGGATACTAAGGCATTCAAAAAATCATTTTATTACAAAATACATTTTAAGTAATATCGACTCTATGGTTTTATGAATAAGATAGAAAAGGTTCTACAATTCTTCAAATAAACTTTATATTACTTAGTGATTACTAGGTGGTAAAATTAGTTCAAAAGACTTTCATATGGAAAATATTCGCTTTCTATGCAGAGGTGTGTACAATACAAAACTCATAGAACTCTTAAAACGAGAGGCGAACTCGACATGATTGATGTCGCATCAGCTTGCCAATCGGTTGACAATTTTGATTGATCGCTTGCAGTCTACCCACGCCTTTAGCGTCACGGCTTCACGTGTTTACAAATAGCTGCTGATAGGCTCATTTTCGGAATATTAGGGTGACGGAATTGGATAGCGCTTTAGCATATCGTCAAGATTTTCGCATGTACTTTCATCCAAATGGTTTAAAAGACGAATAAGGTGATAAAAAGAGTACGATCAAAGCCTTGTTTTAATAGAGCTGTAGTGAGAAAGCAGTAATGGAATAATTCAGTCAAACACATCATTAAATAAATTGAAAAGACAGATGAAGATACATACATCAAGCAAATGTTGTCCACAAATCACAATGGCTCGTGAAGTAACTTTGTTCCAGAAAATACCTAACTACTCTACATTTTCATTATTTATTTCCCGCTCGAACATAAAAGAATTCATTATAAAAACCAATTCGATAGACCGCGGCACTTAGCCGCAATTCCACCAATAACGACCAACAAAATGATTGAAGGAAAAAACTTCCAGTAGGGAAGAAACACGAAAAATACATAAGAGAAAATAATAGTAGTAGGAAAATAAAAGGAAAGGAATAAAAGTGGGGGCGGTAGGAAAAAAATTGAAGAAAATAAGCACAAAGGGGACAAGGAAGTCGGAGTTGGGAAGATAAAACGGAATTGCGAGTTATCGGGGCGAAACACGACGGCCGAAGGTGGGGGCCGATTGCCAGCGCGATTACGTGAGATCGATACTGTCACTCAGAGAACGGGCTGAAGCATGAGAGGAAGCGTATATATAAAAAGAAAAGTAAAAAATTATTATAAAAAAACTTCCCAAGACAATCGTCGCTAAATTAGGTCCGCTGAGAAACAAAAATATGAGATTTTGATAATCACTAGCTAAGCTTTTTATGGGGCACGTAAATCTCTGTTATTCTGATAATCAAAGACGTTCCTTGGTTGATAGTAGAACACTAAAAAACATATGATATGTATGGCAGAAATCATCCTGTAATATCAAGAGTTATCAATCCTACTGGCTAGTTATAATCACCACACTCCCTATAAATAAAGGATTATGTGGATTTTATCACACTTCTTTCAAAAAATAGGTTATTACTATGGAACACTTTGCACTCGGATGGCAGCTAAGATTATTTTAATTGATCAACTGGATTTTTTTTATAATTAGCTTTTTGCTGATTTAGTGTCACTGCTGCATATTGTGATCGCCATTTGTGTTTATTTCGTCCCTAGTTGACGTTGAAACTTCAGCACTTAGTCCTACAGATGTTAGAAACTGAGAATTAAAGAATCAACCGGTGGAAACTAAGATCGCTACCCGCTATCACTCGCGCCATGCCCCGCAAAGCCAAGTACATGCCGCAGCGGTCGGACAAGGCGCGAGCTGGCTAATTCGACACGCTACCGCGGGCCCACTACGCCTATCTCGCTACACTCCCTATAAATAAAGGCTAACTTGTGGATTTTCTCACACTACTTCCTAAATGCGTACGGAAAACCTCACTTTTTAAGGCGAAGTGGTTCTCAGTTATGATTGGCGGTAAATACAGATTACTATGCAATAACACACACAGAACAATAAGCACTTTGAAGGTAGCTTAGATTATTTATAAATCGCGAATACAATGGTGTAATGTAATAAGTTTAAAGCCTTTGTCTGTCAAAGACATCGTAGCTGCCAAATGTATACCAGGCTATTCATTATTTTTTAAAGTTGCGAGATGTTTCCTATCTGTTTATTGGAAATTTGTACAGCCAGTCTAAATATCGATTTAAAGGGCTGTAAAAATTAACTTGTGACTGTAGTTAAAACAACGGTGACGTAGTAACGAGACCGCAGCTCGATCTTAGAACAAGCATAGTGGTTACCTACCTACTTTGGCATCCGGTTCATCTTAGGCTTGCGGAAGTATGACCATGTGTCCGGATTTCACAGTAAGCTCAAGTGGTTACCCATACGCCTACGCCGGAATACTCACATCCTTCACCATTTATATAACACCCTGTTTAACCCTTCCTCACCTTCCTATCTTAAAGAACGCTTCCATTTCCTCCATCAATCCAATTCTCGATCCTTGCGTTCATCTGACACACTCCAACTAAGGACACCTGTACACTCCTCCTACTTTGATAAGTCTTTTACAGTGCAGGCTGTCCGGTTATGGAACGCGCTGCCGATAGCTATCAGATGTGCCAAGTCACTTGCCATTTTTAAACGTTACCTCAGAGAATATCTGAGTATTGGTTGCTAAATATCTATGTATTTATTATTAATTAATATGACTCTTAAATAAGTATAAGTATGTATATGTAAATTGTTATGAGTTGTTATTATTTAAGTTCACATATTTATGTAATATTATTTATTTGTTTATTGTTTTATTTTGTTTTTATATCATTAGTATAAGTATGTACATGTAGTATGTTAGGTACACCATTACACCCCAGGTAATGTCCACACAGTCCATTCCATCCAAAGGTTGTCTGGTAGAAATCGCTATTTAGCAATAAGGCCGCCAATTGTATCCAGATTTACGTTGTTATTTTTTATTTGTATTTATTTTATGGTGTGTAATAAAAAATACCTAATCTATGCTACAACGTACCATGTAATGGAAAGCTTGTCAATAGATAACAGGTAGGTTACAATGAAAACCCGGTTTTTTTTGGTAGTTGTATGAAAATTGCTGGGTTTTCAAAGTATTTAATAGTGTAGAAGTCAACTACCTTTAAAAAAAACCTTTTGCTCCTTAAAGTCTAAGAAAAGAATAATTATTCATTAAAATCACAAGGATCACTTTGAAACGTCAATTTTATTGCCTGTTCCTTCGCGACCAAGCCAGGAAAGAAAGGCAAGAAACAAGGCTGGTTGTTTTTTAGTAATGCCTTTGGAATACTTAACAATACAGAAAATAAATTACGTCTAAATTGTAACATTTTGAACGAGTTGGAGCAATTTCAATCCCAAGCTTCTCTATCATCTAAATAATCCGATATTTTATAGTAAGCTTTTTTCAAAAGATTTTGTTTAATTACGTTTTTAAATTTGTTTTAAAATTGTCAATTTTCGTACATCACTTGGGAGTTTGTTATAAAAGCGTACACCTTGCCCTTTAAACGATTTACTAACTTTATGGAGTCTACAAGTGGCAATATCGAGTTTATCTTTATTTCTAGTATTAAAATTATGATTATAGCTATTTTCCTTAAACAAATTAATATTTTTGTGAACATACATCAGATTTTCATAGATGTATTGACAAGGGAATGTCAAAATATTTATTTCTCTAAACTTGTTGCGTAATGATTCTCTTAATCTAACAAACATTGTGTCAAATTCAAGAGTAAGTTTCAAACAAAATATCCTCCCTAATCAAAATAAAACCACTAAAAGGAGACCTCTTTCTTTCAACCTATAATACATTTTACGAGCATCCTGGGACATACTGTGGCTCGAGATAAATTGGTTGTAATCATCCATTCACTTAATGTTCCATACACGGTCATCTAAATTACTTAGGGTAGATAAGGTTAAGTTTTTATTATTGTGACTTGGAGGGCAATTGTGTACTAATGTAACTCAAGGGAGAATTATTGGGGCGGAGAAGTGTATGTTTGATTAGAATTAACATGATTAGATGGACGCACATCGGTTTTTATAGAAAAGGAACACGGAAATAGACCCTGTTCCTGAAAGTTTGTCTGGAAGAGAAGGCTTTAAATGTTAAGGTACCATTGTACCTGTGGTTTATAAGTACCTAGTTTTAAATTTTTCTCATCTGCAATATCTATTTATCTATAAGTTTTTTGGAAACTGTATTAATCAGGTGTTTTAAGTATTTTGTCTAAAGATTTTAGAAATAAATGCAATACGATTTAATTATTTTTCTTCTTGTTGATAAACAAAGTTTGATCAATAGCTTATGTTTTTAAAATGTTCAGTCTGCGGGTCATTCAATATAGAAGTCTCGACAGAGTTTACGTATTTGAGTCATTTGGGGTCGAGACACTGGGTTTACGGGGTACCGGAGCCCATCGCGTTTTCAAAATTCTTTTTGGGCGTCTGGTCGAAGCGACGTGTGACCCGAGAGCTGGCGCTTATCTGGGTCAACGCATACACATTGCAATTCAGCGGGGCAATGCAGCCAGTGACGAGGGGACACTTCCGCCTTGTAGTGATCTGGAGCCGATGAGCTATCTGTAGATCGCTTGCAACGGTCTTTAGATTGTATATTCTTTCTGTTAATAAAGAGAGTATTATCATCGTTGACAGCTTAAATAATATCCCACTGCTCAAACTTTTTCCTCAATCGCGATTCCTTCCGATCCTGTCCTGTTCGTATTCAGGTTTTACCTTTTAGAGCTTTATCTCGCTACGACTTTCTCTTTATTAAATTTAAACAAAATGCTTACTAATAATAGCATTGAAACAATATAGCACGTGGCACGTTTACCGTCAAGTATCCTTAGCGGAGTCAATTGCACGCATTGAAACCACTTTAAGGTTCGAGGCCGCTGCAAAAAGCTTTGTATCTACAACTGTAGTGTAATCGATAGTTTAGTCAAGAGTTTGTTGCATTGTTTGAGCTTAGCACCTGGCTGAAATTCACTTTTATACAGCAAAAATTTACCAATTAACACGAATGCTTCGAGACTTACGAAATATAAATAAACGGGGGGTCCTATTACAGCTAACCCTACGTCAAAAATACGCGGATGGAACCATTTAGTTGTTCTAGTATGCACTGATAGAAGTTCATCCATGTATCATGTGACGCAGCGCTGCAAAGATCCTTCTACAATAACGTTAAATCTGTTGAGAAGCTAACAAGTTTGAAGGTTTATTTATAAGAGTAATATAAACCAAAATAACTTCATCAAAAGCTTTATGCTTATACCAATTACCACTATTTTAAGCGAGTACCTTCTTTAGATGCTAGACAATTTTATTCACACTTTTTTGTAGTATGTTGGGCCAGAAGTTGAGAAAAAATGTGTTTTTGCTGAACTTCATTCCTGTAAAGCTTTGAATTTCCACATTCAGTTTCAAATAAAACTGCGTAAAACTAGAATCGTACAATTTGCCACAGAACCGCGTCAGGGCCTCGCCAAGTCAACATTTACACCGAGTTTCTAACCTCTCATTGTTTGCATTTGGAAATTGTTTATGATATAGGTATTTGTATTTTCTGTATATTTTATTTATTCATTATTTGAGGTCATCTGCACCCACTGCAGTACTTGCTACCTACTGGGTATAGGCCACCCCTTCATTACGCCACTCTTTCAGATCTCTTACGAGTTTAGTCCATTGGCACCGATCATTTCAAAAAAAGTTAAAATCTTTTCTAGAATATCAGCTCGTGTCTTGAGAGAAAAGATTTACAGTGTGAGTCTTCATAATGTGTACAAATTAAAATAAGGGAAACTATGCCTAATTTTATCAACGGAAAATATGGTGAAATAAATCTGTTTTTCTATTATTTATCTATCTATTTATTTTTAATGACGTTTAAAAATTATTGTTTGCTATGAAGACCCCGCCAAGAAAAAACTGTGTAACTTTTGAACTCAACGATCGATTACGATGAAATAAACGCAGTTAGGATTGGAAATAACAGGAGCTTTTTATTGAAATAAAAGTGTGATGAAAACAATAGTCACTTCAAAAATATGAAGTGTTTTTATGGACGATTATAATTTTTTTCATCGAGTTTTCTTATAATTGTAAAATTTCGGAAAACTACCACAGCTTTAGGCATATTTTTTATTACTTTAAGTTATACTACTTTGTATTATCTATCTGATGGTAAAAATTTCATGTTCATATCTCAAACACAAAATTTGTTATCAACTGTTAAAGAATAACCTTCAGGGGTCGTCGTAGGGAACAGTCATTTTAAAATGTCCATAAAAATAAATAGTTTTATGGACATATTTTCCGTTGATAAAATTATGCATAGTTTCCCTCATTTTCTTTTCTGTACATTAAGAAGACGCTGTATTATCGCTCAGAAGGAACACAACTCTAATATTTCTCTTTTATTAGGTTAACATAATGATAGTTTTGGTACTTGTATACCTATAATCGGGAACGTCAAACTCATTTAGTTGTATATATGGGCACTAAAATTTGGAAACATGTAAAACGTTCACTGAAATAAATAAATATAAAAAAAGCATTTATTGAGGAACAACAGATATACAGTCATGTGTACAGTTTCAAACGATGATGCCTGTATTAGTATGAAAACTGTGTTACAGACACCAACGCCCTCCTCCTATACATCAATGAGTTCCAACCAGGTAAATGGTAGGTACATTATCAAAAAGTAAACTAAAAATTACAGTTATTTTCCAACAGACCAGAAGGATCTGCGTGGGTGGATGTTTTTGTGAGTGTGTGAGTGTGCGTGTGTGTATGTATGTGAGTAATTGAGTGTGTGTTTTTGTGTGTAGGCATTATTTGGGAATATTTAGGAGGTCCTCAGTATCCTCGTAATTTAAAGATTTAAGCCACTCTAGACATTTAATCTAATATCAAATTAAAATTTACTTTCTGAGTGTCAACGAGCGTACATAACCAGTTTTTGCATTTTAAGTGTCTCTATCAAAATTAAGAATAGATTGGCAATAAAAAAATACTAAAATCGTTCTAATATTTTGAAACCTATTAAAACATTTTGGCACAACATGCACAGAATTTGCCAACTGAAGCAATTAGCGGTATCAGCAATTTATTAAATCATTTATATCATTACGACCAGATAAAGCCACAATTTCATATATATTTGGCCAACAATTTAAGTTAAGTTAATCAATGCGTGATTAGCTCTAACCACCAAATTTGGTGTTTGTTCCCGTTTTGTAGTATTCCCATAACCTGGTTTACACAAACTGTTTGAACATTATTTATGCTGTTACCACTCGACCTATAGATAGTACTTTTGTTTGTACTGAGGTAATAGAAATACAAATTCAGTCATTGATTTCGTCCGTTGTCGAGCGGTAAATAGTTTCGCAATTTAGCAAAAAGGTTTTTTGGAGTTCGATGCAGCATAACTATGCACAAAAAATTGCAATTCTGACATCTATTCTATACGCACGCGTCAATCACTCACATCTGAACTTTTTGTGAATAAAAGCATCAGGCATTTTGTTATTTTTTGTCCATTTTTGTATACTTCCGAAACATTGGGCCAGCCCGTCGACCCGTGAACCAAACAGTGCTCGATATTAAAAATGCGTAGGCTGCCGGATGACACCGAAATAAATTGGCTTTGATCAAATGGAAATAGCGTTTGAGTAATATCGGCGGTGATGGAGCTTTTGCGTAGTTTTATTGAACATTTAATGTAGAAATCGCCAGTTTTTCCTTCATTTTAAACATATTTTGAGGTTGTTACAAACTGAAAACTATTTTTTTTGTAACTATCTTTTATCTAGCGACTGTTAAAGTAAAAAATATCACCAATTTACTTATAACAACCATCTACGAATAAACCCTTCATTACAACTGGACAGAAAGGTAATTCAGTAAAAATATATTCGCTACGCGAAGCGAGGCAGAAGCAATAAATGTTTCTTTTTACATAGCCTCTATGTACCGTCCGTTTATTGGCTGGGGACATTTTATTATACATAGACCTAGACCCTAGACGTGGTTATATGACCAGTAAAAGGCAAGTTATGGGTATGGAACCAAGCAACATTCTTGGAACATTCTACGATCTTGGAATATATTTTATTTTTATTTTATTTCAGAAAAATAAACATTGAACTATACCCTAATGTCGTTGTGAGTTTTGAAGATACATAATAAGGTGGTATCTACTTAATTTCATCATTAAATAAACAAACATAGGTAAAGAAACAACAAAGCTACAAGCACACTCAAACACTCATCCATAGTTTGTCTGGAAGAAATCTATAGATGCGTGTTTCCTTGGATGAAGATGATTTTAAAATATAATTATTTTTTTATTTATTTTATTATTTATTTATTCTATATATTTAGATACAAAGTCAGGTTAGTTACACCATTTATAACTCAAATAACTCAAGAACGGCTGGATCGATTTTGATGATCTTTGATTTGTTGAATTTGTCTCCACCCCGAACAGTAGAATAACTATTAAAATATTGGAAAAATTAACGCAAAGACAAATGGTGAACAAAATTCATTTTCTCATACATAATGATGGCCAATTGACAATTCTACCGGGGTGACGTAGGTACATATAGGCAGCCCGCGTCATATGCATGTAAGAAGGCGGTAAGAAGTTCGGCGGGTCAACTGGTAATAGATAAAAAATCAATACCTACTTTTAGAACGCAGGTATGATAGTATAAGTGTAACTTTAAAACTAGAAATGTCATTTTCCAATCTCTATTTGATCGAAAACTTTATCAGTATTTTAATTCAATATCGATTCAAAACTACTAAGAGCCTTTTTCTCCTCAATATTCAAAACAACCCCTCAACAAAACAGGAAACTTGAACTTGCAAAAGAAAGATGGCGGACTTGAGAATTCAGAGAAGTATTTCGTAGATATGCTTAGGTAAAGCCTCCGTATACAGGTGTTGCGGTATAATATTATGTAGGAATTTTAAGTATTATTCAAGGTCTTATTGATTCCAGGGGGTTATCTAATATTATGAATGGGAAAATTTAGATGAATGGATGTTTGTTAGTATTATGGCGACTTCATACGATCAGTTTTCACTGACAATGTTGACTGAACAGTTAAAACTAAAATTTTCAGCTTAAAAATATTCCATCCGTTTAACTGACAGTTTTTCTGCTACATACGATCACTTTTTACAGTCAGTTTTTACTGTTCAATCAGAACTGTCAGTGAAAAGTGATTATAATATATATTATGTAACCGCTATTATATTTGCTGTACGAATTATGATGTTTGATTCAAAATTAATTTATAACCTGATATAATCATAAGGCTACGTTAACCTTTGGTATACCGAAACACAGATCTGTGCCAGACATGATAGAATTTCTTTTGTGTCTGGAATCCAAGCATACCAAAGGTGAAACCTATTTCTACAAACCTATATATATAGGGTTCACCTCGTTCAGTAAAATATTTCGATATAAATACAATCAAGTACAATCACTGTATGGGTAACGAATTTTATCATAATAGGTTTATCAGTTTTGGTATAATCAAATAGCTTGCATAGCTTACAGGCTTTCGAGATAACTTTATTACTAGTATACAGAGAACGGACAGGATAATCATGACACTTTTTTAAAAGGGCTAAAAAAGTCTTCAAGAACCGTAAGTTTCAGGTCACGTGCGTGGACGAGGGGTCAGAAGTCGTGGGTCAAAGCATCTCACGTAAATACGGGTACTGTATACCGAGAGCCGAGGAAAAATTAAATAAAAATATCACGAAGGATCGAAAGTAGACCTTGAAATAATAAATTTAGGCTATATTTTCGAAAGTCTTGAATACATCAGATTTAAAATTAAAAAAGTTAGAAGTCTTAAAGGATCTTGAAGCGTTATTTTGAACACACATCAGATTTTGTTGCTGAGTTCTTTAACTATTGATGCATAACTGCAGAATTTGGAAACATTCTTAACCCTCTCCTTAAAATAAGCCTCCTTAAAAGGATGTGGAGTCAAGGGTGTTAAGGGGTTGACCTGTGACCTTAAGGGTTATTTTTGGGACACTCTCACTTGACTGACTCCTGGCAAGGGAGGTTTCTTTGAGCATGTGCAAAGTTTTATGAGTCAATGGTTGCAAATGAAGTGTCAACATTGTTTTGTCAACAAAAAACCCCACAGGTTCTTGAATAACATCTTAATTATTTGATGAACAACTCGCATTTCGATAAAATAAAGAAGCCAAGGATAGTTCGCACAAAATGGCGTAGGCTTATAGATCTATATATCAAAAATACTTTATTGTATACCATAAAACATAACAATGAAATCTTACACAATAACGTTAATTTAAGTTAATATTAATATTCTTTATTGTACACAAATAAATTTACATGCAGAAACAGCTTACAAAATTGACATGTACAAAGGCGAGCTTAACCCTAATACGAGTTTTCTTCCAGCAAACCTTTGAAGATAGAGATAGTTGATTATAGTGGTAGGTACGTGCACAGAAAAGGGCATTGGAGTAATATACTAATACTAATAGCTATACATAATATATACCATGATAAATAATATACTTATACATATTAAAAATAATACCTATAAACTATACCTACTTTACAGATAAACATAACACATTATACAAAAAATACGTAAGACATTATACAAAATACACCTACTTATACATACCTAATAACCTAAAAATTTACAAGGACAGGTAATGCTCTTTGACTCTAAGCTTAAAAGTGCTTAGTGATGGACTTGCGCGGATAAAGTGTGGTAGAGAATTCCACAGTTTAACTCCATGGACAGTAAAGGAACCACCATAGCGACTGGAGGAATGAGGAGGGATATTGAGAAGGAGAGACATTGATGCCCTACAAGGCATCTCACGTGGGACAAGAAAATCAAAGCGCTCACAGAGTTAAGAAGGAGCTAGAGGATTGGAAAGAGTGTTGAAGAGAAAAGTCACAACATGAACAGCGAGCACGTCGACGATGAATGGGAAGACATTTTAGCTGGGATCTAAACATGGAAACGTGATCAAACTTGCGCAACCCGAATATGAATCGGATACACAAATTTTGAAGACGTTCCAGTTTATTTAGAAGTGCCTCCGTGGCATCAAGAAAACAGACATCGGTATAGTCTAAAAGGGGAAACATGAGGTTAAGTACCAGATTGGCGAATTTCTCGCTGAGTAGCGATTCCTATCAGACAACATGAGGATTTCGGATGTATTGTGACTATATGAAATTTAACTGGGACGTCAATGGTATACTAGAAACTATCTACTAACTACTAACGGATCTTCTCATTTCTGATTCGATCTCGTAGAGGAACATCAAGCATAGCCCTCTCCATAGCAAGCGACCTTGAACCTTCTTATGAGGCTCATAGTAAGAGACCATAGTATAAGTTACATGATACAAATTGGTGGGTTGACAAGCTGACAATGTGATGATAATGATGATCTTAGTCATAATTATTTTTGTTCATGCAAATTACTTTAAATAATAAATAAAAGGCATGTATTTACACACACACCTATTATGCTAACAGGAGTAGGTAGGTACAATAAGTACTCAATAAAGCTAGGTAAGTAACAGTAGGCCTAATTCTAAGAAACATTAGTACATTATTGGAGGTAGGTAGGTCAGGTAGGGATTGGCGGCAAATAGGTCGAGGGCTCAGCTACGCTGGTTTTCAGCCTCACCTTGGCAGAAACATTTGCAGCTGCCACCGCCACAGATAGGGTTCTCGGGAACTGTCAGCTTTATGCACTGAATTAACAAGTAGTAATTGAAGAAAGAACTAGACGATTACTGAAAACCCATCTTAGAGAAATATACGATAGGCCAATTACCACAAATATTATAATCTTTTAAATGAATTCAGCATTCCCGAACCTGGGAGATTTCCCGTAAGCTATTTAGAGAATTCTTCTGAAATGATGTACATGACTGATATACCCACGAATAAAGCCCGAAGTTGGCATATAATCTGGGCCGTGACTGTCGAGGTGTTGGTAAGAAACTCGGTAACAAACGAACCCCCTCCCCACACCCTCAAATCCCCGGGCGGCTGACAGGGTTAGCCAAGACTTCCAGGTAACATTTTTTTTAATTGATGAAAGCCAAGCGCTTGACCACTACCTCACCTGATAATTGGTGAAGTGATGGTGTAATGTTATGTTATATTTTGGAGTAGTATGTACAGATATGTTAATTTTGTTCACTAAATTATTTTCTATAAATCGATCAATCAATTATTTAGTTATCATACTACTTTATTGAATTAATTTGAGGGCCTTATTCATAAAACTTTTGTACCAAGACTTATTAGTCGAGAAATAAGTTATTTATGTCTAAACTTTATTTATTTGGAAAAATGTATTTACGTATTCCATCAGTTATTTGGCACCCATAGTAAATACAAACTTTGCTTAGTTTGGGGCTAGATAGCTATGTCAAATGTCCAGCATTATTTATTTATTTATTCAAATCACTATAATTTTCTGTTTTGATTTTTTTATGCTATTTGTGGGGAAACAAGCTTACGGCCCATCTGATGGCAAGCGGTCACCGTCGCCACAACACCCGGGGTATTGTCGATGCGTTCCCTACCCTGTAGGAACCTCTTCATTTCTCTTGAAGCGTGCCATGTCGTAGCCTAATAGGAAAACCTCAGATGGAATGAGCTGCCTCATTCCACTTCTTGCAAGTATGGGGATAAGTTGTAAATTAGATAGTAATCCATTTATACACGAACCAAACACAATTAAAAAAAAATCACAAACTAGGTTATAAAGACTGCCTTAAAGATATCGCTTTTAGCGATAATGCCACATATTGAACCTATAGGTACTTTATACTAATGTGTATATATTTTTTTCTATCCATCAGTTCACTTATCTATAACTTAATTGTGCTTGTAAAACACTTAAAACGGGACGACTGTTTTACCTATATGTACTAGTAGACAGTGTCCAACCGTATGTAATATTTTTTTAACTTTGCATTTTCCCGTCCTTCTCTATATAAACTTTAACTATACCAAATTCCACATTCCTCCGTGCACGCAATAAGCTTAAAATGGGGTACCAAATTTTCTCTTCACATAGATTTTAGGAAACTAAAGGCGACTTGCGCTACGATTGCCTAAACGTATTTAGTAGCAAATACGATTAAGAGAGTTGACAAATCATACTAATACGTCAAATTTAAACATGTTTAGTCGCTAATTACGTTTAGGGCTTGTTATGCAAGCAAAGCTTAGTGTCCGAAACATGCAATCTAAGATGAGTGTCAACCCTAACACGCTGTCACGTCCTCAAAAGAGCAGACGAAAGGCGCGTCAAAGCGAAACAGGAAAGAACATCCTCTCGTATACCATTTCTAGTAGGTATTCCTATCTTAATCTTAAGATGGAGAAGACTATTTTTAAATGTGCTCATTCGCGATATCTTGACGTTTTCGTTTGATCTGGTTATGGATCTTGTATGTTTGTTTACCAGACGGCTACCGGTTTTTTCAGATAATGTAGATAATCGTTGTTGCAAAATTTTGTAAAAAACTTAAGAAAATGCACTTAGGACCGGTTTAAACATTGGTAACCGATTACGATTCGTTTCTTCTTGATAATGTGTCAAACTTTTGTAAATTTTTCACCGATGGTGGTTACCGACTTTTACCGACCGGCTTTATAGCAAGACGCGATCTCTCTCAGTAACCTTTGGATGGACACGAAGAAAACTGTGTGAACTCTGTTTTTTTTACCAATAAACACCATAAAAGATAATTAAAAAAGTATTTGTTCCATGAAACTAAACTAGTAATAAAAAGTGTAGAGTACCATAACATCATATCTGTCTATCAATTTACACAAACTTACGATAAGTTTCTCTATAAGGAGGGTCCAGACCAAATACAGTGTCTACATAATCTACACTAATACTATAACAAAATACTAGTGGTTCGCCCCGAACTGAGATCTCGCGAGTCTCTGATTAAAACAAAAAATATTATTTGTAATCTTTGACTATCAAAATAGTGCCCCGAAATAAAGTATCAAATAACTTGACCTACAGTTTCATTCAAATTACAGGTAACGGGAGTTCATGTTAGTTGGTTCACATTTTTTGGGGTACAAATTGCAGTTACGCTGGATTTCAGACAATTGCCTATATTTGTGTCACTTAAGATACACGCATACCAAATTATAGCACGGTGGGGTCACTGGTGTAGCTAGTGAATTTTGTCAAAGTTCAGTTTTTGTTAAGGCTAATAACTCAAAAACTGTAAGAACTTTACTAAAAATAAAAACGGAGTCTATATGTACTAATAAAGACATTTCATTTGACATCCCATTTGACCTAATAGTCTCATTTTCATTTTTATTTACCCCTCTTGAACCCCAGTATCTCAACGACCCCCAACATTTTCAGCTCATTTAGTCACACTAAAATTTTGCCATCGCTACCTACCTATTTTTCGAATTTCACGATGATCTGATCAATGCTTTGAAAGTTATCCTCGGACAAACAAACATGCATACATACAACGCCGATTTGCTCAAGTTGATTTAGATATCTCACTTTGCTCGATCAATTATAAAGAGGAAAGATTTGTATTTTTGTATGTTTCTAGAATAAACTCAAATACTATGGGACTGATTTCAAATATTCTTTCAACATTAGAATGCTACATTATCCCTAATTA
The DNA here is from genome assembly GCA_963924445.1 of Philereme transversata. Lineage (NCBI taxonomy): Eukaryota > Metazoa > Arthropoda > Insecta > Lepidoptera > Geometridae > Philereme > Philereme transversata. The sequence continues at coordinate 23,335,402 of OZ004344.1, forward strand.
ACATAGGTTATATTTATTAATAGAAAAAAAATTGGGATCCCTACTAAAACTTCAATAATGTAATCCAAGGTGTATTAAAATTAGCGATAAAATGTATTTCATCGCGTGCGCTGCGGAAACGATATAATAATATTATACATTCGAAAGCTACTCTCTATCTGTTTGTTACGTTTTGATGACTAGACGGCTAGACCGATTTCGATGAAATTTGGTATATAAATAGGTTACGACCGGCATTGAGATAAAGGCTACTTTTTACCCAACTGCGCAGAGGGAGGGTAATGTTTTTATACAAAAACTACGCGTGCGAAGCTACGAATTCGTCAGCTAGTGTTCTGATAACTTAATGTAGACTAAACGCTATCAACTGAGGATAGTTTTACGCTAGCAAGACATATTTTGAGCGAATGTTTTTATTAATTTGTAGCCAGATATCGAGAGGTTTAGTGAAGTGGCAGCCCAATTAATGTCCATAGACATGCCATAGACTAACCTCGTTTATGTTCTTCTGGCGTCCTATTCAGCTGAGGAGGTAACGGCGCCGGGATGGGAGCCGCAGGGGCAGTAGGCAGGCCAGGATACCACCACCCCGTGGCAGCCTGTCCGTTGAACATCCTCAGCTTCTCATACACACTGTCGTTCTGCACTGATGCCGCTTGTTCCTTCTGCGAGGCCAGGTTTCGAAGCACGCGGTTGATTGAGGATACCTATTGAGTAATTTCAATAAATTAAAAAATAAACAGTATTCTGTAGCCACGGCTGTGCTTTTACCGATGTGTCAAAAAGGTGAGTTCTTCTTTGAAGCTCTTTCTTTAATCAACATTATAGGCATAGCACGGAGATTTTAAGTTTTTTTTATAAAAGTTTTAAATGTTTCTTTATTCTTTTGACACACTTAACAGAACACTGTTACTGTGTTTTACAACCCTTATTAACACTTCCCTATATCCAATACTTACAAGTATCTAATAAGAAACAAATTACCCCAACCCACCCTTTACTTACAAACACGTGTAATTTAAAATCTAATATGATTACTAAATTCCAATCGGGTTCCTCAAAGGGACACAGATTAGGGCATGGCTCCCCTACACCCCACCGCACCCTTGAGGGCCTAAAAACCCCAATATCTACTTTAGTCGAAAACCACGCATGCGTGAAACCTGGCTTACAAATACCTATGTCTACTATATGCCCATTTAACGTTTTATATAATAAAATGCTTGTATGTAGTTGCATTGACTCTAATGTTCAAGTAAGTATTGTAGATAGTCATTTGTTCATTGAAATAATTTTTAATGCGAATAACCCATTGAAAACTCTTGTTTGCATCAACGTGTAGTTTTAAATCAAATCATTCGAGTTTATATTAGGCCGAAGTTTAGGTGACTTAGAAAGGCAACTATATCAAATCTGAGATCAAATCATAATATATGTAACGGATCATATCTTAATATATTTATATTTGATTGTAGAACGATATGCCCTTCTCTATAAGAACATTCAAGTAAATTATTAATTTTACAACAAAAGTACACACACATTATCTGTCCCTGTGTTGAAGTTGTAACTGCTTGTTAATTCATCAATACCATTTTTATGTTTGCTAATTTTATTTTAATTAAATTTGTGTTAGTATTTTTATTTTAGGTTTATAGTATGTAGGTATGTTTTGGTTTTATATAGATGCATCGCCGTCATGTGATCAATTATTATCCTGTCCATACAAAGGTCGTCTGGAACAGATCGCTTTTAGCGATAAGACCGCCCATTGTACTAATTCTATTTGTAAAAATTGTGTTCTGTATTTTACTTTGGTGTATAATACAGAGTTATCTTATCTTATATCCTCCTAAACGGTTGCACCGATTTGGATGAAATTTTGTGTGTATATTTCAATGGATTCATGGATGGTTTGCAAACACAATCGTGCCCGGTAAGTGGCGCTGTTGTCGACATCCAGAAAATCGTAAACTAAGTCGCGGGCATGCAACTAGTACCTTATTAATATTAAGTCATTTAGCAAAATTAAATTAGAAATTAAATTCCTAAAGGCGAGTTTTATGTCTAATCTTTTTATTATCATCGAATATGTTATTTTTGTTATGCAAAATTCCAACATAGTCGAATAGCAGAAACGGCGAAATCGATATTTTTTGTTTTGTAGCACACATACTTACCAACAATTATACAACAAAGCAAGGAAGTTACAGAGATTGTGAAAATCATAGTTACGTCCGCGATTCCAGAGCGCTTCACTGTTTTCCCGTCGTCATAGCAACGCGAGGAGTTTTCTCTTTAGAATGGGAATTCGGAACGAGAAACGGGAATCGACGAATAGATTTTAAAACGATTTGGTACCAAGCATAGTATAAGAACCGTTAGATATCTTTATTCAAGTGGTAATTATATTCTATTTCTGTTGTCAAGCAGCATTGCTGTATGTTTGAAGGGTATGGTTGCCGGTGAAATCACAGGCACATGGCTTTACACCTGTATTCCTCAAGTTGATGGACGCAGGGCAGTGTATCGTAGGGCACGTTTATAAGTTGCGTGACCTACGAGGCAATACCTTGTTAAAGGCGATGGTTACCACTTACCATCAGGTGGGCCATATCTTGTTTCATCACCAGATTGTATAAAAAAAAATCACCTACATAAAAATATGCCCAAGTGCGTCAAAATATTATTCATGATAATCGACACGAGGTAAAATAGTAGATGTAATTTTTTTTGTGTAACATTGATGTAACATTATATTACGTTCGATTTTATCCACTACAAAATCAAAATTTCATAATTCCGAAAATTACGAACCAAGCTGCATTGGAATTCGCAACCTTCCCCTATATACAGTACTTATCGGTATGTATAAGTATCGGAAAACACTTGAAATAAAAATACCTATTCAAACGAAAATGACAATAATGATTTTAAATTTCAATTATTGAAAACAACGTGCCACATGTATAATGAATAAGAGGTAAACAAGTTTGCTCCATATGGGTTTAATCCCATGTACCGCTAATGGAAGATAATGTGGGCACGTTAGGTAGCGGAGAGTATGCTTCGAATACGTTGTAAAATTTAACAAAATACACGCTTTGCGCATTTACACTTACATACCAACTCTAAAATAAGTTTCTGGCTCAGTGGTACTAATGCCATTCATTCTTCTAAGTAGTTTTTCCAAATAGTTTCGTATAACAGTTTCTTTGGAGGAACTAGAAAATAACTGCTAAAAGGAAGAAAAAGGGAATAATAAAAGAACTACTGAAAAACAACCAGTAATTTCATAAAAGTATAATTTTAATTGAAACTACATGTACATGAAACTTTGAGAATTCCGCGATTGACCCATATCGATTGGGGATGTACCCGCTCGAGTTTTTTGCGAATTTCGAAAACCTCATACACTTCTAACTAAATCTACGCAATCTTCCTAATCATAAAACCTAAACTATACAACTTCTGTCTACTTCTGTCGCTAAAAGATATGAAAGGCCGCTACTATCCAGTCTTCTTGATGATAATCTTATCAAAAAAACAGCCAAGAAGAAGCGCTACTAAGCTGAGGATCTTTCAGAAAGGCCTACAAAAGAACAAACCCTTGGACGGACGATCAAATTTAAAAAATTCAAAATGATTTATTTGGAACATAAACAAAGTACAAGAGACAAATGAAAACGTTGACAACTGCAAAAGTTAAGAAAAACTGAGTAGCAGTGTCAGGGCCCTCTTCCAAAACCAAACAGAACAACGTTCCAGCTTATAACGAGTCGATATAAGTAAATGTTTATTCTAATTTAATTATGACTTTAAGGTGAATACTGCGTGTGTGTGGTGAAAAAAGTGTCCATATTAAGGTGATCGTAGCTCGCTTAGTGCAGCGTGCTCAGAAGACGAAGGCCAGTCTATTTTCCTCGCTAGTTATTTCATTTGCCCGCAAATGGCTTATTTTCATTACCACACCGAAACACTACTGTGCTAGTTTATGGTTAGGATGATTCGATGTCGACAACATGTTTCTTACAAAGCTGAAATAACAATTTTAATTATGTCCCACCCATGTTTTACAAGACATTAAGCATAAAAAAGTGTCTCTCTGGGAGGGCCGACAGAAGGAAAAACTTGAACAATTACATGTGTATTTTTTGAATCTTCAGGAACGGTGTCGGTAACGGTAACAGTGTCGCGAGTTCAATAGTTTTTTCCCATCTCAAAAAATGCCCGACGCGCCTTAATAAGTTTTCACTTCCCAAATTTGGAAGTTGCTAATTGATCATGATGGATGTCGGATAAACATAAAAAATTACCTACTAAGAAAGTTGTCTCATGCTCCTCCACAAATTAAAAAAAAATTTGCAAGTTGCAAAATGATCATGATGGATGTCGCATAAACATGAAAATTTACTAAGAAAATTGTCTTATGCCCTTCCTCAAACAAAAAAAAAAAACAATTACGTCGGTGTCGGTAACAGTGTCGCGAGTTCAATGGTTTTTTCCCATCTCAAAAATGCTCAACGCGCCTAAAGAAGTTTTCACTTCAAAAAATTGTACGTAAATAATTGACAGTGCAATTACAAAAAAAATCTTGTTTGAAATCCAAACAGATTTGAATAAAGGTCACATTAGAAACCAATTGACGTTGACATTGATTGAAAAAAAAAAACAATTACTAAATTCAAATGCTTCCCAATCAGATAGACTATTCTAACGCTAAAACATTTTTTTAAATCCGAACATGAAGCGAACCAATAAGAGAGATCCATTCAAATTGTTGTTCTGTTTCTGACAGCGGCCCGACCAATCAGATAGGTAGGCAAGATTAAAGTACACGTTCCTAATCAGAATTTTAAAGGATTATTTTTGATGAATACCCATTTTGTTTGAAGCTTGTTGATTCTGAATAATTAGTGTGTTTTTAATGTAAGTAATAACCTTAATTTAGTCTTAAACAAATAAGTTAGTACATAGTATATTTTACTATAGATTTGCCTTGGCAAAACTCTGCACCATGCACTAGGTCTCCTCGCGTATTGCGACTTGTGTGAGGTTGCTTCGGTCTTTCATGTACCTATAATGTTTATAGATTATTTTAATTCTGTGTACATTAGATTATTAATATAAATTTTTAAATTCATTTTTATTTATTTGTCTACATATTTTCAATTAAATACGCACAGGCACATACCCCTCATATTCTCATTTTCAAGGCAAGCGTGCTCCATCTTCGACCACACCATGACTTACAATCAGATGAAGTAGATGATTAAAAAAAATACTGTAGATATTCTGTATTTAAATGTTTTAATTCGTAATGAATTAGTAATTGCTCTTGAGGTTAAACTATAAAAAAAAACAAAAAAAACTTTTAATTGTTTAAACGACGATTCAGGCAAAATTCTTTCCTAACAAAGGTTGTCTGGAAGAGATCGCTTCTTAGCGCTAAGACCGCCCATTGTACTGCTTTGTGGTTTCTATTTTGTTTGTATTTTTTTTATTTTATGGTGTACAATAAAGAGTTTTTATTAATTCATTCGGTCGTAGCTTTCACGGAAGGATGAACGCAGCTGCTGATTCGTATAGGCTTAACTAAGGAGACATCGGTTTTGTATCATTTGTTTTGTAAATGGTTATATGTCAGTGTTATTTTATCAGTTTGATAAGTAAAAAATGTGTTTTAATTATTTAACGATAAGAAAATTGATGTGACAAAATGAAACTCCAAATGTGACAATAACATAGAAAGGTATTCCCACATTCCGGTTATGTATTGCGTAGAGTTTTGTCTTTTTTTCTTAGAACAAAAGAAAGGTCTTGATGAGTATTAACATATCCTAAAATATATGTTAATAAATTAACATTAAATCAAACGTTTAGTGTAACTTCCCTGCCTTTTTATTTGTGAAACACCGACATTTTTATAAATAATATGGATCTTTTTATAACCCGTATAAGCATACAAAAAAACATTAATCTGTATGGATGTGCGTTTGTACAATCATCTCCCAAAGAATGTGCTAGATTTAATTTATAGTTAGTTTAAATTTATTTAAGTTGAAATTGAAAAAGCTATTAATAGAAAAAGGATACTATAGTGTTCATGATTACCTAGCCGATGACAATTTGAAATTTGAAATTATTTGAAATTTGAATTTGAAATTTGAAAACTTTTTTAAATACAAAAGCGTCTGAGTGACTTTAGCAAGTTTTTTGTAAAACGTAAAGTGGCATACACCACACTTTTCGACTGCAACTTACGTCATTTCTCAACAGAGCGCTACGAATCAGTGATCAGCGATGTGTGTAAAGGGTCTAAAACTTTCGTCTGTTATACGCACCGGGTGTGTCGATCCGTGGATAGGGGGCTTTAAAGATTTAAAATTTCATAAATACTCGCTTTAAAGCGCAGCCTTGGATGGTAGTTTTAAAACAAACAAGAATTAACAAAATAAATGATTAAATTACCGGTGTATATCTAAGAAACTTTTCCCGCTCCGCAACAAATATTTGCAAATCAAGTAAACAAGTATTTTGGTAAATCCACTTCTAGCCATGCAAGCTCTACTTAGGTATAGTTCATAATAAAATGATCGTAAATAAACTAAATGTTATCTACGCTAAAAGGAACATACTTTATTCGGGCCGGCATTTTCATATTATTTAATTTTTCAAAGATTGATGTCTATTATTTGTGAAAGTCGTAATTGCATGGAAAATTGTGTCTCGTTTTTACCAGTTGTATTAGCCAATTCTGTCGAAATTTTAGGCCTCCAATAATCATCACACGACCTGCCACCTAATTACGTAAAATCAATGAGAGAAACACGACAGCGATCGGTCGCAAAACATTAAATTAACTACGGGAAAATAGTTATATCTGTTGCCGTCCATTAAGTGGTGGCGCTAGTTTCGATGTACAAATAGACGTTTCGCGACCGATTGCTATCGAGTTGCTGTCGCTATTTTTAGGTAATTACCTCCTTGGTTTGGCTGGACACGATATAACGCCAAACTCTGTTAATTCTTTTAGATATGGCTTGACAACATATGCTGTTAAAGCACAGTGGCTCTTGTAGACATCACTAACAGTCCCCGTAACGTGAACATAGGTAGTCATAAAAGCGTCGCGTACAGATACGTAATTATTACGCAAGCAATTCAGGCCACTTGAAAATACGAAAATCTGTAACTTCGAACTAAAAGTACGTACACTACAAGGTGCAAACACATTACCTGCATCATTTACTACCCGGTTAAATTCGTATCAACACGAATACTGAGTGAAACGAAGCCTGAAATCCGGCAACTACCGTACGAAACAAGATACCTACCTCTCGACAGGCGTGCGCTAAGACGTAAAACGATATTCTTGTAAAAGTACTTTTTGGAATTTTCGAAATAATAAAGGCGAAGGGAATTTTAGGTTGAAATTTCGAATTGTTTGACAGCAAGGATTTGGATGGATACTGACCCCGTTATTTATAAAAGTTTTGTCTAAAGTATTTTAAGTCAGCCCCCTTATTACCTAAGCCACATTGCTGTTGCTTCGCTATCGCTAGTCAGGCCATCCCTTTCACACGTGAGGTACGTACTGTACATGTGAAAGGGATGGCCTGAGTAGCGATAGCAAAGCGACAACAATTTTGCTTAGGTAATACGGCCCCAGGTTGTCTGACACTTGGAAATGAAAAAAGAGACAGATAACCCTTTTCTTGACGGAGTGCACTGTCAGATACAGTCAACTTTGAAAAATCATACCTACCAAGAAAAATATTATTACTTGAAACCGAACGTTCCTACTGTTTTGGTAACTGTTTCTGAACGCATTTACGTCATGTCATGTCAGTTTGACATAACCGTTTTTCATTCACAATCAAAATGATGAACCGACTCAAAGCAATCCCGCCGAAAAAGGTAAGAAAATTGATATTTTATGTTGTTTTTAATCAATAATATAATAATTATGCATATCACGATAAAGTACATTATTGTATACGTGTCAATTAAGTGAATTTTGATGCAAAACTGTATATTTGGTTTAGTAAACTAGAACCAAATTGCTATGTATCTCGCAGTGCACATGGCCATGTTTACTGGTTTTTTATGTTTTGGTGTAATGTATCATGTAGTGCACACTGCCACGTTTATGGTGTTTTTATTTTTATTGTTTTGTGTTAATTACTTTGATGGTGGCTTGTTGGTGAATGTGGTGATGGTGTTAAGCTAAACCATAAAAGGTTCCGGGTTCGATCCCGGTCCAGACAAAATCGATTTTTATACATGGCTACAGGTCTGTACATACTTTTAGTCTTGGTAGGTATACTGTATGCTCTTGTCTCTGAAATTTGGTTGTTGGTTTCTGGTCTTTTTATGGAATGTTTATGGTTTTGATTTTCGCTTAGCATGGAGGGTTAATTAAGCTTGTTTATCTTAGGGCGGAGTACAGCAATCCTTTGCAAGAGGCAGAATGCTTTGTGCGCTTATCCCAAAATCAGGCAGAAAATCGTCGAATGACGATTCGTCGACGGAGTCTGAAAATTAAATCCGGCAGTTTCCAATTCGACATAGGGCAGACGAAGAATCATCACCAGTGCCTTCACTACCATCGTCGATGGAAAATCTCAACCTGCTATCCGACGATGAAATAGTTGATGTCCAAGAAGCAGTCACTGCGTCACCATTACTGGCATCTCCACTCACTCCACTAGCTGCGCAAAATATGAAACAATTTGTAGCGACTCCACAGCAGGCTCCGACTCCTACAGCTCCACAGTCTCCAGCCACTCTTTTAATATCAACACGTGCCAGAGCAATTAGACCAAGATTGGTTATAGCACGTCGTCCTCAGCTAGCGAGAGTAAAAGTGCAACCTCTCAATGTTCGATGGACTGGACAACGATTCCGTCATCGAGCAGAAATAGCCAATAATGATTTACAAGAAGAGGCATGTCTCAAGGATCCATTTCAATATTTTTACAGCTTTTTTACTGACGACATTTTAAACTACATAAAGGAACAAACCAACTTATATTCTACTCAACAAACTAATAGATCGTTAAATTTTACAGTCGAAGACATAAAAGACTTTGTTGCAATAAATCTGCTAATGGGAATAATTGATATGCCTTCGTATACAGACTATTGGTCCCGAGAATTTAGATACAGTCAAATAGCACATATCATGCCCCTCAAAAAATTTCAACAATTACGTCGTTACATCCATTTCAATAACAATTTGCTTGATGATGGGGATCGTTACTACAAGATCAGACCTTTGGCAGATATGCTACGTGCCAACTTTTTGAAAAACCTCATGAAAAAAAATTCAGCATAGATGAAATGATGGTGCCTTATAAAGGGAAAAAAGCTGGTAATAGAAAACAATATGTCAAAAATAAGCCTAAAAAGTGGGGTTACAATATTTTTGTTAGAGCTGGTGTAACGGGCTTTGTTTACGATTTTCTGATTTATGGTGGTGAAGATACTTTTAGAGCAATAGATTTTTCACCAGTAGAGTCTTCTCTCGGAATGGGCGCTAAAGTTGTGATAGCATTATGTAAAACTATACCAGATCCAGCGTGTACTGTAGTGTACTTTGATAACTTTTTTACAAGCCTCGAATTGATTCACTACCTGCGAGAAGAGATGGGTATATTTTCACTTGGAACTATAAGGGCAAACAGATTACGCGGAGCTGAGAAGAAGCTCATCACCGATAAAGCACTGAAGAAGAAACCAAGGGGTTCTCATTCGCAAGTCACGTGCAATAATAAGAAAGTGTGTATCGTCAAGTGGTACGACAATAAATGTGTGACTACCGCAAGCAGCTATGCAGATGTCCACCCTATATCTACGATCCCAAAGATACGACAAGGACAAAAAGATGAGGTCAGCAGTGCCATGTCCTGAAATTATAAAGCATTACAACGCCCATATGGGCGGTGTTGATTTAGCTGATATGCTAATAGCTCTCTATAGAACTGAGCTAAAGGGGCACCGCTGGTACTTACCATTGGTATCACAGTTGTTAGACATATGTATAACAAATAGTTGGATATTGTACCAGAGAAATATTGGTAATGGAAAAATAATAAGTCTAAAGAAATTCAGGTACAGCATTGCCAAAAACTTATTATTACGCCACAGAACCACAACGAAACACACGGACAATGTGAAGGGCCCAACCCCATCAAAACTAATAAAGGCACCGGTTGCTCCAAGGCCAACTACAGAAATTCGCAGTGATCAACTTGGCCATTTCGCGACTTTTGGGACAAAAGGCAGGTGCAAACTATGTATCAAAGGTCAAACCACTGTATCATGTACTAAGTGTGGAGTCAGATTATGCTTAGTACCCGACAGAAATTGTTTTTATAGTTTTCACCACCAGTAAAGTTTTGTTAAGTACAAATATGTGATCTCATTAATTAAAAATAATTATTTTATATACCATTTGTATTATTACCTCTTTTTGGCAGTGTGCCTCGTGAGATACATTCGCCTGAGATGGTCATTCCTTACGAACATGGCAATGTATCTCACGGGATACGGAAGGTATCTCTAGAAACAAAACTTTATGATTTTTTTTATTATTTTTCCCAGCATTCTATGTTCGTATAAAAAGAGATAATTTGAAAAAAAAACAGTTATTTAAGATTTTTTTTTTTGCCAAGAAAAGGGTTAAACAAAGCGTACCCATACTACACAAATGCTTAGCCAAGAATAAACCACTTTTACGAAAATCACACTACAGACAGCGTTGCTTATTTGTAGAAGTATAATTTACAAAAAAAAATTATTATAAGATGTGTTTAGATAAAATCTATATTTTTATAAACAAAGTTTTGGAAATCACCTTTATACAATTTTTTATTTGCATCTATCGGATATGTTGGGGGTTAACAGTTAGCTACGCCGTCTGTACATAAATCTCAGATTACATTTGTGATTTATAGTATAAACTAAAACAAACAAAAACACACGGAGGAAAATATAGCCCTGGTTTTAAGCGGGATTCTGCACTAATTATGAGGTATTCCTCTTAAAAAACGACTAGGCGTCCAAACGCAAATATTAACAGGAAACTGATAAACCAGCATTACTCGGTAGCACAACATAAGATTCGGAAGGTATTTTTAGGTAAAAAGCATGACAATTTATTGTTCGTAGCAATTTATTTTAACATGACAATCCCTATAACGGTAAAAAATATCAGTTTATCGTTAAAGTGTGCGTAAAAACCCATATATTAACAAAAGTTCTATAAAAATATCATTTGTACATGTCATTTTTTCGTTCTCACAAAATTAATTTTTCTCCGTGCAGCCTCAATGCGTCCGACTTTGAATAACATAATACTTCCACAGATAATATCGTATCTCTCCAATATCTAATTAAAACTGAACATTATTATATCATGTTTCGCGACCACGGGCTCATAGATCATTTTCGAAGTCCGACCGCGCGGGCGTTCTTACGTCACGATGACAGTTGACAGGTGTCACTGGCTGCGCAAGCGCTTCTCATTAGGTGAGACGTATCGTTGCATCTCCTAGCTAGCGATAGTGTTTGAGATCCAATACGTTGGTGGTCTTAGGAAAAAAACGTTAGCTTAAACGTCCGTTTACGCGGTTAAACGAATTTGTTAGGTTTATTGGAATTGATGGATGATTCGATGAATGGTTATGATTATTTTGTAACATAGCTATATAAAGGGACATTTCAAGTAAAAACTCAACAAGATACAAATTCAAGCTTCACGAATACCAAAGTGGCAATTATTTATGCCAAATCAAACAATTATAATCCTCAGTTTCAAAAACTTTCATTCTTTGATGACTAATCGATTAGTATCCTAAAAGAGTACATCAATCGATTACAAAACAGGCTAAAGGAAGCTAAGTTAACCCCGTATTCATAAAAAGTCTCAAAGAAACTACACGCATTAAACGAAAACCCCCACAAACCGTTTTCCTTGCCAATTCAACATCAAAACCGATGAGATCCGTACAAAGGCCATTAGGCTGAATGCGAATTCCGTTGGTGAGGGCACAGATTACGTCATACGGGGTTGGACCCCATGCAGAATTAGAATTACTATTACCTATCGTATTATCTATAAACATTTTAACGTATTCGCTTAACCCCATGGAGACCTGAGGTTTGGGGTGCGGCCGCTGGGGTATTTTTTGCGAGGGGATGATTTCGCAGAGTTCATTATGGTTCTAAATTGTTGTCTGTGATTTGGTGCGGAGTGTTTCTGATGGATGGAACGAGTAGTTGGTTTATGTAGATGAGAATAGAGATTGCGAAGAATTGATCAGTCAGTAAATTTATATTATTATTATAAATTATAGGCTAGCGTTTGACCACTATCTCGCCTGATGGTACACGCTTGCATAGAAGAAACCTATTTACTCGTGAATTAAAGATCAGTTATCAGGAAACACAGACTCAGGCAAGGCGTTCTACTCCTTGGCGGTGCGCATAATAAAGGTGGAAGAGTACCGCTTTGTGCGTATGGGAGGTATGTCTACCATGTAGCGGTGGCTCATCGCAGAGCGTCTGGTTGATGGATTATGGATTTTTTTTTGTTCCATAAATAAATATTAAATTACATTCTGTCGATTAGGTAGTCGTAAAATGCAAAAAGAATTACGGGCATTAAAATTACATTTGAACTTGTAATTAAAATAAAAAAACAAAATCAAAATAATAAATAATATTTAAAAAAGACAAACATCGGTTAAAAAGTAAAAGAGTATACACATTTTATCAAAACAAGACAAAAAACCTATCTACACAGTTCAAAGCCCCGAAATCGAGCGTTGCCCCTCAATTAATATTTTCAAGGACCTTTGCTCAAAGTTAAGCGCGGAATATGTCACAGTGAGGAGGTTACAGAGGGTCTCAGCGGCCCTCCGAGACCCTTCAGCAGTCAAGTGGTAATTGTGCATAATGTCAAATTGCATGTTGATGTTATTTATATAATGTCTGATAGTAATAAAATGAGGCATTTGTAACTATGTACTCAAGATATTATTACAGCGTATGGTGGCAGCGCAATGTGGGTATGGCGCTGTTTAGTCTAAGTTTATACTACGTGTTTTGTTATGTACGACATTAAATGAAAACATGGGTCGGGCTAATGATTAATATTGTTGTAAACAGATTTATCTAATTCAATATCAAGTCTTAAAATATCAATGAAATAGCCTGTAGGCTATTTAATGAATATGTAAGTAGGTACTGTTAAACTGACTGAGCGGCATCGTCGCAAAGGCGCCGCCGATTTAAGTTAAAAATAGTTTATTGGAAATGTATCGATTTCTGGATAAATATTCAAGCTACCGGTATTAAACTCACCTCTAAAATAAGTTAATACGATTGTGGATGTGTGTTTTAAATTAATGTCGTACATAACAAAACAGATTGTATATGGATATTATATTAATTTGGTCGCCAATCATGTACAATGGATGGTCTTATACAACATAGATTGGCATCGATTATTTTTGTATGATAAGAAAACAGATAAACTCTATCTCCTAGCTAGACCAAAGCTAAACTGATCCGACACTGCACTAGGTATATTAATGATAAATAATTGATTGATTGATTCAAAATTCTTTATAGCACAAACATTAACATATCTATACATAGGCAAACTTAATACTAACAAGCATTCTCTTTCAGATAAGCTGTGCGTAATATGGAAAATATATTTTTTAGGTAGTGCACGAGAAATAATACCTAAAGTCTTATTATAACATAATATTATAGGTGAAAAATGACTTAAGTTATCCCGTCGAAATATAGCCGGGAAGCAAAACGTGAAATTTTACTAAAAAATTAAAAAGCGAGCCACAAGAGCTTGTGTATATTTTTTCTAAAAAATAAAACAAGCCAGCCTTAAGTGCTTGTAAAGTGTTCTTTAACAGCTTTACAACGGAAAACGGACACAAGAGCTAACGAAAAAAAACGTCACAACACGAAACGACTCAACTGTCTCCAATTACATCAGTTTTGCGTGTAAACGAAAATGAAACCGCTACTTATATACTTTATGTTCATACATACAACAGGTAACGAAATAGTGCCCTTGTAGAGAAGTTTTACTTCGATAAAAATGACAATGCTTTTTATTGGTTTTTTGTTTGGTAGAATGTTATCAATTTACCATGTTGACTCTGAATTTGGTGACAATCTGAGTAGAATAGATTAGCTTGATACAGCCAGATAATATTTTATGTTTTACTATTACGAGTAAACTAACAGATAATTTGTTAAAATCACAACAAAATCCCTTCAAAATGATTTTTTTTATTAATGAATACGTAGAAAGTCAGCGAGTAATATTTAAACTCGGTATTAGGTTAATAGCTTCATCATCATATCAGGATGTCCATTGCTAAGCATATACCTATCTCATAGATTTCCAGAGCGAACGATCTTGTGCGGCCTACACCCAACGGCTCCCAGCAACCTTTATCAGGTCCTCTTTCCATCTAGTGAGATGATCATCTTGTGAACACTCTCCTTTCTGCCCAACAACCGTCAGTGCAATAAGTGTGACAAATGAGCTGATCATTGCACCGCCACGCGACACTTTTTTCAAAACCTACCATGATCAAAGATACCATATATGCAAGTGTAATTGAATAACTAATAACACTAAGATAAAGCTTATTTTGCGTTAAACCCCGATTCAAAGTGAGAAAGTCCTGCGTATAGTATAGTATGGCTACATAATACGTTGAAGCCTTGAAAATGCTCGACAGTAGCTAGTTTTGGCGGTGTCGTGTTGCTTAAACTCGGATCCCACGTTGTCTTGCACTGAAAATTGTATCTGAATTTTGGTGACACAGTTCGAGAAGAAAGACGGCTTGTCCTAGTTAGGCAAGAATGTAGTTTAACAAAAATATTATTACTATTACTATACTCTGTGTATCCTGACTGAATCCTTTCTTTATTTTGTATATGTTATAATAAGTCTCTCAGTTCAGTGTACCTCATGGTAAAGGCCTCCTCTAGCATTTTTTATTGGGGTCTGTCTCGGGAAACCCTTCTCCAGTTGGGACCCGCTGTGAATCTTCGGTATTGTCCACTCCGGCTCCTTTTGGCATCTCGTGGTTATCAATCGGTGATTATTTGGGTCCATTTGTCTTGCCGAGTGAAAATCATACGTCAGTACCTGCCCATCTCCACTTTTGTGGGTCAATTTTGTCTGTTATGTCTGTCACATTAGTTTTGACTCTGTAGTCTTATCCAGTTTTTGAAGTAAACTTCTTTACGCATGCTTGACTTGGGGAGTAAGCTGATGAATGCGTGACGAGAGCGTTATGAAAAGTGTGATCGGGTGAGGTGAAGGAAGTTGAGAGGGAGATAGTTTTACTTCAGTCGTGTGGTCTAAAGCACACTCTTTTTTTTGTGTTGGTCATACTTCTTTCTATGACTTTTTGGCATGTTTGGCGGTTATCTCTTTGGTATAACAAAATTAAATACTGTTGAATATTACCCTAAAAATTGTCTAATAGATAAAGATGGGTAAAACAATAGATACTTCAAAAACTTTGTCACTATTGTCTTTATAGTACCTACATCAAATAATTCAATGAATTTGAAACAGGAAGATTGCGATTAATATCGTAGTAGATAGATCTTGATATTTTTATGGTTCTAATATCTGGTTCAATTTTTATGGTTTTGACTGTTTTTCAACGTGGTCGCAGGCATACTCATAACAAATAAAAAAGTCTACGCGATAAATACTAATTTAAATCAGTGATATATAGCGAGCGTGAAAGTTTGAAAAAGACTAATGAGTAATACGACCGGGAATTTTAAAATTTTTACAAAATTACCTTTTAAAAAGAAGCGCTCAATGTACAGTGGGCCGAATCGACGCTTAATCGAACTCATGAATATCTAAATTCAAATGAAATGTCTCCAAATCGCATTTAACGCTCCTTGCCTTCGCAACAGTTGATCGGCGGGTTCCAAAATGTAGATACGATTTTTACACTGTGCATGTAGTTACGCTTTTTAACCTTTGTGTAACATTGTGCACATAACAGAATCAAATTATCCCTTTAGATCATTTTGCTTAGGATCTGTCATATTTGACTTTAAACAATAAGGACGTAATTCAATGAAAATATTGTAGTACCTACTGCTTAAAAATGTTTTTTTATTACTATTGAGGTTGAAATTTGGAGTCTAATTTCTTGTCTGTTATAGATTTAACTCTTATTAATTTAATTTAAAGCTCTAAAACTTTACTAAAATACTCAAGTTCTATTAAAATTATCCAAAACTTTCCGTCACTACAGTTTCCATCCCCAAAATTCCCTCACATTTCCATAAATATCTGTGAACTTAAAACCGTCAATTTCAATGCCATCATAAGCTTTTGACGTTAATCCGTCAGACAAGGAGGGTGATATAACTCAATGCAGATCTTTACGGAATCACCATAAGTATGAATGCGACGGCGAATGTTCTGTGCACTCACGCGTAAACTGTGGAATTATAGTCTCATACGCGAGAAGAAAAAAGGAGTAAGTGACTGCTGTACTCTGATGGCGCGGCGTTTTGTATAGATAGCTGGTAAGTATACGTCTATAAGTAAGCTTGCAAGAATTCAGGATATGTTTGTAAAGTATAGAAGAGATAATTCTCTAAATCTGTTGTTTTGCTTTTGCAAGAACTGGTTGAAGTGGCAAGAGAGTTTGCTAGAACTGACAATCGCCGGAGACCTAAAGTTCTGAGCGGCAACCATGAACCGGGAAACGTAGTGTAGGATAGACGATACTAGATGAGCGGATGGCATTGTAACGATCGCATTAAGTTGGTTGATGGAGGTGGTTCACGAGCGTTCGTCTTATATGTCCAGCAGTTGAATTCATATTATGATGTTTTATTGAGTATTGTGAAACAAAAGTTAGTGAAAGTTTGCATTTTGCAAAGTGTTCGTATCGAAATTTTGTCCAGAATTAATTTCACTACTCAGAAAGGCAATGCTGAAGAGAATACAGGTATTATAAAAATGGCAGACGATGACAAAGCGAAGCCTCTCTCCCGCTGTCGCTTGCGCCCTTCTACCAGCGAGCCGCAATCGATTGTTCCACGTATTTTTGTCCGCTTTCTGTTGGTAAGAAACATCACGCCCATTCGACCGTTATGACTAGGCAACGGAACGCACGATAAACACCTATCTCTTTCTAACACGTGTGTAAGTGTATAACACTGTACCGTTCACCTATTTGCCCAGTGGGCCGAGTGCGTACGTACGACAGTCATAAAAATAGCCCCTTTGGCGCCGAATCTTCTAGGGGTAGTATTTCGATTTTGTGCCCTCTCGTTAGGAGGGTGGAGTAGGTACATTTATGATTGCTTATGGTTATAGGTGTTTTTGTCTGGCGTGTAGACGAGGCTCACTTAGAATTTCAGTCGTTGAAAATTTAAAGCTTCTATGTAATCCTGTAGGGCACCCTTTCTCTTTATGCTTTAGTTAAGTACATTTCATTTTATGGTTAAGGGTTCGAACACAAATGAATTTAGTTCTAATAATTTTATCCATTTATTGTTTACCGTGACTAAAATAAAACAATATCTGAAAATAAAAAAAACTTTGACATTGTTTTATTTTTATGTAATCTTGACATAGTCAATGACATGTCCACAAAACCAACAGTCCAAATTTCCACACTCGAATATCACAAAACATTTTTTGCCTCATGTCATTGTACACCCAAGTGTTTACATTATACTGAGCGATGGCGGAATCACAAAAACATGATTTTCGAGTTGTGACATTATTAACAGAAAAATTGGCCCGATGAATAGATAGAATTTACAATTTTTGCTTTGTTATTTTTTGTAACCGCGCAGATGTTTGAGACGTCTGGTTCGATTACGCGTGGTGTCAATTTGGTCACAGCTTTATCACAAGCTTTATTTTAATATCTTGTAAGAGATATTTTTCATATGGACCGCTGTTTTTCATTTTTACTTTTTTCGTGACTCGTTAATTGCGAGCGGAATTGACGATTGCGATGCAGATGTAATTACAAGTCTCATTTGTTTTGCTCTTGTTCAAGTTTTAATACCAGTTCTAAAGAAAGAACATACTTCGCTTTTATTTTCTATTTTTGAATGATGTTTAAAATAGTATATCTAGCACAATACAGTAATACCAACCAAATAAAAATGTGTGTTAAATTATAACGATTTTTTGTTTACTTTTAGCAATCGAATTTAGCGGCATCTTTACAAAATACGAAAATTTATGAACCCGCATTCTCAATAGACTACCATTTGTATAGCACAAAAACCAAATAAAACGGTGTAACATCACCGTCCGGACCAAAAATTTAAGCTGTCATCAATTATCTTCTGAATAAAGTCCACTGCATTATGTCCAGTCCATCTTGAAAGGCAACAAGGCCTTTGGTTGGACAATGAATCCCGCATATGCTTGTATAAAATTATTGCAAAATTGGATTAAAAAGGAAGATTTAAAGTGCAGGGACATTTCGCTTAGATTATTTTGATGGGTGGTACAATGGGTGCGGAGCATATGTTTGGAAAATAATTAATTTCATTGAGTGTTGTGACATTTGAAATTGAATAGATTATTTTGTATGATTGGCATTAGCAGGTAAGTTAATGTAGATACATACAACATTATGATGCATACTATGTCAGTTTAAAGTCATAAGTAAGGCAAAAATACAATAAAATCAAAAGCAGTATGTACTATCACTCTCATTATCCGACATAAATGCGCTGTTGTTTAGGAACGGGTCAAACTTTCTGTGTGTGAGGTCAGTGCGGGCAGTGCGCCGCGTATGCCGTTCGCAGTTACATTTTTTTACCCTAAGATTTGTGTTAAAATAACGTTTCCGATGCTAATGGATTAATTTTTAAAATACAATGTATTTAGTAGAGGATACGATTAACAACGACCTTCACCCATCTGTTTAATTGATGAAAAATATTTTATATCAAATTTAATATGTTAAAAAATATATCGCGAATGGGTTGGCTAAAAAATTCCGGGCCAAACTATGATTATTTAAAAAACCACATTAACATGAACTCCCGTTACTTGTAATTTGAATGAAAATATAGGTCAAGTTGGTTGGTTGTGCATTTTGTGGCACTATTTTATAATCGAAGTCGCGAGCATCCCAAAAACATAAAAAAAATATTATTCCTAATCTTAATAACTAATACTAACAAAATAAAATAGTGCCACTAAATGCTAACCCATTCGCGATATATTTTTAACATATTAAATTTGATATACCTAAAATATTTTTCATCAATTAAACAGATGGGTGAAGGTCGTTCATAATCGGATCTTAGACTAATTTAACACGTCAGGGATCACCCCAATACATTTTTGCTTGGTTGTGTTGTGGTGCCTGACCGAGTAAAACTGCTTGAAACTTACAACTAAAAATTAAAAATGTGTGCTAGACAAAGTATACATAAAATTATGCATAACAAGCTAGGTGTATGAAAAGTACTATAAACTAATTTTAGATTTAAAACGTGAAATTGTTATAAATAAAAATGTTTGTCAAAAGACTTTTAGAGGCGCTTCAGCCTGTCGAAGTGTCGAACTGTGTCTAGCGATATTTTATTACTTATGTATTTCTGTTATTACGAGTATAGACCTTTAAAAACAAACAGTATATACATCTATTTATGTTAAACGAAATAAAAACTTTTTTCGTTCAAGCACTACGTAATGTTATTTCAAAGCAGCGAGCGGTATAATGTAAGTAGGTTACTTTCATTGCCAACTTTTCTAAATCTAATTAAATAAAAAAAACCCATGTTAGGAAGACCACATCGATTTAGATGTGGCTAAAATATATCTACAAATACGGCAAACTATTTGACCATGGTCAAGCTTACCTTTGCCGATCACATCTAGAAGCATCTCTACTCTGGCCATCAACAAAAGCTCTTTTACGAAAACTTTCGCGATTTATTTCAGTAATCATTATATAAACGGGATTTATCACGTACCGTTTTGAAGGACGACCATGCAAAGAGCTTCAGCGCTGCGCATATTGCGAGGCGAGATGGAATGCGAAGTGAAAATTAAACCAAAACATTGTCGGTTATAACAGCGATAAAACGGTACGTGATAAATCTCGTATTTATAATAATGAACAAAAGTCTACTCTACAAATCATGCAAACAATTAAAAAGATACTCACACTAGGAATATTGTCGTTGTTGCACACATTTTCACTTAGCAGACGGTCCCTGATCTCCCAGGCGAAGATCGAAGGGCACTCCCTCTTGTAGTCAGCGATCTTCTGGACCACGGGCGTCGTGGCCACTCGTGGCTTCGACCCCCCAATGGCGCGGGGCTTTATGGACCCCGTCTCGTAATATCTGCGCGTAAAGCTGAACTTAGTTTGGATTTTGGAAAGTGGTAAAATCGTAAATGGGTAGTTTACGAAACATAAGACTGAGTAAACAAGTGAGATTATTTAAAAATACATTCATATACATGGAGTAGCTTTTATAATTATTTGTTGCCAGTGTGATGAGTGCTAAGCCTCAAAACCACAGGGGCTTTTTTAACCCCAGTTTGCAGGTAATATTTTCAATAAAGATAACGCAATTGTTTTTGTATAATGGAACTATGTACTGTGCTGTCCAAAAAGTACAGAATAAAAAGGTTAGGTATGTGTTAGAGCTAACTCAGGGATAACTAACGTTTCTGTAATTATCAATACGACAAAGAAAATAATATACCATAGTTTCATTCACTTAGCATTTAAAAATTATCAATCTGAAATGACATTCTAGTTTAAAAGTTTCTTGTACAAATAGGTTGAGTCGTTATGGCGTCATTAAGCTTGTTCACATTCACACAAACTCACGCATTTATCATGACATATTAAAAGTTTAATCAAACAATAACACAGAAGTTCCATTAGTAGAAAAATAGAAAAGCTACAAAAAGCCTTGATATTTAATGGTGGGATAAAAGATAGGCTTTTTATTCTAATGCAAGGGGAAGTTCATAAAACCGTTACAATCCCATCATTTGTAACATTTCCCTCTTTCCCTTCCCACTCGAAAAGTATTAAAACACAATTACAAAATGTAATCTCAGAAACTATCCCCTTAGCTTGAAGTACCTATACAGGCTAAATATTATCTTTATCTGAACGAAATTATACCTTATCCCATTACGTTTAAATATGAAATCGGACGAGATCAGACGAGATAGGTAACGGGTACAAAATTAGGTTTGCTGTCCGTTCTCAGTGTTTGTTCGAAATTGAACTTTAATTGTATAGTCGTAAGGGTTGATAAATAAGTTCGAGTTGGGATTATTAGCCGATTTCGATACAGGATGTAGTCGAGTCCTGCTATTGTTGAGGTAGACATGTGTCGATATTAGTAACAATCGATTGATGGCAATACGATTGTCGATGTACCGATAATGGAATGCTACTGTTTGGATTAGAGTTTAGTAAGGGACTAATGCCCATTTGCACCGACTATTACTTAGCTTTAGCGCACTATCACACTGGCGAGTTGCGAACCTGTTTCAACGAGGCGATTTGTGAAAGCGTGCGTCGCGTCCTCCAAGCGAGTTCGCCGCGAGTTTGAGACGTGCACGCCGCGTTGCTACAGTACGTAAATTATACGTTACGATAGTTTCTACAATATGGCTGACTGAAGTGTGGTGGGGCGCGCGTGTTATATATTGCGTACTCGTCGAGAGTTTGCGATGCTAAATCCTCCGTCGTCCGAGACATGTTCTCGGAGACCCGGATGACGAAATCACCTCCGCTAACGCGGAAGCGATATCTGAGTCATCTACATCAGACAGAGCAAACACTTCAGAGAAACACCAACCTCGCCGGCGAGGTCGACGAGTCCCTTCAGTCGCCGCCTATACGAGGTACAGACATGTACCCGGGCGTTTCTCTTCTATCCCCACCCCGGCAACTGCCCAAGCCGAGGCTCGTACCTATGTGGTGCCCTTGCGCTAGTTGCCTTTTCAAATAACCTACTGGGCTGAGCGCCATCTGCGCTCGCCAAAAGTTCGGTTAAGCTGTCACGGCCTCAGAGGCCAACAGCGAGTTTAGTCCATTCGAAAAAAAAAAGTTTGCGATGCACCCGCGGCGAACACCACAGATCGCCTCGCTGGAACATGCTCGCAATTCGCCAGTGTGATAAGGCACTTAGCTTGCAGAAAATACATATATTCATTGATCTATGTATGCTCAGGTAACACATGTATACTATTAAGAAGATTGAAATTTTAGCGTAAAAGGCCGTAGTTACTTAATCCACCTAAACAAAGACTCGAAAAAAATAGTACAATCAGACAATAGGAGGATGGTCTCTGTGAAAGTAATTCAATGAAGGAATATGTATACATTTTTATCACATAATAGATGAATATCGGCTGAATCTACACGGAAGAACAACTCATAGTTCAAATTGATTGAAAACATTATTAAAAAAAACATGGTTAGATAAATATACCAGAAAGTACAGTTACAAAAATCAATATAAACACAAGTAGGTCACACAAACCGTAACAAAAACCATGTCATTCGAAATTCGTCCCTCAAAATAAACACATTGTCATTTACCAATATTTATTTAGGTATTTATAGTGGGTCGTTTATATGGTTATTATCGAGAAGGGCCCTACTAATCTTTGCCTGATGCCGAAAGCGATTCGAAAGCGTTTGCCCTGAGGCTTTGTAGGGAAGCCAAGGACATTTTAATTGAGGTTTTAGCTGTCACACATGTTAGTTGATAGAAAATAACATATATAGGGTGTTAGATAATAAACGCACAATGAAAAGGGTTATTTTGATGAGCATAATAAATAAATTTGTGGAATATTTACCCTAGAAATGTGAAATTTATTTTGGCATGTAAAAACAAGCACTTTACTAAACTTATATTATGCTATTGCATAATGCTTGCCATCAAACCAGAGATACTGTATTGATGACGCCTCCAGATATCTTTTGTGGTCCGTTTCTAACCCAAAACCCGCAGCCATTTCTGAAAGAGTTACCAAATCGGCCCTTTATTTTTGGATGTCGATTGCAAGAGTAGGCAGTAAGTTTTATATCGAATTAATCACCTAAACTTAGTCGATTTTCTTTAAAATTTAATAATACAACTAGTAGTTTCTTTTCGAGAAGTCTTTTTTATGTTTTAAGAAACCGTCACTTGAATATCGTCAGTATATTACCAAACACCCCTGTATAACATTACAAATGCGAATTTAGTTTAGGCAGTAACTAATTTGGTATAAAATATGCATATTTCATGACTTTTATAGTCACAAAAATGTAAAATAAAATGTAAATTTTATGGAAAGATTGTGTTTTTATAGATGTAATATCTGCATGGATTTTCGTATTTATTTTGTTCATAAACTAAGTTCGTCTTTACTGTATTATCGTGTAGAATTAAATGCATACACACACATGATTATTGTACCGAATTTCTTTCTCGAATACCTTACTAGTCTAGAAGTTTTTGCAGTCTAAAAGGCAAGCACAAAGAGCTACAGTCATTCTGTGTAAAATTGGAGAAGCTATACAACATTGGACCATACCCTGATCAAACGATTCTTTATTATTTTTAATGTGTTTCTGTATTTTTTCTGTTTAATAACATGGGGGCCTTTCGCTTAATCGAGTTCGTTAGTATGATTTTTTATATGTGTGGTACATAGTAAAAGTTCGTTCGAAATGTTAGCTTTTCGATCTTATGAACATTTAACATAGTCAAATGTTACCCAGAATGTAAAAATTGCGTTAAAATGGGTTTATAGGATGAGAAAAAATGTTGGTCTAATATAATGTTGGTATAAAATCAATATAACTTTGGACCACAACTATTTCTGTCTCTATCTCAGGGTTCACACATAATTTGTAAACGTTTTAGTGTAATTTGTATTATCCACATCAAAAGATCACCTAAATCAAAATTACTGTGGAGTAAGCCTATACATTTTATTGATTAACTGCCGGAAATTTTCTAATAAGTGGTCCAAAGTTACCCAGAATTACCGTACTTTATTTAAATAGATTTTATTTTGACAGATAAACTAAAATAATAATAATAATATAAATAATATCCTAGATTTTTTTGCCGCCGAAAGAGTAGAGATATACTAGTTTATTTAAAAACCTAATAAAGAGTAACCAAATTGCTGACTGAACCAAATTTGTAGATAGAACACAATTAGTGGCTCAACCACTAATAATTGCGAATGACTTTGCTTATCACGTTATTGTCTCGGTCGGAAGTGCTTTTTAATTTTATTTTTTTATAAAATGATGGTGATGATGATTTTGATGACGAATCAATAGCCCAGGTATTAAAAAGTAACATAAGTAATAAACCTGTCATTATAACCTCATTATTAGTTTACAAAGTGAAAAGTCATAACCGTTCAATCAGATAACTAGAAGTAAATTGCACACAAATCGCCCAACGATCCATCGACAGCAATTATCGGTTCAAACAATGACAAATTGATTGAAATCAGTCGCCAAACGAACAATACAGCAACGAGAACAATTTATTGTTTAGCATTCATTCCCAGCTTCTAAAGACGGGTTCAAAAGCACAGCAGTGGTTGTCGGTCGATGGAACGCATTTCACCCGTTAGGGGTAGATTGTAGATAGGTCGGGGCAACGTATAGCCACTTATCAGAGATTGTTTTTGAAGTGGTTATTTAAATGTAACTGAGTTACTGCACTTGTGCCGCTCCATTGGCGTAGCTGATGCGATTCTGCAACAAGGGGATTGGAAACATGTTGTGTTTTAGACTCTTACAAAGCGTTTGTAGTAGATTGTGTAGTGCTATTCAATTTGAACAACAACTGTAGATGCTAATCGATATTTTCTTGACATCTTTACCATCTATTGATGACATCAGCAAACTGAGCATGAGCACGCTAATTTCGATAGCCCGCTATAGCAATTAAATTTTGCAATAGAAATATATCTGCAGTTGGATTGGTATACCTAATAAGATACTTATCAAAATGGAGAAAATGAGAATAAAAAGCATAATATTTTCCTGCAAAAACGTGAATCGTCTACGTATCGATAAAACTTTTGTTAAATACTATTCCAATAGTAAACTCAGAATACGTACGTTAATTTATATAGGTAGATATTATTTGGCCCATGACTTTAATCCAAGTTCCCACTAACTAGGAGTTCTAAAGACATACAATGCGTAATGTTTATCAGTACGTCAATCCACTTAGTTCTATACATGTAAACCTTTGCAAAACCAAAAGTCAGTACAACTCAACGGGGTACCTCCTTAATTAGGAGTCCTGCCACGCTTGCCTTTTATTATAAGCCCCAAGGAACCCCTTAGAACCCCTTCTTTAATTGGCACGATAAGAATATCGGGGTGTGTGGGAAAAAACATATCGCAGTGCACTTGCCAGCGAGCAGGCGGCGAGACAAAGTATTCGCATTTACTGTTTTTGATAATCGGCTTACGAATGATAGCTTTCTGATAAAGGTTTTAAGGCAGTGACAGGTTCGATTGCATACCATGATACTACATAAAAGTAGAAGGATCTTGAAGATCTGGTTATCAGTGATAGGTAGTCACACAAAAAGAGCTCTCAGAAGTAAAGTTTTATGGTAAATTTACCTTGTTCTACGATAATGCTTTAACTTTCATCTGATTATTACTTTATTAGGTTGAATAAATTTGTATACCTCTAGCATACTATGCGGAATTACATAACCCAGTAAACTTAAGCATAAGTAGATAGCAGTTTGTTTCCAATAAATAACAAGCAAAATAACATGTGCCGAAGGGCACAACACAAGGTTCCCTACTAAATATATTTTCCTATAAGATCTCCTCAAGTGGCGTCAAGCGGTCCACAGTAGGGGTGCCAATTACTAGAAAATAATGTTGTATTTTGATTTTTATTTAGGGGCGGTCGTGGGACAGCCCTGCAAGGTACACCCTGTATTAAAATTCAAGTTTCTTTGATTGACATCTTTTGCATTATTTTTATTGTATGGTTTTGACAGTTGTGTTCCCATGAACCTATTATTTAGTCAATCAGCACCTTTGACATATTATGATTTCAATTCTTTGACAAATTATTTTTACAAAAAAGCATGTTATGTATTACAATAATTTAAAATTCTTAATGATTAGTAATCAAAAAACTGGGTTGCCTGGTGCGGGAAGCGTTAGTGCATCTTTCACGTGCTAGCCGATTGGGGTATTCTTTTAACCAATTTTTTCATATTCACATTCATATTCTTATTCATTTATTCTGCTTACATGTACCTACATATACATTTTTTTTGCTTAAATGGTAGGTAGCTTAGAAGTATGTAAGTACATATACCCTGTAAGGGCACTGCAACTTGGATTTGCGCCTTTTCAAAGGTACAGCAATTAAACATAGAATTAAACATGTCAAATCAATTAAATTAAATAGTCAAGCGGCATATGTAATTATTTATTAATTTGATTTATATTTTTATATTCTGACTTTACGCATTTTATTATTATTATACGATTTTGACATTTTCTACTACACATTATTATAATTTGACACAACATGACATATCTACCATGACACATAATATTCTCACTTGACATAGGTATATATATGACATAGGTCATAGGTACTCTCAAGGTCTAGTGGCTAAATGGAGCGGTTTCGACAGAATACCAGCGCTTACCATTAGGGCGGGCATAATGCTGAGTCGAGTCCCATTTACTGCTGTAGCACACAGTATCTACCAAGTTCTCCCTTTTTTGTGTGTTTTACGTTTATACTACATATTTAATTGTTTAATTTTTTGTATTTCCTCTATCTTATAATGCAGCTGTATTGTATATTGTGTGCTAATGTAGTGAATAAATGATTGCCTATGTCTATGTCTAATTTAAATAAGCACCTGTGAGTGCGAAACTTAAAAAAACAGAGTTCAGAAAAATAGCCTAATGTAACTCCACTACAAAAATAGCAATGAATAGAAATAGAAGTAATCATGGGCAGTTGCAAAATAAACAACGAAATAAAACCATTTCGGATAAATGCAAACAATTCTGCACACATTGCTTTTCAATCATCTGTCGCGTCGCGTAACGTTGAGGGCCAAAATCCTCCTTGATCGCCAGATAAAATCGCAATCAAGGAAACCGTGGAAATTACTGGCACCCTTGCACCCTACTACCACGGGAGACTCAGCACCCGATGTCGTTTCCCACCCAGAAACCGTCACCCGCAGAGAACTTTACCATACAAAAACAATGCATCTATGGGAATGCTTACTATTGTATTGATTAAGTCATTGAAATGCTGCTTGATTTTGTCCGGTGGTATTGTGAACCCCATTGTACCTCGTCTTAGGCGGTATTATGGGAATTCCATCAATTTAGAGCGCGTGGCGAGGCTCTGACCTAGTCAAGACGTTTTTGGACAATGGGTTTTGTGCTAAATAATTCGTTTATTCGATGTAATAGTACGCGCGATTGTTATGGGTGCTAATGGTTCGTTTTGAGCGAAGGAATTTCTATAACAGGATTAACAGAAAATAAATTGTAGAATTTGTAATAACAATTGATTTTGAAAATTTAGGGGAAATATCAGTTGCATAAAATTTATTGTTTTATGAAAGACTTACCTTGGATGCTTTTGGTAATTTAATAAATATTCGTAGTTGTAGAATCTTCTCCAAATGCAGCTAAGTTGAAATGACGTCAATGATATCTACTCATTTGTTCTTGGATTGTTTGAGGTTTGCAATGACAATGCATATCAGCTAAGCTGTTTGATGCAGAAAATGGCAAAACTTAACCTATGTTAACTCTGCGGAAAACAACAGATTACTTACCTTTTAACGATCTTACAAATCCATGCATTAGAGATCATATACAGGTGTTACACGGCCTCTGAATGGTCTGCTCTGCGATATTTTTGGAGACAGGAGCTCTCGTAGAGACTGGAGGAACTCAATGTTCGTGGTCCCTTTAATGACTCAATGCAAAGATCGCAACCACCGGTAAAATTTAATAGTAAGATGCTCTTGATACTGACCTGCCTAGTATCTTAGAGACGCATCCGTTGGAGACCTGCAGTATCCGACTGATATCACACGGTCTTGCCCCGGAGTGTGCTAGCTCCACAATCTTCTGCCGCGTGGAGTCCGGCAGAGGCCTCCCGTTGACGTACACCCCGCCTAGCTGGTTGACGCCGCTGTGGCCTGCTGAGGAGCATCCGAAGAGGCCTCCGCCCATTGCCGCGCTATGCATGAGCTCATCTACGACAAAAATGGAAGGTAAAGTTCATAGCTTCCTATTCACACTTTTAGTAACAGATCCGAAATCTACGGATCTTTCCAAACTCACTTAATATCTACGGATTTTAGTAAAAATTAAAGTGATGTATACAGCAAGAAGCATCATAAAGGTACTCTGACGGTACCTTCATTATTATCATTGCAATTTTTATAGAAATTCAGCAGCTTAATATTGCAAAAATGATAAAAATCTCGTAAGTACCCTTTCATACTGTCAAGGTATCCCGCAATTTCAAACTCAAGTGGATTTAAAGTTTTTAAATCTTTACTTATATTTTTTATACAATTCAACGTATTTTTTCATAGATATTATCGTCTATACAATGTGCATCGGTGCATCTTCGGCAAAAAATTAAAAAACTAACCCCTTAAAATAATCCGCTTTGCAGAAATAAAAAGGATCAACTCAAAAAGGGTTTCGCGGTGCCAAAAAACCGCAGCTTTTTACAGTTTTTATCTAATCTTCGATTGCCGAGACATTGTGTATCCGTTAAAGACTTTCCGATCTCTGATTAAGTCTTTGGCATCCGTCCATAAGCCACAAGGAAAAAACAAAGAGATTCGTTACTTTTTACGAAACAAAAAAACTGTGCCTAATATTAAGCTCATGCACAAGAAAAAATATTTCTATACACTTTTAACTGCTTGGTGCCGAGTAAAAAGTTAATCACAAAGAATAGAGCCAATCTGCGCGACCTAACACGCTCAACGAAATAGAAAATTTTAAAATATAGATCATTGAATAGATCTGACCACGAAACTGCCAAACCAATTACAATCCTTTATCGTTCCGCAAAATTACAGATGGCCTCATAATACGAGCAATTATGACCTCTTTTTACAAACCAGTGGATCTCTTTAGAAATGCATTTGTACATGCGCCTACGACATGCGTCAGAGCGACGCTCTTCTGAGATAATACCTTCCCCCTTCACAAATGCCTCGTGGTAAAAAGTGAACAATTGGATGCAATTTGTGGGCGAATTTAGGGCAAGCCATTGATTAGGGCGGGTGGGCCAAGTTTATTGTTTTGGCCCTTTTTTCAACCGCGTCTGATTTTGCGCGTTCGTGCTCAGATTGCGAATGCGGAATTAGTTCTTTGTTTTTGAAGTTCTGTTTTGGAATTTTATATTATTGGACCTTACAATGACAGTTCAGGACAACTGTATATCGTATATATAATTATAATGTTACTCATTTTCCTTTCGGTACTTTGAAAACCGTTTCACAACCAGTTGCGATTGAGGATTTTATACTCTTTGTCGGCAACTAGTTGCCGCGTGGGAGTATTTTTTCTTATTAGCCAATTCGGTTGCCCACAAATAATATATTTTCCCTTATCGCAAATAAGCTTTACAACTAGTTGCGATAAAGAAGTTCGTATTCATTGTTTTAAAGAAAGTGAGTCTTTATGTTTAGTGGTAACCATCGAATATAACAAAGCATTGCACTGTAAATCCAAGAAAAAAACAATTGCAATACTGCCGCCACTTAATAAAACACTAACCCAGTTGTCTAGCAGACCATTGGAGAGCATCAGCCCCGATCTCGTAAATTAAACTGCAATTCATTGTCGTCAGCATAATTCGATATATAGAGGCAACGTTACCTTTCAGTTACGTCAGACGTTGCATTGACAGGGAGATTATTAAAACATAAATTAATTAAGAGCGGACATAGCCTTCTGATATCAAATCTATACAAATTCTATTTCCCAACTGTACAATCGGTTCGTAAATTCAATTTCGAGTAATTTCTCCTATCGGTTTCAGTACACCTGTGCTAGCACGCTCCGCCAATTAATATAGGCGCTACTACTTGTGACCGTAATCACACCTCTTGGTAGCCGGCTCGCGCGACTAACAAGCGAGGCTGTTAAAAGAACAATGGACAATCGGAGGGCTGGGGGTCGAGTTGGAAGAGGACGGCGATTTGATACGTACGTGTTGCGTGGACCGCTTCTCTATGTTCAAGCGTGTTTTTTCGACAGCTTATAGTGAAAGTAATATTAAGAATCGATTTTGAATTCAGTATTATGTTTTAGTAATTAGTTCAGAAGGGTATTTAGCAAAAGGTACATTTTGTGTAGCTAGAAAAAATGTTACGTAACGAGGTTTAAGTCCAATAGCAAAAGTTTTTATGAAACGTAACAACAAACGCCAATACTAAAATTTGTTTCTCTCGTAAAAGGACTGTTTTTTATAACAAAAGTGTTATCTTTATGGCTGTCCGTATATACAACAAACTTCCTAAGTATGTATTAGAAGCTTCAAGTCTGAACGTATTCAAGGCAAAACTGAATAAAATGGCTTGTAAAAAAAGCTTATTATAGTTCTAAAGAATATTTAGATGACAAGGATCTTGTTTAATAAAACAATTATAATAACCTACAGTTAAAATTGAACCCACTAATTAAACTCGACTTTACATGCGTAAAACGTTGAATCTGCACTTATACTATGTACTCGTAATACTAAAAAACTTGTACTCATTATACAATATTTATATTGTACACAATAAATAGATTTGTATTTGTATTTTATGTAAAATACTTATTAATTTTTACAATAAATAAAAAATTAACCAAAAATAAAACAAAAGACATCAACGCGCTGCTACGCCGTAGACTTTTTTGTTGTAGAATACGTAATACAACTGTGGTTTTGTTTGTTTACATAATATATTTTATTTAATAATACATAAATAAAATATGCGGTGTAAAATGTCCAATGCTGGACATTTTACACAGTGCTATCCACCAAACTAGCAAAGCGTCTATGGGAACTAGATAACTGATAGAATACTTTTTTGTTAAACATACTTATAGAAACAACATGAGAAACAACCAGGCCCGGAACACATATCTGTAGATCGTGCAAACATTTGATCCGCGGCGGGAATTGAACCCACAACCTCCTGCCTCTCAGCCGGCAATTCATCCACTGTGCCACGGAGGTCATCTAACTTCTTAGGTACTATTGTTTGTTGATTGTTGTGATTACTTCATATAATTAAACTACAAAAATACGTTTAGTATTTAATGATCTTTCCCAAAGCTTGAAATATTGTAAAATATTGTTAGTATTTCAGATATTAATTTAAACTTTATTTTGTATCTTAAGTCATTTCATTGCGTATAAACTCTTCCGCTTCAGCTAATGCCTCACGCCGCCAGCGCGCACGCGTGTCGTATGAGGGGGTGTTTTAATTTCAGAGGTGCAATTTATTCAAGCGATTTATTTTTAATCCCCGTTTTTATGGCACCGCGCTATAAACCAGTCTTACGTATATATTTTTAGTTTTTGTTTATTGTTATTTTTACGGAGTTGAGTGAAACGTCGAAATTCCTTGCTGAAAAATGTTAGGCGAAAAATTAATGTTAGAGTTGTATTTTTACTTATGTGGTATACGTTTCTGTGTACAGACTTGTTAGTTATTTAACCTATTTCTTTTTCTACAGGATGGTTTGTTATTATACATCATAATCATCCATCATATACAAACCATAAGTAGATTAGACTAGATTAGATAATACTTTATTGCAGACCACGAAACAAATACATATAAAAAACAACTACGTAAATCTATGGATACAATTGGCGGTCTTATCGCTAAATAGCGATCTCTACCAGACAACCTTTGGATGAAATGGACTGGGTGGACATTACCTGGGGTGTAATGGTGTACCTAACATAGTACATGTACATACATACTAATACTAATTATATAAAACTTACATAAATGAAAATTACATGGATGAACCTAAATAATAACTACTCATAACAATTTATATATACTTTAACTTATTTAGGAAACAAATAATTAATAATAAATACATATATATTTAGCGACAAATACTCCGATGCAAGTGACTTGAAGTATCCACTGCTGGGCCTGTGCTGCGTGCAACCAGGAGTTGCTCGCGACTTTCTCTATGTCGTCAACCCACCGCGCCATCGGACATCATGGACTACTTAGGTCTGTTTTTGGGCACCATTTGGTCAAAGCTTTACTCCTTCTGCGATCACCTCGTCTAGCCACCACCCTTGTTCCGACGTCTTGGACTTTCATCTGGCGTCGGTTTTCGGTATTAGGAACGGTATTATTACATATTTCTTCAAAAATTTTGATGATTATAAAACTGCACAGAATACATTAACTAATTTAGTTTAAAATATCTACAGCCCCTGGTTATTACAATTCGGTAATCATTTTGTGACAAAAAGTCAGAGTGATTAAAAATCCTTATTCATCATATAATATCATTATGTACTTAAATACATAAGGGTGACGACCCTGGATAGACACACCTGGCACAGACAATCTCCCCCTAAATAATCTTCTTATTATTATTTTGTATCTGTTTTTGAATTATCTAGGGGTGGTTTAATCGTACGGCAAAACGCCATTTTGAATGATCGAAATCCGGTTTATATTCAGTCCTGATTATTTTATGCCCTTATGTGTTTGTTTAAAACATAAAAGCGAGTCTGGTCGTTCAAATTAAAAATGGTTTGGTCAAAAAGTGTATATTAAATTGTTACCATTTTATGAACATTTTAATGATCTGTTAATAGGCTAGTTAGATATCATATTTAATTAGGTACTGTACAAAATATAATGAGACGCTTTAAAATCAAACTAAACGTTCCTACTTTTGAAATCTTATAATTTTAGAAACAATCATAGTACACTATTTTCGGGTAACGGTATATTTGGAAGAAAATGCTAATTAGCATTAAGTTCGAATATGTAATATTTTATTAGTACAATAAATAATTTTCTTATCTATATTTACCATGTTAAGTGAGTTTTTGAGTGCCCCGACATTTCGGCGCAAAATCACTAAACAAAAATTCATAAATCATGATAAATACCCAGTTTTAATGAAATTATCGTAAGCCCACTATGGTGAACCGTAAGAGGTGAAGAGATAGAAGATTTCAAAATAAAATAATTCCCAACAAAGATTTTCGATAAATCGAAATAATAGATAATTTTTACAACATTTATAAAACCCCGACCACACTTTAAGCGTTGGGGGGTTAAAAACTGACATAAATAACAACCACTTCAGTCAAACTAACTTTCTATAAAGAAAACCGCAACTGAATCTGTCCATCCGTTTGGGAACGATAACACACATATGTATCTGTATGTGACATAGGCGACAAACTAATAACACCATTTTGCATAGGGAGTTATAAATACTATAAAACATACGTTTTTACACCTTGTCTAAATATATCATCATCATCATACCAGCCACTGGACGTCCACTGCTGAACATAGGCCTCCCCCATAAATTTACAGAGTGACCAATCTTGTGCGGCCTACACCCAATGGCTCCCAGCAACCTTTAAGGTCCATCTTTCCATCTAGGAGGAGGCGGGAGATCGTCCTACTATGCACTTTTCAGTGCGTGGTCTCCACTCGAGAACCTTCGAGCTATGTGCCCTGCCCACTGTCACTTCAGCTTGCTTATCCTTTGTGCTATGTCGGTGACTTTGGTTCGTCTACGAATCTCCTTTTTCTGATTCGATCTTGAGAGAAACACCAAGCATAGCCCTCTACATAGCACGCTGAGCGACCGCGAGCTGACTTTATGAGGCCTATAGTGAAAGACCACGTTTTTGTAACATGTCATCACTGGTGATAGATGCCTATTCGTAAATAGATATTTAAGAGAGTAGTCTAATCGTACAAATACGTCAAAATTAAACATGCATACGTATGCATAAACATACATACGTTTAGGGATCGTTGTGCAAGCCGGTCTAAATTGTATAAAAGTGGCATACAATCAATAATAAAATATTTCGTCACAGAATCTATTGAGTAAAGCCGTTTGTCTGTTCTGACATAATTTAAAGTAAGCGTAGTGAACCACGCCCCTAATGGATGAGCACAAAAAACCATTCACAATCTGCGCTAAAATGTTATTGAGCTATTTTTACGCATGTTATGTTTTTTATCAATGATAGAGCGAGGAGAGGATAGTTTAAATCAAAGAATAAAATAAACATTTTGATTCATAAAATAAAAAATTAAAAACACCATCATCTAGTACTTAGTTTTTTTTATACCACCTGGATATGTTACAAGCATTATGACCCATCTGATGTTGTGGTAACGGTCGCCTGCAGCAAAGTATTGTCTCGTAGGTCACGCACTTTAGAAACGTGCTCTACGATGCACTACCCTGCGTCCACTTAGTGACTTTAGTTTATATATGTACAGAAATTATATTAGAACTGCTTATAAACAACATAAAAAATTATTTAAATTAACTTCACTTATTTAAAACACATATACCTATATAAGACATATTGAATATTTTCTAAAATTCATAATACCTGGTTGTGTACATTTATTTCTATTAGATGGAAAGACATAATAAAGGTCACTGGGAGCCGTTGAGGCCTTTGTTCAGCAGTAGACGTTCTATGACTGATATAATGATGATGATGATTAGTGTATTTGGCCTATTCTTCACTGGAACAGATAAAATAATGTAATTTGGTCAACATTTCTTTGTCATTTGACGACTTCCGTGACGCAGTGGGTGAATAGCCGTCTGAGACGCAGTAGGTTGTGGGTTCGATTCCCACCGCGGAACAAATCCGCGGTGGGAATCGCTTGCCCACTACCTCACCTGATGGTAAGTGAAGGTGAGATCGAAGATAGAGCACGCTTGCCTAGAAAGAACCTATTCACTCTGGACTTGAAGACTCCAAGATTATACTGGTTTGGAAAAACATACGCCGGAAGTTTGCATGATCTACAGACGTTTGTCGGGTCTGTTTGTTTCTATATATATTTTAAGTATGTATTTAAAAAAAAAATGTATATAAGTATTCTATCAGTTATCCGGTTCCTATAGTACAAGTTTTGCTTAGTTTGGGTCTAGATAGCGCAGTGAGATTGCACGTGTGAGCGCATTATAAAAAAAATTATATTTTACGCTTTCAGTACACAAAAGTATAAAAAACATTATCTTTCATTTTAATAGACTAACCTAACAGTGGTTATTAATGTGTATGAATGTAATCCATCCATTTCCATTCAAATCACTAAAACGATAAAAGGATTTTGGCTCGTTTTGTTTATGTTTTTATATACTTTGTTAAGATTCTTGAAAGGCTACAATTGTTCTTTGTTCGTCCTATGAATATTTGGTTATGGTTTAAAAACAATGAATTAGGAATTACAATGTATAAAGTGTGAGTAAAAGGTAAGGACTTTTGTGTGTTTTTATATTGTTTAAATTTATTTTGGTTTTGGCAATCCAGCAGGTCTTTTTGCAAACTACAAGAGTTCGTTTTTCCATTCTTAATTATTTATTTACCGAAAGGCAAATTACAAGTTAGACAACAAGTCAAATAATAGCTTAGACCGGGTTATCTACACTTTGACCGGAAATTGGGTACAAATAATTTTTTTTATACCACCTGGAGAAGAAACAAGCCTATGGTTACGAATTCAAATGCAGCTTGGTTCGTAATTTTTTTAATTATGAAATTTTGATTTTGTTAGTGGATAAAATCGAACCTATAATATTGTATTTGCCACTTTTGAAATAAAACATTTAAAAAAATTGTATCTACTAATTTACATCGTGTCGATTATCATGAATGATATTTTGACGCACTTGGGCATATTTTTATGTGGGTGAATTTTTTTATGCGATCTGGTGATGGAACAAGATATGATGTTAAGTGGTTAACCGTCGCCCATAACAAAATAATGCGTCGTAGGTCACGTGCCTTAGAAATGTGCCCTACGATACAGCCCTGCGCCGATCAACTTGAGGTATACAGAAGCCTCATGTGCCTGTAATTTCACCAGCAACCGTACCCTTCAAACCGAAACAGCAATGCTGCTTGGCGGCGGAAATAGATATGTAGCAATATCACAATCACGTTATTTTTGTTCATATTATTACATTTTAATGATTAAGTCCCATTGTCCCTTTAGGACGACCTTCGTGGTGCAGTGGGCGAATAGCCGGCTGAGACGCAGGAGGTAGCGGGTTCGATTCCCGCCGCGGAACAAATGTTTGCATAATCTACATATATTTGTTCCGGGTCTGGTTGTTTCTCTATATGTTATAAGTATGTATTTACAAAAAAAATGTATATCAGTTATCTAGTTCCCATAGTACAAGCTCTGCTTAGTTTGGGGCTAGATAGCACTGTGTGAAATGTCAAGTAATATTTATTTTATTTTATCATGGCTGCAACTGTCCGGCCATATTGTATGATGCATTGTCCTGCGTCCACTAACTTGAAAATATGAGTTTGCATGAAAGATAATACTGTAAAGGAGAGTTAAACTCTACTATTGCATTCACATTGCGACAATGGGACTTAATCATTCAAATTCCAGCACAAAGAAAACACTGTTTATCTCCCTCGAACAAGTGTTTTTCCGGACTATTTGTCTTTATCTGTCTGCTAATGTGACACTATAGTCGTAAGCTCGGTTAGTTTGGCCTGGGTACGTAATTATATTTTGTTTGAAGATTTTCAGCGTGTTTTCGGTTCAGAAAATCTTTTTTGGAGAGAGATTTTAAGTCAGATCTGTTGATTTTAAAGGTAGGATTAGGTTTGTTTATCGTTTGAGATTTTTATTTTTAACTATAAAATCAACGAGATGAGTAAATAAGTATATTATAAACATAGAGAATATACAGTTATCTAAAAGGTTATCTAAAATACAGAAGAAACAGTTGAATCATCTAAAGACCGTTGCAAACGATATATAGATAGTTCAACTGCTCCAGAGGGTAGGAGTAAATTGTTTGGGTTAGAATGTGGGTTTACTTTTATGATTGTTGGGTTTGACTAGACTATGTTCTCGAAGTCGAAAGCAGATTTTTTTTTAAACACATGCACCGAAGAAAGCTATTAGGTAATGTTCGTTTAAATAATAGGTCTTTTTCGGCAACCAGCTTTGGTCATTCGGTTGTCCCCACTACTCCTTCACGACAACGCGCGACCCCATACTGCACAACAGACAGTCTCCAAGCTGCAAGAGCTGGGGTTGGAAGCTCTCCCTCATCCGACATACTCACCAGACGTTGCACCTACCGACTGTTACTTTTCCAAAATTTAGACAACTTTTTAGTGGGTAAAAAATTCAATTCCTGAGAGGCAGTACAAAATGCCTTTGAAGAGTTTGTTGCCTCCCGTTCAGCTGATGTTTACAAGAAGGGCATCAATAAACTGCCAATGCGTTGGCAAAGATGCGTCGATTGCATTGGTGATTATTTTGAATAACAGATACAAAATGTTAAAAAATAAGTACCTTCACTTATACCATACAAAACGGCAATTTCATAGGTAAAGACCTAATATATATTTCACCCAAAGTTCACCCACTTAATTTTAGTACCTACTCCTGTCCTGGCATTCAAAGTTGTCAACAAGCGGCCTCAAACGGCCTTTAAACTCCTGACGCCAGGGTTGATCACTAGCTCCTACAAACGTCATTCCCTTTTGTCCCCACTAAAATGGAATTCAATTTCCCGTAGGTACCCACATCAAAATTTGTAATAATTTTTTTTGTTTATTTGTTTTATTACCACATTTGATATTAACTAAACTGATCAGCAATCCATATAGATCTTACGAACTTTCCATTATAATGTTCAGTTATTACTTTTCACATTCATATGTAGCTCCATCCAAAGGTTGCCAGGAAGAGATCGCTTCAGCGATAAGGCCGCCCATTGTATTGCCTTATTTATTCTAGCCTTATACTTATTTTTGTATTATTTCTGTTTGTGTGTTAATTCAATAAAGAGTTATCTATCTATCTATGTACTTTTACTACATTTATTATTTTCAGATTACGCAAAAAAACCTGAACAAACCTGCAATTGAATCACCTATCACCCTAACCCTCAAACATCAACCTTCAGGACCAAAAATTCCCTCAAATAATTTATATTCTCAAATTCTTGAAATCCCAGTTCAACTATTCCAGTAAGCAAGACAACTCTAGTTTACTTTACCGCAGAATAAATAACAGTCGCTAAGGTTGTTTGTGCAGAGGTCAGTGAACTCTACTACTTACAAACTTACTCTGTTATAGTTAAGGAGGTTAGACCGAAAACAAATTTAACTGTGAAATATGGCTTTTGAATATTTGTCCAGACATAAATTGTCATCTCTTGTCTTCTTGAGCTGAGTTAAAAGCTCTATTTATTCTTTATATACGCTTTATAATCAAGATTATTTCTTTACTAAATCAAAGTGATTTTGATAAACGATTAATTATCATTTAAACTCATTAAATAAATAAAGTGACCGGTTAGGGCAGTTTAAATATTATGCGTCTTACTTCTAGACTGAGTCCCCAATACTGAAATTTGTCAGTAGGCTAAAGTTCAAGATGCTAGCGAGCGTATATTGGGGCTCAAAAGGAGTTGGGCAGAACATATAGCCAGACGCAGTGATAACATGGAGCAGGGTGCTGACTGAGTCTTGGCTCCGAGATGGAACCGGGAACCAGGTCGTCCAGTGAGTGCAAGATACATAGATAGATTGATAACGTTTTTTTCTACATCACACCTAAATAAAAAACAACAATATAAAAACAAATAACAAGATTTGTGGAAATACAAGTGTCGCTTAAGATCGGTTGACAACCTTGTAACAACCGCTGTTCGGGCGTCAGAACAGCGCAAGACAAAAGTGAATAGTGGCTACGAAGAGCGGTGCTCAGTAGAGGGATGAAAATGGCTGGTGACGATGGTGTTACTATAATTTGATCAGGCATATAATACGATATACGTAGTCTTAGATGTTAAAGGCACTTGCTGCACCTTTATGCCTCAAGTTGATGGACGCAGGGCAGTGCATCTCAGGGCATGTTTCCAAGGAGCTTGACTTACGAGCAGTCCCGGTTCTAGGGGGGAACAAACCAGGGCACTTGCCCCGGGTGGCAATTTCAGGGGGCGACAAATTAATGTTTTAAAAATAATCAACCCCCCCCCCCCCCCGCTCAACCCTCTCTCAAACGCAGGAGGAGAGGGGGCACCACATCAAGTTTCTGCCCCGGTTCAGAAAAATCCTAGATCCGAGGCTGCCTACGACGCAATACTTTGCTATAGGCGGTGGTTACCACTTAACACCAGGAGGGCTAAGGGTCTCCAGATGTAGGTCACCGTCACCTGTAAATGTCTGGTATCATTCGTGGCCCAGCAGACGCGTTGCCTATCACCAAAATCTTATCAAACTATTTAAAATTATATCCAATCCTTGAATATGCAAGTAGGTGAATAGTCGGCTGAGACACAGGAGGGTGCGGGTTCGATTCCCGCCCCGGAACAAATGTTTGCATGATCTACAGATATTTGTTCTGGGTCTGGTTGTTTCTCTATGTTTATGTACATATTTACAAAAAAAAAGTGTATAAGTATTCTATTACTTATCTGGTTCCCATAGCTTTGCTTAATTTGGGGCTAGATGGGACTGTGTGAAATTTCCAGTATTATTATTATTATTATAAATAATAATTGTGAAAATTTGAGTCGATATTTGTTACTCAAAAACATCGTAACGGCTAAACCGTTTATAAACAATTCAGAATAGATTATAGCGAAAGCCAATTAAAAAAGTCTGGAGCACAGGCGCCGAGTAGCCAGACTTTCAGTTTTTTACAAGTTTCATTTTGGTGAATGTCCGCAAGATCTTCATGACCCTATCCCTCCTTCCCCCTTCCACCACCGGACAAGCAGACGTACCGAGAAGTACCACCCATACCTGGTATACCACCTTGCAGTACCAAATGATTTGCTTCTTCTTTTCTTGTTAGCACAAGTAAGGAGTGGAACTCACTTCCGGCGTATCTTGGAGTCTTAAAGTCCAGGGTGAATAGGTTCTTTCTAGGCAAGCGTGCTCCATCTTAGATCACACTATCACTTACCACCAGGTGAGGTAGTGATCAAGTGCTTGGCTATCATCAATAAAAAAAAATGTCCATATTATTTCATAACATATTCACTACTAATTTAGGTACCAAAAGCGTAGCCGCGGGCAAAATCTAGTCAAGCAATAAGACCCTAACAAGGTAGCAACTAGCAACAACTAACTTCAGCACTTCACAATACAAGTGTTGCAAGTATACAAGTTACAGGAGTAAGTTTCAGCCTTCCTGGCTAACGGCTTGACTTGAGATTTGGTTTTGAGGTTGCTACTATCGGTACTCACTTTTGAGTCTCATTCGACTTAACCTCACTGACTGACAATCTTGGCATGATAATAATAATATTATAATAATGCTGGAGATTTCACACACACAACGCTATCCAGCACCAAACTAAGCAAAGCTTGTACCAGTATATGGGAACCAGATAACTGATGTAATACTCAATATAGTTTTCTTTTTCTGTAAATACATACTTAAAATATATGTTATTATTTTTCCGCTTGACATGATTATTATTACGCTTGACATACGTTGTTCTTCTTTTGTAATTATTTGAAATATTATGCCGCATTCATTATTTTTAATATGTTTGATTTGACATGTATAATTCTATTTGTTAAATTGTATGTACTTTTGAAACGGCTCAAACCCAACTTGCAGTGCCCTTACAGGGTACAACATGTACTTACTCCCTAAGCTACTTGCTATCTAAGCTGTAAATCAAACCCGCAACCTCCTGCATCTCAGCCGGCTATTCAACCACTTAGGTAAAAACAAACAATAAGAATCAATATTGAACCTTCATATTTTTGTAGTATTTTCCTTATAAACGGTTATTCCTGAATGTATCTTCTATTTTAATTACTGTGTTAGCAAGGTGAATCAATATTCTAAAAACCGTAATGTTCGCGTAATTTCTAGCACGGTGACGCAGAGAGCATCAGTGATATGGCTGAGTCGTAAGCGGTTGCGGGTTCGATTCCCGCTGTGGGACAAATGGAATGATCTACAGATATTTGTTCCGGACTTGGGTATTTTTCTACAGGAGAGAGACTTATTGTCTTAAGGGAATTAACCCTTGATTCTTTGGCCTGTAATAGTAAAAATAATGTAAATTTTGAATGGTAAAGTTAAATCTAAAACAAAACAGTGACTATTTT
Source organism: Philereme transversata (assembly GCA_963924445.1). Classification (NCBI taxonomy): domain Eukaryota; kingdom Metazoa; phylum Arthropoda; class Insecta; order Lepidoptera; family Geometridae; genus Philereme; species Philereme transversata. Next base: position 23,376,889 of record OZ004344.1, read on the forward strand.
CGTATTGATGATCTAATACACTTGCAAAATATTTGAAAACGCTAATTTTTTCTCCTACTACCAATTCAGATGTTCGAGAATAATATTACTTATTGATACCTTTTTTTAAAGCATGTATGATCAAGTAAAAGAAGTATGTATGTTGGCAAGACGATCTAGATGTCATTGAAAGGGAATGGTGGAACATCGCGCAGGAAGATGATGGATGCAGGGCAGTGCATCGTAGGTCGATTCTATGTTACAGGTGATGGTTACCGATTAGCAGCAGGTAAAAATTAATGAATGGGACTGTTGGAAGAATTTGGGGGAGACCCTTTCCCAACAGTGGGACGAAATAGATTATAAAATAAAAATGTATGAGAGATGAGTACTAAATTTTTAAAGTATAAAGTTCGTTAACACTTAGTAGGTACTTAGCTTTCACAAAGGACTCGAGTTGGAATAAGCGTAGCAACCAAGCAACCCTTGAAGTTAGTCGGACATCACTTGCTTATTTTAAGAGATGAATTACCACTTAGGTACTCTTTAGTACAGGGTTTCTTAACTTTTCTAAAGTGACGGAGCACGAGCAACATTTAGAAAATCTGACCCCTTCTATTTTTAATATTCTATATTCTATATGTATTGTTATGTACGACATTAATTTAAAACACACATCCGGAATCATATTTATTGTTTTAGAGGTGGGTTTAATACCGGTATCGATTCATTTCCAGTTTTGCCAACATTGCTTTGGATGGAGTATTCCTACCAGTCTGCTCCGAGTTTCGGTACCTTGGGTCCGAGACGAGGGTGACATAGATCGGGACGTCAAAAATAGAATAAATGCGGGATGGATGAAATGGCGACCGGGTACAGGAACAACGTGCGATCCTCGAATGCCCCTTAAACTTAAGGGGAAAATTTACAAGATAATCATAAGACCTGTCGTAATGTATGGTTCTGAGTGTTGGGCCACGAAAGGGACGGATGAAAGAAAAATGCACGCGGCGGAAATGCGAATGTTGAAATGGATGTGTGGGGTAACGAGAATGGATAAGTTAAGTGATAGAAAAATTGAGGAGCATGTAATGCGTAGGGAAGAAAATCGTGTGACTAAAAGAGTGTTAGAAATGAGTGTGGATGGATATAAAAGTAGAAGAAGACCGAAGAAGAGATGAATGGACTGTGTGAAGAATGATATTGGTAGGAGGAAAGTGACAACGGAGATGACGGCTGATAGAGAGATGTGGAGGAGGAATACATGTTGTGCCGACACCGCGTAATGTGGGAAAGGGGCAGGAAGAAGAAGAATTGAGGAAGTGATAACAAAACTCGAATTACTATGGTCATTTTCAATAAACAATTTTTAATGTAAGTCGGCAGCGAAAATCTTTCTGCCTCAACGGCCGTCAGTACCTACTTCGAGATATGTGCCCCGCTCACTACCACTCCAGCTTGCTAAGCCTCCGTGCTATGTGACTTTGGTTTGTCTACGAATCTCCTCATTTCTGACATGTAACAATCATCATCATCATCATCGTCAGCCTTTCTCATCCCACTGCTGGGCATAGGCCTCTCTTCGTTGTCGCCATTCGCCTCTGTCCCACCTACGACCTGCGGTTTTTTTTATGTAACAATATTATGCTATAATTACCTTATAGTATAATAATAATTATTATGATAGCCATTTTATAATACAAATAAAATTATCAAATCTATAAAAAAAATCAAATAATTTAAATCATGCAATACAATTAATATTATTGATAATTCAGATAAATATCGTGTAAAAATCAAATAAGTAATTTTAATTTGTATTCTATTAAATTATTATTAATTAAATGTCATAATTATTTTGGTATGTCCAATTTTGGACAAAGACCTCCTCCATTTTTCCAGTCATCCCTGCCCTGGGCTAGACGCGTTCCCGTGGCCACGTATATAATTAATGATATATAATTACCTTTATGCGGCATCTTCCAGAAAGCCTCTGCCGCCGTGGTGGGTTCCCGCGGCGGCGGCACCAGTCCGCCCACCAGCGTGGTGGCGGCGTGCGCGGGCGCAGGCGCCCCCCGCCCCCAGCCCCCGTGCAGCGCCACCCCGTACACCGTCCCGCAAGCCCTCCCAACGCCCTCGAACGCACTACCCCCCAACTTGGTGACCCCCCCAACTCGCTGATCTCCAAACTAACTTGATAATCCCTTTTTTGCTGAACGATTTTATACCAACAGTTGCCAACTAAGAGGTTCTCTTTATAAGCAGATGGATTTAAGTTCAAAAAATTAAAACCCCATTGGAATATCGCGCCTAACACACCATCGCTTCCAGACCTGTAAAAAAAAGAAAATTAGAGTTAATTTATTGTTACACATTACACAAACCTATCAGTTAGTGATGATTTTATGCATAACCTGGTTGCAGCATTGATTTGGTTAAAGACGCAACGGTTGTTGTGCCTGGGACAGGATTTTTAGATGGCTTGCTCAAGCACTTAGTGTGTAGTGTTTGCCAACGGCTTCCCTCGCGGTGTGCAACATAGGAAAATGTATGGAACTTGAAAGGAGCAACACAATAGTGAATGGTATCTTTACTACCAGAAACATCCTTAAAATTATCTACTACATCTGACCGCACCTACTTCGTGACCCACGAAGAAAGAAATCCACGTTTAAAACAAAATTGACCTCGAAAGATATCGCATCATCAATTACAATCAGCGTCATTACGCTCCTTTGAAGAGCCTCTCTTTCTCTCACCACCCGAAAGAGAGAGATAGTAAAACCTACTAATTGGTAGATGATGGTGCTGAATTGATGTGAAAGCGCCATCTATTGTTGCATAGTACAAATAGCTCCGTGCGTCGATAATGATCGATGGTAATAAATGAAGTTAGTCGTGCCACCCACCCATAGAGCTGACGAACGGTAGTCGCTTCGTATGAACTTTTTTTTATTGATGTTTTTTTTCATTTGTGACGTTGAGTTCAGATCATTAGGTCATGTATGTTATACCGGTAGGGAGTTTCTTGTTTGATTTGTATTAGGTGCAAAGGTCAGATATGTCAAAATTCAGAAAGAGTATTTTACTTTGTAGGTACCGTACGGTAGATTACTTTGGTCAACTTTTTAGCACCACACCTTTCTGCAAGGACTTTCATAGAATCGGCCATAGTAATTGACGTCCGTAATATAGCGTCGTCGCGAGAGATGTAATGTTTTCTTCTTGTATATTGATAAGATAGGTAAGGTTAGTGAAGCATCGTGTTGGATAGCACAAACTTAGGAAGGCAATGGGTGAAATCAGTCTGTGGAAGATAATAATGATGAGATTAAAAATTGCTCTTGCTTAGGTTCTCAGGTACATGATGTCCAATTATTAGATGGTCCGGGTATCTCGTAGCTAACAAGTGGTAAAAACTGTCATGGTGAAAAATTTTGACAGGTATCCTGGTATGGCTGTACAGGAGGCCACTGGAATTCACTGATCCAAATCAATTTAATCCTATAGATTAAGTGAGTAATCAACACGAGAAGAAGATAGCGTAAAATGTGCAAAATAAAACGTATAATACTGATTTTTTAGGTTCAAATCTTATACCAAATTTTGAACATCTCTTTGATGGTTGATTTAACATTTGATCCAAAGACAGGCGCGTCATCGAATCCCCCAGACCAAGTAATTTCATGCCTACATAATCAACCAGCAATCGCATCAGAAAAGTCACAGGTACTCAAATATCGGGCACGTATTTGATCTTTTCAAGTCGCAATCGAAGCGTTCTTTGATATATTCCCCTACGAGGCACAATGGACCAGAGGCAGGATCTGAGGGTTATAAATTGAACTTACTTTGACTAGATTCAAAGGGCCAAAGTGGAGTGTACACTAATGTGAGAAGTCGTCGAGTATTGGCGTACGGTCGGTCTTGTGACCCTAATGAGCTTTTCATTTTGACAGGCCAATGACCTTACAATCAATTACATTTTTAGGGTCGAATACGAAGTAAATTTTTTTCAATAAGAGAAATTTCCAAAAACATTCTTTTTCCATAGCTTTCCTTTAGGTATTTTTATATTCGAATCAATTTTTTTTACATTTTAGGTGAGAAGGGTCTCACGAACGACACCACTAAAATATCAGCATCATTTTTATTTGTTTATTAGAGAGAGTCAGAGAATGAGATATCATATTGGTAGGATAATAAAAACGATAAAAACAGTAACTGTATTTAATATAGGCTTATCGGCGATAACAGAGGTTTAATGAACATAATCGACAAATTTTTGGTGTTTCATATATATGAATTTCTTATAAAAAAATACCCCGTGTTTTCTACTTCATTTACTAGAAAAAGCAACTCAAAATTTGCCCATTTATTGCATCAACCCATCTTATCAGTCCAACAAAACGCGAACATCACGTCCACTCCACTTTCCCATGCCCTGAGTGACGTGCAACGAAAATATGATACATCGTATATGTCGGCCGGCGGACCGACCGTCTTATCTGTCGGATCAAGCTTTGAAGAGGCTCCTTTATCGCGGTATCCAGTTACTTGAACTTGTTTCTAATTATGATAATTAGCCGCCAATAATGTACGCAATGATTTACTCAGAGGAAAATTATTTGTTTCACTGCAAAATACAAAAATCCTCGCAATGTTTGGAATAAAAAGTATATAAAATAAAACACTTTAATATATGAATGCAATGTGCTGTAAAAATATTATTTTATTCCATCGACTACTTTTTGACTTTTGCGGTCACAAACATACGGAGCTAGAATGTTTATTGATCGAGCGAGATCTCCAAATCAATTTGGGCAAATCGGCGTTGTATGTATGTTTGTTTGTCCGAGGATAACTTTCGAAGCGTTGATCCGATCATCGTGAAATTTGATACATATGTAGGTAGGTAGTGATGACACAATTTTGTTGTGACTCGATGAGCTAAAAATGTAGGAGGTTATTTTGGGGTACAAGAGGGGTAAAAAAAAATTAGACGACTATTAGGTCAAATGGGATGTCAAATGAAAGGTCTTTATTAGTACATTTTGACGAAATTCACAGGGTAATCCTACAATGCTGAAATTTGGTATGCGTGTAGCTTTAGTGACACAAATATAGGAAAAAGTCTGTAATCCAGAATAAATGCAATTTGTACCCCAAAAAAACCTAACCATTATACATGAACTTCCGTTACCTGTAATTTGAATGAAACTGTATGTCAAGTTGGTTGTGCATTTTATGGCACTATTTTGATAGTCAAAGATTATGAATACTATTTATTTTTATTTTTATGGAGAGTCGCGAGATCTCAGTTTGGAGTGAACACTAGTATAATTATAATGAATTCTCAAAAACTATCTAAGGAAGCTATAACTAAGAATTTTATTGTTGAGGGTATTGCTCTAGGTATATTTCTTAGAAAACACCGTTTTTATATCTCACTTATTTTGTATTTTATTTACATTAACAGTCTACGATAAAAATCTATGAATAGCATCCTTCCACCGCCCCACGCATTCACAGTAATAACAGAGCGGACTCAAATCCCATTTGCAACTTCGCAGACACGGTAAAGTGCTCCTTGATATCTGAAAATACCGAGAAAAAATACCTAAAATGCTGAGAAAAAAACACAGTTTTCGTTGTAAGTGGCCGTCTGAGCACGTCAAAGGATCCAACTTGGAGGCAGCGACATAGAATATAAAGCACTGAGATACGGAACCTTCACTCTAAACCTACTGCATTCACCATAGCAGACACGGTGCAATCTATGACAAACTGGCAAGCGATTTTCAAACTTAAAATCAGGTGCATAATGGCACATAATCTATTTAACAAGATAGATCAGCTCAACAGAAGCTTTAATAGTAGGTATGGATCTATGGCAGGTTTGTAAGGGATTTTATAACTTTAAAATGTAATCATTGCTTTGAAGAACACCAATTTGTTACAGAATAGAATTCAATCAGTGTCCCAATGGATTTTTTTATTCGAAAAATCAAAACGGTGAAGCAAAACATGAGCATTTTTTCACACAGCGCTATCAAGCCCAAAAACGAAGCAGATCTTGTACTATGGGAAATAATATTTATATACCTTTTTTGTAAATAAATACATATATTAAATATATAGAAAAACATTACACCGGAAAAAATATCTGTAGATCATGCAAATATTTCTCCGCGACGGGAATCGAACCCGCTACCTCCTGCGTCTCAGCCGGAGCTATTGTGAGGAAACTGGCATGTCCTAGATTCGAAAATTCGAAGGCATATTGTGTCATCGGTAATAAGCAGCGACGGGCTTGCAACCTATCACGTGAATGCTTAACTTCTATGCAAAAAGTGCGCTAGTATCAACCGTAATGTTTGGACTTGCATCTGACTAGTGGGATATCTTCACTAGTTTGCGTACTGAATCTCTTACCCAAGGATATCCATCACATATTAGATTAAAATAGTCGTAAGCTTTATTTTTTATAGAATCTGTATCTTAAATACTAAGTTATACAGTTCATTTTCCATTGAATGTCGATATAGAGAGGCAAGTCTAACAACGGAGGCAACATGCAAAGCACTCTAAATGGGGATAAAGTCGGCAACGATTTTAAATTCTATCCTTATTCTAGCTCGAGATAATGTTGGCTTGTCGATAAGTACTGTTATTTCTGTGTCTTGAAATACTCTCACAGAAGAATGGTATCTTATGATTAAAAAAATATAAATTAGCCTTGTTACCATAAAAAAGTTAAACAACTGTTTACGGTACAACCTTAACGGTTTTTGTGTAGGATATTTTTAAACATTTTTAAACTGTGTTTAATTTTATTTGTAGTAAGACCCTAGATTTTTTGTTAACTATGAAAATATTACCACCCGGTGTCATCAGTATCATCATATCAGCCATAGGCCTCCATCATACTTAGTGTTTTTAGTGTAGTTGGTTAGGGGTATGTATATACCTCAGGGTTGGCTTCCGAAGAGGGAACTCCTCAACGGTCAACAGCACAGACACGAAATTTTGTATACGCATAGAGCACATATATAAGCTTGTATTTAATCAAAAATAAATGAAATAAATCTCCCATAAAAACAAAAATATATTATTCGTAATCTTTAACTATCAAAATAGTGCCACAAAATAAATAACCAAGTAACTTGACCAAATTACATTAATTAATTGTTTCATTCAAATTACAGGTAACGCGAGTTCATGTCAATTGGTTTTTTTTGGAGTACAAATTGCAGTTATTCTGGATGTCAGACTTTCAGACTAAATTACAGCAATGTGGCGTCACTGGTGTATCCTGTGAATTTGGTCAAAATTCAGTTTTTATTATGGCTACTAATTCAAAAACTACAAAAACTGTACTAAAAATAAAAACTTAGTCGAAATGTACTAACAAAGATCTTTCATTTGACGTCTCATTTGTCCTAATAGTCTACCTGAATTTTTTTTCCCCTCTTGAACCCCAATATCTCATCAGCCCCCCCCCCCCCCCATTTTTATCTCATTTAGCCACACCAAAATTGTGTCATTACTAACTACCTATGTATCAAATTTCACGATGATCGGATCAACGCTTTGAAAGTTATTCTCGGACAAACAAACATACATACATACAACGCCGATTTGCCCAAGTTGATTTGGAGATCTCGCTTCGCTCGATCAATTAATTTAATAAATTTGTCATTTATTTAAAAAATGTCATCATATCGCAAACACCCTGTGAGTTTTAATTCACAGAAACCCTACTAGAGGTTTTCAAGTTGTTTCTATATCGATGTCTACCACACCTCATTAGAGCCTTTGAAACCTCCCATTACTGTCGCTTTTCCAAGTAGTACAGTCAAACGAAGAAATAATCTAAAAAAAATTAAAACAAAATACACTCTCCATCTGTCTTCAGGAGGAAGAGACGGTTGAGCACGTGATGCTTCACTGTACGGCCACGAGCGATATCAGGCTGAGGACGGGTCTGCAGTAGCTCATCGAATCCTCATCCGCTGACACAACGGCATCCACGGGGATCTTGGAAAGCTGCATCCATCAACACAAAATCCTGCTCCGTTACTTCAAGGAGCTAGGATGGCTGGGGTCAGGTTAAAAGGGGGGGGGGGGTAATGCACAATACACCCCAACGCGGGACTTCGGTGCAGATCTTATTCCCCCCACCCTAGAATTAGAATTAGACACTCTCCATCCTCATTGTCGACCTCCGTGGGTGAATAGCCAGCTGAGGCTCAGGAGGTTGGGCGTTCGATTCACACCGCGTTTGCATGATCTACAGATATTTGTTCCGGGTCTGGTTGTTTCTCTATATTAATTTGTATGTATTTACAAAACAAAAGTATATAAGTATTTTATCAGTTAACTGGTTCTCATAGTATAAGCATTGCTTAGTTTGAGGCTAGATAGCACTGTGTGAAATGTCAAGCATTAATCATCATCATCATCGTCAGCTATTCTCATCCCACAGCTGGGCATAGGCCTCTCTTCGTTGTCGCCATTCGCCTCTGTCCTGCGCTGTTCTAACCCACATACGACCTGCGATTTTTATAATGTCGTCGACCCATCTTGCCAGTGGACGACCTGCGTTCCTGGTTCCATCTCGGGGCCACCACTCAGTCAGCACCCTGCTCCACCTGTCATCACCGCGCCTGGCCACATGTACTGCCCAACTCCGTTTGAGTCCCAAGCATTATTTATGTTCATTATGTTTGTGTGATTTAGACATTTTTTTTCCCGAATAGATTTTCGTTTGACCACAATCTCACCTGATGGTAAGCGATGATGTGGTCTAAGATGAAGCACGAAGAACGCATTAAAATCGTAAAACCAAAACGTTTAGTGCAAATGGGTGGGATGCTACTTCAATACAGATAATACAAATCAAATCAAATCAAATTGTATTTATTATATTGTATCAATTGTACAAATTATATTGTATCAATACAAGATACTTTGTTTAGACAGTTTGGTCACATATCTCATCAAATGACTGTACACCTCTTAACTCAAACGAATACGTACTAAGAGCATTTCCTGGTTTTTACCTTCCGTGTTCCTGCGGAAATCTCGGTGCATTGAGCATTAAGGGTATCGGTGAATAGGTACGTCTTTGATGAGTTTTACATAAAACTTTTTTGATTTTTTATTAAGAAAACTTTAATGATTTGTTTCAATCATTGCTTTAAATACGGGATTTATGACGTACCGTTTTATCGGTGTTGCAACCGACCATGTTTCGGTTCATAAATTCGTTTCAATATGCTATCAGCATGGTATTAAGATATGATTATGTTCAGTTTATACTTGCTATGTATTCTTGATAAATTGATATAGTCAAAAATTACAAATAAAAATGCATAGAAGTTTATTTACAACAGTATTTTTCAAACTTTCCTTATACATAATTACTGATTTAAACGGGTATTTATCGCGTATGCACCGTTTTTATTTGTTATCCCGACGTTTCGATTGTTTTGCAAATTTGCAACAGTTAAGTCTGCCCGCAACCACGGCTGTTGCAACATAATCAAAACGTCGGAATAACAAATAAAAAAGGTACGTACGCGATAAATATCCGTTTAAATCATTAATTACACATTTACACTGTAGTTTTTAGTTTTTTAAGTACTTTTATTGATGATATCGCCTAATCATTATGTTATTGTCCGTGCTGTAGGTAGCGTATACATGTATAGGTGAAGATGCCATGTTGTATGCTGCATGTGCCGTCACAATGCTCGCTATTGATTTATCGTGCCGACACTACGCATACCATAACCCACTGTGCGGTTGCAAGTCAATGTACGGTTCGCAGAACAAATCGTTTTACGAAACATCATCATCATAATATCAGCTACATGACGTCCACTGCTGAACATAGGCCTCTCTCGTAGATTTCTAGAGCGACCGATCTTGTGCAGCCTGTACCCAACTCTCTCGAGTACCCTTCTGCCCCAACGGCCCGTTGCGAGACCTAATTTTGTTTATTATAAATTTACAAACACATCGGATTTTAAATAACAAATAAATATTATTTATTTTTCACACAAAACATAGCATTATCTACAAGTAATTGTGGGCGTAAAAAATGAAGTCGCCACATACAATTAAGACAACATAGCCACGACCATAAGCTACTACATACTTACTAACCAAAGCCAAACTAAAACGAAAAATAACGCCTAATAATATAAAATATAGAATAAATTGTAAAATGTAAACAGCATACTATCTGAAATAAAAGAGAGCTATTTAGATAGATAGCAATAAATTTATTGAGTATTAAGTGGTAGGTATATTAAAATATATATTCAGATTTTCTATCAGTAAAAGAGTTTATAAAATTGGTTTAATTTCGTGGCAGGAATAGAACCCGCATCCTTCTCTCAGCTGGGTCTCAATGCGATAAGGAGATTGTCAGAAATATCTGAACAAATAGCCGCGTCCCTGGTGCGCATGCTGCGGGCCAGCGCCAACACAGACTGGGCAATGATAGCCGGCAGAGTAGACTGCCCGTACACCAGACATTGCTGTCACAGGCATGCTTCCAAAAACCCTGTTTAGTATAAACCTTAGCATACAACATGTTTGTGCTGTGCCCCTCCCTATAATTATGAATAAAATAAATAAATATTGCTAGACTTGTCACACAGCGCTATCTGGCCCCAAACTTAGCAGAGATTGTACTATGGGAACCAGATAACTGATAGAATACTTATATATATATTTAAATACATACTTATAGTATATAGAAAAGCACACAGACCCGGAACAAATATCTGTAGATCATGTAAACATGTGTTCTGAGGCGAGAATCGAACCCGCTAACTCCTGCGCCTCAGCCGGCTATTCGCCCACTGCGCCACGGAGGTAGCCAGAGTATGAGCAACATTATTATATAACTCAGCTTGAAATAAATGTATTTTATGGTATTTTTATTTAAATATCTCTAGATTGCCAATTTTCGCAAGTATTTTTCAAAGCGATTACCTACCTATTTGCGAAATTTGTTATAATATTTCTTGGGCACAAGCATGATTGCTATCTGATAAAAAAAAATGATTTGACTAACAAAGCCCCAGTTTCCTGTTAAATATTCCAAACAAAAACTTTCGCAGATTGATTTTCTAAAAGTCATTATAGTCTGTTCTGCTAGCCGTACCCGTCAGTTTTAAATCAATGTAACAAATCGCCCGCCGCTTTGTGCTGACTGTACAAACGGCATTGCGCCGAGATCGTAATTTATTTTCTATTCTGACAGTACTAAAGTTTAGCCGGCCGGTTTGGGTGAGATTCGGTAGCTGTAAAGTCTGTAAACAGATGAATTATTGTATTGAATTGCTTTTACCATACCATAATGTTATAGATATCGTATGTATTCCCTGATAATGCAATTGAAATACCTAATTGACATCAACCCCCAAATTGTTTCCATTGTAATATTTATGGTACCTCGGAGTATGTATTTTACCTTAGACCTTATATTTTTGTAAAAAATAGATGTAAAAAGCCAACGCATTTATTTATGATATTAGAAAAACGACGTAAGTTCAAAGTTATAGAATTATATTTGTGAAAATCACAAAAAATCTGCATAGACTACCCGAAAATAAAAATAAATACCAATACAATTTTATCATAATACCTACTATCTGACCCGCCCGCACCGTCGATAATAACATTACCCTCTTTCTGCGCTGTCGGATAAAAAGTAGCCTATGTCCTAATCCCGGTCACAGTCTATGTATATACAAACGGTATATAGGGAGTACCTACACTGCCGGCCAAAAGTTTGAGACCACCTACATCAAAGTAGGAAAATGAAATAAAACTCAAAATACAAAGCAAGAGGTTTAATTATGAATTAAAATACTTATTTCCTAATACACATACATTATGAAGAAAACAAAAAAATCAAGAAAAATCAACCATTTACTTTAAAAATGTCGCTCATATTTTATACAGATTTTTCGTCGAAAAACCCTCCCTTGCATTTTATTACTACTTTCACTATTCTTGGCATACGAGCAATCAATTTGTCGATTGTATCTTGTGATATATTGTTCCAGCTTTCTTGTAAAGCCTTCCACATGTCTTCTTGCGAAGTGGGACAACAACTGCGCACATTTCTATCAAGCTCTTCCTACAAAAGCTCAATCGGGTTGAGATCCGGACTCTGAGGGGGCCACACCATGTTTTTTAAAACCCCTTCTGTTTCTTTGTGTTCTAAATAACCCCTGCATAATTTTGAACTATGTTTTGGGTCATTATCTTGTTGGAAAAAAAATTCATCTCCAATTATTCTTGAACCAGACGGAATGGCATTTTGCTGTAGTATTCGTTTATATTGCTCCTTTTTCATGATTACTTCGACTCGTACCAAATCTCCGGTTCCATGGCCCGAGAAGCATCCCCAGACCATAATGGAACCACCACCATGCTTGACTGTTGGCACCACACAGTCTGGCATCATCTTTTCCTCGACGTTACGTCGAACAAAAATTCGTCGTTTTGAACCAAATATTTCAAATTTGGATTCATCTGACCAAAGAACTTGTTTAAAGTCTTCTTCAGTCCAGTCTCGATGGGTAAGGGCCCACTGCATCCGTTTCTTTTTGTTTTGTGGCCTTAGTAGTGGTTTTCGAACGGCGACGCGACCAAATAACTTAGCATCTCTCAAACGTCTTTTTACTGTAGTCAATGATACAGGTTCTGATCGGGATTTGTTCACTTCTACGTGGATTTCTGGTGCTGTTAGGCGTCTATTCCGCTTGCTGGTAGTGACGATGAAGTGATCCTCGCGAGAAGTGGTAGTTCTCGGCCTTCCCGAACGCGAACGATCTTGATTACTGCCAGTCTCCTTGTATCGGGTTATTGTGTTATGAACACAAGTCTTAGACAACTTAAGTTGAGAGGCAATCGCACGTTCAGATTTGCCTTCGCCGTATAAAACAACTATGGCAGAGCGAGTTTCACTGCTAATTTCGCGAACTTTTCCCATTTTAAGATGTCTTCACTGTAACAACGACGAGCTCAGACTAATAAGGTAGAAAATAATTTACTCCATAAAAACTTAGGTACTAAATATGTTTTAGGAAGCTAACATAATCCCTGATATCGGAAATAAAAAAAAATATAAAAAAATATAAAAATAAAATATTACAATGACTCTACCACCTGGTCCTTGCGCGGCGCTCATTGATGTTTTGAAACAATAGACCTTTTTAGGATGATAACTTAAACAACAACATAAATAATGACTCTTAGAAATTCTTTAATAATAATAGAATACGCAGGTGTTCAAATTAGCTCATTATTATATTGTGTACTTTGAAATATTTTGTTGGTGACAAAGATTTTTACAGTGGTCTCAAACTTTTGGCCGGCAGTGTACATCTAAAGAATACCTCATAATTTTAACCCTATACTTTATCCCCCCTTTAGGGATAATTTTGCAAAAAAAGTTGAAACACGTATTTCTTTATTTCTAACCAAAAGCTTAAATATGAATTTTCAGATCCCTAACTTAAGGAATTATGGATTGCCCATAAAAACTTTCAACCCCTATTTCACCTCTTCAAGATTATTTTGGAGACAAAAGATAGTCTATGTCCTTCTCGAGGATATAATTTATCTCCTTGCCAAATTTCAATACGATCCGTTCAGCCGTTTAGTCGTGAAAAGGTAACAAACAGAGTTACTTTCACATGTATAATATTAGTATGGATAAACATTTATTTAGAATCCGAAGTATTTAAATAACGAACACACGAATAGAACAACACTTGAAACGGCAAAGAGCGTTTAATCTAAGCCCGGGTCCCGCCATGTTAATTATAACGCACAACGTATTCAAACTCGCGTATTTTTTAAACGTAGTGAAAAGGAAGAGGCTGCCTTTGACAGGATTGCAACTTAAAAAAGAGAGCACTCGACGAAATGGCATAGAATTTTGAAAACGCACGTGCATGCCTTTGATGTGGCCTTACAAATTTCAAAAGCTTTATAGAACAAAGTAAATCAGTGGAGTTTTCATCTTTATCATACAAATTCAGCACAAATCTATAAATTGCGTGCATATTTTAGTTTGCAGGAGTTAAATAAATGAACTATCCTCACATAAAATCGCAAAGAAATAAAATAGAATCACACTTATATTATAAATGTGAAAGTTTGGATGCTTATTTATTTGTTTATTTGTTACTCAATCACGTCGTAAACCGCTTAACCGCTTAACCGATTTAGATGAAATTTGGTATGTATGTACGTACCTGGATACTTTTTGTTGATAAAAAACGCGTGCGAAGCCGCTTGCAGAAGCTAGTATAAAATATTTTATTGCATACCATAAAGCAAAACAATTACATAAGAACAACGTAAATCTATGTTTTACAATTAGCGGTCTTATCGCTGAATAGCGATCTCTATTTCTACCAGATAATCTTTGGATGGAATGGGCATACTCTGTCTTCGAAAATAATATAATTTTTCTTGCATCATCATCATATCAGTCACGGAAGTCTACTGTTCAACATAGATTTCAACATAGAGACAAAATGGCTCATAGATTTCCAGAGTAATTTTCTTGTGCAGCCTGCGCCCAGCATTTAATGTATTTTAAAACTTTAAAATAGCAATTATTCATAGTTTTTATGAAGTCTATAGATATTTACGGTCTATGTCCAATTGACCGAGCATTTAAAGCACAAAAGAAATGTATAAGATCGATTTGTTCAGCCCATTACTTAGAACCTTGCAGGCCCTTATTTAAAAGACTAAAAGTATTACCTCTTCCTTGTATTTATATAAAGGAATCATTTTCGTTAAACAAAATCCAAAATTATTCAAAACACTCCAAGAAGGTCGTACTCGCCAACTTCGATTGCAAACAAATAACAGGCTCTATCTTCCACTGTGCAAGAAATCCCTGCAGAAAAATGACAATTTTATGGCTATTACAATCTATAATAAACTCCCTGAAGGTCTCTTGATCGTACAATATATATAAAATAAAATTGTACAAGTGGTTCATGGTCAAATGTTTTTATTCAGTAAATGAATTTTTAAATCGTTAAAATGATGACATCATCAATGTTATTTTTTATGTATTATTTTGACTTTAAAGTGTTATAAGTATTATTTTTTTAATTTTTGATGTGAAAACTTCTTAAGCCGTGTTGGGCATTTTTTGAGATGGGGAAAACCCATTTAACTCGCGACACTGTTACCGTTACTGACAACTTATATATAAGTATCTCGTAATTGTTCAAGTTTTCACTTCTGTCGGAGTGCTAATTTTTTTTTGTCCGACATACCTAATGAATGTTCTATACAGGTATTTATTTTCAGCTACTTTAACTAATTTATGTAAACACAAAGTTCTTATTGATGTGACAACTTCTTTAGGCGCGTTGAGTATTTTTTTAGATGGGGGAAAAACCAATGAACTCGCGACACTGTTACCAACACCTGTCACTGACTACTGACACTGACTGTTACTGACACCTCTGTATATAAGTATCTGTAGTGAAGTCTACTTTTATTCAAATTTCCACTTCTATCGGCACTCCCGGAGTGCAACTTTTTTTTATCTGTCATACCTAATTAATGTTCCACACAGCCGTAGCCAGGTTTTAGTATAATTTCAAGAAAGTTTTATTTTATTTATTTAGTTTTTTCATAGCTATTACAATAAAGTGACAATGAAAAACCCTAATATCTAGTACTTATAAACTATTAAGGCTAATATTTTTACACCTTTTTTTTGCAATGGGTGAATACCCGGCTGAGACGCAGGAGGTAGCGGGTTCGATTCCCGCCACGGAGCAAATGTTTGCATGATTTATAGATATTTGTTCCGGGTCTGGTTGTTTCTTTATATATTATAAGTATGTATTTAGAAATAAAAATGTATATAAGTATTCTATCAGTTATCTGGTTCCCATAGTACAAGCTCTGCTTAGTTTGGGGCTAAATAGCGCTGTGTGAAATGTCAAGCAATATTTATTTATTATTATTTATTACCTTTGGTTACATTATTGAAGTTTATTGGTAATAAATTATACCTTAAGTTACTCAGGGATAAACATACATAAATACAAATTTTTCTTCTTTATAATATTATTGTAGATTTGTAGGCTCACGACGCAAAGACATGTGCTCCTCACTTATACATAACACTACAATGTATTCTACCGTGTTGTAGCTAATAAATTTATTTCATTTTATTTTATTATTGCGTATAAATTATTCAAATCTTCTATTAAAATAAAATAAAAAGATTCGAGACATGAAAAGCTTTTTACTCAAATAACCTCTATCTTAATCCATATTAAGCCTCCTCGTTGAAAGGGTGAAGCTATTGGGACCAAAGAGGTGTTATTTTGAGCCATCAGAGATTATTTATTTTTAAATTTTGGAATCATATTAGGCTCGTAACACTGGAAGTCGGTATATCAAATATTAAGATGATTATTGAGATTTCAAACATTATATCTATGGTATTATAAGATTTATTGTACAAATTGGTAATATGAATTGTAACAAAATTATATATATTTTTCATGAAGTAAGAACATAAAAAAAAAACATATAACTTTAAAGGTAGACCAATATACAATTTTTTTGAAATTAAAACTTTTAAGTCGCCTTGAGCATTTTTTAAGATGGGGAAAAACCATTGAACTCGCGACACTGTTACCGTTACCATTACCGACACCTTTGTATATAAGTATCCCGTAATTGTTCAAGTTTTCACTTCTGTCAGCACTCCCGGAGTGCCATTTTTTTTTCAACGGGATAGATCTCCATTTGAGCACAATCTCACCTGATGGTAAGCGATTATGTGGTCTAATGTCAATTCTATGTAATCCAATGTATTTACCTAAATTCAAATGCTCATTACAAGTTACCAATTTTTTTAATTGTTTGTTGTTGCTAGACTCAAAAACTTTTATCTCCATGAAGAGTCGTGATTTATTCATCTGATCTATAATATTATTAATATATTAATGTATGTACCTACACATTTATTTATTTTATATACGATATTTATTTATTTACAATTATTTATGTACCTAATATTTATGTATTTAAGGTTAAGTAATTTTTCTTTTTCTATTATTAAATTAATTCTTTTTACACCTCGGCCAATCTTCCGTTAAGCAATGGTCCGTTCCATCCAAAGGTTGTCTGGAAGAGATCGCTTTGTTAAGCGATAAGACCGCCCATTATGCTTACATTTAATTGTTTTATTTGTTATTTTTATATCTGTTGTGTTTAGCTTGTAAGGTATGATAAAGAATTTTCATTCATTCATTAATGTACAGGTAACGTTAGACATTTTGACTATATCATTGTCATTTTAAAATTATTATTATTATCTTAACGCAAAACACTCTATCAGCGGAAAAATAGAAATGTTAAAGTCATAAACTAAGCAGGGAAATGACATTAAACACCGTGTAACGACATGTGAGAACTCAGTATCAATGGTTGTCTTTCTTTGTTAGAAATATGTCATTAATACCAGAAAAAACTGTCAAAGTGGTATCGAGGCACCCCAGGGAGTTGTTGTATAATAGGCATGTCAACACTTGAAACGTTGTTCAAATATAAATAATAGTAAGTTACAATAGTTACACTTTTGCAATATTTTGTCGGCGCGCCTGAATGAGTTTACGTTTTATTTATCGATTTTTGCCATGACTTTTGACAGCGGTACTCTAAAATTTGTCGTTTGACTTTTGTAGTAGTTCTTTGAGATTTCAAAATGATAGCTGAAGATTATTGTATACATTTGTCGTTTTGTTAAAGAATAAAAACTAAAACCTAGTATTATAATGTTTTTAATGTTGTCTAGTCGATTAAGTAAAGATACATTTGTGGCCGATTAATATGTAATCCGACACTCGGGGGAATTAAATGAATTCTTTTTGGTAGAAATATGGGTACATAACTTGTTACAGATAGGTAGGTTAATAGATAGTTCATGGCCACGGCGTGCAAATAATTGTTATTTGAATGTTAAAACACTAATATGACTCGGACCGGGAAATATAACTCGTATAAAAACATCAAACTATTAATGCGAAAGATTGGATGTTTGTTTATTTATTTATTTGCTTGTTACTCAATCACGTCGTAACGGCGGAACCAATTTTGATGAAAACTAGTGTGTACGTAGATTATAACCTAGATTAACACATGGGCTACTCCCATAAATTAGGTCCCATGGGATAAAAATGGGGTGTCAACTGAAATTGCAACAGCGAGTTTAGCTTTATTTCTAGGTTATCTACCTACAACAGCTAGTGTGTATATTTATTCTTTTAATATCTGTTTAAAAAAAATGCCCTAATATCTCGATTAAAATACACGCTCATAAACCAGCATCTTGCAAAATTGCCCCACATCACTGTCACCCATTGAGCCTCAAGTATCGCTTACCGCAAAAATTATCTGCTACCCAACAATACAGCGTGATATCTCTATTTAACGAAATTACAAATTTTGTTCGTACTTCACAATAGAGGAAAGAGCAGACGGCAACTTCAAAGGTACGTACCGTCGCGTCGTTAAAAGATGTTTTCGATTTCATTTATATTAGAAATATTTGTTGGGGATTTAATGTATTGTGAGTAGGTAAATTTGTAATGACTTTTATTTTATTAGGCATTTTATCTGAGTGTATGTTATAAAGTTTCTTTGGGTGGTTGACTAAATTAGAAAGCATTTTTAAACTGTGGTAAATGAGGCAACACATTTGTTATTCTACATTTAGGTAAAAATTTTATAATTAAGGACCAAAACTGGATAAAAGCTCTAATTAATAAATTATGTTTTTTTAAATACTGTGTATTAGACGTAATTATAAAATTTAAAAGTAGTTTTAACAATACATTTTGCATAGATAAGTTTAATTTTATACTTTTATGTGTAATACTTTCATGTATCTCCGTATTTATTGCAAAGAGTCTCCGGCTGTAATTTAAAGCGGCTTAACGTATCAAATTACCAGACAAAAATTACATTATGGCCAAATGTTTACTATTACGAATTATCTACAACAAAAGATATTAAATGATTCGATTACACTGAAAAAGGCCCGTAGGGTCGGACCAAACAAAAATATCGAATTACTATTGTAGGGAGACTTTTGTCAGATTGAGATACAGGTAGACATTAGACACTTTCGTTATCAAGGCTTCCAATATCTTTTAAAAGCATCTTATAATTTTATTTTTGTTAAAAACTGGGTTAGAACACTTTGCTGCTACATGGTCGAAATGTCTACAATATTTTTTTATTAGAATAAGGTTTAACGTGCTCCTTTTATTAAGATTTTATTTTTTGCTTTAAATAATCCTTATTAGATGGTTAGAATGTAGTTTAAATTATTAAAATATCCGAACAAACAAACTTATTATATCTATATTATAGAATAAACTTTTAAAAACTTTGTAATAATGCTAAAATAAAATTAGCATAACAGAATGTTTTATAATTTCCTGGTTTACTATAGTTTGTTAAAAATTAAATTTAATCTTTGTAACAACCCTAGAAATATTCGTTGCAATTCGTAGCACCTGTCGTCAATACTATAAATGGTTTAACGCTTATATTTTTTTAAATCTACAACTAAGTACATACCTAAAAACATTTTCGACACGCCAACACCAAAACCACTAAAGTCCAAAATCACAAAAACCACTAAACCAAAAAAAACACAGTCCAGTCAATCGATGTGACAAACGCGCAACGTTGCAAACCGGAATTCTTTAATTTGACAAGTTTCGGTGGTCAGCGTACCGCGTAATCATTGAATGCTTATATTGAGAGCTCGGAAGCTGCGATCCGTTCACGATGACACGGCTGGGTTACGACTGGCCAGGCCATCTGATTCCAAGTCAGCCGTGTGAGCATCGTGAGGGGCGGGGCTTGTACCCCTACAGGCTCAGCGCTCACCCTAGGGTGGGTGACGCACACAGCCGTAGCCTCCACTCACACATGGAACTCCGACGCCCACATTGGAAGGCCGGCGCGGCAGTCGTTACGAACAAGCTGTATGACGCCGGCCTAAGATTTCCATGTTTGTATTGTTTTGGGAATGAAAAGTTTGTGATGGTGTAATTTTTCAGGATAATTTCTGTGGGAATTGTTTCTATGGATTTTTAGGAGTGTGTCTATAAAGTTTTAAATATAGTTCGTTTAGTGATAGAATGCGACTTACATTATTTTTGGTCATAATAACTCAGGCCTGACAACCATACAAAAATGTATTGGCGTGATCCATGACGGGTTGTTCAATATCAACGGAGTGTCCACTATTTTTTAAACATTAAAAGTTTTTATTTCAAATTTGGAAAAGAATTTCCACTTTCAAAGGTATCTTTCTTTTATGTTCCCTTAAAATTATCCAGTTTTTAGACCAATTCCGTTCATACAGTACTTTATTTCTTGTAGAGGTCGTAAAGAGCAAATAAAATATTTTACTACCAGCGATGGAGGGTTAATATCCAATATCCTAGGTATTGTAATGGTTTGTCGGGTAAGCAGGAAGGGGTTGTAAAGCGAAGAAATAGTAATAGTTTTAGGTACACACATCCGTTTTATGCTTTAATTTTGGTTTTATGTTGCCTGGGAAACTAAAGTCTGAAGAACAGTATGTCTAGATCTTTATATTTACATTCCATTATAAGTTTTTCTGAAATTAATTGCAGATCCATACTATTTAAATTCAAAAGTAACGCTGCTGTTTCGTTTTCACGACTAAACGTCTGAACTGATTTTGTTGAAATTTGGTATTTAGATAGATTATGGCCGGGATTTAGACCTAGGCTACTTTTTACCCACCTGAGCAGAAGAACGGTAGTGGTTTATTCACAACCACGCGTGCAAAGCCGCGGGCGGAATTATGTAATTTATAAAGCACCTGGGAAGTGCCAAGTTGCAGTATAAGCTGGACGAAGAACACCTGCGCCTGTGACAGAATTTTAGGTGGAGTGGTCTTGCCTAGCATACCATCCGCTCAGCTAATCCACAGGACACATCACGGTTAATACGTGCAGCTAACTAAGCCGTGGGTTACCTCAGGATGTTTACCGTCACCGTTTTAAACAAGATTATTCATTACAGTCGTATCCATTGTTTTGTGAACTTCAATCTACAATAACCGGATCCTAAACCTATAGAAGCATTTTACGATACCGTATAGAGTAAATTAAGTATTTTGCAGGTTGCGGAACAAAATTAAATGTATGCATAATCTGCGAACATTCCGGATCTGGGTTTTGTGGTACCATGATACACAGAATCCTAGTTTAAGGTCAGAACTGCATATGAGTAAGCTTCAGAATATTCGTTTCTAGGATTTATAATGTTTTTTTTCACCATTTGAAAGGACATTAAATGTAATGGACTATAATCACAAATAATGTTATCATGAAATACCTAAGCATTATGCACAGTCATGAATAATATAAAAAGCAGTCATCTGTGAGAATGCCACTAATAAAATCATTCACATCAATACTAAACTACCAAAACAAACACAATAACTGACACAAGTTATGTCACACGCAATTAATTACATCACAATCACGGCCAGCCGACAGCACAACGTTACATCTCGTAAAATCAACAAAACGGTTTCGCACGCCAAAGCACGCCACGCGGCTCTTCACGCCGTTTTACGAAGAATGAGTAAGCGCTAATTTATTTCAGCCTAATTTCACGCTTGCTCTTAGTTATTGTTAGATTTTGCGATACCATGATACGGTTTTCGATACGGCTGGTTACTTCGGTCTGATTGAGCCGTCATTTTTTCCAAGGGTCAAATGATTTCCGTGTTTATAAAAGCCTCGATACAATCCACAATATTTTCAGTTGGCCGCTTAATTTAAGAATTTCAACGCGAATTAATTCAACCATCAAAAATTTGTTGACAATGGGGCATTTACTAAAAAAATACAATAATGGAGCTTTTTCTCTTACAAAGAAAGTGTTTGTCTAAGAACAATGTGGGGCACCGCAGCGGGACATCTAGATACGCGGGGCTAAAACATTTTCTTTAGATTTTTTGTTATTTGCTCTCATACCTTTGGTGAATGGCATCCTTAATTTACGCACCGATAGATTTATTCTTTAGTTTCGCATTCTCAAGAACTAATAGTAACTGACGTTTAAAGTTTCACTTCAATTATACAAAAACAGATACTATGTATCAATTTAAAAAGCTCTCTAACGAACAATACATAAAATCAGGTTATAAAAAAAATAATCTTTAATTACAACGTATTTAATTCAAGAAATCGCATTCGGATTATGAATTTAAAACCAATACAATAAAGCCTATTCTACTCTGCAAGCTGATTTAAAGTGAGACAGGCTAGGACTGTAAGGGATTGTTCTTGGCGCGTTTTGTATCATTGCGCTCGACGGCCGCTGTGAAGCCATTGTATGTCGAGGACTTATTTATTTTAAAGAGCTTTAATATTGATGTAATGTTATTGATTTTCGCGATAAACATCTCAATCATTAGGTCATAACCATTAGGCTAGCGTATTTTAAGGCGAATCTATGTTTAGTACTTAAAAAAAGGGTTTATTTTGGTTACTATTATATTAATTTTGCCGTGGTGTGTCCCGCTTAAAAGGTGCTTGTAACATAAAAAAACATACTCAAAGAATTAAGAGACTGTGATGTAGTAGATACCTAAATACCTAGTAGTAACATTATTTGTGTGGGACTGAGCGCTTCCGAGCTTTTTTTTTATGATGTAGACTCTTAATATGATAGTATTGTCCCTACAAACCTCAGTGGTTTTTAAGTGCTAATTTTTAATATTACTATTTGTAAAAAAAATATGTGATAAATAAATTATGAAAAAAACTAAAAAAAATATTGACTTAGGTATCTGTAAAAACCGGCTAAGTGCGAGTCGGACTCGCAAAGGGTTTCGTACCTTTAGGTATCTATAAAAACGGCAAAAAAATCACGGGTGTTGTATGGGAGCCCCCCTTAAATACTTACTTTATTTTAATTTTAATATTTGTTTGTAAATTGAATATATAACTAAATATTCTGTGAATATTTCAAGCGTCTACCTATTGCCGTTATCAATATGGAGCAAAAACGAGCAAAAAAATCACGTTTGTTGTATGGGAGCCCCCTAAATATTTATTTTATTCTGTTTTTAGTATTTGTTGTTACAGCGGTGACAGAAATACATCATCTGTGAAAATTTTAACTGTCTAACTATCACGGTTCATGAGATACAGCCTCGTGACAGACGGACAGACAGACAGCGGAGACTTAGTAATAGGGTCCCGTTTTACCCTTTGGGTACGAAACCCTAAAAACAGCACTCTTATCACTTATAGTTTCCAGTCCTTCTCTACTAAAAGCTTTAACCAACTTTACCTTTAACAATCTAAAAGGTTAACTTTTCTTTCAAGTATTTACGAAAACGCAGAATTCGCAAAGAAGCGTAAATCTCGGCAGCTGCGTCGCCTTTCATGCATCACTTGCACTCACAACACGCGGCCTTTAGTAACGAATGCTTTGTGCATGCCGATAGATTAGATGTACCCGTCCAAGCCATGAGAGAAGCAATGGTAATGATGAAAATATGATGGTGAAGATAGAGACAGATATGATGGTGATGAAGGGGATAATAAAATATTCACAAAGTAGCGTAATCACGATTTAAGATTAGTAGAGTTTCTTGTGAAAGGGCTCGCCCGGGAAAGTACTACCACCATACATATTTCTGCCGCCAAGCAGCATTGCTGTGTTTCGGTTTGCAGGGCATGGTTGCCGGTGAAATTACAGGCACATGAGGCTTTACACCTGTATGCCTCAAGTTGATGGACGCAAAGTAGCGCATAGTAGGACACGTTTGTAAGGAGCGTGACCTACTAGGCAATACTTTGTTATAGGCGATGGTTACCACTTAACATCAGGTGGGCCATATGCTTGTTCCATATCCAATAATATAAAACGATGTTTAGAATGACTATGTATTTTTTGTGAATATGTATTTATTTCGAAAAAAAAGGTATTAATAGTTCTATTTCTAGGAGACGTAGGATGTTGAGTCTTGTGATTATGTACTACAGCCTTGTTTATCGTACAATAAAATACTTTGATACCTTGCACTGACTAAGTTGCAAAAAATTGTGTTTAGACGCAATGTATCTCTGCTTTGGCTTGAATTGATGATGGGCACGACAATGTTATATGTGTATATTTGATTTCAGGTATTATAGATATTAATAGCTAGACTAAACTTATTACTATTATGTGTATACATTATATTGCTTCTTTAAGAAAAAAATAAAAATTAAAGAAAAAAAGGATTGTGTGGTTTTATGAAACCTGATTTTTGAAAGCTGATGCGAACTATAGACGCCGCCATATTGCCCTCGGCTGCTCTGACGAGCGCCTTTCACTTTATCCCTACTCCGCGGTCAACCGTCACGCAACA
Source organism: Philereme transversata (assembly GCA_963924445.1). Lineage (NCBI taxonomy): Eukaryota > Metazoa > Arthropoda > Insecta > Lepidoptera > Geometridae > Philereme > Philereme transversata. The sequence continues at coordinate 23,401,376 of OZ004344.1, forward strand.
TGCAACACACAGACGAAAAAGTTTGAGACGATGTAATAAAAGTTTCACTTTAAAATAATACGGAAGGCTTTAGTGAAGATAATAGAGTTAAAGATATTAGCGAATATTACTCTAACTTAACTCAACGTCAGACGTTATAAGCGTAAATAATTGTTAAAAAAATATCCTTACCGCTATCTCTTATGATTTGGACCACAATCTTGAATTAAAAAAGGAGAATAATCCTTTTCAGCGATAGGTTACAGATTAGAAGGGATGCAGCCAATTTGACGCGAGTCTTCCGCAAACCGACGCGTCCCGAGCGGTTTTGAGTTACCGCATTTTGCTTCTCGGGTCACGAGATAAATACTATAGTAGATAGATAGTAGGTTGTTTTTTGATTGATATCAAATCTCTTTGAGAATTGTATTAGGTGGTACGTTTTAGAATATTATCTTTCTTGTTTCAATTTAACTCCTGAAAAGGCAAGTTAACGTGTTTTTTGCGGTCTCCAGTTACCGCGTTTTTTGATTTTTGGTTTACGAGATAGGGCTTAATTAACAATATTTTGTGTATATAAAGCTTGGTAGTTTTACGTTTGATATACATAGATAATTTAGTATTTTTTAATTCAAAATTTGTGTAGTATATTATGATACAAGTGAGCTAAGTTGCTCATTATACACGAGGCTATGAGTTGCAGCCCGAGCCGTAGGCGAGGGCGTAAATCAGCCGAGTGTCTAGTGAGCAAGTTGCTCACGAGTTTCATACGCACTTTTTCAACACACATGCGAGGAAAGAACAAACATGTATTGCATAAATCATTAATCATAAAATTATTAAAACAATTGGTGAATGTACAATTTTCATAACGATATTGTTGTACGCGCCAAATGTAAGGTGATTGATTACATATAGCCATACAGCCTATTTCAAAATTATAATTTTAGTGATAAAATTCAAATATTTTGTAACAAATGATTGTGAATTATAAATAATTTGAAAATAATAAATGTTTCTTCGTCCTAACTAACTTAACTTTGTAGGGATAATTCTATTATGCACTGGTGCGTAGTATTATTATGCACGTGTGTGTTATAGTTCGGTTTATGGCCCTAAGAACGATGTAATAAAGCTCACTTTACGAGCAAGTGTGTTGAAAAATATATTTTCAATCATTGTCAAATCATACTCATACAAATACGTAAAATTTAAACATGTTTAGTTGCTAAATACGTTTAGGGATCGTTGTGCAAGCCGGCCTTAATCTTAGACTAATAAAATAGTGCCACGAAAATTAACCAAACTACTTGACCTACAATTTCATTCAAATTACAGGTAACGGGAGTTCATGTTAATTGGTTATTCTTTTTTGGGAAAAGGGAAAAGTATAAAATTCAGAATAACTGCAATTTCAGACTTTTCCCTATATTTGTGTTGCTAAAGCTACACGTATAACAAATTTCAGCACTGTGGGGTCACTAGTGTACTTTGTGAATTTTGTCAAAGTTCAGTTTTTATTATGGCTAATAACATAATATCACAACAACCCCCCCCCCCCACATTTTTAGCTCATTTAGTCACACCAAAATTGTGCTATCACTATCTACCTATATATAATTTCTCGATGATCGGATATGCTTCGAAAGTTATCTTCGGACAAACAAACATACATACATCGCCGGTTTTCTCAAGTTGATTTAGAGATCTCGCTTCGCTTGATCCAATAGATTTAGTACAATGGGTTATTTTAAATTCTAAATAAATATTATTTATTTGTGAGTCTTCCACAAGCCGACGAGTTTCAAGTTGTTCTGAGTTACCGTATTCGACTTTTTGGGTTACTTGGGTTTTTGAGTATTAATAGCGTAGATATCTTCCGGTCTTAGATTACGCCACTACTTACTTCGTCATAACGTCAAACCTAAACAATATTTACTGATTGCTGTCATAAGGATCATTGTGAGACGTCTTACTGTAAACCGACGTCCCTCAAAATTCCCGCTCCTTAGTCATATAAAAATGTTTAACTTCCCTATTTTATAGTCAAATTATTTTTAGTGTCCGTTAAGTCCTTTTTATCGTGTCCCATATTAATCCACTTACGGAAACGCATTTTTTACTACCATAGCTAATACATATTTTCAGAAGAATCAAAAATTATAGAATTATATACGTTATTTAATATTCAAAAACCCTCGTGCACCGATGAGTTCATAAATAAAGGAATTTATAATAAGTTGCATCTGTTTACAGTTTAGAGGGGAGTCATCGCCTTAAGACTTTTGAATAATTAATATTGTTGTTTGTACATGGTCCCCTTAATAAACTTTGTATACAACGAGTCGTTGTAAATTTAATTATTATTTCATCATCATGTCAGCCGTAAGACGTCAAGCTAATACGCACTGGAAAGTGGATGACGCCGTGGGTTGTAGGTACCTTAACTATTTATTGTTCACACCATATAATGTAACTTACTACACAATGTTTAATTGTTTGTCGTTCCAAAAATAATAAAATAAAGTGTAGTGTAGTGCGACCTTCCACTAGATGGAAAGCCGACCTAATAAAGGCTCTGGAAATGTGAGGCATGTGTTCGGCAAAAGACGTCATATCTGGCGATGATGATGATTTATTCAATATATTATATATTATTAGTGACCTTCTTTCCAAAACATTCGTAAGTACACTCAGCTCTATTAGTTAGTAGAATAAAATGAAAAAATAATAACAATGCATCTTTTTAATATCCGACAACAGTTTAAAAAGGCATTCCATTTTCAAAATGTGACGTTAACATCGTGCGTGTGGCGGGCTTTCCCCTTCATCAGTGAAAAACTCACACACACAAACTTCTATCTTCGATAACCCACACAGGCGGAAACTACGTAACGTAAACTTGAAAACGTATTATTTCGAGTAAAAACTATGGTAAAAATAAACCTCATATTCACTCGGAAAATTGATGTAATGCTAAAATTAATAAAAACAAAATATTAAAGTCAATGGCTGGCAACTAAAACATACGTAAACATGTTATACCCATAATACATAATTTCAAGTTAATCCACTCCTTACCTTTTGCAAAAAAAAAATGAATATACATAAATAAATCGAACAGTAACCGATACTAAAACAACGCGATGCATCATATTCCCTGTAGACGATGTAAACACATGCGTGACCTCCATCCCTTTCTATCACGTAGCTTTCCCGCAGTTGTCTGTCTCGTTCTCCCTTGGGGCGGATACTGGCCTGTGATTGGTGGAGGGGGGAGCACCGGTCGAAGCCCGACGGCAACCTCCCGTCGGCATTTTCCCGTCGCTAACGTTCGAAAATCGAAATTTTCCCGTCGGCTTTCCAACGCGTATGAAATTTTCTTTAGATATTATTTCTGTGTTGGTTGGCTACAAAAAAAAAGCTCACACATTTTTTTGTAGCTAGTATGTTGAATGTAGCATTATGTTAAATCGAATTTGTGTTTTTGCAGTGTCTTTTATAACACTGAGTTGGTGATTCAAAAGATTAACTTAATAATATAAAAAAATGAAAAACAACTAAACAAAAAACATGCAGCCAGCATGTGTTTTGTTATTACTAGCTATATTACATAAAAGTGCGTTATAAGTCCAAACTACAGGAAAATATAGCGACACTACCTTTGTCGAAGCTTTGTTTCTGACCGGAAAGTTAAAACTTACAAAAGTGCTTAAAGTTTTATTTATATAATAGTGAGCATAGAGCATTTACATGTAACAGAACATCGAGATTAACAAACCAACGAGCGAATTTGGGTAACCTTTCATCGAGCAGACACGAGCGCGGACAAAACGTGCGTGCGACATTACAACGTAAAGAAAACGCAAAATATAAAGGAATTTACTGTTCGCTCGCCGTAAGCATTACGTGGAATACAGCATCGAGCATTCGCCGGAACGTTACATTACATAGAAATGCTTTTTTAATGCTTTTGCTTGTATCATACCATTCATGAGAACGTTACATTACATGGAAATGCTCAAGAAAATGCTCTAGTCTGTCTATATTCGAATTTATGTCAATACTTTCTTTGTAAAAACGATATATTGTATTAATAAGTTATAATATAATATTGAATTTATTATAATAATTAATAAATTATGCTCTATAAACTTTATAGGCAAAAAGTACCTTGGCTATAAGAAATTTATAATTTAGTTCGGAATAATTCCGCGTAGACGCCTTATTTTTGAAATGAAAATGTATGAGAAAAGTATATACCTACTCTAAGTCCATATAGTTCCGGGCGGGATCCAGTTTTAAAATTCTATCTAGGTGGCTGGTCGAACGTGTGATCTGAAAGCTGGTAGGCAATGCAGTCAGTGCCTCGGTGACACTTCCATCTGGTAGTGGTCTGGATATATATCTATCTATAGCATTCAGGTCTTAAAATGTACGTTTATTATTATTATTAAGCTCACGCACTGGAGAGCCAAGCGTAGCTCGACCCCTCACTTGATGGAAAGTTGATCTAATAAAAGTTGCTGGGAGCCGTTTGGTGCGTACCGCACAATCGGTCGCTCTGTAAATCTATGGATGAGGCTTTTTTCAGCAGTGAACTCCCTATGATGATGATGACGAATATTAAGTATATAAAAGTAGAAACAGCGCTAATTGATAGCATTCTCTTAAGTTAAAATTTTTATCAAGCAAGATAATTATTTTCGTATTATTTTGTCACGTGTATGTAATCTAAGTTTTGGTAAATTCAATGTTTTGAAAAATATGCCTTTGTTATTTTTATTTTAAAACAAGGGAGTTAACAAAATGTGATATTTTCTGTGCGTAGATACCTCCCTAAGATGCTAAATCATGATAAAACCTATGTATATCGTAGGCACAGTAAAGGTATGAAATAAAACTAGACATGCGACGCGTGAGCGGTCGACTGCGCACGCGCACAATACGACGCGATGTTCCATGTGATGTGGTAATTGGGAGCGTGTTAGAGGCAACCACCCTTGTGCCCACATTGTTGGCATCGATAATATGGTACCACATGTTTTACTGAGCGACCAGAGCTTTAAAGCTTTTTTTTCGCTATTTTTATGTTCTGGAGATCTGCACTGACATCCCACATAGTGGTGTTTTGGGCATTACCCCCCTTCTAACCCGACCCTAGCCATCACAACTCCTTAAAGTAGCGGAGTAGGACTTTAGGTTTGTGGCAGCAGTTTTCCAGCGTCCCCTGGTCGTTGCTGACGGCGAAGATGACACGAAGAGTTCACGCAGTCACGTCTTCAGTCTGGCTTTGTGAGTGGCCGTACAGTGCAGCAGCATGTGTTCCACTGTTTCTTTATCCTGCAGGTATCCCCAACACAGCCGACTATCCGTTGCCCCTTCTGATAGTCCATCTTTATTAGATAGTTTCCTCCTTCTGGCGTCTGTCTTTGCGGACCACTATAATCTCGGAGTCTTCAAGTACAGAATAAACGTGTTATTTCTAGTTAAGCATTCTCCTTCAACCACTGCTTTTCCCATACCAATACTATACCAATACTGTAAGAGTGTTGAGCGATTTCCAATAAGAAAAATAAATAGAAAACCACAAAAAATAGTGTGCTAGGACAAATGGATGTGAGTAAATGCTAATCATTATCAGTCATTCTTACAAAAATACCCGACATGAGATTTGGAGGTTGCAGGTTCAAATCCTGGCCGTGCACCACTGAATTTTTCTGCTAGAAATAAAATATGTGCGCATTTAAGAATGCTCAAAATGGCGAAGGAAAACATTGGAAGAAAAAGGGTTTTTTTTGTACTACCTGGAGATGGAACAAGCATATGGCCCAGTAAGTGGTAACCATCGCCTATAATAAAGTATTGTCTCGTAGGTCACGCACCTTAGAAACGTGCTCTGCGATGCACTGCCATCAACTTGAGGCATACAGGTGTAAAGCCATTTTAGTAAGCCGCGATGGGCTTACATCCACGTTAATTCTTATCTTCTATCCAAAAAGTGCGCATGTATAAACGTAATGTTTGGACTTGCCTCTGACTATCCCCTTGTGGAATATCTTCATGGGTCTGCGTACTAAATAAGAGCTTCGCGGATGTCCATCATGAGGATTAATATAGTCCAAAACATCCTAGTGTCTTAAGACGAATGTCTTTGATCAGTGTGTGTCCCTCATAAGAAGGCTCAAGGACGCTCAGCGTGCTATGGAGAGGGCTATGCTTGGTGATTCTCTACGAGATGAATCAGAAATAAGGAGATTCGTAGATGAACCAAAGTCACCGGCATAGCACAAAGGATTAACAGGCTGTAGTGTGCAGGGCACATATCTCAAATAATAGGCTGTTTTTTCTTTTTTTAAATAAATTATAGGCTTGCGTTTGACCACGATCTTGCCTGATGGTAAGCAATGATGCAGTCTACGATGGTACACGCTTGCCTAGAAGAAACCCATTCACTCGCGACTTAAAGACATCCAGGTTGTAGCTACGAGTATCAGGAAACACAGACTCTGGCAAGGCGGGGGGCCTTACTATACGAAAAGTAGATCTGGTTGCAGGGAGCCGTTGGGTGCAGACTGCACAAAATCGGTCACTCTGGAAATCTTTTATTATTATATACGAAAAACTTCAAACCCGGAAATTTCAGATTCGCGAAAAACCAAAAAGAATTATTAATATTATTATTACTTGTTAGAAAGTACATCGGGGCGAGTTTTCAGGTAGATTATAAACTAACAACAAAACAATTTCATCCAAACCCCATTTTCTATCAGAACTTTATCAGGGTTCTATGGGTTCGGCCAAAAATCACACTTCGCTAAGAGCATTACCGTGAACGGTTATAATCGGCTAAATATCGAATTGTTTCTCTATTGTTCGGAGGCTTTAAACCTCCCGGCCCTCGAGAATTGGTTTCGAGAGTTTTAAGCCTACCGCCTTCAGAAAAACACACGCGAAACAAACAAAACCCAACCCTATTGCCTCATCGTACAGTTCAATTCTAATAACGCGGAATATTTCCTGAAAACGAAAGCTTTCCTACGCAAGGTATTTAGGTTTTAAACTCCTATTGAAAGAGGTGAAAGTTTGGGGATGTTTTTGCTGCGCTATTTTGTGTCTTAGTCTGTCGGGTTTAAGAATGTTTTGAAGGAATAATGGAAGGAGAGTGTTGAGAAGATTGTGCAGTAACGAGTCTACACACAGAGTGTAATTGTATTGGGGGTCTGGATCGACCCGCGCACGCAGTGAGGGGACACTGTCGATAGTTTTGTGAAAAGGTGCAAACGATTTAGAGCTTTAACGACTTTCCAAAGAAAAATAAGACCTAATCAAAACTTTATTTATACAAAAGTTTAGGGTCGTATTTTTTTTAAGCAAGCTTAGATTGCGCGTCCCTTCACCGTGTCTTTTTGTTTTTTCTTTTTTAACTTTATGATAGCCAAGTGCTTGACCACTACCTTACCTGATGGTGTGATCGAAGATGAAGCACGCTTGGCTAGAAATAAAAGAAAATAAAATCTTCCCAAAATTTACTAACAGCAAGACATTTTAAAATGATCCTTATAATTGCAATGAAAAAAGGCTTTGACGTTATACGTTATTAACGCGTACGATCAAGAACAACATGTAAAAAAAGTAGAGCGGCAACGGCGGGCGCAAGGCTCTAGAAAACACACATCTCAAATTGAAATTCTTTTGGTGCTACCAATGTATAAAGATTATACATATTAATATTATAAATAACTCCGTTTCTCTGTCGATCTGTATGTCTGTTTGTTACGTTTTCTAGAATGGCTAGACCGATTTCGATAAAATTAGTACATAGATAGATTATAGCCGGCTGAGACGCAGGAGGTAGCGGGTTCGATTCCCGCCACGGAACAAATGTTTGCATGATCTACAGATATTTGTTTCGTGCCTGGGTGTTTTTCTATATATTATAAGTATGTATTTACAAAAAAAAAAGTATATAAGTATTCTATCAGTTATCTGGTTCCCATAGTACAAGCTCTGCTTAGTTTGGGGCTAGATAGCGCTGTGTGAAATGTCCAACAATATTTATTTAATTATTTATTATGCCCGAGATTGAGGCATCTTTTCTTACTTGAGGCTTTTTTTACACGACTGCGCTAAAGAAAGGTACTTAATGTTTTTATTGACAGACCACGTGTGCGAAAGCGCGGGCGGATGCTTGTTATTTTATAAACTAGGTAATTGAATAAACGCAGAAAACATTTCATCGTACTAAGCAGAACAATTACATAGAAATCATGATGGCAGTGTCCATAGACCGGTGCGTGAAAATTCATAGAATAATTGATAAAATTCCTGATAGTTTTCAATGTAAAAATATGAACGAATCACCTACTCGTATTATCTTAACACTGTTTTATAAATAGCCAAGTGCACTCACCACCCGATTACCCATAAGGGCTAAGATTGCATGCACGGGCAGCTTCATCGATATCCTAGCTTAGTCGTTCGTGCGTGTCCCAACACTATTTTTAAAAGGGGGTCCGACCCCGCGGTAAGCCAAAGAGGGTGGTTCGGGCTATTTATTGTCGTGTATCGTTTTATTTTTATTTGTTTGGCCCTCAGCTTGCTCTCAGATATAATTGTTAGTTAATAGTCTGATTGAGGCGCTGATGAATAGGCTATTAAATCTAGCAATCTAGCTTTATAATTGACTAACTCCATGGTGTATTGGGCGACTAGCCAGCAGAGACGCCGAATCGCGGGTTCGATTCCTGCTACTTAACAAATGTTTGCATGATTTACAGATATTTGTTCCGGTTTGGTAATCTACGGGAAATATAAAGATTTTAAAAATATCATTAAAATTTCGAGACGTTTGACATGGCTTACATTTTTTTAAATATTCGATTAGTTGTCTGTAGTACAAGCTTTGCTTAGTTTGAGGCCACATTTCACATGTTATATGTTCATAATAATAATGAATAACATATATATGTTTCACATATATATGTTGTACTATTCCTAGCGACGCTGCCGACTTCAACTGCCAACTGCAACTGATGATTATCAAGTACATTTCCATTTTCGTAAAAGGTAGTAGTAAAATTGAAGTTTTTTATAGGGATTTTTACGGGTAAAGAGTTTTTTTTATTTTATTTCACATATGTAGTTACTCATGATGTAGGTACCCAATAAATAATTTTTCCTTTCTTATTTCTTTCCTGGGGTTATTAAAGGTCTTCTGTATTAGCGTTTAGCATTACGCTTTAGTTTTAGACTCATTTCAAATTCAATACTAGTATATACGCTGGATTTTCGATTCCCGCCTGAGCGAATTCACGAATTCGGACTTAAGTTATTTCAGTTATAGTTCATTCAATTCTCTAAAATGTAACTATTTTTGGGCCACTGGGTCATACAAGTTTGAATGACAATAATTTTGGAATGGTATGATTTGCACCATTGCACCGCAAGCAACTCTTACGTATTAACATTATAATACAATGTTTTTTTACAAAAAACTGACACGTTTTAAATTGAGAAAAATACATTTTTTTTAATTAGTGCAAATTAAACTTCCTTTTTGGAACTGGTAGCGGCATCTATGTTTTACGTTCAAAATACGAACTGGCAGAAAGAGGTTTCCAAATTCGCACATAACTTGAACCCGGAGGGAGAGGACTAGGGGAAGAAATGAAGACTTTCTGCACCTCCCGAGAGATGGCGTTGTTGATTGCTCTTGAAATTGAAATCGTCTTAGGTACGAGCATTTATCTTATCAACAGCTAACTTCTAAACAAAGGAAAATCGAGGAAACTACATAAAGTAGATGCGCAAAAGGTTTTCTTGTATTCATTTTACACTACTTTACTTTCTCAGCGATGAGACCGCCCATTGTATAGCCTTTTTATTCTTGCTTAGTACTTATTTTTATATTATTTATGTTTGTGTGGTAATTCAGTAAAAAATTATCTATCTATCTACATAATACCATCCTCTCAGCATAGTCAAGAGCAAGCCTATTCTCTATCTAAAAATCCAGGCGCTACAACAGCTGCACCCTCCAGGCTTGCCTCCAGGAGCTGTTTAAACCATTTTTCAATGTAAAGGCCTTTTTTGTAATGGGAAAATTCTTCAAGAGTATATACAATGTTTATTTCAGGAAACACATACAAAATATCATTACAAGACTCATATCTATAAATACCATAAACACTAACGTACATATTTATGACAAAACACTTAAAACACACCAACACTGTTTTATTTTTATTAGTATGTCCTCCAGCTCGGGGAAAACTGAAGGGTCTGACGGACTCTCCGTAGGCCGAATACCAACGGCATACCAAATAATACCGATATTCCTTCATTCACCTCAGTGCCAGTGCATTATCAAACCGCCTTTCTTGGGATGAGTGGGTCGATGCTGCACCAACACTTGACAGGGCCACGGGGTCGTGGTTGGATTCAACAGCAGTCCTGCCGGTGAATGTCCGCTTAAAATGGACCTCTCAGTCCATCTCTCCCTCTGAGAGGAAGGGGAATGTTCTGGAATATTAAGGATCAATTTAAAGGCCTCAATTAATTACAACAGTCTCACCGACCCTCATCTGTTCTTGTATACTTTTTTGTGATGAATTTTCGACTCTTACATTTTTGCCTTTTATAACAACTACCTATAATAATATCTATGATTTTCAGCCGTTTTTTTTTAAATAAGCTGCAATCATCCGCAAACCCATCAGTAACAATGCAAGAGGTTAAACCACGTTCTTTGTCGGCCTCGGTACATGAAACCATTCGGCGTCTTTCGGGTTTCGAGACTATAGTCTTTGGCGTTTTTCGGCGTCTTTGTAGAGATTATGCGCTTGCGCAACAAACTGGTTTCTTTAATCTTGCACCATTGTTTGATAACAAACGCGTGTTTGGATTGTAAACATGTTTTTATTGTAAATTTGATGGGAAATTATAACAAGTGAATGCCGACAATTTTGTGTATTTTATGATTAGGTACCTTAATCGACCGAGTACAGTAGACAAAGCTTCAATTAAAAAATCATTCGTATTTTAAAAACTTTCACGATCACTGTACATAATCACTGATTAAAACAGGTATAACGTCGGGATAACAAATAAAAAAGGTACATACGCGATAAATACCCGTTTTAATCAGTAATTAAAAAAGCTTTATTTTTATTATACCTACTATTTGAGTGTGCAATAAAAGGCCTTCTTGACAAAATGAACTCGTATACTTATAAATTAATAATTGCTTTACCTCGTGTATATCAATTTCTTGATAATCTTCATAATCCTACCTGGTATTGTTGAAGGGGGAAAAGGGAGGGAGTTAAAGAAATCCTATTTTCATAGTTCACTTCACCAACCGCCGTAATTTCGTTAGCACGCATCGCCGCATTGGGCTCCTGGTTGAAGAAGACGGCTTTAATAGTTTTGATACTTGTTAGTTCATAATTCAAACACAAATTAGATAGCAATAGATGTTAGGTTTAGTACAACGAGCGAAAATAGCTGCACGTACACATATACACGAGGACATCGGATCAAGTCGATCGAAGCTTCGAACAAATTGATCCGAGATCATCGTACGCGCGTGTGCGTAAATGTGTGCCTGTGACTATTTTCGCTCGTTGTACTAAGCTTTAATTATGTTCCTATTATGTGGTTTAGTTTAACCTTTGGTATGTTGAAATACAAATCTGTGCGAGACATAATATAATTTATTTTGTGACTGGAATAGCATACCAAAGGCTAATTAACAGAAATAATAACAATGATTGATTGGATTGATTTGATTGCATATTCTTTTTTGCGCAAATTTAATATATCTGTGCATAGGCGATCTTAATTCTAAACTGGTGTAAAAATCAACTGTTTCTTTTATAATTTTTAAATAAATTTTCTGTAAATATATGTATTAATCCAATTGATCTATGGTATTTTTTTTACACTTTACATAAAAGTAAACTGAAAGAGAAAGCTAAGCTAACTAGCATTAAGTTTGGCTATGTACAGATATGCTTATTTTGTGCATACTGGATCGTTAAGAGTTTGAACAATGTAACGAGTTGAGCTAAAATACATGAGTAATAATTACATATAATAATAAATAATTAGATGCTAATTATAATAATGAAAGTAGAAAAGTAAGACCGGTGATGTCTATTATAGAGTTCAAGGAATTAAACAATTTTCAATCAAATATCAAAACCTTTTACACCAAGCACAATCTTAGATGTTTACAAAGTTATTCCATATTTTCAATTTAAACAGAAGCATGGTGTGGGAAGGCGGTCTGTTGCCAGAAGGTCGGGTCTGGCTTCCAAACTTCGGCTTAAGCATTGTTGTTGCTGTTTGACAAATTACCTACGCTTGATAGCATGGCCTTAGCTTTATAAGGGTTTTATCTAAGGCATTTTCTACAAAAATAAGGACTTACCAACTACTTTCATGAAATTGTAACTTTTCCTAGCTGGTTGATAACTCTCGCTTGGTGTTTCTGTACAAGGTTAAATCAGAAATGAGGTGATCTGTAGACAAGTCTAGGTCACGGATATAGTCAAAAGGATTAGCAAGCTAAAGTGGCAGTGGGCGGGGCACATAGCTCGAGGAACTGACGGCCGTTGGGGCAGAAAGGTTGAAGAGTGGAGATCACGCATTGAAAAGCACAGCGTTAGATGGCCCCCTACTAGACCTGATAAAGGCTGCTGCCGTTGGATGAAGACCGAACTATGCCCGAGTTAAATCCTAATATCTATTGGGTAAACGATTTTTTTTTCAGAACTCTTATAACTCTACAATTAAATAATCTCATCATCTATTAATAATGTTACGCCGAGGCTGTTACAGAATAAGTTATAGTCGGCCTCTCGAAGTTATACCTACCGTGCCACAGAATAGGTTGTAGGTACTAGGTGTGATATATACCTATTACCTACGTTTTTACTTACAGTTGCACAGATAAGAAATAGTACCTAATCTTGTCGAAATAACTAGACAGTTCTAGTTGCTACCGGAACCTTCGAGAGCGTTCGCGAAGGCGTGTAGTGGTTGCGTAAATAGGGCGTAGACGCCCGAAGGAGTCAATTCGGCAATACGTGCGAACATTTCGGTGACTTTTAGTGGTTTATTGTGCAACAGTGGTGTGAATTAGTGTGTTGTGATTGCTTGTGATTAAGATCGTGTATTTATCTTTTTAGTGTTGAATTAAAGTGTTATTTTGTATAAATTGATTTTCATTATTTTATCACGAACCCTCAGCTCGTAACAATCAATATCAAAGCCGTTGGGTCGTTGGGCTGTTGCTCCACTCGCCACTTGCCGCTCCGCAATCGTCATTTTCCACAGTACTATCAACGGAACTGACTAATGGTACCACGACAAAGGTAGGCACAATGTTTAATGCTACGCAACCAAAGGACTCAAAATACGCAAAAGGAGCAATAGAGGTAGCTAACTAGATACCACCGATTTAGCTAAAAGAAAACGCAGTTCTAAATCTGCGTTCACAGATTTAGAAAAAATGGATATGGCACTTATACAATATTTTATAATGTCACTCCAATCTATTAATTACTGATACGGAACAAAACTCTGCACTCTCCTATATCCTCCCATACTGAGGGTATTTCGCTTTCGCCATAACAAAACACCATGGTTCTAACCAGTTTTCCCACACAAAACCTATTTACCCGTAAGCAAATTATTTTGATAACATAATTTGCTTTCCGCCATTTGCGTCCGTCAACCAACAATAAGGTCCTATATAATCGTCGTCGAGTCGATCATTCGAGCGAAGTAATCGATAATAATTACTCGATTGTTACATTAATTTCCAGGTGAATAGGGTTGTCAAATTTTTTATTATTACCCTCATAGTTGTCTATCGGGGGTTTTCAAGTTTTTACTTTGGAATATCACAGATGGTTGAGATCTCCCAACTAGCCTTACGCAGTAACTTCCGCCCTAATATAACTACTTTGGCTACATACAATTACGTAGGTACTAAGTATATATTTTTGGTGTTGTGACCAAAAAATTTACAATCTGTATTTTGTTAAAGCTGCTGACGAAACAAAAATGGTGTTTAATAAACTCACAACACAGGCATTAATTTTCGTCTTAGTGCTATATAAATATAGGGTGTATGATAATATACGCACAAAAATGAAAGGGGTTATTTTGATGAGCATAATAAATAAATTTGTGAAATGTTTACCATAGAAATGTAAAATTTATTTTGGCATGTAAAAACAAACACTTTATTAAACGTATGTTGTGCTATTGCGTAACGCTTGCCATCTAACCACAGATACTGTATTGGTGACGTCTAGAAATATCTCTTGTTGTCCCTTTCTAACCCAAAACCCGCAGTCATTTCCGAAAGAGATATCAAATCGGCCTTTATTTTTAGATGTCGATTGCAAGAGTAGGCAGTAGGTTATATATCGAATTAATTACTTAAACTTAGTCGATTTTCTTTATAATTTGATAATATAACTAGTAATTTTTTTTTCAAGAAGTCTTTTTTTTAGTTTTGAGAAACCATCACTTGAATATCGTCAGTACCAAACAGCCTGTATACCAAAATGCAAGGTGTCCATGCTTTAGTACAAATTCCTTGCCAAATCGTGTCATTTTGGTATTTTAACCAAAAATATAAAAATAAAAACCTTTTGGTAGAAACCACTGAATAAACAATTGACAAAATTGGCGTTTGTTATCCCTTCTACTAATAAAGAGCTCACTCAGAAGCAAGTTGAAATAAGATAGCGCTTTTGTAACAAGAGAGCATTGAAATGAGTAATCAAATTCTTCATCAAATTGAGTTTAAAACAAGCCTTAATTTACCAAACACCGAATCTTCCGAGAAGGCGGGTGCAACGATCCCGACACGCTGTTCGCCCGCGCGGAAACTGTCACAATTTGACGTTTCACTTGACGTGACGTTCCATATTCAAACAGCCCGCCTTTTACTTTTATTTTTATCTTCAATCTAACGGCCAGTGTTTTAAATTTCTAATTTCAACGCAAGAAGGTTTGATATCCCTTGAGAAAAGCTAAATTTATTTTCAATTTTTAATCGTCTGTTATCTCGATAACCTGTTGTGGGGTATTTTTTCGGACGCGATGAATGAATAATTAAATGGAAGCGTTTTATGATTTGGATAATCCGGCGATGTGGTTAACATTGCCTTACGGAATGTTACCTTTTTAGCTTTTATGAAGTTATATTTATTATGAAACTTTTCGAGGATTTTTAACAGATAGGCACCTATTAGCAGTACTTAATCTTTATGTATCAATGAAATATCGTTCTGAAATTCAGAAACCTTTAGCAGTTCTCTAAAATATTAAAAACCTATGAGGATACTACATAATCAGGCAAAAAATAATTGCTAAAGTTTGGATGCCTGTTTGTTACTCAATACGTCGTAACGGCTGATATGATTTCGATGAAACTTTGTATACCTATAGATACATAACATACTGATACACCTGTATTGAAACATACACATACTTTTTATTCAACAAAAATTGCACGTTGGTAATAAACTTTTTTTTTTAATCTTATGGAATATTTTATTATGTGACAAGAGAACATCATCCAATCATTTTTATATCTATCTCTGTAGTCTGTACGTACGGATACCCGCCACCGCTGACGTTACCCATCATGTTTGAATTCAAACAATTGTAAAAAAATCGGTAAAGGGCGTTCTATAAAAGAGATCGATAAAGTTCCGTAGCTTTCAATTCCTCTTCAATCACACTGTTTTTAAAAATAGTACATTGATATGGACGTAAGTAATCAATTGTACCCGAGATATTTTGGCGTACGAGCGAGGATGCTAATTAGTCGAGGGTACTATTGATCGCTTACACTCGAGTATAACTATACTTACACTTCCAGCTATTTACATTCATGAAGTATCGATTTTTGTAAAAAGTAACCTGGAACTATTTTAAGAGTTTGCAGTTGGAAGCTGCTTAGAAGGTAATTTAAGAAATATACCATGTAAAACGCAATGGCTACGCAGCTGTGTGTTTTGTATGGCTCCTAATATTTACAACAAAATTCCAAAGTCTGTTCGCTTGCTCCCAATAATGAATTCAAGAGCAAGTTGAATGATATTCTAGTTAGAAAAGCATATTACACTGTGAAAGAATTTCTTAATGACCAAAATATTATTTAACATTATTTTATATAAATCTATTATTATTGCAATTACTTTTAATTTATTGACATCTCCATTTGACATAACTATTACTATTAGATATAATTGTAATTATTATTGTTCTTATTTCTTATTAATCTTTTGACATTTTTCTTAAATTTTTAATAACTGTTTTCTCTATTTGATTTAATGTGATTCTGAATTGTATTCATTTCATTATCAAAAGAAATATGTAATATTCAAATGAATATTGTAGTAATTAATAAAATTGTTATATAAATGTTTGTACGCCTAAATGGCAGAACCTAGAATAGTGCTATATAAGAATAGTGCTATATAGAATAGTGCTATATAAGTGTTAATATATAAGTTCAACCATCAATTATGTACCTAGGTTCACGAACAATAAAGAATTATGAATTAATTATGAATTATAACACATTGCTATCTATCACGAATACGGGGAAATCAAAAAAGGGTTTAAAACCGTTTGCTGCTAAAAATAAAATTTTCGTTCCCGCTAGTAAACTATGGCCTCTTAAATAATAGAAATAAGGATTTGCCATGGAGGTTGTATTTCATAAAAGCATAAAAAGAATGTGACCTCTAATTTTTTAAGCGAAAACATCTTTAGGCGCGTTGAGCATTTTTTGAGATGGGGATAAAACCATTGAACTCGCGACACCGTTACCGACACCTCTGTATATAAGTATCTGTAGTGTAGTCTGTTCAAGTTTTCACTTCTGTCTGCACTCCCGGAGTGCCCTTATTTTTTTTTAAATAGAATAAGGATTTGTCATGTAGGATGTATTTCATTTTTGTTGCAATGCAAATGCAATGAGCTCAGTTTTTTACGTTATCACGACTAAACGGCTTTACTGATTTCGATGAAATTTGGTATATAGATAGATTATGGCCCGAATGGAGATATATGTACTTTTAACCAAACTGCACAAAAAGAGGGTAATGGTTGTTTGCTAAACGGGTCAGCTAGTTTTGAATATTTATGTCCGATTAATATTGTCCAAGTCATCATCATCATTATAATCAACCTTTAACAGTCCACTGCTGGACGTAGGTCTCTCCCAGATTGTGCCATTGAGCCCGATCCCAGCTCTTTTCATCCAATCCTAGCCAGCCACAGCGCGCAAATCGTCACTCCATCTAGCCGGAGTGCGTCCTACACTTCACTTATCCGAGTACGAGTAGGCACCTATTTACGCTTTAGCCTTCGTAACCCTAAAAAAGGATCTTTCGTTTTTTACCGCCGTTAACGGAACGCAACCCGATCCCCGAAATTCACTTGCTACTAAGTTTATTATTTGATACTTGGGGCGGATTATTTATTTTTTATTTTATTCCTTGCCGATGTCGGCGTCTTTTCAACTCTTTGTTATATCGGGTTTAGTGGAGGTGTTTGTACGGAATCGAGATAGCTGTTTAAGTATAGGGTAGTGAGAATTTTGAAATAATATCGTTACGGAATATCTAGGATCGAGTTCCGATGCATACTTGATATCCTTACTACTCGAAAGTAACTCTGTCTCTCTGTCTGTTTATTTGTTACGATTGCATTACTAAACGGCTAGACTGATTTCAATTATATTTGGTATACCTATAAGTAGATTGTGACTAGGATTGAGACATGCTACTTTTTACCTGACTGCGTAGATTAGATAATACTTTATTGCACACCACGTAACAAATACATATAAAAAACCACTACGTAAATCTATGGATACAATTGGTGGTCTTATCGCTAAATAGCGATCTCTACCAGACAACCTTTAGATAGAATGGACTGTGTGGATAATACCTGGGGTGTAATGGTGTGCCTAACATACTACATGTACTGTACATACCTACTAATACTAATGATATAAAAATATATAAATTACATTAATGAAAATTACATGAATGAACCTAAATAATAACTACTCATAACAAACATCATTAGTGAGTATTATATATACTCATAACATAAGTATATATAACTAGTGGTTCGCCCCGAACTGAGATCTCGCGAGTCTACCATAAAAACAAAAAAATATTATTCGTAATCTTTGACTATCAAAATAGTGCCACGAACTCCAACCAACTAACTTGACCTACAGTTTCATTCAAACTACAGGTAACGGGAGTTCATGTTAATTGGTTAACCTTTTTGGGGTACAAATTGCAGTTATTCTAGATTTCAGACTTTTGCCTATATTTGTGATACATAAGCTGCACGCATACCAAATTACAGCACTGTGGGGTCACTGGTGTACCCTGTGATTTTTGTCAAAGTTTTGTTTGTATTATGGTTAATAACTCAAAAATTACATAAATTAAACTAAAAATAAAAACGAGGTTCAAATATACTAATGAAGACCTTTCATTTGACGTCCCACTTGACCTAATAGTCTCATTTTCATTTTTTTTACCCCTCTTGAACCCTAATATCTCAACAACCCCCCAATATTTTTAGCTCATTGAGTCACACCAAAATTGTGCCATGACTACCTACCTATATACCAAATTTCATGATGATCGGATAAACACTACGAAAGTTATCCTCGGACAAACAAACATACATACATAGATACATACAACGACGATTTGCCCAAATTGATATGGAGATCTCGCTTCGCTCGAACATTAAAATTAATGTAAGTAATTTAGTATTTAATCAAAATATTACGACACTCAAAAACTCACACATCATGGTAAATATTCTGTTTTCAGTGAAAATTATGTTCTAACGAAGTATGTTATTAGTTATTTTGAGATCTAAAATGTTCTAGCCTTTATCTGAATCTACCATAATATTATTACCAATTACCAAAACTTCGCTGTATGTAATAATTATGTTCTCACTAATTGTAACTTAAACTATCTTTATCAGCGAGCCGATCTCGCATGGCATTGCTTGGTGGTCCTCAAAGTACACTGACACTCCGCTCTGCGGCCGAGAGCCAATTGTCAAAATGTCGACCGATCATGACAACTTGACACATGGCATTTGCTGATAATTTTACTCGAATTCTGAATTGAAATCTTATATCATGGAGATAGAGCATATTTTCGATTAAAATTTATAGAAAAACAGCAAATAAAACTTGTTTTATGATTAACAACAGAATTTCGAGATCGGAAAGATAGGATGCCGTTTTTATAATTTTACTTTTAGGAATTTCATCGAAAAATAATTATAATTAAATTCATTTTGGCTAAAAGTATGCTCTAACAAAAACTAGAATTTAACAGTATTTTTATTTTAAACTGTGATCCGACACTTACGGAAAATCTAAGAATTTGACTGTTAGAAGCAATGACTATCGCAATGCTGGAAAGGAAGAGAGAGATCTCAACAGACAACCCAATCCGCACAAGAAGAACAAGGCGTCGGAGGAGAAACCTCCGTGATCGCATCGGGGGGTATCTGCCACCCACTCTCAACAAGCCCTTAGGTGGCGGACGTGGATAGTTCCGCGAACATCTTGAGAACGTGATGAGTATTACCCACCTAGATGGAGCTCAGGAAGAGCAAGCGCCGAGGGGGCCATGGAAGAGTGCGCATATCCCAAACAGATGACGTTCAGAAAAACATCGTGAAAAAAAAAGTGGCACTTCGGAAGTGCCGACCGAAGTGAAAACTTGAACAATTACGAGGTACTTATATACAGAGGTGTCGGTAACGGTAACGGTAACAATGTCGCGAGTTCAATGGTATTTTCACATCTCAGAAAATGCCCAACGCGCCTAAAGAAGTGTTCGTTTCAAAAATCTCAATGGTTAGAAGTGTATGAGAATCTTTAGGGCATACCCAAAATTGTTACTATCATCTACCAACATGTAGGAAAGATGGGAATATTATAGATGTCTGAAAGACTATTTGCATGATAAAATCTAGTCAAATGCATGTTTCGATCTAATCGCTGTCATTGCTACCTTTGACTTAACTAAAAAGTGATACTGTAGATCAAATTGCGACCGAAAGTTATCTAGTATAATTTGAATTATCTGAAATTTTAATTTATACACATTAAATTATTTTAATTATAGGTGCAGTGTACAACCTACTTTGATTATAACTCTAAAATAGGCTAAAAGCTGGCGCTGTCCTTGTTTTGTTTCCGACATCTTTCCTTACAATTTTCAAACATAGAAACCTTTTACGACCTCTGTGGCGCAGTGGGAGAATAGCCGGCTGAGACGCAGAAGGTAGCGGGTTCAATTCCCGTCGCGGAACAAATGTTTGCATGATCTACAGATATTTGTTCCGTGTCTGGGTGTTTTTATATATATTAAATATAAGTATGTATTTACAAAAAAGAAAAATAACAGTATATAAGTATTCTATCAGTTATCTGGTTCCCATAGTACAAGCTCTGCTTAGTTTGGGGCTAGATAGCGCTGTGTGAAATGTCCAGCAATATTTATTTATTTATATTTATTTTACGTTTACGTTACGTTTAGTTCTAAGCTACCTGTCCATACAAATTGTATCTCCGTTGGTTTCACTAAATAATTAAACAACAAGTTATTTGTTGTAAAATTACTTTTACAAAACAAGCTTTTATAAAATTCATAATCGGAACCGCAAGCAGATTCAAATGAGCCCAAACACTAATAGCCTACTATAATCCATTCCGAAGTTCCGTTGTCTAGCATCCGTCTCCATCATGAGACCACCTCCATGGATATTATTGCATTGTCACTGAAGTTACATATGTATTCCAAATTTCAGCTCAATTGGTTGAGGGGAACGGGTTTAGAATTCAGTTGCAGTTGCAAGACATACATTGCAATTTAATAAAAATCTTGTAAAAAACCCTTACTCATCATAGTTCATTTTCACAGAACGCCACGTAAGTATACTTTAACACACCATGTAAGTAGCATGTTGAAACTACGAAACTTGGGGGTTCACAACAACACAACAAATCAATTAAAATTAGCACAATTTAAATGAATTTATACAATTGGCGGTCTCATCACTAACTTCTAATAAGTACCTATCTACAAGGTAGGCTCATTCTCGATAGCATCAACTTAAGAAAAATTTAACTTCATGTGGCATTTTTACGATTCTTCAAGATATGACTATTTACTAAAATATCAATTTCTAGTTCAATTAGTTCGGTGTTCGACAGCTAATTATTCGGAATAATTGTCGTGTACCGATAAATTAGCCACGACGAGCCTGTCACACGACCGCCCGCGCGACTCAATGGTTCTCAATATTTTTTCATCATTATTATCATCATATCAGTCAAATGACGTCCACTGCTAAACATAGGCCTCTCCCATTGTTTTCCAGAGCGACCGATCTTGTGCGGCATATACCCAACGGCTCCCAGCAACCTTTATCAGGGGGGCAATCCCGCTAAATTTGAACGTGTCTAACGTTGGAACTCACGTTGACTGATGTCACGCGTGTCAGCGCGATACGAAATATGATATAACGTATAACGTTTTTATTTTGGTATTATCGTTCAAAATAAGCGCGATTGCCCCCCAGATCGTCTTTCCATCTAGTGGGGGACCGTCCTACGCTGCGCTTTCCAGGGTGTGGTCTCCACTCGAGAACCTTTCTGCCCCAACGGCCGTCGGTTCTTCTAGCTATGTGCCCTACCAACTGCCACTTGCTAATCCTTTGTGCTATGTCTGTGACTTTTGTATGTCTACGAATCTCCTCACTTCTGATTTGCTCTCGAAGAAAAGCACCATTGCACCTCTCTCCATAGCATGCTGCGCGACCTTGAACCTTCTTATAAGACTCGTAGTGGCAAAACTATAAAGAAAAGAAGATAGCCGAAGAAATAAAAGGATGTGTGCAATTCACACGTGGTAGAAGTGAAACCTTCAAAAATTTTGGTTTCAAGATAATGAGACGAATGTAAAATTTCGGAAAGATGATAATTGTAGTGATGCAAAGTTAGATAATTATTTTATATTTTATTCGTAGGTATATATTACATAGATTTGTTCAGACTCAGAGCTTACATATTCGATAAATGATACAGGAGGCTTATGGTAACTATGGTAACTAAACTGTCGCTTTTTCGTTTCATCGACTTTCAAATCACAACGATGCTAAAGAAGTTTACACTTCAAAAATACGTTCCACACTCGACACTGAACTTCACAATGGATTGCATGTATAGCCGGGGACTGAAACAAGTGGATGAACCAATCAAGATGAGCGGTCACGATCCTCTGCAGTAAGAAATCGACGCTCAGAGAGAGAGAAAGGTCGTCTATGTCATTTTTTAGTTCGTTTTGTAAACTTTGAGCACCCTCCAAAATACCGAAGCATGATGGATCGCCGTCGTCGGACGAGGTGTTGGCCGGACATTCCGTTATCGAGATGTCGATTTAATTGACCTGAATGTGTTTCGGCGTTTCCAAATCCTAATTGGGACGAGATGTGGTAGGTTTTCACTTTTATATTGTGTTAAAATATTGTTAATATTACCAAAATTGATTTTTAAGAAGTCAGTCTTAATGACTACTTCGATATAGTTTTTCCGCATAATTCTACGTTTAATTGTCCGAATCAACTTGGGCAAATCGGCGTTGTATGTATGTATGTATGTTTGTTTGTCCCAGGATAACTTTCGAAGCGTTGATCCGATCATGGTGAAATTTGATACGTAAGTAGGTAGAGATGGCACAATTTCGGTGTGACCAAATGAGCTAAAAATGTTGGGGGGTTGCTGAGATGTTGGGGTTCAAGATGGGTAAATAAAAATGAAAATGAGACTATTAGGTCAAGTGGGACCTTAAATGAAAGGTCTTTTTTAGTACATATCAACACTGTTTTTATTTTTAGTTTAATCCTTGTAGTTTTTGAGTTATTAGCCATAATAAAAACAAAACTTTGACAAAATTCACAGGGTACACCAGTGGCCCCACAGTGCTGTAATTTGGTATGCGTGTAGCTTACGTGATACAAATATGTATAGGCAAAAGTCTGAAAACCAGAATAACTGCAATTTGCACCCCAAAATGCGTAATCAGATAACATGAACTCCTGTTACCTGTAATTTGAATGAAACTGAAGGCCAAGTAAAGTAGTTATTTATTTCGTGCCACTATTTTGATCGTCAAAGATTACAAATAATATTATTTTATTTTAATCGAAGACTTGCGAGATCTCAGTTCGGGGCGAATCACTAGTAATTAAAAGTTTAATATTCGCTGAAAATAGAGACATTGTCACCTCGCCTAGCAGTATACTTCGCCACGAGTCGCCAGTCGCCACTCGACCGAACAGCGCCAACCCATTTGCTCACGCACGCTTCATCTACCACAGACTATGATACTGAAATATTGTAGGTAAGGGCCTGATGTAAAGAAATATAATAATAATAATCATCAATATTGTTGGACATTTCATACAGCGCTATCTAACCCCAAACTAAGCAGAGCTTGTACTATGTGAACCAGTTATCTGATAGAATACTTATATACTTTTTATGTAAATACTTACATAAATTATATTATTACTATTTACTATTATATTATACTTTTTATGTAAATACTTACATAAATTATATAGAAAAACAACCAGACCCGGAACAAATATCTGTAGATCATGCAAACATTCGCCGTCTCAGCCAGCTTCACCCACTTTTTAACCCCCAATATAAAAAAGTGTAATAAGTTTGAAGCCTATCTGTCTGTGTGTCTGTCTGTAGCATCGTAGTTTTCAAACGGATGGACCGATTCGGACGCGGTTTTTTTTAATAGAAAGCTAGTTTAACTGAGGTCAGCCGATTTGCTGTAAAATGTTTACTTTTTTCATGACATGACTGCCTCCGTGGCGCAGTGGGCGTATAGCCGGCTGAGACGCAGGAGGTAGCGGGTTCGATTCCCGCTGCGGAACAAATGTTTGCATGATCTACAGATATTTGTTCCTGGTCTGGTTGTGTCTCTATATATTATAAGTATGTATTTACAAAAAAAAATTATTTATGTATTCTATCAGTTATCTGGTTCCCATAGTACAAGCTCTGCTTAGTTTGGGGCTAGATAGCGCTGTGTGAAATGTCCAGCAATATTTATTATTATTTATTATAAATCTTAGGCAAATATAGTAATTAATTTGTTTTAATGCTATTTAGTTAACCAATCTTAACCATACCAAAATGTTTGGGTTCCAGTCATAATATAAATTATATTATGTCTCACGTAGATCTGTGATTCAGCATATGAAAGGTTATGTCTTTTACATGATAATTTGGAACTCAAAAGCAAAACTACACAAAATATACTATTACTAAATCTAAGTGCCTTTTTCACTATCTCTGAGTAACGCTATCGAACGGATAATAAAAAATTTAAAGTATATTGTTTTGACATGAAAACAGACAATCAAAGTTACTCGTAAAATAGGCAGTGACTTATAAACCACAGATTATACTCATATGACAAGTATCCTTTTTAAAGTCAAAAAGCTATTGAAAAAAATAAAAATATTACCTACTGACAACAGTGACAGGATTTCACAAACAGATATGTATATCAAATGAATTTCTACTGTCAAGAATCTATCATAACATAGCTCAAGATTTTTTGCAAACGACCGCCCAGTAGCCTCTCCTTCAACGTTTATTGGGCAAAAGTTAATTTTGTATCGCGAAAGATAGAAAACCGGTACTCATTTAATTTCTAAACTCAACCTTATTTTTGAGTTGATAGAGTTGACGATTTTTGATGAAAATAAACAAAAACTAGTGGCTAAGTTACAAAGAAATGTCATTATGATAATCCGTTTTTGGGTCTCTATAATTTTGTTGTTTGTAGTTTATTAAGTTTCGTTGGGGACAACTTGGAGTACAATACTGTGTTCTTAGAATTTTGTCTCCCGAGTTCTTCATTTAGAGAACTTGTTTTTTAAAATATCTAAGAAAAGTTTCTTCATAAAAAGCAACAGCCTCAATTTGTTCTATACTTTGGGCTTTATTGAAATCACTCTTTGTTAATATTTTGAAAAGTTTCAAAAGTTTCAAAATGGAGTTTGAATTATTAAATTTCATATATTTTTTAAAAGGATTGTCTTTATTAAAAACTGTAAATTTTAAGCCGAATGCCAATCCCTGAATTTAAATGTATTTACTAAAGTTCATACTTCGACCGTTTTCGTTTTTTTTTTATAATAGACACTTGTCAATGCAACGTTTGTCATACTTAATTGAAGAAGACTCTATAGATCGTAATACGTCTGAAATATACTGAATTTTGAAGTTTTGAAAACCTACTTACTGTTTCAAAACAAGCTTTTATAAAATTCATACTCGAAACCGCAAGCAAATTCAAATGAGACGAAACACTAGTAGCCTACTATAATCCATTCAGAAGTTCCGTTCTCTTGCATCCGTCTCCATCATGAGACCACCTCCATGGTACAATATTATTGCATTGTCACCGAAGTTACATATGTATTCCCAATTTCAGCTCAATCGGTTGAGGGCAACGGGTTTAAAATTTAGTTGCAATATTCCACCCGGACAAACATACATACCTACATTGCAAGCTAATAAAAAGCTTGGAAAAAGGGGGTTTCGAAACCGACTTAAATCAAGCTTTATGCAACTCATTTTTTTAATGTAATTTATGACTTTGACAGTATTGCCTGTCCGTAAGTATTTTTTTTTAAACAACGTTATATACTGGACTCGCAGCGCCATCTATCTAGCCAACCAGAACTTTTTTGACAAATTAAATTGATCTGAAATTTTATTCAGAGTTCACATTTCGCAACCTACCTGTAAGTCAATAAATGAAAAGTAACAAACTTTTGATGGTTGTATCGGGGTCAATGCACCTCCATACATCATCTGTCAGTGTATGAAACATGAATGATCTATCGACACCTTGTGACTGACATATGTATGGATAGATCACGGACTTATTTTGATGAACTCCTGGAAGAGCCTTTCCGTCATCAATAAACGTAATGACCCGGGTTTCACCGCGCAATATCCTAAGTACAATTTTTATATAGTTAGTAATTTCACACAGTGCTATCTAGCCCCAAACTAAGCAGAGCTTGTACTATGGTAACCAGATAACTGAGATAACCCGCGTCTCAGCTGGCTATTCGTCCTCTGCGCCACGTTGGTAAATCCATGGGCTGATTCGGCTCCGAAGAATTTTCATTTAATTTAATCCATGCCTAATGAATGAGGGGTTTTCACTGCCATGATTTTAGAACTGCTAACATAAGGCGCTGCTCTGTAATGAACTATTATCAAAAGAATAGTAGATTATTAAACGAAGGGATAAAGCAGTGTCGTGTGTCACGGGCGCTAAATTGAATTCCGAACATAACAAAGGATTCTAGAGTTAACTAACGAGCGGAGCGATGGAGTTACTAGAATCCTGAGTGCAGAGAGGGATATAAGCACGAACAAGATACAGACAGTTTTATCCACGAGCTGAATACTCAACTTTTCACACTTTCTGCGAGACAATATAAACCAAATCTAGGTTGGTGCATTCTGTGCAGAGGTTAGTTCGATTTACGAATAAGTTGTTAAGTTATTAAGTTAAGTTATTATTGTGTGGGTCTCTTTGGTTCAAATTTTAATACAGATGAGGTTCTATATTCAAAACACATTGGAAAAACTGAGAAACTCAGTACAACTTTACTCCCGGCTCAGCCGTAGGGGTTTAATCACTTACTTTCGGTGAGGTGTACATGACATTTAATTTGACATTGTCAAGCATGTGGTGTGAAAAGTGAATTGTCAAAGTCAATTGCCGCGTCAATATTATTTTCCGAAGGACTTGAAATAAAAATCATTTTTATTGGCTTACAAACTGATGAAGTAAGATTGTATAAGACAAATTTCGATATTGTGTCTTTGAGATAGTTTGGCATATAGACCATTTATTTTAACAGCTTATCTTCAGACAGCCCCATCTATTAAGCTAGTTAAAACTAGTTAGGTATTTTTAATCGAAAATGAAAATCCCTCATTACGATCGCAACTCAATAACTTATTTTCTTTAGTAGTACTTTTGTCAAGCAGACTTCTTTCGACTGTTGATGTTGCCGTGGATATTACAGTTTCATCTAGAGACGCTTATATCCTTATGGAGAGAAGAGGCGTGTGACCACACAATATCAACAAACTAATTTCAGTGCTGCCACCCGCGGACCGCGGTAGCAGAGGTCAAATTGTAATTTAATTAATTCTCCAATCTCTAAAGATGTAAATTGTATCGGAGTATAATGTTTTTCGTAGAGAACAAACATAAGCTTAAAATAGAATAGGTACATAACTCTTTAATGAATTACCACACAAACAGAAATAATACAAAAATAAGTACTAGGCTAAAATAAATAAGGCAATACAATGGGCGGCCTTATCGCTTAGAGTATTAAGGCAATGAGGGCATTTTATTGATATAAAATAAACTAAATTTAGGTATAAAATGACAGCGGTTACTTTCATCCAGTGTAAAATAAACAAGAACGGCAATAATTTTGGAGCTATTAAACCTAAACATAAGATATCTCGTGGCAACAGAATCGGCCATAATCACTGAAGTACAAATTTATTCAAATTTTTACATTATTGTAGGTACGATTACAAACATCGAAACATTTTCCAATAGACATACACAATTTCACATTTGACATTCGGGTCAGCTAGTTTTTTATAAGTACACCTACAAAATAGTCAAACAGAAGTGAAGCGCATTGACCTTTCATATTTTTTTATAATGAATCATTTTATCGACACGCATATGTAAATCATTTTATGTCTTATTCTTTACTACTATAGAGCCTATACTTCTACTAACATGTTTCTATATGTAGACTTTGTAATTTAGTTGGTATCTGAACTTATCAGGATGCGTTGAAGCGAAAAATAGAGGCTACCATGATACGTCATCTTTTTTTAAAAATAGTTTATTTATACATATGTAGATACTCATTTATAATTATTAAGATCCAATTTTATATTATGAAACTTGATTACGTTTGTTATAAAATTATTGTAAAGTTGATTGGACCATAGCCAAAAAAATATAGATAAGTCAGGGCTTTTGCCTTAAAACTTCGGTGTTTTTTTTTCCGAGACTGACTAATCGTCGTTGGGGGTTCTAGGATGATATCGAGGATAGACTGGTCTTGCCTTCCACAAATTATATTTGATGGCACCTACGTTAAGCAGAGTGAGACGGTGAAAAATTTAGGCGTTCTCATAGACAGGCAACTGTCATGGGGACCTCAGATATCTGAAGTCAGCCGTAAGATGTTTGCCTCAGCAGGTTCTCTTAGGAGATTGCGTAACTTCCTTCCGACTGCCACTAAAATTTCGCTCGCGCAGTCGCTTCTTCTCCCGATACTAGACTATGCTGATGCTTCTTATCTAGATCTTACTGAACAGCAACTAGATAAACTTGAGCGCTTGCAAAACTTTGGCATCCGGTTCATCTTCGGCTTGCGGAAGTATGACCATGTGTCCGAATTTCGCAGTAAGCTTTAGTGGTTACCCATACGCCTTCGCCGGGATACTCACATCCTTCAGCATTTATATAACATCCTGTTCAACCCTTCCTCACCTTCCTATCTTAAAGAACGCTTCCATTTCCTCTATCAATCCAATCCTCGATCCTTGCGTTCATCTGACACACTCCAACTCAGGACACCTGTACACTCCTCCTCCTACTTTGATAAGTCTTTTACAGTGCAGGCTGTCCGGTTATGGAACGCGCTGCCGGTGGCTATCAGATGTGCCAAGTCACTTGCCATTTTTAAACGTATGCTCAGAGAACACTATCTGAGTATTTGTCGCTAAATATTTATGTATTTATTATTAATTATTTGTTTCTTAAATAAGTCTAAGTATGTATCTATAAATTATTATGAGTAGTTATTATTTAGATTCATGTAGTTTTCATTTATGTAAGTTTTATATTTTTTATTTTTATATAATTAGTATTAGTATGTATGTACATGTAGTATGTCAGGTACACCCCAGGTAATGTCTACACAGTCCATTCCATCCAAAGGTTGTCTGGTAGAGATCGCTAATTAGCGATAAGACCGCCAATTGTATCCATAGATTTACGTAATTGTTTTTTTATATGTATTTGTTTCGTGGTGTGCAATAAAGTATTATCTAATCTAATCTAATCTATTCCTCCTAGACAAATAATCATCGAAAACAACAAAAAAAAAACCGTTCTGTTTTCTTACGAAATTTTGATGACTAAGTATTAATCGTAGACAAGAGATTGTCTACAAATAAAAACACATCGTTTGGTCGCTTGCATCGACTGGCAGATTTAAGATCGAAAGAGGCAATCCAAGCAGTAACTGTTTTATAAGTACGTACCTACCTATTACTTTTTTTTACTTTACTTATGGTGGTTTGTATTTGACACTTTTTAACCGACTTCAAAAAATGAGGAGGTTCTTAATTCGACTGTTTTTTATATTTGTTACCTCAGAACTTTCGACTGGGTGATTAACCGGTGTGCAACCGATTTTGATGATTCTGTTTTTATTTGAAAGCTGGTGCTTTCCTAGTGGTCCCATTTCAATTTGGTCCAGTTCTGAAAATGGCGTCCATGAGAAAACCATGTCTTAAATTTGTTTAATTTTTATGTTATGTTATGTTTGTTAGCTCAGACCTCCGTTATGTATCACCCGATTTAGAAAATTATTTTTTTGTTTATAAGGATATACTTTTAGATTAATCCCGTGGAATATGTGAATGTGTGGTTATCTGAAGTCTGTTATATTTTTGTTAAAAAGTTACTTGTATGTCACTCCTTACCTAAATTCCTCAAACATGCTAAAAATGAAAGCTCGCATCTCTGCTTTTTGGTATCGTTGCTAATAAAATACCCGTTAACCTATACGATAAGCTCAAACGGGTTCAAGATAGGTCTCGCTACCAAAGGCGAGCCTGTACTCACGTGTTTTTGACTCCCAGACACAAGTCTGTCGCATTTCGTGGGTCCTTTAGGTTTGCAGCTTCTCGGTGCTGGAACGACCTGCCGCCACCTTTACGTGCCCTGAAAACAGTAACTTCTTTTAAATTTGCACTGAAGAGGGAATTTCTATCACTACAAAGCGCTCATAGCTTACCGAACTTTATGTGAGCAAAGAGAAACCGTGTAGTATTTTTCTCCTTCTTGTTGCACTGCCCGCAACACTACTCCACACTCTCTGCTCACTCGTTTTCTGGTCCCGGTTGTTGCCTCCTGTATATTTTTCTTGAAGGTAACTCATGCTAGCCTTTCATGCGCCTTTATCGTGAGTAATTTATTCAGCAAATATGTCAATTGTCATCTATTTGTCACCAACCACAGACAACATGAATTGGCTCCACCTTACTCTTATTTATTTATTCTTTCAAGATGTTTTATTATTTACGTATCTATGTATGTCTATGTACCTGTTTACTTATTTATTTTTTCTGCGTTCGTGAGGCTACCCATGGGTCCCATCTGAAAACCAGCGCTGCTTACCTTCCTCGGGTGGTTAGCAGCAATACGCTGAGATGAGGCCTGTTTGGCCCACATACCACGGAAGACCATATTGTATGTATTTACTTAACTATGTATATCTATCTACTAAATTTTTATCATGTGTTTTTTCCTGTGTTTATAAAATTTTTCGTTTCTTTTTAATAATTTATAATCTATATGTAAGTAGGTATGTTTGTTCTGTTCTGAATGGTCTGTCCTATGTGTGTGTCCAATAAATGTATTTTCTTTCTTCTTTCTTTCTCTTTAAGTTAGGCCTTTCTTTTATTTTATTGTATCTATACGTCATTAAATCAAGTTTCTGTAGTTGTTCCAACGTCTAACAAATATCAAGACAGACAGTTACGGACATCGTAGCAAACAGTCTAAAAACCGACGACTGGACCACATATGTAGGTCTAGTGGTCATACCATTATCTTCAAAGGACTCTCAAACAACAATAACACTTTTAAGGTGTCGGCACATCTGCAAACAGAGCCATTTATGCTTTAGTGCATATCTGTTACATGCAATTATTGTGTATTTTAATCCTCGGTAAGAGCTTCTTGCGTTATGCCGACCAAAGAGAATAGAGTACGTTCTGCCGGCTTACCTTTGCCGCGATTAGGAATTTAAAAAAATATCGGCGCCGAATTCGAATTGACCATTGGTGCGTTTGAAATTAGATTTGTTTGGTTTAGGGATGTGTAGGTCCTCATTTTAAGCTAGAGACTGACCCGTCTTTTCTGCAACGTGCAAAAAGCCCGGTGACAAACATTTGACCAGCAAAACTCTGCTTATCAAGAATTGTCAAATATGTTGATTACTGAATCATTTTCAAGACAGAGAGTAGAGAAAAAACTTTGTAGCTATTTTTGTAGAGTCCAAATCATAAATTATTTCAAAGACCACTTTTAAAAGAAGTAATTTTGCGATAATTTTAAAATCTTAACTTTTTTTAAAGAAATGTCTCATTTGGAAGAGATTGGTTCATCGCAAAAGTACATAATAGAATGATCACTTAGCACTTAGTTTTTTAGTTATCTTTTTCATTATGTAAATAGATTCTAAGTTTTGTTAATTTGAGTATTCATTAGTTACACCAGTCCAGCTTTTTTTTGCCTGAGATACAGGTTCTCCTAGTTCAGGCAATGTATAAAGTGTTACCTATAAGTAGATATTAATCCGTAATGTTAATCTTAGCAATATGAAAAATTAATAAAGATTTATTATTATTATTTCTGGCATCTCATAAATAAACTTACGTACGACATTCGTATAGATTTCTTTAGTAGCCAAGAGAGAATAAGTGTCTTTTAGATCTTCGTGCTCCATCTTAGACCACATCATCGCTTGCTCTCTGGTGAGATTGTGGTCAAACGAAGAATTCAAGGTTATGGACTAATAAGCCGCATGTAAGTCCTTGTCTTCAGTCTTGTTTTTCCCATCCCTGTTCCACGTTGGCATATAGCAAGCGTTCGATATGGTTTCCTTCGATACACCCGAATCGATATTTCTAGCCTCATGTAGAGGCGTCATTCTTTACATTCAACGTCACATTGAATTTGTTCAAGCGTAAATTCTGTTGATATAAGATCAAATCAAACAATAGCCTTTCGATAACAACTATTTACGTAAAATCAAGATAATGTTACTCCTGGTGGTCGCCATTTTTGTTTATTTAGAACAAGCTTCAGTCCGCAGTTTCGTAAGCGTGGTCCGTCAATAAAACATTATTCTCCTTCTGGCGCAGTCATATAAAAAGTAGTCTATATATCAATCTCGTACATAATTCTATTTATATATCAAATTTCATCTAAATCAGTCTAGCTAGTCGTGAAAACGTAACAGACAGACAGAGACAGTAACTTTCTAATTTATAATATGTAGTATAATTTATAGTATGGGTTCATCATCATATCAGCCATAGGAGGTCCACTGCTGAACATAGGTATCCTCATGAAGCCGATGAGCGAATGTTTGGATGATTGTTTATTTATTTGTTTGTTGAAGTGAAACTTCTAATGCGACTTCCAACAAGGTTGCTTTAAACGTTTAACGCTACCATGGAGGGGGTATGAAAGCACTGTTGCGTTAAACGTTCAACGCTCCTGGGGAGGGGGAGTAGAAAGAGACGCTGACGAACATAACACCCACATTTTTAGCCGGGAGTTAAGTGTATTTCCAAATTGCATCCAAACACAGATGCATCACATTTTTAACATCTTTTGGGCGCAAAGTAGGCTCGTCTTGGGAGGTTTCGGCGCTTTGTGGGATTATCCCCTATCGGCACACTGGGATTCGCACCGCATTGTGGCTGTATAGATCAGATAGTTGTCGCCGATTGGAATGCTTCGGCTTTTTACTGTGTTTATGGTTGAGTGGTTTGATGACATATGGTCACTATATCCGAAGAGCTTTGGAAATAGTTAACACAGGATAATCAAACCTGAAATTGTGCGCCACTACCAACCATCTATACTAAACGCCAACGATCCTGGCAGATGGGGTCATAAAACGTCGGCAAGCGACGATGATATTGCTATCTCGATCGCTCTTGCTGCCCTAACGGGAGCCATTAGTGTTGCTGCTAATATTATCGATAACACTAATAACCAGTAGGTAATTGTATTGAATGTAAAAAAAGGATTGT
Organism: Philereme transversata; assembly: GCA_963924445.1. Lineage (NCBI taxonomy): Eukaryota > Metazoa > Arthropoda > Insecta > Lepidoptera > Geometridae > Philereme > Philereme transversata. The sequence continues at coordinate 23,434,668 of OZ004344.1, forward strand.
GTGGTTTTATGAAACCACGGTAAAAGTGAAACTTTGTTTCACATTATAGAGATTTAACTAAAAATTTTGTTGGTACAAATGAGTAATAGTCTATACACTACAGCTATGCGAACTATTGGCGCCGCCATATTGGCCTCGGCTGCTCTGACGAGCGCCTTTCACTTTATCCCTACTCCGCGGCCGACCGTCACGCGACATGCAACACACAGACCAAAAAGTTTGAGACGATGTAATAAAAGTTTCACTTTAATAAACATGTTTATGGGTTTGAGTCTTGGCGTATATATAGTTTATATTGACTTAGAGTATTCAAAGCAATCCCTGTGCCAGCAATAAATAAAGTTTGATTTGCTTTGGCGTAGTGAAGAAGTGGGTGTGATCTGTAACATCTCTACTAAATGTGCTAATGTTTTTCTTTCTTTTTTTTGTGTCTAATAATGACCGATTTTTATCAAACTTTTAACACTTTTTCAAGGAGAAATGAGGCGTTACCGACGTTTATAGAATCCGACCATTAGTCGATTCCGTGTAGGTACCGTGTCAGAAAATGAGTTTTTTTTATAATAAAAATATTAATAATATTATATAGATTATAACTATATGAATCCCTATGCTGGGCATCCTCGCATCTCTTACTCACTACGCAGACTCTTGAAAATATTCCACAAGGGGGTGAACTTTATTCCCTTAGTTTATGATTTATACATACAATATATTTTTTCAATAATAGGACCTATGAAATTGCCGTTCTTCAGTACTGGTCATTTCAAATAGAAAAAAGTTTGGAATGGCTTTATATTTTAAATTCAAATTAATTTTGTTTTAAAAACATGACATTCTTTTTACAAACTCAGTCTTTTGTTTATTGATTAGCGTTGTATTTTCATTACATTTGAACGTTTTTCGTCATAATGGATACTTTAAAAATTCGTGTAATTATGGAATATGAGTTCCGCGACACAAACGGCACGTAACAACAAAAACGTTTACAGAGAGAACTGTACAAACGAACGCACAACCCGTTATTGGTTTTCCCAGTTACATACTGGAAATGGCTCAGCAAGTTGGTTGCATCCTGGTTCAGCACCAAAGCAATGCCCTAAACCAAAAATGACCCCTAAAAAGGTGATGGTCACTGTTTGGTGGTCTAGTGCGGGTGTGATTCACCACAGCTTTTTACAAAACGGCATGGGCATTACTGCAGATGTGTACTGTGAACAACTGGAGACAATGATGGAGAAGCTTGCACATTGGCAACTAGCTTTGGTCAATCGGTCGTCCCCACTGCTCCTTCACGACAACGCGCGACCCCATACTGCACAACAGACAGTCTCCAAGCTGCAAGAGCTGGGGTTGGAAGCTTTCCCTCATCCGCCATACTCACCAGACCTTGCACCTACCGACTATTACTTTTTCCAAAATTTAGACAACTTTTTAGTGGGTAAAAAATTCAATTCCCGAGAGGCAGTACAAAATGCCTTTGAAGAGTTTGTTGCCTCCCGTCCAGCTGATTTTTACAAGAAGGGCATCAATAAACTGCCAATGCGTTGTCAAAGATGCGTCGATTGCATGGGTGATTACTTTGAATAACAGAAATAAAAAAGTTTAAAATAATAAGTACTGTTACGCCGAGGCTGTTAAACAATGAGTAATAATCGAACCTTCTCAAACGCTTTTGTCTTGCTGTGTTATTGTTGCTATTGTGGTTTCGCAGAATGGGGAGTGGCCATTGTGTCGAGGGACTGACCCTTTCCTGGAAGGATCGACATCGTTCTCGAACAATCGAAATGTGTGCGATATAAATAGGCCGGAGAGATGGCCGGACAGTCAGTCTCAGTCTGAGTCAGTCAGTGAGTGAGTTAGTCTCAGCGAGGCCCTGGAGGACTGACGTGGGAAGGGTCTCGCGTGAACAGTAGTTGCTCCCGAGTCAGTCTGGATTAAGCTATACGTGCGATCATTTCGGTGACTTTAAGTGGTGCACCAGTGGTGTGAATTAGTGTGTTGTGATACGTGTGACCAAGTTCGTGTATTCATCATTTAGTGCTGAATAAAAGTGTTATTTTGGCTAAACCGATTCCCATTATTTTATCCCGAACCCTCAGCTCGTAACAATTTGGTGTCAGAAGTGGGATAAAATAATGCCGGTTCTACCAAAGGATAACGTGGACGGTGTCAGGACGAGAGGTCAACGACAACAGGAAATGGATGAAAGGCGGTTTGGGGAGTCTCCGGTTCAAGAAGCTCGGCAGAGTCGTCAGCCGATGGAGATGGAATCAGCCGCCACCGAATCATTTGGAGCACCATCATCATCATCATCATCCGTGGGCCAAGCTCCTGTGACAGGCGATCTTGCTGCTATTATGGCAATGCTTTGTCGTCAACAGGAAGAGCAGTGACGATGGCAAGAAGAGCAGGCTCGGTTGCAGGAGGAAGAACGCCGTCAGCATAAAGAAGAGAAGCGTCGTCAACAGGAAGAGCAGGCTCGGTTGCAGGAGGAACAACGCCGTCAGCATTAAGAAGAGAAGCGTCGTCAGTAGGAAGAGCAGGCTCGGTTGCAGAAGGAACAGCGACGTGAACAGGTGGAGCCGACTCGGTTGCAAGAGGAACAGCGACGTCAGGATAAAGAAGAGCAGCGTCGTCAACAGGAAGATCAGCGACGTTGGCCATAAGAGCGTGCTCGACTGATGAGGGAATCGTTCGGTTCATCTGGAAAGGAATTCCAGGAAGTGAAAGAACAGATAGAAATCATGAGAGCCGTGTTTTGGAGGCTGGAATTGGGCTCGACTGATGAGGGAATTGTTCGGTTCATCTGGAAAGTAATTCCAGGAAGTGAAAGAACAGATAGAAATCATGAGAGCCGTGTTTTGGAGGCTGGAATTGGGATCGCTGATGAGAAAGGGACTCTGGGTGTCCTGAAGTACTGGAGACGGCAATGTGGCTCCTCTAGTTGCTACATCTTCAGCGCGAGGTGCGCCTAAAATTGTTCGTGTTGATCGGCTGCCGCGATATGGGGCTAAGAATGCTCGGGACGAGCATGTTTTAGGAGGGGGCAGTGTTACGCCGAGGCTGTTAAACAATGAGTAATAATCGAACCTTCTCGAACGCTTTTGTCTTGCTGTGTTATTGTTGCTATTGTGGTTTCGCAGAATGGGGAGTGGCCATTGTGTCGAGGGACTGACCCTTTCCTGGAAGGATCGACATCGTTCTCGAACAATCGAAATGTGTGCGATATAAATAGGCCGGAGAGATGGCCGGACAGTCAGTCTCAGTCTGAGTCAGTCAGTGAGTGAGTTAGTCTCAGCGAGGCCCTGGAGGACTGACGTGGGAAGGGTCTCGCGTGAACAGTAGTTGCTCCCGAGTCAGTCTGGATTAAGCTATACGTGCGATCATTTCGGTGACTTTAAGTGGTGCACCAGTGGTGTGAATTAGTGTGTTGTGATACGTGTGACCAAGTTCGTGTATTCATCGTTTAGTGCTGAATAAAAGTGTTATTTTGGTGAACTCGATTCCCATTATTTTATCCCGAACCCTCAGCTCGTAACAGTACTTTCACTTATTCCATACAAAACGGCAATTTCATAGGTAAAGACCTAATATAATTATATTAGGGTTACGAAATGTTATTTATATTTAGTGTGTAAACACTAGGCTAGGTATGTACTTAAATATGTATATTTCATATTTATTGTAATTGTCACCTTACCCACATAGAAGAAACACAAAGGTACACTCAATGCCCGAGAACCAGTGCTCCTGGCGTCCGCGACGACACTATTGGTAGGTGCTTAGCCTATACATATACTGAGCACATGCTGAGCTGACGTCATTTTGGCGCGACTCCTAGAACTTGATGGATGATGTGTAGGATATCCCTGTAAAATTTTACTGATTACTTTGTAATCTCTGACTTCTGGCATTTTGTTTATACAGGGTGTTTGGTAATATACGGACGATATTCAAGTGACAGTTTCTTAAAACATAAAAGCAGCCTTCTCGAAAAAAAACTACTAGTTATATTATCAAATTTTAAAGAAAAACGACTAAGTTAAAGTGATTAAGTCGATATAAAGCTCGAGATATCTCGATATATCTCTTGTTGTCCCTTTCTAACCCAAAACCCGCAGCCATATCCGAAATAGATATCAAATCAGCCTTTATCTTTGGATGTCGATTGCAAAAGTATGCAGTAAAGTTTTATATCGAATTAATCACCTAAACTTAGTCGATTTGCTTTAAAGTTTGATATTGTATTGATCGAGCGAAGCGAGATCTCTAAATCAACTTGGGCAAATCGGCGTTGTATGTATGTTTGTTTGTCCGAGGATAACTTTCGAAGTGTTGATCCGATCATCGTGAAATTTGATACATAGGTACGTAGTGATGGCACAATTTTGGTGTGACTTAATGAGCTAAAAATGTTTAGGGGTTGTTGAGATATTGGGGTTCAAGAGGGGTAAAAGAAAAAAGAAAATGAGATTATTAGGTCAAGTGGGACGTCAAATGAAAGGTCTTCATAAGTACATTTAGAGTCCGTTTTTATTTTAAGTAAAGACCTTATTTATTATTATTATTATTTATTAATTATTATTGAGTTATTAGCCATTATAAAAACTGAACTTTGACAAAACTCACAGGGTAGACCAGTGACCCCACAGTGCTGTAATTTGGTATGCGTATAGCTTAAGTAACACAAATATGTACATATAGGCAAAAGTCTGAAATCCAGAATAACTGCAATTTGTACCCCCAAAAAAGTGTAACCAATTACATGAACTCCCGTTACCTGTAATTTAAATGAAACTGTAGGTCAAGTTAGTGAGTTATATATTTCGTGGCACTATTTTGACCGTCAAAGATTAAGTACAAATAATAGTTTTTTGTTTTAATCAGAGAATCGCGAGATCTCAGTTCGGGGCGAACCACTAGTCTAGTAGTTTTTTTGCGAGTAATCTTTTTTTATGTTTAGAGAAATCGTCACTTGAATGTCGTCAGTATATTACCAAACAGCCTGTATTTACGTTGGTTTCATTTCAATTGTTTTGTTTTATGGTGTGTATTAAAGTATTATCTATCTACCACGTTATTTAGCGACAAAAACATAACATTATACAAACCATCACTTCGAAACATCAAACTAAAGAAATTCTTTCATACACACACTTTGTAAAGTAAGCTTAATTATCAATTGGGATCTTGTAATGAATACCGTATATCAGACCTTATTCAGTAGCTCACAATGCGGCGCGTCAAAGAAAGCGGTGTTTTTTGATGAGGCGGTACGTTTTTGTATTGAATCGCCTTTTGATTCTACTTACTTAGATACTGTTTGTTAGAAACTGGAGAGTGTTACAAAATGTGCAATGTATGAAACGATACTTCGAACTCATTACAAATTAAAGTTGTATATTATCTCTAACATCATATCAGGACGTCTACTGCTGAATATAGATCCCATAGATTTCCAGACCGATTAATCTTGGATATTATATATACAGCCTCTCTTATATAGCATGCTTAGATCTAAGATATGCAACTTTTTACGTGGTTCGTCTTCTTCTTGGATGGGTGACCGCAGGTGAGCCTGAAGAGGGCCTGAAATGAAATATATTCATAAACGAATGAATAAAAAATATTTACTGTAGTGTTCACCTTACATACAATGAGACAAAATAAACAATCGAACAAACACAAAATTCTCAATAGGCGGTCTTATTACTAAAATTGATCATTTAAGACAACCTTTGGATAGACTAGAACAAAGTCCATCTAGAAAAAAATATAGCAGAAGAATCTAGAGTTAATAATACAAATAATCGTTGTTATTATGATGCTTTAACATCTACTTAACAGCCTAAATAGTAAAGTCATCATCATCATCCATAGCCTGACTTCACACACTACTAGGTATTATCCCCCTCCTTGAGATGATATACTGACTGCTGAGGGTCGTGACTTTTATGTTGCAGGCTTGGTTCTAACGATGTGTCTTCATCAGGTATCTTCTCTGCAGAACGGATGGCGTTGCTCACGGTTGGCCTTCGTTCCCGTGGTGTATTTCTTTTCTCCTTGCCATAAGTGTTTCAAGGTCACCGCCCTCCTTCCTGGGGATAAGGCTGAAAACAATCAGATTGTACGAAGACATGATGGAAAGCTTGGTCTTGATGTTGAACTCTTGGAGGATTGATGCGTTGGTGTGTTGTGCCGTCCATGAGCTTCGAAGAATTTTCGACCAGCATTACATCTCAAATGCAGTGATGCGCATTTGGTCTGCCTTCTTCAGCGTCCAACTCTCTACCCTGTATTGAAAGAGGAAGAAGACTAAAGATATCACTACTGCGTTAAGCCTCCAAGTTTAAATCCTGTGCTAGTCTCACCCATCGAAGGCCGACGGTTTTATATCGCTGCGCAACGTCCTAAAATGCCGGCAAAAAGAACCTTAGTTTGAATAACACTTGTTTAAAATTAAAACCATTTTCGAACGTTCCAATGACAAGTTGGAAGTACGTGGAATACCTGGTAGATTGAACTGGTGTTCTTCTGACAGCAACTCGAACCCGAGCCCTCAGAACTGTCACTGAACATCACGTGTACCGACAGCAAAATAAGCATTGCCAGCCGCTTTCCCCGTATCAGTATCGTCATCTACACCTACTGCTTCAGGTTTCTTTTTAAGTTCCGACTTTTCCAATTCTTCACGACGATTTTTTTGCAAATTAAGTGTAGCTAGCCTATTTTCTCGAGTTCTCAATCCATCATCTATATATACCTGCGCCACAGAGTAGTAGACATCTCCCTAATTGTGCAATTTGCAGCAACTATTTTTTTTCAAGCATTGCAAGCCTCACCTACCATCATCTACCTACACCTAAGCACAGGGTATATACATCTCTTTACTTGTGCCTCTCTCCACAGTCATTACCTATTGGGGACAAAAACTTTAACAAGATACTGATATCTTGTGTTTTGAGGATGGAAAGCCGGCATCACTCCACGCCTAGAGGATAAAAAAATCAATAAAAAGGAACCCACCACCTAACTGCCGTTGGTCTCCACATTTCTACTTTAGAAAATGCTCGAATAAAAGTAAGCAATTAAATTACCTACCTACTTTAAAAAGTTAAAACACAAGGAAGAACCCGTAGGAATAACTAAACCACCACCATCCTCGGGAAATCAAGTTCCAACTTAAAAAAAAAAGATTTTTTATTTTTTCAATAAAAAGCCAGAAGGTTGTTGTCGGTGGTACAGCTAGTGCGATTCATGGTCCCCTATTATCAAGAAATAATCTATTATTTATATATCTCACGTATAATATGCTATCGGTACATGCGCATACGCACAGCTACGGGAGCTTGACGAGCACAGCGAGGGGCCAATCTCTGTTTGTGAAGATAATCTCACTGTCTAACACACTGACAATATAACGTGATGCCCTGATGGCTCCGTACCTCCTTTAGGATCAGATCATTACAATTATTTGGTACTTAGCTACTGCCCGCGACTTCACCCGCGCACCCGTTTAAGAACTAGCTTAGGTGTAAATCTGTTGGAATTTTCATTTAAACTGGATATGAGTCGCAATAATAATTGTAATTAAACTTAAAATGCACATATGCATTCGGGTGCATTCCTTCCATCAAGAAAATATATTTTTGGCTTTTTTCATGCATTTTCTTGTGTACATTAAAAACAAAGAAGTTAATTGAATAATGTTTAATTTAATTTTATAGCAGATTGCTATCATTAAACTGCCAATGACAATAATGTTGATATGCGATCATATTATCACTGATATTTTATTAGATACATACATAGTATTTATTGTGAATAGCGCAATTAAGGCTTTGTTATTTTATTGTAGCCCAGTCTAGGTTTGAGCTTCAATCATTCATTTATTCCACAAATTTCTTCTATTTGCCTTTTTTCCCAGTATTGTCTGTTTCTCTCAGCATAGCCTTATCCTTCAACATCCGTTTTATTTGTTCTAATCCAGATAATGTTAGTTGAGACATAGCGTTAGATTTTGCTAGATCTGTCCTTCCCACTCCACTTCTAGCAGCCTCGACTGGAGTTTCTTTCTTTGGCGCTGAACTGCTCGGTTCTTTAGCTTGAGCGTACCATCTCCAGTGTCCAATATAAGAACCTGTTGGTTCCTTCGCTATACCTTGGTAACTGGGATACTTCAATAGACAAGTGATATAACCACTACCAATTCGTTCATCTAATAGTTGACGCATAGCAGTGTCTGGGTAGATTCTGGGGTAAATACAAAGTCCTTCTAGGGGTAACGATGTGTGATGCTGACGAGTGTTCTCTATTCTAAAGCGGATGAATGGTTGCTTCCTGGTTGAAAAAAAAGTATTGCATTTGACTCGTTCAGTCTTATTGAATATTTTAGCATTTTTGTAACTATAGGTGCTTTCAGTTCTGACTAGAGTCTGAATAGGTCGTAATATAATTCCTTTGACGTTATTGCAGAGTGCCATCTCCAATTGTTTTAGATTTTTAGAAGAATGCAAAGACTTATGGGTTTATGGATTGTTGTGGTTGTTAGGCTGTAATTGTTATCATTTTGGATTGTAAAATTGATGTAGCAGTTTGTTGGTGTAATGTGAGGCTCAGTAGATTTTTGAGTGACAAGAATTGTCAGCAGACTGAGTCGAAGCAAAAAGTTTGCTTTCTGTATGTCTATTTATAAAGTCTCGTTATGTTTCTAAATGCACGGAATTTGATTTCAGTATGCACACTTATTTTGGATCTTTTTTCTCATTACTCTCTGGTTTTTTTTCCAGCACAGGCTTATCCTTTATCGGCTGTTTTATCTGTTTCAATCTGGCCTTGTTTATTTTATAGAAGAAGTCACTCACATCCGCATCTAATCTACTCAATCCCCTTCCAGAATCTTTCATTGGAACACCTTTGCTCGGTGCTGGATTGCTGGGTTCTTTAACTTGAGCATACAATCGCCAGTATTCAGCAAAACGAGCTATTGGTCTCTTAGCTATGCCTGGGAAGCCAGGGTACTTGGTTATGAGAATATTAAACCCACATTTGACTCGTTCATCTATACACCATTCATTTGCTGCACCTTTCTGCCCTTCTCCTCTCCATAGGGTCTTATAATCATTATTGACCCGTATATTTATTAATTGACGCATGGCAGTATCTGAAAAGAACCTGTGATAAACGCAAAGTCTATTTAGTAGAAAATATGATTGACAAATACTTATGTAGTTCTCTTTTCTGAAACGGACGACTGGTTGCTTCTGGTTTGAGAGGAAACCGTTGCATTTGACGCCTTTGAGCCCCTTGAATTTGCGTAATGTAGAGATGGTTCTCTACACATACCTTCGTAGATGGAGCTAACGGCGTTTTAGTCGTAATCTGAATCATCTCACTAATTTCAACCCTGACGTGAGATAGCCTGGTTGCACAACTGGATAGTGCTTTCTCGTATCAAGAGGAAGGTTGCGGGTTCAAGTCCCGTCTAGGCTTGAAATTTTTGAGATGGTTTCAAAATCTTGGAATTTTCCGTATGTGTTCGGATAAAACTATAAAAAATCTAAATAATACGCATATGTATATGTGTATATACATAGCATACCTTTACTTTGTGTAGTTGATAAGCCATTTATTTGCCAGACGCTGACCACCGGCCGATTTTCAGCTATTGCATAGAGCCCGTGATCCCCTTAAAACCAAAATATCCTTTTCTCTTAAACTCCTACAATCCTCATTTTTATAAATACGGAATTTATCACGTACCGTTTTATCAGTGTTTCAACCGACAATGTTTCGAGTTTTGAGTGCAAGGCGATACGTGATTCGGAGCAGATCGCACTCACCCTGATGAAGGTTCAAGAATTGAACCGAAAATTTGAAGCATTGTCGGTGTTCCGATTAGTAATAGATCACACAATTTGGAAGACACATCAAACCTCATTTTTCTTGATATACCTACCCTCATTGGCTAAGCGAAGTGACATACCAAGGTAATTGTCGATGTGTTGAAACGGTCCGAGCAGTCTTTACGCGGCTCTCTCAGAGCAATCACATACCAAATATCAAATAGTGTACAGCGCCGGCCGGTGGCTATGGGGTAGTTTTCGCGCGTATTACATCCCTCAAGAAGACGACATATCTATCATGAACCACAGCAGCCTATGGATGGAGGAATAGCGGAGTTCAGAAGGGCATGCAGAACGCAAGACAGAGGTTAGTCACTCTCGCATCGGCCTTTTATTGAATTCCCGAATTACAGTCGATCAAAACACTGATAAAAAGGTACGTGATAAATTCCGTATTTATAATAATGATTGAAAAAAAAACATACCATAATAATATTTTTTTATTGAATATGCAATCGTTATGATTCTCACCGATATAATAAGCTACAATCTACAACCAAAATAACAGCCATTACCAAAAACAATTCATAATTTCAGTCACACTGAAACATTCGATCTAAGTAATAAAAAAATAATGTAAATTTAACTAAATTTTTCTTCTAATAATAGCTTCAAAACGATTTTCTCTTATTCATCTTTCTTCTGCGGTGAATTCTCTTTTTTAAGCTGCATTCTCTTTTTAATCTTCTCCAAAAGTTTTCTTTGTTTTGCATGGAAGTAGCCCTCTTCTTTAGCAGCTCCGTATTTACCTAAGCCTCCCCCAGCCTCTCTCACTGAGCCTCCACCCCCTCCGCCCTTCCCCGCTCCAGCTCCCGGCGATCCTGGTGGCACCGTCATATTCCGTAATATTTTCATCTCAGTAGACCTCAAGGGCACTTCATAATAACGGAAGACCGATGAAAGCTTCAGAAACTTCATATTTGTTTTTGTAAAAATACAAATCGGTACCTGTTTATGTTTGAGTGAAACTGTCAAATCAAAGAGAATATAAACTGGTCAAATTGTCAAGTTATTTTTTTTACACGGTTTAATAGTTTTTATACAGTTTTACCCATAAGGTTTAAATGACAAAAGAATAAAAATAAAAATCTATACGTTATACATACATTGGTATTTTTGAGCCCAATTAGCATATAGTGTACAGTATGTATTTTTCCTATGTATTTTTTATTCAAAAATGTATGTGCACATTAACACAAGCGAATACCCTTTAGCGGGTATAGCGCCACCTAACATCCGGTGAGCCATTGCCTCTACGGTCCACAGAAGCCACCACAAATAATGCAAGTGATGCCCGTGTTATCCTGTGGAAAGTAAACATAGCCAGGTGGGGGTCCCCCCCCCCTACCTGCAGAGGAACTACCTCCTGGTCAACACCTACCTTGTCCAGTGTGGAGGACCCTCAACAGACTGCGTACCAGATTACACCTGCGTGCAAGTAGTAAATGTATTAGTAAATAAATAAATAAAAATAAATTATTAATAATTAATAAATAAAAATGTTTAGTAAATGTATTATAGACAAATCCGCGACGCAATGCCAATGTGGTGCCCAGCTTCAAACAATGGCACACGTCCGTGCATGCCCATTCTGCCCTACCACCTGCACGATGCCGATGGGACAACCTGCTCCAACGCTACCATGAACGTGGCGACGTACTGGTCAAAATGCCTATAGTCTTTAGATACCGACACGAAAGAAGAAGAAAAAGAATACGTGCTTAAAATGGAAATGGAAATGGATGAAGAAAAAGTCAAAAGAAAATCCGCGGCTCAGATACCTCTGCGCGTGTGGATGGACCATGTCCTGCGAATTAAGGCTGACTTAACTGAGCGGATAAGGCCGACCTTCTCGATCTAAAAAATCCTGTCCAATGCACCTCAGCGGTTGCGTCTTTTAGACTGTTAATGCTCCAATGCTAGTTAATTCATTTGTATCTACTGTTCTTTATAATGGTTGCATGTGTAATTTCGTGTGTACCAAATAAATGATTGATCGAGCGAAGCGAGATCTCTAAATCAACTTGGGCAAATCGGCGTTCTATGTATGTATGTATTAATGTATGTTTGTTTGTCCGAGATAACTTCCGAAGCGTTGATCGTCGGATCGTGAAATTTGATACATATTTGGCACAATTTCGGTGTGACTAAATTAGATAAAAATGTTGCAGGGTTGTTGAGATATTGGGGTTCAAGAGGGGTAAAAAATGAGACATTAGGTCAAGTGGGAAATCAAATGAAAGTTCTTCATAAGTACATTTCAACCCTGTTTTAATTTTTAGTTTAATCCTTGTAGTTTTTGAGTTATTAGCCATAATAAAAAAAAACACTTTGACTAAATTCACAGGGTACACCAGTGACCCCACAATGCTGAAATTTAATATTCGTATAGCTTTAGGAACACTAATATAGGGAAAAGTCTGAAATCCAGAATAACTGCATTTTATAGCCCAAAAAAGAGTAACCAACAAACATGAACTCCCGTTACCTATAATTTGAATGAAACTGTAGGTCAAGTAAGTTGGTTGTGTATTTCGTGGCACTATTTTGATAGTCAAAGATTACGAATAATAATATTTTTGTTTTTATTGAAGACTCGCTAGATCTCAGTTTAGGGCGAACCACTAGTTATTTTATTCGACAATTTGCTATTAGCTATGTGTAGCTAGGTCCTGTAAAAATCGTCTTTAACTGATAGCTGTCCAAAAGCCACAGTGTCTAAACCAATAGCCACAGTAGTCAATTAAAAAATAAATATACAGAACATTTCACACAGCGCTATCTAGCCTCAAAATAAGCAAAGCTTCGACTAAGCTAAAACCTGGACCTTGACTACCTAAACTAAAATGGACATCTTGTAATTTAACCACATTTCATGCAATACAAATATTATCATCATCATCATCCACAGCCTGAAGTATCTGATATCAGACATACTTATAAAAATATCTGATATCAGTTTATGGAATCAAAATACTCATAGACAACTTTTTTCGTTTTTTTTTGTAACGTACATAAAAATACTTAAAATACCCGGAACAAGTATTATGTAGATCATGCAAACATTCGTTCCGTGGCGGGAATCGAACCCGCAACCTCATTCGTCTCAGCCTTATTAGTAATTCTTAGTATTTACTCTAAAAATCACCATCATCGTAACGAATCATTTTCCATTAGTACAAATGCGTACATTATATTTATCTACACATTCGTTATGATTTGTTTCAGTAAATGAACTGAACTAACTTAATTATCGGGGTTTTCAGTAATTATTTTAACAAATCGACACAGGTATAAATTAATGTACCTACTAGTAAAAAGTATTCAGTCGTGCAAATGGATCTGTAAGAGATCTAACGCATTTTTCAACATGTATTTCATAAAGGTGTGTTTGTGTTTTTGCCATTTGAATTCTCTAAAAAAGAGTGTGCTAGTGAAAAGTTGTTTTATAAAGAACTGGCTTCGCCCCCGTAAAAAGTAGTATTTGTCTCAATCCAGTTCACTATCCATACTTCCATACAGACGACTAACGGCTGGACCGATTTCGATAAAATTTAGTATGTACATAGATTATGACCGGGATTGAGACATAGGCTCTTTTTTACACAACTGCACATAAGGAAAGTAATGTGTTTATTGACAAACCCCGCGTGCGAAGCCGCGGGTGGAAGTTTGTCTATCTACGAGTGTATGTATACCAAATTTCATCAAAATCGGTCCAGTGGTGAAAACATAACAAACAGACAGTACTTTCGAATTTATAATAGCTATCAGTGTGGATAGACGAGGTGATGGCAGGTGGAGTAGGTAAATCTTTGACCGAATGGTGGCCAAGAACATACCTAAGTAGTCCAGGGCCCGTAGCCAAGTAACATTCGCTCCGAATCGATTCGATTTCTACATAGGTTTGGTGTCCATATATCACGTGATATGTCTATAGCATGTGTCAAATCCCATACATTTACGGACGTATCGACGACGTCATCGCTAATCGAATGTAACTTGGCTAAGCCCTCAGGACGTCCGTCGACGCGGTGTATCGACGACATAAAGAAAGTCGCGGGCAACTCCTGGATGCGCGCAGCACAGGAACGGGAAGGGTGGCGTTTACAAAGGGAGGCCTACACCCAGCAGTGGGTACTTATGGGCTGTGGATGATGATGATGATCGGTGTGGATAGTCAAGCACTTGACCACTACCTCACTTAATGGTAAGTTCACTCTGGACTAAAGATTTTGACAATAATTTAATAGTGGTTCAGAAAAATAGACGCCGGAAGCGATTTCCACTCTTTACCCGTATTCTCAACCTTATATCGATATGGTTTATGGGCAGCCCATAGGTCTCTGAAATTTTCAAGCGACTGCAACGGAACTTATCTGCACGTACACACAATAACCGTGTCTTCCTGATAAACGGCATCCAAAGTTATACTGTAATGTTTGGCGATCAAGTTTTTTTTATGGCCGTACTCTTCCACTGCTGGGCAAAGGCCTCCCCCTCTTCTGCCAGCCCCTTTGGAAGTCGTCCACGTCGTCGCTGCAGCGCTTTTTAGGCCTCCCTCGGCGTCGATTTCCGTCTTTATCCATTTGCTTGTGTCCCAGGCGATGCCAGTCTTCGAGCACAACCAGAACTTTGGAATCTGGTCGATCAAGTTATCATAGTTAATTTTATGTATTTTTTTCAGACCTCACTATGGCTGTTTCTGACTTTATCTTCTGTCTACAAAAGGTATTATTTAAAATATTAATAAAATGTCAACTCTTAGCGTCGGTTCACAACCACACCACAGCGACAAAAATGTGGCTGGCCACAAAATCGTATCAAAACGTATAGTTCCATTCTTACGTACCACATTTGGCAGTATCGTTCAACTGCTGCCGCGAGCGTGTAGTCAATACCGACGACATCGCGGCCACAACGCGACCACTCGCAATAATCGCGCGCAAGCGGCCAACCATAACGCGACTGCCCTATGCAGCCAAAACGCAACTTCACGCAGCTGCCGTGGGACCATTTAGACGAGCCACTGCCTTGCGACATTTTTGTTGTTGTGGTGCAGTTGTGGCCCCTCTTAACTGATGCTTAGTTTAACTTTAACGTGCAGCATTCAGCACGTTTAGTGCTTTGATTTGATAGTTAGTTGCATGTTGTATGCTGGTGAATAACACACTAATATTATAAATGTGAAAGTTTGGATGTATGTTTATTTATTTATTTATTTGTTTGTTACTCAATCACGACGTAACAGCTGAACCGATATCGATGAAATTTAATATGTACGTATATTATAAACTGGATTAACACATAGGCTACATTTTATCCCATAAATCAGGTTCCATAGGATACAAATGGGGTGGCAAGTCAAGTTGCAACAGCGAGTTTAGCTTTATTTATAGGTTACCTACACATTTAGTAGTGTAACGCGTACGAAGTCGCGGGCAATAACTAGTCAGTAATAAAAACGTCACCACGTTCACATGAATGAATTAGTTCCAAAGTGAACCACCAAATATGTCAAACTGTTTCACCTGGGTAATATTACCTGGGTAATATGACCTGGGTAATATGACCTGGGTGAAATGATTCTGAGGTGATTGTGAATACACCAAAAATGTGGTGCAGGTTCTGTAGGCAATACTAGCGAAGAGCCAGTATAAAAAGAGATTACAAATTAACCTAAACAACTTAGTTAGAATGGTCACAGTGGTGTCTGGTTTTAGCAACGATTAATAAAAATGTTGTCTTAACTGATCTGTCTTTTCAGCGAATGCAACTTCAGTCACTTGTTTCAAAAATATCTCATCCAAACCGCACCAGTAAGAAATACCCACGACGAACATAACGACAACTGCTTCTGTTTCAAAAATACTGGAGGTTACCACAAAGTTCCAGAAATGCTTACTAAAAACAGAGAAAATCTAGAAAGAAATGTCATTTACTTATACCGAGACAAAATAACGGATCAAATCAAAATGTACGTTCCAAACGATGAAAAACAAGCTCTTGTTCCTGATCTAGCTTTCGAAGTTGGGGATAAACTAGTAACTGTCGAAGATGAAAAAGTCAGAGATATTTTAGAACGTTTTAGAAATCCTAAGGCAGATCACCACTTAGAACCACATGAAAATACAAATCATGCACCATCTTCAGAAATAAATAGGCCAGATGAGCACCATGAACAAGCTGATTTGGACTTTCACCAAGTTCTAGAAACAGATAAAAATAGATCAGGTGAATATTTAGATAATGATCATGTCATTGAACACGTTACAGATACTGACAAATTCAATTCAAAAGAAATAAACATACCAAATGACAACGTTACACCCGACACAAAAGAAATTAAAACCTCAGCCGATCATAGCATACACTTTCCTGAGCATGAAGAACCACATGTTGACACGAGCGGGTTATCAGGTGAAAACATATTACAGCCTGAAGTTTCTTTCGAAACGGGAATTCCGTCTAGCATTAATGCTTTAGTAGATGCTCAACCTGGTGGTAATTGGAACATTTTACCTGAATTTAATTATCACGAGCAACGTAATCCACTAAACTTTAATACTAACATTTCACCACTCAAATTAAACATACCAACCGGAGTTATTGATATTAAACACGATGAACAAGGCATGCCATCCCATACCAGTGAAAGTTCCTTGATACCTGGTAGTGATTGGACTATTCTGCCTGAATACAGTCATCCGATAGACCACCATAGTCATGGCGAGAAAAAATACCCATATCATACCAAGGATGGTGATGAAATCACAATTCATTCATACGAACCCTCAAAACCTGGCGAAAAAAGTAAATCTGAAGAAGAAATTAAATTGAGTACAGAAACCCTTACTAGCACAGAAGAGTCTCAGGAAAAGTATGTTGAATCCCTAGAAGACGGTTCGGTCGATAAAGATACTATCAGTAAAAAACCGGAATCAAATGAAGAAAGTAGCTTTAGCGTAGAGCAAGAACCCCAATTGGGTGAAAAAGAATCTAGCAATGAAATTGAGTATAGTAAACATACAGAATCCAATGAAGTTAGCAATGAAACTGACAAAACCAAATCCATTCTGAATCACAATGAATACATAACATTTGACAAATGGTTCATTCAGCAAATGCTACGATTTAAAACATATACGGAACACGACAGAGCTGTAAATTTAGCTACTATTGAACGATATATTATTAAAATACTGCACGATAACGATATGTATGTAACCACTGAAGGTGTACTGACAGATTCTTTCGGAACAGCTTTAGATATTCATAACCTGCACCTAAGACCGATACTGATAGGTAATCCCTTGGCTTTCGGTAGCTTAATGAATGAGAAAGCAACAGGTTTGGTGATCCCCGCAAATATGGCATATCTGCAAGCCATTCTTGTAACAAACGCAAATCCATCAATGATATTAGGAATAATACCGATCGGAAAGACCGTTATTCCTCCTTCACTTAACGCTTTAGCTACTCTTCTTAAGCCTCCTGTTGAATATTCATGGAGTAACCCAGCCAAATATCATCTTAAGAAAGTAAAAATTCCAAGATTTGAAAAAAAACCTATGGTACTACATCTTTCTAAAACCAGGCCCGTAGGCTATGGTTTAAAAAAACATGGTAAAACCATTTTTACTGTAATAAAGAAAACTCCAGTCATAGTGAAGTCAATCCATCGACATCTGCATCGTCAGCCCGTAAATACCATGAAGGTCATCAAAGGAAACCGTGAATATAGGTTTTTTGCCGATAACTCCGTAGAGGCAGTCAATAAGTTGATTCTATCTCTAAGACGTAGTCAAGATAATTCTCAACTAAACTCCGAGGAAGCTACTAATAAACTGCTTGAAGCTTTGCGCAATGGTTCTTCGGATTCCTTAATAGAAAAAAATGGCGAAGTTGTATCAGTTGATGATGAGGACGTCGAAGGAAGGATAGTTGGTGGTAGCGCGGCTACTGGCAGTGGCACACCTTTAAGTATAAAAGGGAGGATGAAGGATTCTTAATATTTAAGACACTTACCTGTTATGCTGCTTTAGGATATTAATGTGAACTTCACTACAACCAGGCTTGACAATAACCGTACCGATTTTTGAGTTAATTAATAATATATATATTCTGGGCATTATTACATCTTTTATTTTCAATTCACAATAGAAAATACGAATATAATAACATTTCGCAGTAATATTAATATAAAAACTAACCACCTACCATCTATATCTTTCTTAATAAACTAGGTAAACATTGATCAAAAGGAAGGTTATGCAAACATCGACAGATGGTATTAAACAGGAAAACACGCCATCTTGTAGTTTACAGTCGAACTATCATGTTGCGCTGGGAGTTGGAAACCTTAATCAGACTATTTAGACACCAACGCAAGGCCATATTGATGCCTAAAAGATAATATAGAGGGCGCTTTAAAATGCAATGTTTTCATTTGAGGAATCATAAAGAAGTAAGAAAGGGGAGAAAACTTTATACCCCTTTTTAAGCATATTGTGCTCACGGAGGAGTGTGCAATTTAAATATTAATACGCAAATTAATATTAATATTAACACGTAATTTATACGCAATTTTTGCCAAAGCAATATTGTCGAGAAGTAGGTATTAATAGAAATTAGTAATTATGCATT
This sequence comes from Philereme transversata, assembly GCA_963924445.1. Taxonomy (NCBI): domain Eukaryota; kingdom Metazoa; phylum Arthropoda; class Insecta; order Lepidoptera; family Geometridae; genus Philereme; species Philereme transversata. The sequence goes on from OZ004344.1 coordinate 23,453,222, forward strand.
GAAAAGATTAGTATCGAAATCTGCTAAAAATTACTAATCTAATAAGAAAAAACAAGCACTAAACATACGTACTATCAAAATAATTATATACCTATGAGACTTATAAATCTATTTGGTCAACTAATAGGCAAATAATTACAATTAATTAAAAGTAATAAATTATTAGGGATATTTAGTTACTAGTTTATTGAATCTTCCTAGTAAAAAGAACAGTGCATACAATATCTCTTTTATCGTCCACGCAATAGTCTGATACCAGTGCGAGTACCATCAACAAAAAGTGCAACGAATTCGATTCAAGTTCATCCACAACTCCACAAGTCGCACACAACAGCCACTAACTAGTAGTAAAACGCCAGTTTGCCTCAGAACGCGCCGTGAACGACCCGCGCTCAAAACACCAGCACAAAATACGAACTATAAACAAAAAACCTCTATGATAACCAGCACAAAACAAAGAAAAAACTAAACAATAAAACCCCGGCGTAAATAACAAAAGTGGTTGTTAAAGTTACGCCAAGTTTCAGCCAAAAAACTTGGCTTTTTTCTCGTTTTTCCGTGAAGTTGTGTTTTGTTTGTGGATTCAATGTTGCGACTATGACAGGATGTTGTTCTTGAACGAGCTCATAGGATTATAACTTTGACATTTCATGGGATTTTGTAACTGGTAAGTATAGTAATTTAAAGTTCGCTTAAGTTTATTTAAGTTAAATGTGCCGGTGCGCAAAGACGTCTTGCTTCAGTCAGTTACACAAAACTTTAGACTAAAATGACAATAAGTTAGATATTTTTTTTTAGTCAGATTGCCACTTTGTTTTAATTTTTTTCAACTTAAGAAAAAAATATCTGTTTTCTGCCATACACAAAAATTATGCTTGATTAGATTTACGTACGCCCAATTTTATCTAATCTAATTTAATTATAAACATAGGTCAAGTGCTATTATCCAAGTATAAATTATACATTTTAAAAACTCCGGCCCCTCTTTTTGCTTTGGCGGTTAATAACTGACATAGCTAAGAACCACCTAAGTTAAACTAGCTTTTTAAATAAACCACGTCTGAATCGGTCCATCCGTTTTTGAGCAACAATGCCACAGACAGACAGACAGACATAGGCATCAAACTTTTAACACACTTCTTTATGCGTAGGGGGTTAATATATAAGTATAAAAGTTTATTGATAAGTTAGTATGTTTATTATTTTTAAGTATGGATTAAACAAACTTAAAGTTTTTTTTATTAAGTTTTTTTACGGGCTTTAGATGTTTCAACTGATTCTTCTTTCTTAATTAATTGCAAGACCTTAATAATATTATTTAATTAATTAATTTTATTTATTAATTATGAATTATTTCTGTTGTTAAATGTATTCTACTTTATTTATTTATTTAGAGAAACCAACGGCGATACAATTTGTACGGACAAATAGCTTAGAACTAAAAATAAGGCTAATAACAGGTTTCTACATTTGAACATTGTAAAGAAAGATGTCGGGAACAAAACAAAAACAACCACAGCTGGTTACTGTTGTACTTTTTGTCGTCAATACTGAAACTAGTCTAATATGATTACACAATTGGACCTTAGAACAATGTGACCATGTCCAGATGACCTTGCAGTCTTTGCAAAACTCTCCATGTACCCACAGTTTCTTTTTATTATGCAATTTTTTGTAAACTGCCTTCACAAGACCATTCTCGGTGTTAAATTAAAATAGAAGAACTGGTTAAGTATGAGTTTAATTTGTACAGTAGGGTTCCGTATATTAAAAGTCATGATCACTACTCAGTATTCGGAAATGATTCCTCTCTAGGTACAAAATAGAGGTTGAATTTCAATCAGGTAGGTATAATAAAATAAATGCACAAATTAAAACGATATTATTTATAATGAATCACTTAAGTACTCAATATAATCATCTAATATTGCAACGCCTATTGAAAAAATCTAATTAATTATTTAGCCCATTGTATTAGATTAATGTGTATTTTATATCGTGTTTTATTTCTGTTTTATAACAATATTTTAAAGGGTTAGCAATTGAATTGAATAAACGCAATGTTCTAGCAAATCTTGCAGATCAAATGTGTCATCTTTATTAGTATAAAACAAAGTCGCTATCCACGTCTGTCTGTTTATGCACTTAATTATTTTAAACAACGGAACGGACTTTGATACGATTTCCACTAAAATTTACAGAATTTCTTCCGGATGGTTTAGTTGATCGAGAGAAGCGAGATCTCTAAGTCAACTTGGACAAATCGGCGTTGTATGTATGAATGTATGTTTGTATGTATGTTTCTTTGTGAAATTCTTTATTGCACAAAATAAAAATAATCTGTACAAAGGCGATCTTAATGCTAGGTAGCCATCTGAACCTTTTGAGATACATCAAAATAATCCTTGCGAAGCCGGGGCGGGCGGATGGGTAGTAAAATATACTCTAAATTAGGGAACCCTAAATACGTAAATAGAAGTGTTTAAATTCTGAACGTGCCAGTTGGTTAGAGCCTATTTGTGTATTCTGCCAGTTACACCAACCGTGTCTTTTCGTCCGTGAACCCATCCTACACTTCTATATCTGCATACTTTACGTGCTAGCGAATAGTTTAAAGTATTATATATGTATGTATGTTAGTCACTTAGGTATATATTTATATGGGCCGTAGAATGAAATTCTAACATCTTATACTTTTCTATTGTTGCCTGAAATAAAGATTTATTATTATTATTCGTGGTTTTTTTCTCTCGTTTGGGGTTGACGAATAATCGCGGGCTTTTGGCTAGGTGTTTTTGTTTAAATAACATAATTTACGATATGCAAGAGGTTGCCGGTTCGATTCCCGTTGCGGGATCTTTCATTAAACGTTTCACTTGACTGGATAGTCCCATTTTGGTTTTTTTTTACCCTTCTTGAACCCCAATATCTCAACAACCACCGAATATCTTTAGCTCATTTAGTCACACCACGATTGTGCCATCTCTACCTACCTATATTACCAAATTTCACGATGATCGGATCTACGCTTCGAAAGTTATCGTCGGACAAACAAACATACATACATATATACACACATACATACAATACCGATTTGCCAAAGTTGATTTGGAGATCTCGCTTCGCTCGATCCATAACAATCCGGGCTAAACTGATTTTAAAAATTGCGATCGTTCATATTTTATTTTGATATACCTACCTAAATCCGTACGAAGCTGGGGCGGGCCAGCTAATTATTTATATAATTCTCAGTTATAAGTTCAAACGCCATCACAGAGCAGCATTCGCAATATTTCCTCCAATTGCATTTTAAATTTTTATGTTTGATACTTACCTATCATTTCATAAAATATAGTTGCGTACAATGAGTAATTACTTACTTAATCATAATTTTTGTATGAAGGTTACCAAGATCTACCTACGTAATTATTATAAAACCGGCTAACTTAAATCCCCTGTTTCAATTCAAATTCATATTAAAATATACTTAAATAAGGTGCCTGACGGACTGACGGTATGACTCATATACCTTGGGAGAAGGGTATGCCTTTGGTGTGGGACGCCACGTGCGTCGATACCCTTGCGCCATCTCATCTGTCTGGTACAGCAGTTGAGGCCGGTGCGCGGCAAATTCAGCCAAAGATCTCAAGCGGCGCAAATATGGAAGTCTTGACATACGTATTTGAGCCATCAGGGGTCGTGACCCTGGGTCCATAGGGTACCGGGGCCCATCGCGTTTTCAAAATTCTTTCTGGGCGTCTGGTCGAAGCGACATGTGATCCGAGAGCTGACGCTTATCTGGGTCATCGCATAAGCATTGCAATTCAGCGGGTCAGCCCCAGTGTCTTGGGGACACTTCCGCCTGGTAGTTATCTGGAGCAGTTGAGCTATCTATAGATCGTTTGCAACGTCTTTAGATGATTCAACTGTTTCTTCTGTATTTTATTGTAAATAATTATATATTTGTGTTATTAAACTTAAATAAGCATTAGCAACAGGATTAGAAAAAAACACAGACAAAACTTATCTCCGATCTTTAAATGTATGTACATGTTTCCAGTGATCGCAAAAAAAATATAAAAACTTATGATTATACCAAAACAACTAAGCAGAGATCTTGGTGGCACAAAGGTCATCTTATAAATATCTAATGCGCTTAGTAAAGACCAAAAAAAGGTTACCAAAATAAAACAAAATTGTTTAGAGGTAGGTATGTCTTTTTTGCAAAAAGATTACAAGCGGATTACGTGTTATGTATGAGTCTTATGACGTTAGGTAGAAAAGTATAAATATGTACAAAGTATCAAGGCGTGTTTTGTTTATAAATTTTTTTAGAAGTTTTTATTTAGCTTGTAACTTGGCCCGCCGAACTTCGTACCGCCTTGACATGCATATCACGCGGGCTGTCAATGTACGTCACGCCGGTAGAATTGTCAATCTGCCATCATTATGTAAGAGGAAATAAATTTTCTTCATAATTTAGTTTTGCGTGAATTTTCCCGATATTTTAATAGTTATTCTGCTATTCGGGGCAGAGACAAATCAAAGATCATCAAAATCGGTCCAGCCGTTGTATAAGTGTTCGAACAAACCCGACTTGGTTTTATATATTAAGATATTGGTTAGTTTGTTTAGGTCAAATCTTGCAACTGAATTTGTAACCAGTTCCTCCTAACTGATTGAACTGTTTATAATACTTCGGTGACAATGCAATTATATGTTACCATGGAGGTAATTATCATTATGGAGATGGATGCTAGACAACAGAACTTCTAAATGGATTTTATAGGCATGATTATTGTGTTTGAGCTCATTTAAATCTGTGTGCGGTTCCGATTATGAATTTAATAAAAGCTACTTTTGTAAAAGTATTATTTTTATAAAAACACTTAGTACCTACATACAACACAAGGCAAATTAAAATAACAATTCTTAGTCTCAAACTGTTTAGGACTTTTAAAAACAGATAAAAGATACTCAAATGTTGATAATAAATATATCCTTGCTTGTGCATACATACATGGAGCTGTCTATAAGTATTTCAATGTATGTACTTATCTATAACGGCCGTTGCACATTCGGACAGAAAAGTAACGATTCCTCACTAAACGGCCCTAACACATATTATCCGATTAACGCCACTGTCCTTATTTGTTTACTTAGAGCCTGTCCATCCAAAGGTTGCCTGGGAGAGATCGCTTTTAGGGATAAGGCTGCCCATTGTACTTATAATTTATCAGAAGAAAGACATTATCTATCTTTCTAACTGGCAAAAAAAGACAAAGACTAGCAAAGGTCGTCTAGAAGAGATCATTATTAGCGATAAGACCGCCACATATAGTTCCAGGTGACTATTTTAAATATTGTTTGTTAATTTAAGTGTGGTGTACTATAAAGAGATTTTCTTTATGACCTACTGAAGAATCTCTCCATACAGGCTTGAAAAAAAGGCTGCATACATTTTGTATGAAAGGGGCATTTTGTCTGGCCTTCGCTTAGCATTAGCTAATAAAAACCATTGAACCCAAGTTTTTCACTATCCGGTCAAATTTTAAACGTACGAGTTGAAACGCCTGGGTTTACATATAATAGGGTTGCCATCTCCAAATTTTGTAATCAAGGATTTGAAGGTAGAAATACCAGGATATTTCAGCTTAAAACCAGGACGCACCATTGTGATTGGAATCCTCATGAGAGCTCGTATAAGCTTTTATTGGAAAAGGTACAGAAAGCTTTCCTTAGGCACCTATATAAGAGAAACTTTGGATACTACCCATACATGTACCCCACGAAATTCCTTCAGGGTTGCCTAAATTTCAATTCATTCGAGACCAGGACACCATACGACCAGATTGTCATGGTCCGCAACTTTACGAGGAATGATGGACGCTCCCGATCTACAAGTGATAAAACGATTATAGACAGTATTAGTGGCGCGTGAATTTTAAAACACAGGGCCCTTTTAAACACAGGACGCTACTTAAACACTATCCAGGACACCCCAAAAAGCAGGACATGTCCTGGAAAAACAGGACGGTTGGCAACCCTAACTTATAAACATATGTGTCACGAGTTGGTCTAATAACTGACAAGATTTACGACAGGTCAATTTGTCTCCTTAGATAGAAGATACGCGTTATAATTGCATCGATTTATTACATTTTGTGTCAACAAATGCGTACAGGCAGAGATGGTGTAAGGACGTTTGCCCTGGGTGAATAAAATACACAAGTAGTCTCGTAAAGTTAGTAGGTTTATCTTATTACTTTCATTATTATGCAGGTTAAAATAAAATATGCTATTTCTGTGTGTAGAATAAATAAATAAATAATGCTTAATATTTCACAGAGTGCTATCTAGGCCCAAACTAAGCAAAGCTTAAACTATGGGAACCAGATAACTGATACAATACTTATATAATTATTATTTTTTGTAATTACTTACTAAATCTATCTATCTTATATTATTTGAGGTTGAAAAACCAGACCCGGAACAAATATCTGTAGACCATGCAAACATTTGCTCGCGGCAGGAAATAAACCTGCAATATCTTTTGTCTCAGCCGGCTATTCGCCTACGGTGCAACGGGGGTCACGGATTTCATAATAATACTTGAGTTTATTATTATTAAAATATCAATAATAAACAAAAAATGAGGTATCAAACATATAAACAAAACTAAACCCGATTATGACGTAGGTAGCACTTAGCCATAGATTAAATTACTAGTGGTTCGCCCCGAACTGAGATCTCGCGAGTCTCCCATAAAAAGAAAAAAATATTATTCGTAATCTTTGACTATCAAAATTGTGCCACGAAATGCATATCCAACTAACTTGACCTTCAGTTTCATTCAAATTACAGGTAACGGGAGTTCATGTTAATTGGTAATTTTTTTGGGGTAGAAATTGCAGTTATTCTGGATTTCAGACTTTTGCCTATATTTGTGTCACTGTGGGGTCACTGGTGTACCCTGTGAATTTTGTCAAAGTTCAGTTTTTATTATGGCTAAACTTAAAAACTACAAGGTGTAAACTAAAACTAAAAACAGGGTCAAAATGTACTTCCTAAGACCTTTTATTAGACATGCCACTTGACCGGATAGTCCCATTTTGGTTTTTTTACCCTCTTGAACCCCAAAATCTCAACAATCCCCTAACATTTTTAGCTCATTGAGTCACACCAAAATTGTACCATCACTTCCTATTTATATACCAAATTTCACGATGATTGGATAAACGCTTCGAAAGTTATCATCGGACAAACAAACATACATACATACAACGCCGATTTGCCCAAGTTGATTTGGAGATCTCGCTTCGCTCGATCAATTAATACTATTCCTGGCTACGATTCTGCGTGGACCCATAGATTACCATCAAGTTACTTAGAGCTATGACCGTATTATGATAATTGACTATTGAAAGAACTGAAATAGACCCAACCTTATCACTGATAGGGTAAGGTTTATAATAGCTTGGTATATAATAATTAATAGACACAGAAACCTAGATGTTTGTCGGCTATGCCATTATATAATATTTAGCCAAATAAATCGGTCTTATGTTTTGACCTCTGGTTATTTACGGGTTTTGGTACAATTGCTAATACAGTAAAAAATAATTGTATGTGTGATATTAATATAAACAATATTAATAATTATTAATTGTACTATATTTTTAATGGCATCTAATTAAGAAGCTACAAGTTTGTTTATAACAATGTTAAATAAAAAAGCTAGAATGACAAAATAATTCTTCCTACCTTTTGTTTAACGTAATCTGCCAATGGAACTTGACATTTTATACAAATTGTGGTGGTAGAATGCAGAAACATCACGTGTCCATATTTGCCCGAGGTTACTATATGCCTATAAGATATATTTTAATAGCATAAGTTAATAGAAGTGTCCTTTGTTCTTTAACAGAAGCAAACCCTTAGTCAATAATTAATTAGGGCCTATACTTTAGCAGTACGATATTTTTTGAGATAATATAAAATATTTTTAAACCCAATCGTGTTAAGTATGTTGGATAGGTCTTCAAAAACATTAAGGTTTTATTCGGTATTTTTTCGATAAGTACAGGAACTCCTTTACAAATGAAACAAATTTCTGTACGCTTACAAAAATAATCTCAAGATAACAATTCATCCTGAAGTCCGGAGGGGGTATTACCTAAAATTAACGATAGCAACGCGACAACAATCGATCGCAAAACGACATGTAGAAACTAGCACTGCCCTCATAACGAAGAAGGGCACAACTAACAAATTGTAAAAGTCGAGATAAATGGGTTTAAAGTTTTTCGATGTTTTTCTGACATAATATACTTTTTATAATGAATTTATAAAATATTTTAATGCAATTAGTTGCATATACATAAGATCTCCCTTAACATTGTTTTATTATTTATTTATCTTATCCCATTATTTTTAAAATCATGATTTTTACTTTTAACTTAGTACAAAAAATAAAATTATAGTATCAATTTTACATCAAAAGGTCACAACTAGCCAATTGCGACTTTTTAATGTAATACTGTTTTATATATTAAAATAAAAGGTCACATTCTACGCAGTTGTGTCTTTCTTATGTAATAACATATCAGCTTATTTTGGAAATTATTTTACTTAGAGGTAAAATTACATATTTTTATTATATTGAAAAATATTTCAACTACTTACCTAACAGGAGATTTGATTATTTTTTTATACAAATGAAACGAAAATAATATACCCAATGAAAAAACATTTATTAAATCAACAAGTTTACCTTCTAATTGTTTGCATATTTAAAGAGATCACATCATACTTACTAATTATTACCTAATCATCCTTCTCGCACAGTTGTAATTATTATTAATCAAGGTGAAATAGTTATATGGCACACAAAAATAATTGAGATCACAACAAATAACTATGATAGACTATGTTAAGTTTATAATAAAATTGTACCTGAAACTTTATTATACCTAATTTTAGCTAGCATTCCTTTTTGATAACAAAATAACTTCCATTTGTTGAAACTTTAAGGAACTCTTATTACACAGTTAAAGAGATCAATTATTACACTTAGAACTATGAACGGAAGATTATAAAATTAATCAACGTTGGTTTAGAATGTCTCTCTATTTGTTGCAACAATATTCGTTAATCTTCATAAGTTTGAGTGAGGTCAGCAGAATTATCATTAACTGCCAAAGTCTCCCAAAAAACTCTTCTATTAGAAGGCATGAGAGGACCGAGCTTTGCCAAAATAGCAGACTTTCTTATTGATGTCACACCTCTCTCAACCAACTTTTGTCGTGGTGGCGGAGTGCCATTTTTTATATTCTTATTCTTAAGAAAATCTAACTCTAATTGATTTTCTGTGCTGTGGTTGATTTTATACAGCAGTGATGTAAATCCTCTCCGAAAAACAGTTTCACACATACTGTTCATATAAGCACGAGGTCTGGAATGTTGTAGTTTATATAAAGATGAACAGTCTTCAAAGTCATAAAAGTCTTGTACAGTCATATTTTTAACTTTGGTGTTTGGACCTGTATCGGACACGGCTTTAGTAAAGTCTTCAAAGTCGTAGACTCGTTTCGCCTTTTTAAGAGAAAGTTCCACTCTGTGGTGGAACTCATCTGCAGCCATGAAAGTGTGGCCGACCTCCAGATACCGCAGTGTAATAGTCTCAAAACTAACTTCGGGAGAGTTTACTAGATGAACCATATAGGAATACAGAGTCCAATTTTTATTTTGTGCTGCGCAGTTGTCTAACCACAGCACGATATGCTTCAAGTCTCGATTTTCTAAGAAAAACGCTCTGAAGCAACTGATTATATCCTCTTTTTTTCTTCCTGAGACACCTTCATGCCATACAGATGCAAAGGTTTTACCAGTCTCGTGCATCTTTTTATCTCCTATAGGAACAAAACTCTGGTTGAACACGATGATTCTGGGACAAAACATCACAGTTTTGAATTCTTCCATACGAGGTAACATAATTACCTTTTCCAGATCAACCGCAAAATATATAGTGTCGGGATCGCTGCGTTTCTGCGTTTGGTTATCAACGTCTTCTTCGTACTTTTTACGCGCTGAAATATACCGCTCATGATGAATTTCGTATTTTTTACATTCTTCGCAATTTCTGTGTCTAATTTCTTGGTTCGGGTTGTGAATAATGAATTTTTCACACACTTCGCATTGCTCATGCCCCAATTTCGCAAAGGAGATGTTAAGTTCTTTAACGATTTTTCGGTACAAACAGTATGATCCTTTGATGCTAGGCTCTTTTTCACAAAAATGATCGTACATCATGCGAATATTGAGATCAGAAGGCAGATACTTTCTATTTGGTGCGTGTTCTCGTCTGTAATGAGATACAACAGGACAGAATGACATTATGTGTTCTTTTATTTTTGTACTATCTATTTTTCGTGGGTTTTCATGGTGACCACGTCCATCAGTTATTGTTTGTGGACCTTGTTTTTTATAGTAACTGTCCAGGATATTCCGCACTGCCTTATTATTTGTTTGGTTATATCCCAGAGTCGTCAGGAAAAAAGTCCTGCATACTTGAACTTTATCGCAATTTTCATTAACCAAAAAATATGAGACAGTTTTTGATCGTATGTATTCTTTCCCTTCTATTTGATCATCAGTTCTCTTTTTTGGTCGAGCGGGTTTTGTTTGAGAAGTGTTGCTAAGAAAGAAGCATTTTTGTTCGGTCCATGACATTTTCCAAAAATTTCGGTTTATAACTTTTCGTCTTTCTTCAGAAAAATGTGTTGAGTACTTCTTTTTACAAATATTTTCACTGCATCCAACTTTTACCCAGTATTTATTCATTATTTTAGAATCTTTTTTATTTTTTTTCCGATCCTTTGCGTTTATGGTATATTTCTTTCGCTTTCTTATAGCTCCTGTCTTAGTCAACTCTATGTTATTGTCTGTTATTGTTGTTTCAGCGTTAGTTTCATCTGATGAGTCCATAATTACAGTCCTCTCCAAGTTTTGCTGAGAGCATGGTATAGAGTCTGATTCAGATTCAGAATCTTCAGCTAAAATATTTGACCCACATTTTTTTGGTGGCTCGTAATTCTTGTCAAATATTGAATCATCAGAATCAAAATCGGAGACTCTGGTGGTATCGGATTCTGAGTTGTGGTCTTGCACCAAAGCTGGCGTCGAGTCATTTTGAAAGCCGCTAGTGGATGGATGTGTTTCATATTGAGTACTTTTTTGTAATGCAGCATGAACCAATCTTGCGCTTCGTGACTGCATAAGTAGGGTTTTCGATGTATAGCTGGAACCAAATTAAACACTCAATTACGAACAATTCTAAAACTATAAAGCAAGTGGTACGTAGATATGTATCTAGCGATAGGAGTATGTTCTAATTCCAGATCCTAAACAACATCCATACTAAATTTCAGCCGACATGTTACGACATGGAGTAGTTGTTGACCTAAACTCACCATGTACCTATACACTTTAAAACAATTAATTTATTTTAGAAAATCGAAACCCCGCGTGACTATTAAGGCTAAGTCCAGATGACAGTACAAATCTTACAAGATTTCATTAACTGGAATGGATTCCTCATGCACCTTTCCTTATTGTATAAAATTATTATTTTGTTTTTCTTATTATGGACTAATTGTGAAATATTTAGAGGGAAAATCAAAAGTAAAAACAAACTGCCTACTATTTTCTCAACAAACTCCTATATTTTAGGTGTTTAGTAAAAAATACGTGACTTTGTAAAGAAACATTGAAGAATATCTAATCAGTTTTACTTACTTCCTATTAGAAAATTATAAATCTTTTATGAATCTTGTATGACAAAGTCTATATTAACTATCAATATTATCGATTTAGGTACAGAAATACCTATAAAGATACGTACGATGTACATAACCCTTGACCTGTGAGCTGGTGTAATAAAAAAAACCATTACAGGAAATCATACCTAAACAAACTTAACAAAAAAACAATACCTATCATCTAAATAAACTTGTTATGATAGAAAGCATGTCAAAACGTGTGCTGACAGAATAAGTATCAGGTATCTATGTAAGTATCGTGTGGTATCAACAAGCATTCCATTTTCAACCGTTTGAAATAGGAATTAAGGTTTACGCGCGGCGGCGCGGGCGCCGGTGTTAGTCGGCGCATGATTTGAGAGTAGGTAAGTTATAAATAGGTACGAAATCATTATAATTACGTAGGTTAATAGCTCCGATACTTCAAATAACTCATGACGGCATACCAAGATCAATAACTATTTAAAATGGCCACGCAAATAAGCTTTAAAATAAATTTGACTTACCGGCAAAAACGAACATGCGTTCCACTTTACACTAACGGCACTACTGACGTCATGAAGGATCCGACCGGAGTTGACCGTTGACCCCCACCTCTCTTCCGTATAATAATATTACACAAAATAGGCCTAACTGGTTACTTGAGCCTTTTATTTTTAATACAATGATTTTAATAGTAATGTTCACTTTAGATATAAAAGGAATATCTGCCAAATCAGCCTTTTTAATGTAACACCTTTTAAATAAGCCTTTTTTATTTAGCAAAACAAAAATAATAACATATGGTAAAAGCCATATCTATGCATTTGTGCTTTTTTAACTTAATCATTGTAATATGTGCCTTTTTGAGTTAAAAAATATGAATTTGGATGTTACTTGTGCCTTTTAGGCTTATCGTAGCTCTTTGCTTATCAAGGATAGATTTTTCTTTGAAATTCAGGCAGATGCGCCTTTTTTTCCTGATTCCGAATATGTATCTAACTCAAATCTGAAAAAAATGTTAGATGTGCCCTTTTTCGTTACAAGGGCAGAGCAGTAAAGAACCGGTAACAGATAGAACTATTTTCCATAGTTAATTTGACGTTCCGCGACCTATTAATGTCGCGTTGCTTTTACAAATTTTAGGTAGCCGGCGGATTTAGTCTTGAGTTTTTTGGTATTATTTTTGTATGGAATAAAAAAGGGCTTTGTCGCATTGCGTAGAATATCCTACCTGGAAAACTGAGCCCAGACTCTAACCAAACCGGTCTTCGTTAAAGCTTATATTGTCAGAAAATGAAACAAGAACAAATAACCAATTCTTTTATTAATTAGTCAACACTGTACACGTTTAGTAGTTCTACTCGTACGCGTACTCGTCGAGGCGGATATATCTAGTACTATATTTCATAGGAACGAATAAATAGAAGTGTGTTCTAGAAAACTTTCGTAATTTATTTCTATCATTATTATAAATAGGTACGAGATTTATCAGGTACCGTTGAGTGCGAGGCGAGAGCCGTTTCGGAGCTGACCTCACTCACCCTGATGAAGGTTCACGAACCGAAACATTGACGGTTGTACCACCGATAAAACGGTACGTGATAAATACTAATAGAGTAGTAAATTTCAGTTTGCATTAACTTTTGTTAAGGGACCTTTAGCTATGATCTATTGGAAGGAACATTCGAAAGGAAGTCGTGTTCTTGAACCACGACATTCTCATTGACAAACCGTCACGATTACCATCTAGAACTAATCTAGCTGAACGGGTTGAGAAATAAACAGTGCTTTGAAATTGTATTGTTTACCTACTGCTTGATATTGAAATAAGATTGATATTGAAATCTAATTATTCTATAGGGATTAGTTACGGCTACGCTTATTTAAAAATATTATTATACGCTTATTTTTACGAATCAGAAATGTGAAGATCCGTAGACGAACCAAAGTCGCCGACATAGCATAAAGGAGCAAGCTGAAGTGGCAGTGGCCAGGGCACAGCTCGAAGAACTGAAAGGTTCTCGAGTGGAGACCACGCACTGGAAAGCGCAGTGTAGGACGGCCCCCTACTAGATAGAAAGAAGACCTGATAAAGGTTGCTGGGAGCCGTCGGGTCCAGGCCGGACAAGATAGGTCGCTCTGGAAATCTATGGGGAAGCCTGTGTTCTGCAGTGGACGTAATTTGGCTGATATGATGATGATGACTTTAAGTCCCGTTTAAAATTTAAATAGGTGTAATTATTCTATAATGCATGTAAAATAACAAAACGGAAACAAAATAGTACAACCCTCTTGAACCGCAGTATCTCAACAACCCCCCCCCCCCACATTGTTAGCTCATTTAGTCACACCAAAATTATGCCATCACGACCGACCTGTATCAAATTTCACGATGATCGGATCAACGCTTCAAAACTTATCCTCGGACAAACAAACATACATACAACGCCAATTTGCCCAAGTTGATTTGGAGCTCTCGCTTCGCTCGATCAAATATTTTTTCCAATTTTATTTAAAAAAAAAGTTTATGTACTATGTAGTTTCTATTTGAGTGTTATTTATTTATTGTGCCCTAACAATCAATACATCAACATACCAGCATAATTTCCAAGATAGGACGATAACCTATCAGATCAATGCCATGTTAAAATCGACTGTATTCCTAGCACCCACATCATCAGATAGCATGTGCAGTCTCCTCACGTGTCTCCTGGCCTTACGCCTTACCTCAACAGTCCTCACCTCAGAGCCTACTTTGAATAAAAATGCAGTACTACTGACATTGATATGTGGGTTAGAAGAGCGATGTTTTTGCTACCTATAGGTATCAGATTGGAATGTAGGTTTGTCTGTCGTATCAATTGAACGACTCCTCGACGCGACAGCGCGACTTAGGACCGGTATCGACCAAACCTGTGCATGATGCGTAAAATCAACCAATATACTACGGCCGTTCAGAGAATGCGTTCCTGACACGTCGCGATTGAACTGACGACGTAACTTTGTAATGGCGTTGCAGTTACGATAAAAATATTATTGCTGGTTGTTTACCGTTTTAACAATTGATGAGCATTAAAACAACATCATTATATCAATAATCAATTAATGTTATAATTTTGTGCCAAACTGAGTGTCAAATAACTTGGTAAACAATATTTTTCTAAATCTAAACTGCGCTATTACAAGGTTATGTCAGCGCTTTATATTTGTAGTGCTGTGCTAACAATAACAGGCAATAATAGTATCGTAATCTGTTCTTATACAGTTATACTTGGTTTATAAAATAATACGTTTTGTTTTTCTTTTTAAGAATTTGAAAATAATGGACTATAAGATAACTTGTATTAAATATAAAAATAAAACTACGACCAAACCGAACGCGCGAAAGAAAGTAGCATTTTTATATTTAGGTTGAAAATGGTAACCCCAAATGGCGTTATGGGCCGCCATTTTGTGACGCTAAAACAGTCGTCTGTTGTTGTTTCGTGCGCATAGACCACGTTCTTCAAGTGTTTTCGATCTGTTTTTATTTGATTACCCGGCTTTCGTTTAATGGACTGTTTCTGCTTTTCAAACTGAGATCGGCGCTAAATCGGACTTCGATTGTGTTTTTGTGACTTTTGGTGCATAATAATGCCTAAACGTGGACAGACATTGAAAAGTGGAGCTCGTGAGTTAATCATCAAGCTGCAAGATTACTTTGAGCGGGAGCGGCAAAATGGCGGTTCCCTGGTACCTGTCGAACAAGTACAAGAACGCGTCTCTCAGGCGCTTGGAGTTAGCAAACGAACGATAACAAATATTAACACAGAAAAGTTCGGCTCTACTGGCATGGAAGATAATATTTTACGTACTCCGAAGAAGAAACGTAGAACTAAACCCGTGACAGATATTGACACCTTTGACGCCGATGCAATCAGAAATCATATGTATGGTTACTATTCCAGAAATGAATATCTCAACAGGAAGAAGCTTTTGGCATCGTTAAGAGAAGCTGGACTGTTTAGCGGGGGTAAAACTGCTTTAACCAAAATCTTAAAAGATATTGGTTTTTCGTATAAAAAAACAGACAAAAGAAAAATTTTATTAGAACGATACGACATAATTTTAAAACGGATAAGTTTTTTGAGAGAAGCAAAAAAAATTGATAACTGGGATAATGTCGTGTTCATTGACGAGACATGGCTAAACGCCAATCACACGGTTTCCCGTTCTTGGACGGATGATACACAAGCGTCGACGTCGAAAGTACCAATGGGTAAGGGGGCCCGTCTGATAGTATGCCACGCAGGTTCTGCAAAATACGGCTTTGTGGAGAACGCGTTACTGGCATTTCAATCAAAAACCACAAATGACTACCACGAGGAAATGAATGCCACTACATTTAAAGAGTGGTTCCAGAACGTGCTTTTGCCCAGCCTACCAGAGCCTTCTATAATATTCATGGATAATGCCACTTATCACTCGGTTCAAATACAGAAACCACCTACCCAGGCTAATAAAAAAGAAGAAATGGTGGCTTGGTTACAAGCAAAAGGCATTGACGCAAATATGCAGATGCTAAAAGCAGAGCTAATTAAATTAGTTAAAGAAAATAAAGCGGCAAATGTGCGATACGAAATCGATGAACTGGCTCTGGAGTACGGTCATCGCGTTCTAAGAATTCCACCGTATCATTGCCAATATAACGCGATTGAGCTAATCTGGGCTCAAATAAAAGGTTACGCCGCCCGCCACAATACTTCTCCGCCATTCAGCACGAAAAAGATGATGACCCTATTAAAAGAAGCCTGCAGGAAAGTCACAAGAGATGACTGGGCAAAGGTTGTTGAGAAGACTAAAAATCTGATTGTGGAACATTTTGACCGAGATATCAGGATTGATTCTGTTATTGATAATAATATAATTATACATGTAGACGAAGATGATGATGAAGACACCACCTCCTCAAGCGAATTGGAGTCTGATTAATATTCTGTACGCACATTCAATTCAATGTACTTTATTGCATAGAAATACAGATTGTAACTTTGTAACAAAGAATAAATAAAACAACTTTATTATATTAATATTACCCTTTTTTGGTTTCCACTTAAATAACTAAAATATAAATTTTAAATGATTCCGCTAATTTAAAACTAAATAATCTTAAAAATAACGCGGCGGTTCATTTTGGAGGAACGGTAACGAACTCAGTGTTATGTTGTGCCCATCACTAGTCGTGACTAACTGATAGGTGTCAGGAACGCATTCTCTGAACGGCCGAAGTATAGTGACGCTCCAAGATGACGTAATGCCAGATTATAAGCTTCGATGGATACAGGCCTTTACAGTTTTGTTTTGATCCGCGCCTTGATTACTTATCTCGTTTGCAAAACGTTATATCTGTTAAACGTAGGGTACCCAGATTAAAAATTACAAATTCCGGGGTTAATTCCTGACATTTGATGAACATTCCTGACTTTCTAGTAAATATTACATTAATGTCGTTAGCATCGTGCATGTGAATGAACGAAGCAAAATATTTGGTTTATTTTATGTTTTATTTTACTCGTTACTTAGGTACTCAAATTGTAGAAGAAATTCCGGATAGTTTAGGATTCCCCCCGCATTCGGGACCAACACCTAATGGCAACCCTAGTTAAACGTCACACTGTTCAATACAAAAGTAGATATATTAAAGCAACGATAGCGCAACCTACTCCTGTTACAAACCTTTCGCGAGATACGTAATCACGGGGCGGGCCTTTTATATCTTAGAAAGATAACAATGTAAGCAAAGTTGTTAGGAAAACTTGTATTAGTACTTTATTTCCTTATTGAGCTAGGATGAGCTAAGTTGTCGATGATTTCGCATTTAGTCAAATCACGCGTAGGCGTTAGGCCATGTCCTTTGAGTAGCAGGTGTTGTTGGAATTTTAAGAAGATGGCGTACTTTTGTGTCAATTACCATACAAACAATAAACGGTCCTGAGCTGATTGTGGCCAATCCGTTAGGAAGTTATCCAGCTCGTCCCGCCATCTACGTTTCGGTCTGCCACGTCGCCTTCTCGCTAGGTCAAGACGGCACTCGGTGGCTATCCTTGCCCACAGCTCACTTGGCATGCGACATGCCCAGCCCAGTTCCACTTCAGCCGAGCGGCTTTTGGTGTTAAAATCTTAAACGTTAACAATTTAAAAATTGTGTTTAATTGTCATAAATGTGACATTTTTTTATTGGGACAAGAAATATTTGATATGAGTAAATACTTTTAACTCATATAATTTAACATTATTATGCTAGGAATTCACATGTATAACCAGTGTTCTTAAATATATATTTTTTTTAATATAACAACATTTTGTAGTTATTCGAAATTGAACATTAACTTCGAATAACTACAAAAATATTATTTAAGAAAAATATATTCAAGAAAATTGGCACTCCGGGAGTGCCGATAGAAGTGAAAACTTGAACGATTACGAGATACTTACCTACAGAAGTGTCGGTAAAGGTAACGGTAACAGTGTTGCGAGTTCAATGGTTTTTCCCATCTCAAAAAATGGCCAACGCGCCTAAAGAAGTTTTCAGTTCAAAAATATATTATTGTTAAAATTAAGAACAAAAATGCGTTTCATCATCTTCCTGTCCTATCCCTTAATATTTTTAATGGTATAATTAATTCGTAATAACCTCCTCGAGTCGAGGAGTCGAGATCGAGTATTGCCTGAATCAATACTCGATATAAATCACAGGGAAACTATTGGAGCCCACACACGTCAAAGATTTATTTGCGAAAACCTTGTTAAAGCTTAGAAATTTGAACATATTCTTCCCATAGAGGCTTGGGCAAAGAAATCGTTGACGTGTGTATAGAGAACTTTACGCTCGATAAACAATATCCTCAATTCGTAATATCTCAATAGCATCCTTTAACATAACTCGATATAAATCACAATCATCTTACAAGTCCAAAACTGCAGTCGCGTGGGATATGGGTTAAAAGATCATTAACCACTGCAGAGTCAGACGGGAAAGATCAATTTAGTATCGGGTCAACGGATGCGATGGAACAATCTGACCTGCTGACTGATGGCCGGTAATTCAGTTATGTCACCGTTCTGGCCCAATTCGACAATGTAATAGTAATAGTCGATATTTGGGACTAAGTTTGGCCTATAGATCGATTTTACGTACGATGTTGGATCCTTTTCGCAGATTATATAAAGCTTCTTCGTGTAGCTAGTTACTCTGTGAATATAGATTATAGGTAGGCAGTTAGGCACCTCTAATCTTAGATTGTTGCAAAAATTGCATAAGTATGGTTCATAGAAAGCTGTAAGCCTATGTTTAAAAAAAACAAGCAGGGGGTCAACACAGGTTAAAAGTAAATAATAAAATAAATAAACTACCCGTGCCGTGTATATTATTATTAAGCCTTTTATTTCCCAAAAAATATTAAATATGTTTATTTATGTTTTTTGTATGTTTTTTTTGTTTTTTTACTAAATTAGGTTTATGGGTTTGCCCATTTGTGGGCAAAGGCCTCCTCCAACCGCTTCCAATCCCCTCTTTGTTGGGCCAATGGGGTCCATGTCTCACCCACTACTCCCACGATGTCGTCGCGGCATCTTCGCCTCGGTCTTCCTCGGGGGCGGGTTGCACCTCGAGGGCACCAATGCAGTATTTTTTCACTCCATCGGCAGTTCGTGTTAAATGGCCAGCCCATCTCCACTTGAGCTTGCACGCAAGTTCTGCAACATCAACTATTTGGGTTTCTCTTCTGATCTCGCCGTGTACATGCCGTGTACATGCACATTAGTACTCTTGTTTTTCTCTGGTAGCATGTTCATCATCATCATTCTCAGCCCGTGTCGACCCACTGCTGGGCATAGGCCTCTCTTTGTTTCTGCCATTCTTCCCGATCCTGTGTCAGTTTGAACCACGTACGACCCACGGTCTTATAGATGTCGTCGACCCATCTCGCTGGTGGACGTCCCCTAGCGCCTGGTAGCATGATAATGGAGCTTAAATTGCAAAATTAATTGTAATATATTATGTATTTATTTTATCTTTGTCTTTATTTAGCAGTTATTAACCGACCATTTTACCCATAAATACGTCGAACCTTGAATTATATTCGTCACATGATGAGGTAAGGATGGTTACGTGTCTGTAATTTCGCATCTTCATGCCCTTCAAAGCGAACTAAATTACTGTCATTGTCTGATGGTAAGCAATTTAGCATTAATGACTATATATTACACAGGTATCTGGGCTCTTATATTATGGTTAACTTTTTAGCGTATGCCTTAATACCATAGAAAAGGTTTAAAACGGGTGCTAAATATAGAGTGTTTGATAATATACGCACATAAATGAAAGGGGTTATTTTGATGAGCATAATAAATAAATTTGTGAAATGTTGACAATAGAAATGTGAAATTTATTTTGGCATGTAAAAACAAGCACTTACTTAAACTTATGTTATGCTATTGCTTAATGCTTGCCATCTAACCACAGATACTGTATTGGTGACGTCTCGAGATATCTCTTGTTGTCCCTTTCTAACCCTTCTGCCATTTTCGAATGGGATATCAAAAATACATGCCTGCCTAGATCTAGGGTAGTAAGTAGGTCCTAGTATCAAATCTACGCTTTTGTGGATTACGACCTTTAACTTTGGATGTCGATTGCAAGAGAAGGCAGTAAGTTTTATATCGAATTAATCACCTAAACTTAGTCGATTTTCTTTAAAATTTGATAATATAACTAGTAGTTTTTTTTCAAAGAGTCTTTTTTATGTTTTGAGAAACCGTCACTTGAATATCCTTAGTATATTACCAAACACCCTGAATAATAGTTTCCCGATAATTGTTTATTAGAAACGAGTACTTAACTAAACGAATACTTACTTAACTAAGAATACGAGTACTTAACTAAGTTCATAAAATCCGCGATAAAAAAGTTTTGCCGTTTGCTAGCACTTATTCTAATTAATAGTGATGGGCTTGCAACCATTCACGTATAGAACGACTGGGCATTCTCAGAACGCAAACCAGTAAGGATATCTCACTAGGGGGGGGGGGGGGGTAATCAGAGGCAAATCAAGAAATATGTCTGGACATAGTCGCATCGTGAGCACTATAAAAAGAGGAAAGTTTAATTATCCCCACCACTCTGCCTCACCAGTGGTGATTAAGAAACAAATCAAAAATCGTGCTAGTTGAATCCCCACTACTACTGGACAGTTCAGATGTGAAGCTGTAATATTAAAAAAAATACATAGTATAGTTGATTATAAAACGAGGAGATAAAGCAGTGTCTTGCGACACGGACGCTATATTGAATCCCGAACGTAACGAAGGATTCTAGAGTTAACTCACGAGCGGAGCGAGCGATTTACTAGAATCCTGAGTGCATAGAGGGATATAATCATGCCCAAGGTGCAGACAGCTTTATCCACGAGGAGAATACTCTTTCACTACTCAATACTCTCACACTTTTTGCGAGACAATAAAAACCAAATCTAGGCATTATGTGTAGAGGTAAGTTCGATTTACGAATAAGTTCTTATTGTGTGGGTCTCTTTAAATACATTGAGGTATCCAAATTCAAATCACATTGCCGCGAGGCCATAATGAAACTCAGTACAACTTTACTCCTGGCTCAGCCGCAGGAATTTAATCATCTGCTTTCGGATAGGTTTGCATGACATATAATTTGACATTGTGAGCAGGTGCTGTGAAAAAGTAATTATATACACGATACAAGATGTAAATTAAGTATTTTCAATTTAAGATACGTATTTCATGTCCTGTATTGAACTAATTCAAATCTCTGCTAGCACTGCTGCTGGGTTAAGGACGCAACCGCTGTACATGCTATTAACTAGTACAAAACGTGTTTATTTTAAATTAAGATCACAAGCACGCACGCGCTACCTTCTTAGTTAGCATAACAAGTTCAAACATCTCAGCGTGTTTAGCACATTTTTTTGTGTTCAAAGAAGTACAAAAGTAAAATGACTTAACCCTTTTAGGGTGATGCACCTATTAGTATTCCACATGCAAGTTTGGATCTTGTCACGACTTTGTCAAACGACTTTATGCATAGAAACAGAGTTAGGAAAAACATTGTCGGTCGTAACACCGATAAGACGGTACGTGATAAATCTCGTTTTTGTAATGAGTTAGGAGAAATTTTGTTTTAAATGTTTTTATTCTGAAATAGATCCTCCTTGAATTGAGATTACTTTTTAAACCAGGACTTCCCAACCGGTGGGGTGTGCCCCCCCTAGGGGGGCGTAGAGAGATCCTAAGGGGGCATAATGTGTTCAGACATTTTAATGTACTCATTAATGTTCATTATTTAACAGTAACACACAGATCGCGTCACCTAGTTCCAATCTGGCGAACTAATATTTGTTCGATCACACATTTACTAATAAAGGCGTGCTCTCGCTCAATATGTGCGTGCGCGGGGGTTACATATATAGAAAATACAGTAAGTAACACTAAAGATGTGATTTAATTTTCGTGAGAAATAAATGTAGTGAAAATAAATTTTGTGTTTTTATTGAAGCAATGGAAAAAAATACAAGAGGGCAATTTTTTTATAATCCGGGAGGCGCCAGGCAAAAAAGGTTGGGAAACCCAACTTTTAGAACCTTTTTCAAAATTTGCTTTAGACGATCTCTAAAGTGTAAGCTGATTTATATTTTAATGGTTCTTTTATATTGAAAAATATAATCTCAAACTATTCCATTGACAAAAGAAAAGTTAGACATTCATGATTAAAAACGTGTGTCCAGTTGGCAAAAACATAAAAGTGATTTAATTTAAGCTCAACTATGTGGGCACGCGTAAAAATCTTGGCGTGTCCAGATGATGAATTATTAAGTGATACTAATTTTGAGTTTCACCAACTGGACACACGTGTGTCCAGTCTCTTGTGTCGAGTTACTGAATAACTCAAAAATATGAACCGTTTTCTAACGAAAAGTGTCAATATATACGTACCTATGTAATGTATTCACATAAGATGTTTTGGTTTGTGGCTTGATTAGTTCAATGACCTTTGCTATTTAATGGATATAAAATTTACTGGTACTATGAGAGATAATTTTCGATTTGTTATGATGAGCTAGAATTTAAATTGGAAAACCTATTAGAATATAATTAAATAAAACCTATGAGGCAGAATATATAGTCCATACATGTGTTTATTTATTTATTTAATACTTTCACACAAAACAGAATAGCGCTAGGAGGACTTATCTACCAGTCATCCTGATCGTGCTAAAAGAAGGTAAGGCGTGACACAGGAAAAAATTATATATACGTAGTATATATAAATACAGTTATCTTACGTAAAAACCTATAAATAAGTTAAAAAAAAATTAATAGATATAGAATGTAATAGAAATAGAATGAATAGAATGTATATCAGTATTCGTTTGGAATGTATACTAATATCCAATATGTTGAAATCTTTACACCGTTTTTTTTATGGTAAATTTTATTGAGACGGTCGAGATTCGAACCCAAAACTTCCAAATCGGAAGTCACAGTACAGCCCACTAAGTCAACACGTCTCATTCATTAATCGATATTTATCTTCATCATATTAACCATAGGACTTTAATTCCCCATATATTTCTAGAGCCTTTATTAGGTCTTACTTTATTTTACCTTTGTTAGGTCGTTTTTCCATTTAGTGATGGGAGGGGGGCGGGGTCTACTTATTTTTAACTTTTGACGCAAAAAGAGGGAAGTTATAAGTTTACATGTGTCTGTCTGTCTATTTGTCTGTATTTCCCGAATGGTTGGACCGATTTAGATGCGATTTTTTTTATTAGAATGCTAATTCAACTGGGCTGGTTTTTAGCTATGCCAGTTTTAAATTCCCTGCGCAATAAAAAGGTGATAGAGGTTTTTAATTTTGTATAAATTAACTTGTTAATTGCAGTTAATCATTATTGGGGGTGTTAAGTACAAGTTAATAGGTGTTACTTCTAACAACCATTTAAATTCTATAAAGAAAACAACCAGTTTTTGCTTAATGTAGACTTGAGTGATTATAGAGCATAGCATATTCAACACAAAACCTGTCGGTAATTGAATCATACAGTTTCATAAGTTGAATTTTTGGTGAAGTATACCACTTTTACTTACCTACTGTATTAATTACTTCACAATTTTTAGACAGGGTGTTTGGTAATATACTGACGATATTCAAGTGTCGGTTTCTCAAAACATAAAAAAAGATTCCCGAAAAAAAAACTACAAGTTATATTATCAAATTTTAAAGAAAATCGACTAAGTTTGGTGATTAATTCGATATAAAACTTACTGCATACTCTTGCAATCGAAATCCAAAAATAAAGGCCGATTTGGTGTCTCTTTCGGAAATGCCTGCCGATTTTAGGGTTAGAAAGGAACAACAAGAGGTATCTCGAGACGTCACCAATACAGTATCTGTGGTTAGATGGCAAGCATTATGCAATAGCACAACATAAGTTTATTATAGTGTTTGTTCTTACCTGCCAAAATAAATTTCACATTTCTATGCTAAACATTTCACAAATTTATTTATTATGCTCATCAAAATAACCCCTTTCATTTTTGTGCTTATATTATCAAACACCTTATATATTACTTAAATGTCATATATAATTGTCATCTAAATATTTTTACTTTTTTATTTCTAATAATATCTGATTTACGCCGCCGCCGCGCCGTCCTTATTTGATCAATTATCCTGTCCATCCAAAGGTTGCCTGGAAGAGATAGTTTTTAGCGATAAGGCCGCCCATTGAACCTATGATTTAAAAGTGTATTTTTTTATGTTTATATTTAACGATGGTAGAGTTATTTGTGAAATAGCTCGCCCGGGAAGTACCGCCAAGCAGCATTACTGTTTCAGTTTAAATGGTATGGGTGCCTGTGAAATTACAGGCACATATGTAAGTCTCTTCGCCTTTGTGTCTCAAGTTGATGAACGCGGGTCAGTGTATCGTGGGGCACGTTTCTAAGGTGCGTGACCTACGAGACAATACTCCATACATAATTATATTGTCAATTTATTAACAATTAATGTATGTATATCTTATAAAATTTTCATCAAAAAAAATTAAAATTAAATCTTTATAAATCTTGACTTTGAAGAAAAATTAAGAGAATTGTCTGGTCTTTCTCAGACAATGGAATAGGTATGTGAAGACCAGACTGTTTTTATTTTCTCCAATGCTTATTAAAATAGTTGAAATAGCATGTCTTTCTGTAGTTCATATTTTTTTTCTCATCCGCATTTCTACAGTTGGCATTGAAAGGTACAATGACATTATAGTGAATGCCGCAAGACTGTGCATTTTGGACAACTCTACGTCATTTATTCCCAGCATGAGACATGATAAGAACAAAGAAATTTTATGATGTCATCACGTGGATGGCACAGAGAGACACTATATATAATATAGAACTTACAGGTATGAATATTTTTTTACAATAATATACATAGGATGTTTGATAATATACACATAAAAATAAAAGGGGTTATTTTGATTAGCATACCAAATTAATTTTAAAAATTGTTTACCATAGAAATGTGAATTTATTATGGCATGTAAAACCTAACACTTTATTAACCTTAAACTTATGTTGTGCTATTGCATAATGCTTGCCATCTAACCACAAATACTGTATTGGTGACGTCTCGAGATATCTCTTGTTGTCTCTTTATAACCCAAACCCCGCAGCCATTTCCGAAAGAGATATCAAATCAGCCTTTATTTTTGGATGTAATTGACATCCAAAAATAAAGGCCGATTTGATAGCAAGAGTAGGCAGCAAGTTTTAAATCGAATTAATCACCGAAACTTAGTCAATTTTCTTTAAAATTTGATAATATAACAAGTTGTAGTTTTTTTTCGAGAAGTCTTTGTTTATTTTTTGAGATACCGTCACTTAAATATCGTCAGTATATCACCAAACACTCTGTATTATGTGTTTAGACTTAACTTTATCTATTTACTATCTATGTTTGTGTCTAACTTTGTTGTCCGAATTGAAACATTTTATGTTTTTATTTAATAAACTATGCTCTTGAAAATTCATTTAACAAAACGTGAGATGAAATACTACTCAATTCAAGATCATAGAATAAATTCTCGCACTAATAGACCAACATCGAATAATAAATGTCAAAGATGAAGGTAATTTAAAGACCATCTTATTAGCACAGCACAGGATGACTGTAGAAAAGTTTCTACTTATATAGTTAAGTTTAGATTAAGACAATTCGTATTAATAATAATAATAATAGACAAAAATCTATCTCCACACTTGTGAATTACCTATTTATGTTCGCACAGAACGTCTTAAACATTAAAAAGACAAGTTTCCCGGTCATAATCTATACCAAATTCCATCGAAATCGGTTCAGTCGTATAATCGTAAAAACGTAACAAACAGACAAGACAAGCAGAGAGACAGAGTTACTTTAGATTTTGTGAATAGATGAATACAATAATTACAATTACAAGTTACAATTACAAAGTTACAATAACTTGATCAAGAAAACTTAAAGACTATACGTGGTGGTACAAGCGATCTCTTCCAGGCAACCTTTGGATTGACAAAACGTGAGAGGAGGCGGTGTTACAACAAATACCTAATTAAGCAAGTTACAAAAAAAACCTAGACCTATTATATACCTACATATACTTACATAAATAAGTATAAAAGACATTATATGCTTGAAAATAGAATAGAATAGAATAAAATAAAATAAAATAGAAAAACATATGGGTATAAAAGTAACACAGAACAAAATATAACTTAATTAAGTGGTGCATGATAAGTCTCGTCATCTTATTACAATAATACAATATGATATTAGAATGGAAGAATAGATTATCCTTTCACAAGCTAACAAGAAATCTTTCTAATAGAACCCAAAAGCCCACCAATACTCGTATGCATTTAGCCGGTGAATTTATCAACCCAAATCTCATATTCGATATTTCTTTGCACAACGACTTCATTCGCCAATTATCGAATGATCCTCAATCAGAGAATGCCGTCCAAACCAGCTGTAACCAGCTCCACAAATTAGTGCATTCATTGCTAATAGGTAACGAGCGAGCCTACGACCTTGCTAGTACCTATGTAGTCCACTTTTATACGAGTTACGTTTGTCTGTCCATCTGTCTGTGAAAGGTGGTGTCCTTGATTCTATAACATGAATTATTTGATTACGTGTATATATTTGATCGAGCGAGGTCTCCAAATCAACTTGGGCAAATCGGCTTTGTATATATGTGTTTGTTTGTCCGTGAATAGCTTTCGAAGCATTGATCCGGTCATCGTGGCTATATAAACAGGTAGTAATAACACAATCTTGGAGTGACTAACTGAGCTAAAATGTGGGGGGGGGGGGGTTGTTGAGATATTGGGGTTCAAGAGGGGTAAAAAAAATGAAATGAGACTACCCAGTAAAGTGGCATGTTTTATGAAAGGTCTTTATTAGTACATTTGGATACCTTTTTTATTTTTAGTTTTAAAGTTATTAGCCATAGTAAAACCTGAACTTCGACAAAATTCACAGGGTTCACCAGTAACCCAACAGTGTTGAAATGGTATGCGTGTAGCTTTAGTGACACAAATATAGAGAAAAATCTGAAATTCCGACTACTGCAATTTCTACCTAAAAAAAGGGAAACCAAATAACATGAACTTCCGTTACCTGTAATTTTAATGAAACTGTGGGTCAAGTAAGTTGGTTATTTATTTCGTGGCACTATTTTGATAGTCAAAGATTAAAATTATTATTTTTTTTGGGTTATGCGAGACTCGCGAGATCTCAGTTCGGGGCGAAACACTACGTGAAGAGAACACTTTGTACCTACCCCTTTTTAAGCATATTGCGCGCATGGATGAGTGTAAGATTTGGCATGATTGCAATTTATATGGAGACGGAGTGAAAAAAAAAAATAATTACTGTTGAAACACCACAGTGCGGGCAACTAGAAATAAAAATGAGTAATAAAATATTTATATAATAGCAGAACAGTTGTTTTAAGTATAAATAGATACTCAGTACCTGGTTATTATTAATGTGTGATTTATAATCGATGAAATTTATTCTACGATAGCCACCTGTGTATTTTATTGTCCTCATTTTTCTCTCATATCTGTAGGATTTGGGTTATTATTTGGGTATATATTAGTATATCTTTAGGTATTTATTTATGTATTAGGATTATAAGTACCTACAGTTTTATATAGATTATTTCATTCATTTGTACTCTGTGCACCGCTGCCCATTACTGCTCCGTTATTTACTTTCCATCCAAAGGTTGCCTGGAAGAAATCGCTTTCAGCGATAAGGCCGCCCATTGTACTTTACTTAGCTAAATTAGTTTTTTAAGTATTCCTGGTGTACAAGAAAGGATTATTCTATTCTATTCTATTCTGTGTCTTTTGACAAGTTTATATACATATATTGCCCATGTTTAATTTGTTCAATATTGTTATTTTATTATTTGGTTGGGTTTGGCTAATCTCAGACACTACTGAAAGGATCACTATATAACTTTACAAAGTCGTGGTTTGTCATTAAAAAGTAGCCTATGCTTTAGTCCAGGTCATGACCGATCTACTTAATATACCAAATTTCATCAAAATCGATCCGGTCGCTTAGTCGTGAAAACGTAACAAACAGGCAAAGTTACTTTCGAACTTATGATATTACTAGCTGATCCGCCCGTGGCTTTCGCACGCGTGGTTTGTCAATAAAACATTATCCTCCTTCTGCGCATGCGGGTAAAAAGTAGGCTATGTCTCAATCCTGATCATAATCTATTTATATACCAAATTTAATCGAAATCAGTCCAACCGTTTAGTCGTGAAAACGTAATAACAAACAGAGAGGCCGAGGACAGAGTTACTTTCGAATCTAAAATTTTCGAATCTAATGTCCATAACATTGTTTCAAGAAAAATACCTTGCGGATTTGTACGTACACACTAGTTTCTAGTGCACAGTGGTTGAAAAATTTTTTTTTATCATTTTCCCACATATATACTTTAACTATGTCAAATCCTCCGCGCGAGCATAAGCTTATAAATGGGTACAAAGTTTTATCTTCACGTACTTATGTATTTAGATCGAGATCCCCAAACTTTTTATCTCGTAGACCACTTGCCATGTTTTTCGGTTTTAGGTAGACCTCCTGCTCACATAATATTAAATTTTTGCAAATTCATCGACTTCAATGACTTTTTGACAGTTGAAAATTTGGCATAGTACGAGTACACATTCTGTGGTACTACTCACTTTGAAATATATTTTTTTTAACTGTAGTACCTACGAAAATTAAAAAAATAATAGTTACCTACTTTTTGTGTATGTTTGTGGATTTTCTATTCAAGAAAAGCCAAAAACAAGGTAAAATTAACCTGCTAAAATTATTAAAAGTACCCCCAATATTTTTGTTCGATGACATGGACTCCTTGGAAATCTTAGTCGACCCCTGGGGGTCGATATAGACCACTTTGGTTATCATCAATCTAGATCAATAAACCACTATAATATTATTGCACTTTAAATTATAACTCGGAAACTAAAATACCCGTTTCCATTTAAATGTTATATCTCAAAATACACTTTGAAAATACGTACCTTGTTATAAATTCATCATATCCAAGGTACTACAGTTCCGGGTACCAGCAGGTTCTCGTCACGATTTTTGTCATTCACGGTCAAATTTTTTTAGTTTTCTTCATTTATATTGGTTTAGGAACTAGGAAATACGTAACTTCTAAAATAGTCGGCTAATTACACCTAAATATTTGTAAATTGACAGCAAATATTTTAAAAATAAATATTAAAATTCGTTTCAAAAAAATGTCCTGCGGCCGAAAATAAGGTTATGAGATGAAATATGAATCAATGGATGAAAGCTAGATTAGTGGTCTTCTCGCTAAAGAAAGCGATCTCTTACAGAAAACCTTTGGGTGGAAAGGAAGTACATGGAAGATTGACCGAGGAGTAATATAAAGCATAGGTAATATAATTGATCGAGCGAAGCGAGATCTCCAAATCAACTTGGGTGAATCGGCATTGTATGTAAGTATGTATGTTTGTTGGTCCGAGGATATCTTTCGAAGCGTTTATCCTATCATCGTGAAATTTGGTATATATGTAGGCAGTGATGGCACAATTTTGGTGAGACTAAATCAGCTAATACGTCCGGAAATTTTTCGGACATGTCCGGTAATATAGTGTTACGAGCTGAGGGTTCGGGATAAAATAATGGGAATCGGTCTAACCAAAATAACACTTTTATTCAACACTAGAACGATGAATACACGAACTTGGTCTCACGTAATCACAACACACTAATTCACACAACTGTTGCACCGAAATGTTCACACGTATAGCTAAATCCAGACTGACTCGGGAGCCACTACTGTTCACATGAGACCCTTCCCACGTCAGTCCTCCAGGGCCTCGCTGAGACTCACTCACTAACTGAGACTGACTATCCGGCCATCTCTCCGGCCTATTTATATCGCACACATTTCGATTGTTCGAGAACGATGTCGATCCTTCCAGGAAAGGGTCGGTGTTTCGACAGAACGACCCATCCCCATTGTGCGCAACCGTAGACAATAACAACAATAAAACAGCAAGACAAAAGCGTTCGAGAAGTTACGATTATTACTCATTGTTTAACAGCCTCGGCGTAACAATAGGTATTTGTCCGGAATGCGGGGGGAATCCTAAACCTTCCTGAATTTCTACAATTTAAGTAGGTAACGAGTAAAATAAAACAATATAAACCAAAGATTTTTATTACACATAAATTAACATTAATGTTATATTTACAAGAAAGTCCGGAATTTTCATCAAATGTCAGGAATTTACTCCGGAATTTTAATGTTTTAATCTGGGAACCCTACTTGTGAAAGGGTTTGCCCAGGGAAGTACTACCACTGTACCCATTTCTGTCACCAACCAGCATAGCTGTGTTTTGGTTATGGTTGCCGGTGAAATTACAGGCACATGAGACTACAACAGTATGCCTCAAGCTGATTGACGCAGGGTAGTATATCGTAGGGTGCGTGATCAACCAGGCAATACATTATTATAGACGATGGTGACCACTTTAACTTTACACTTTAAGAGTTGTTGAGTTCCTTGTGAAAGGGGTTGCAAAGAGCTACCACCATACCTATTTCTGCCGCCAAGCAGCATAGCTGTGTTTTGGCTTGAAGGGTATTGTTGCCAGTGAAATAACAGGCACATGAGACTTGACACCGGTATGTCTTAAGTTGATGGACGCAGGGCAGTACATCGTAGGGCACGTTTCTAGGGTACGTGACCTACGACGCAATACTTTGTTATAGGCGATGGTTACAACTATAAATCGGGTGGGCCATAAGCTTGTTCTATCCCCACGTATCATAAAAAACTTAACTGGCCATATGCTGGTTACATCTCCAGGTTGTATAAAAAAAATATAAAAAAAACTACAAGCCTTACAGTAGTCGCATATGATGTATAACATCTGACCACCGCGCGCGCTCATTGCTCAAATCAAATAGCGCGCGCTTCCCCGGTTTCCTGTTACACATTTCCGTCCCTTTTGCCAAAATCACTACAACAAACCGAGAGGAAAGATGTTACACATCAAAAAGTATCATGTCTCACTAAAGAAAGCGCTGATAGAAGGTAGGTAGTACAACATTTATTACAGCTTAAGAATATGCAGTAAGTAGAGTATACCAACTGCCTATTCTTCTCTACCATTAAAATCAACAGTGACAGAGTTTGAAACCAACCATTACCACACTTAAGTTACAAAAATTGGATACGGTTTAGCGCCGCTAGATTAATTAGAACATTGAAATTAAAAACCTTAATGGTTGTGTTACACAGATGCCATTTACCGGCCGGTATTAACCACGATGCATTTTGATATTCGATAAGACAAGCGATAAGACCGCCCATTGTACTATTTGCTTTGTGTCTTCTATATTGTCTGTAATTTTTATATTTTAAGGTGTACAAAAAGTGTTTTCATTCATTCATTGGTTCATAGGTACCGCTTAGTCATTACTATCATGTATATTTGAGAAATTGATACGTGTGGATAGTGCTTGCGTCAAGTAAAAAAGTTAATAATAGGACGATATTCTCGCCACATGACAGTAGGACCAACGTTCTCTAGTAATTCTCTCTAGTAAATCTTTATTTTGTAAATCGTATAATTCTTGCAAACATTCATACTGTTGTGAAATATGTAATCTGTCTACATGATGTGATTATCCACTAATAATATTACGATGCGTCACTATAACGACTGTAATTCTATAATTCTGTCCGCTATATTGCACTAGTTTAAGAGCCGCAAAAAAGATCAGTATTCTCAGCTGGTATCATATTTTTTGTTGGTATCCTGACCGGTATATCAAACCACTGTGGCACAGCCTTTAATTAAGTAATTTCAAATGCAATTTATCGTCGTAAATTACTTATCTAACTTTAAAATTACATAATTGTAAAAGTCATGGCAATGTTGAAATCAAAATCCTGGTCCAGTGTCGGAGGAATACTAACGTAGTGCTTGTATCGCCAATAAAAAAGTATTGCCTTTACGTCCACTGCACGTACAGGTAGGTACATATACAGGTTTATTTTGCTGTTAGAAAACCATATGAACACCGTGGTTAGTAGAAACACCACGAAATAATGACCCAAACACCCAAACACACAACAAACATTTGCAGATCAAGCAATAATTTTGTCCGCCACCTGGAAATCGAACCCGCAACCTCTCGCCTACCGCGCGCCAGAGATCCAAAGCTTGATGCGTTTTTTAAATTGAAAACTTCTTTAGGCGCGTTGGGTATTTTTTGAGATGGGAAAAAACCATTGAACTCGCGATACTGTTACCGTTACCGACACCTATGTATATAAGTATCTCGTAATTGTTCAAGTTTTCACTTCTGTCGTCACTCCCGGAGTGCCTTTTTTTAGTCCACGTGGTGTATTACCATTCACCACCATTGCCCGTTCACTCTCGCCAGTCCTGTGTAGAACATTATTAATTAGATTAGAAAATTATTATGCACTAATAAAACTAGTGGTTCGCCCCGAACTGAGATCTCGCGAGTCTCCGATTAAAACAAAAAAATATTATTTGTAATCTTTCACTATCAAAATAGTGCCACGAAATAAGTAACCAAATCCTTGATCTACAGTTTCCTTCAAATTACAAGTACCGGGGGTTCATGTAATTTGGTTATTCTTTTTTAGAGTACGAATTGCAGTTATTCTGGATTTCAGACTTTTGTCTATATTTGTGTCACTTAAGCAGCGGTTGGTACGCGTAAAGCGTACCAACCGCACAAATTACAGCACTGGGGTCATGGGTGTACCCTGTGAATTTTGTCAAAGTTCAGTTTTTATTATGGCTAATAACTCAAAAACTATACAGAATTTACTAAAAATAAAAACGAGGTCTAAATGTACTAATTCATTAATACTTCGTGTAATACCTTTCATTTGACGCCCCATTTGACCTCATAGTCTCATTTTCATTTTTTTTTACCCCCGTTTAACCCCAATATCTCAACAACTGCCCTACAGTAGTCACACCAAGATTGAGCCATCGCTACCTACCGATGTATTATATTTCACGATGATCGGATCAACGCTTCGAAAGTTATCCGCGGACAAACAAACATACATACATACAACGCCCATTTGCCCAAGTTGATTTAGAGATCTCGCTTCGCTCGATCAATAATACATTAATATTAGATCATCAGGTGGGCCATAAGCTTGTTTCATCTCCAAGTAGTATAAATTAAAATTGTAAAAAAATTGCATTACGTTGACATAAATTAAAACTATCATAGAATAGCGTGACTTACAAAATATTACCTTCTAGTAAACAGAAACGGAATCAAATGACACGCCAGTATAATTATAGAAACACTACCATTATCGTTGTGATTACTAGGGATGTATTAATTAACTAAGCATTCGTACATTTATTAAATATTTCTGCCCGCGCTTTGAAATTGGTCCAGCCGTTTAGTAATGAAAACATAAAAAGCCGAGTTCAAATTTATAACATAAGTTGGTATGGACTGTTTAAAAAAAATAGAATAATTTAAAAAGTAGTTTGTTGAAACTATTTCCTTCGAGCCGGATTTGAACCAGCGACCTATGGATTACGGTTTGTCTCCTCTACAGTCCACCGCTCTACCAACTGAGCTATCGAAGGTGTGGAGCGAGTGTCGAAAATACTGAACCGTACATGAATGAATATCGTACTTCTCAGTGTTTAAGAAATATATATTTTTAATTCGTTATTATCTATGAGGGTCACTTAGGGAGGTTATTCATTGTATATTTCAGTACTTTTTTATTCCTAGTCATAGATAAAATAGTACTATACTAGTGGTTCGCCCCGAGTCTTGCGAGTCTCCCATAAAATAAATTAAATCATTATTTGTAATCTTTG
Source organism: Philereme transversata (assembly GCA_963924445.1). Classification (NCBI taxonomy): domain Eukaryota; kingdom Metazoa; phylum Arthropoda; class Insecta; order Lepidoptera; family Geometridae; genus Philereme; species Philereme transversata. The sequence continues at coordinate 23,487,545 of OZ004344.1, forward strand.
ATTATCAAAATAGTGTCATGAAATGTACACCAACTGACTTGGCCTAGGTACAATTTCATTCAAATTACAGGTAACGGGGGTTCATGTTAATTGGTTATACTTTTTTGTGGTAAAAATTGCAGTTATTCTGGATTTCAGACTTTTTCCTATATTTGTGTCACTAAAGCTATACGCATACCAAATTTCAGCACTGTGGGTTCACTGGCGTGCCCTATGAATTTCGTCAAAGTTCAGTTTTTATTATGGCTAATAACTTAAACACTACAAGGTTTAAACTAAACGTAAAAACGGGGTCGAAATGTACTAATGACCTTCTATTAAACGTCCCATTTTACTTAATAGTCTCTTTTTGATTTATTTTTACCCCTCTTGAACCCCAATATCTCAACAACCCCCCCACATTTTTAGCCCATTTAGTCACACCATAATTGTGCCATCACTACCTACCTATGTATCAAAATTCACGATGACCGGATCAACGCTTCGAAAATTATCCACGGACAGACAAACAAACAAACATACATACATACAACGCCAATTTGTTGATGGCCAATAAATATATGCTAAAAGTAAAAGTTACTTGCTTAAAATATAATATGAATAATTAATACTGGGCAATGACATTTCTCACAGCTATCTAGCCCTAAACTAAGCAAAGCTTTAACGAGCACACTAAAGTTGTGGGAACTAGAAAACTGATCGATACTTTTTTTGTATACCACCATAAATACCCAGACCAGTTCACCAGTTCCGTGGGACACCCGTACCCTTCTGCGTCTCAATCGGCTATTCGCCTTTTGTGCTACAGAGTCGTCGTTTCGGTAAACACGAAATTATTCGGTGAAAAATGAGGTTGGTACATCACTATTAGCAGATGAAAATGAAATACCGCATTACCGCAATATTGTAGCTGTCAGTTCACATTGCATTTTCTCATGCTATTGTGTGCAATTCCATTGATAAAAAAACTAGAACACTGCTTAGCACGAATAAGATGATGTTTGACCTTCTTGATTGCAATACTGTGATTGTATTTTTTTTGTACTGCTGTCTGCATCTTATGGCCCACCTGATGTTAAGTGGTGCCTTACGAAGCATTACCGTCGTAGCATTATGCGTCCATGAACTTGAAGCATACTGGTGTAAAGCCGTAATTTTATCTGCAACCATACCCTTCAAACCGAACGAAAAAACAAACTCCTAAATTAATAAAACAAAACCAACTATGACAAAGTAATAATATGATAAATATGCGTTTATTTAATCTCATTTCGCATGAGTTGCATTGCAATATTGCTTCATAAGCAAGGTCGAAGTGGTAGACTTTAGCGGATTTTGCAAATCTTTGCTATGTAAATCGAAATTTACCCATATTATGTCGTGCAGATGCCGTTGCAAATTGAAAAGTTTGATAATTTTCTCATGGATTTCATCATATTTTGACCAAATTAATATGGAACCACCCTTTTTCCAACAAAGAAAGAATCATTGAAGTCGGACAATGGTTATAACCTAACCTAACCCAAGAATTACAAATTGAAAACCTCCTCCTTTTTTGACGTCGGTTAAAAACAAATAATAGGAGCAATGTAGGTTAGTGAATTTGCAAAGGTTGCGGAAAGCGGTCGCTTTAAGCGATAATAACTTTTTCCATTTCTTTTATTTTTAGTTATGTATATTTATATGTATTTTATTTTGTAATTGGTGTTATGTACAATGCGGAGTTAATCTATCTATTTACCTAAGCAGAAATAATTGAACAGTTGACTTCCCCAATGTGATCAATTCATTTTCAATAAAAAAAAAACTAGCGTTAATTAGCGTAATAGATAGCGCTGTCTGGAGATGCACCGCCAAAAATAAGATTTATATGCCAAAATCGCAAAGACACAAAATCAAAATTTGTCTAAAAAAATCTCACTTCGTCGGATAAAAAAACACAAATGTTACATGTTTGTTGTTGTTTATTTATATCAAGTTCCTCGGAAAATAATGTTGGATATTGACAATTTACTTTCCTTTGTTAATCAGAGCATGACAGAACAACGCCATCTATTAGAAGTTATAAAAAAATTGCCGTGAAAACCTCTCATACTTATAGCATTATGATTTGATTTGAGTAGCTTGTTGGGTACCGCTAACCTCTTTTCCATGTACCACAATCCAACGAGATCGAATTGAACGTGTCCTTTCACTACCATTACCCAATATAGCCGAGGGCAGTATTAGTGTTTCGTTGTTTCCCCGCCAATTGCCTATGTACTAAATATGTTTTATCTTGAGAGTGACCTCATTCGAAAGTTAATAAAACCTAAAGGATTTATTACATAACTTAGCTGACCCGCCATCGGCTTCGCTCGTGTGGTTTGTCTATAAAAACATTACCCTCCTTCTGCGAAGACAGTGGGGTAAAAAGTAGTATATATTTCAATCCTGATCATAATCTATCTATATACGAAATTTCATAAAAATCAGTCCCGCCGTTCTTGAGTTATAATTATAAATGTTGTAACTAACTCGACTTTTTTTATATATATGTATTACCAGCTTCCGCCCGCGGCTTCGCACGCGTGGTTTGTCAATAAAAAGTAGCCCATGTTTTAATCTAGGTCATAATCTATCTTTATATTAAATTTCCGGTAAAAATAATTAATAATCCGGTATGTTATAGTAGGTTTTTCTATAAAGATATTGTTTAATTACTTTTTTAAATTTGTTAATCGTCAATTTTTGTACATCACTTAAAAGTTTGTTATAAAAGCGTACACCTTGCCCTTTAAACAATTTACTAACTTTATGGAGTCTACAAGTGGCAACAGCGAGTTCATCTCTATTTCTAGTATTAAAATTATGATTATCTCTATTTTTTCTTAAACAAATTAATATTTTTGTAAACATACTTCAGATTTTCATAGACGTATTGACAAGGGTATGTCATAATATTAGTTTCTTTAAACTTATGGCGTAATGATCTTCTGCACTGAAAAAACGAATAGGTTGAATTCCATAATGTTGATTCCATTTAAGTTGCGTCAACTTAATATTATGTTTAATCAACTATTATAGTACATTTATTTCCACAAAAATTAAATTGTTAAAAATTAATAGGTTAAACCAACTACTAAAAGAGGTTGTTACAACACAACTTTTTTGGTATATTCGAATCTAAGTAAGTCTAACTGATAATTTAGTATAATTCAACATGTTAACGAAGTTGAGTCAACAAAATAACTAAGTTAAATATATATAACCAGGTTAAATTTACCTTTATAGTTCAACTATTTGTATTTTGTTAATTCAACAAATCATGTCGGTAGGTGCAAAAATCAACCTAAAATATAGGCTCAAAAAAGGTTAAAACCACTTATTATTTCTTTCAGTGTGGGGCCCATATTATAAATTGCACGAACAGCCCTCTTCTGCAGCACAAAAATGGTGTTTATATCTGCAGCACTCCCTCACAGCAGTATGACGTATGACGTAATGCTGTGGATGTAGCTGAAGTAAACCCACATGAACGAGAGCCCTAAGAAAAACATAAAGTAACTCACTAACAAATACATACATAGGAATTCAGACCTATTGAAACCTAGTGAGTCTAGACATAGGCAAAATGAGGTTTGATCGTGGGAACTACACACTGTATTCTAGATAATTCTATTGTCTTGTCACACGTGCAAACTACATTCTTGGCGTTTCTTGCATTTTATGGTGTTCGCAAAGGTTTCGTTTCCTCAAAGCATGATGAAATCACTCATAGAATATCAAGAGATGATGAATTATCAAGAATTTATAAGAAAGATCCCAGCAAAAACATCCACTGTTTAAGATTTGTCCTTGTCTACTGATTTTAAAACCATTATATCTTGCATAATCTTTATTGTAGAAAGAAATCGATATGCGATAAGACCAACCATTGTGTATTTCTGTTGTTAGTTTTATAAGTATCTGTTATAAAGAAATACATATTTAATTTCCAAACACACAAGTCACTTTAAATAAAAAGGTATGTAATTTGGACTTGTCCTTTTATACATTTTCATGCGGATACTTATTTTGTGATAAGAGACATATAAGATGAGATAAGTTTTAGTTATGGTGTCACCTTTGGGATGGTTTGGCCAAATACCAGCTCGCTACCTTAGACTCGATAGAACGTAGGGCTTTTAGGCTTATAGGTGAGTAATATATGGCGGAGACTAAGACCCAAAGTCTCGAACACCGCCGTAAAGTTGCAAGCCCATCTATATTTTATAGAATACATTTCGGGGAATATGCCCAGGAACTATACGATCTGATCCCGCCTTCTCCCTTCCATCAAAGGACAAGCAGGCGCACGGCTCAGTACCATCCGTACCTGGTTGATATACCACCCATTCGCACACACCGTTTTGTTTCTACGTTTTTGATGCGTACAGCTAAGGTATGGAACACTTTGCCGTCGTCTGTTTTTCCTAAAGAATACAATCCGTGTCTCTACATATAAGGTAAGAGTTGATAGGTTTCTTCTAGATCTTCGTGCTTCATCTTAACATTTAACATTTATATCCTCACAACAAACTATAACTTGACTAACAATAAATAAATAATGTAGGACATTTCCCACAGCACTATCTAGCCCCAAATTAAGCAAAGCGTGTACTATGGGAACCAGATAACTTAATAGTAGAATACTTATAAACTTTTTTTTGTAAATACATACTTAGATTAAATAGAGAAACATTTGTTCCGCGGTGGGAATCAAACCCGCAACTGCGTCTCAGCTGGCTGTTCGCTCACTTTGCCACGGAAACAATAAACACATACCTACTTCCCCAAAAGTAAATAAAAATAATTGTTGTAAATTGGTTCTTCCAAATTTAAATAGTCGCGCCATCTTAAACCATCGCTTACCATCAGGTGAGATTGTGGTCAAACAAAAATCTATACTATGTAAAAAAAAAGTTATGGGTATGTAAAAAGGTCACTGAAATAAATAAAATACAAATTACAGGAAAATACCCAAAATTATAGGCAATGGCATAACCAGTCAGAACCAAACTTTCGATTTTTTTAACGTAGGTAAGCTATGTACCCACTGGCTCACTTGCTCGTAAATTATGTTTCGACTGACCTTGAGTCCGCAAAAGCAAAGCAACTTACCGAGTTACGTTCCATGACGTAATATACGTGACTAAACGTAAATCCGTCTGTGTACACTTCCTATTGCAATGATCAAGGTGATCTAAATATCGTAAGAAGTCACGTTTTATTCTGTTACTTAAGTATTGATGAAAACACGTTTCGACCCATTTTAAGGCTAAAACTAGTATTTAATACTTTGAATTCGTTAGTACCTAACCTAGGTATAATAAACTGGTTTTGGACTAGTTTTAGTATTAATTGACTTCACACATTCTAGCTGACGATTCGGGAATCAATGCTTTTCTATACAAGTGTACTTTGATACCAGATGTAAAATACCAACCAAGAATTCCAGGGATACGCAAATTATCGGTCCGTTATCACATAAAATGCTTTTCTAGGCAAGTGTACTTTGATACCAAATGAAATACCAACCAAGAATTTCAGCGATGATGCAAAATATCGGTCCGTCATCATAAAAATGCTTTTCTTCTCAAGTGTACTGTGATACCAACCCCCCTATTCTCTATCTTGCAATCCACGCAGCTATAGAGTCGCTTACTGAGTGATTTGACGATTCTTGAGAGCCGTTGACAGTTCTTAAAAATAACTTTTTGCAGTTGACAAGCGTTTTACTTGTCAAGCGCTGGCCACCGGGTGATTTTCAAGATACAGAATAAGGGGGCTGATGAAATACCAACCGAGAATTCCAGCGATGAAGTACTGGTTCGTAATCACGAAGCAAAACAGGTGTAGGACAATTGCGATATTAGTTCATAAAACTAGCAAATATAATAACAATAAATATTGCCACAACATGCAATAAAATGGGGCGTTATATCACATCTGTGTGGAGCCTTTATTTATGTTTTAAGACCCATGATTTATTTCTAAAAGTTGCGAAAACTGCATTTAAAACAGCCCTTTAGAATACTAGTGGTTCGTCCTGAACTGAGATCTCGCGAGTCTCCCATAAAAACAAAAATATATTATTCGTAATCTTTGATTATCAAAATAGTGCCACGAAATAAACAACCATAGGACTTGACCTACAGTTTCATTCAAATTACAGATAACGGGAGTTCATATTATGTGGTTACTTTTTTTTGGGGTACAAAATGCAGTTATTCTGGATTTCAGACTTTTGCCTATATTTGTGTCACTAAAGCTACACGAATACCAAATTTCAGCATTGTGGGGTCACTGGTGTACCCTGTGAATTTCGTCAAAGTTTTGTTTTTATTATGGCTAATAACTAAAAAACTACAAAGATTAAACTAAAATTAAAAACATGGTTGAAATGTACTAATTAAGAACTTTCATTTGACGTCCCACTTGACCTAATAATCTCATTTTAATTTTTTTTTACCCCTCTTGAATCCCCTTGAATCCCACTATCTCAACAACCCCCCCCCCCCCTTTACTACCTACCTACGTATCAAATTTCATGATGATCGGATGAACGATTCGAAAGTTATCCGAGGACAAACAAACATACATACTAAACTTACATACATTGGATTTAGGTTACTAACATTTCATAAGCTCAGGCATGGGCTTAGTTTGATTAAAAGTATAGTTCAACAAACTACGATTATGACCCACATTTCACGGTATTGAATTATCAGATTTAAATAACCGATTCAATACTTAACCGGCAAATATAACCCATTACAATACAAAATGTCAAGAGCACTTGTAGTTCCAATAGAAAAGGTCAACTATGCTCTTTGTTTTAAATCATAGAGCTTCGTGAACTCACGACTTTGTAATGTAGAAAGAAATCAAACATATATACGTTTGAATCAAGTTATTAGGTAACCAAGTTGCCAAATTAGATTCCAGGCCCTCTAGAGTCTTTTAGTCCACAATTGTTCACCAGCTGATTTACAGGATACAGAAAAAAAAAATCTCGTACCTATACGGGCGACTTGCACAACGATGCCTAAACATATTTAGTCGAAAATATGGCTTAAGCAGTTGTTAAATCATACAAATACATACGTCAAATTTAAACATGTTTAATCGCTAAATACGCTGAGGGATTGTGCATGCCAGCCCTAATGTAGTAAGTTACATTTTTAAATCCAAAAAAACCGTCATTGTAACGCTCGAAATTTGACCAAAGTTAAAGTTATGAGAATTGAGGTAGTGCCATTATGCCAGTAGCATGGCCACCACCATAGAAAGTTTATCTTTACGGCTGTTTAAAGTAATTTTTTTTACGTACACTGAAGAAACATTTCAACATTACAAATGTTTCCACATACTCGTATTACGCTAAACGGTCATTGGTGGCGATTCTGTTGTTTACGCTAACTAAAATTGTGTAAATTATGAACGGTCTTATTTTCTTTACGCTAAAGATCAAACTAGAATGAGATTTAAAGTGACATTTCTAAAATTAAGTATTTTTCACTAAGATGGCATGTTTTTGGTCTAGTTTTAGTGAGCAGTCAAATTGGTGCTGATTAAAACTAGCCCGCAAACACGTCATTATAATGAAAAATACTTAATTTTAGAAATGTCACTTTAAATGTCATTCTAATTTGATCTTTAGCGTAAACAAAATAAGACTGTTCGTATTTTACACAATTTTAGTTAGTGTAAACAACAGAATCGCCACCATGGTGCTCTATTCTTCCGTGGAAAAAACTTTTCTAAGATGAAGTTGGTTGCCCAGACGAATCTGTTTAAAAAAATTTGGTTACCAAAATCAGTAACTTACTCTTGACATGGTTGTCCAACCTTGGCATCAACTTTATATGTAGTTACATTAAGATTGAATATTCAAACATTACACAATTTTCTCCGATTGTTAATGATTCTGGACTTTTCGTAGAGTTTTTTACAGTTCGCGGTACACATGTTTGTGCTTCCATAAAAAATTATAATCGTATCTGAGCCATTTGGGGTCGAGACCCTGGGTCCATGGTCTACCAGAGCCCATCACGTTTTTAAGATTCTTTCTGGGCGTAGTCTGGTTGAAGCGACGTTTGATCCGAGAGCTGGCGCTTATCTCAACGCATTATGCATTGCAATTCGGTGGAGCAATGCAGCCAGTGTTTTGTGGACATTTCCGGTTGGTAGTGATCTAATAGCTATCCGTAGATCGTTCGCAACAGTCTTTAGATGATTCAACTGTTTCTTTTGTATTTTAAGCTAAATACCTAAAAATGGCAAGGTATTCTTCTATACGAATAATATGTATAGTATAGATGAATACTTGATATTATAAAGAGGTGAAGTTTGATTGTTTGTTTGGATGTAGGGCGTAATTTCCAGAATCACTAATCTGATTCTGAAATCATTTCTTTATAAGGAAGCTACATAATCACTAATACACATGATCACTGATGCGGATATAGTCTATATTTTATCAATCCGTGATAATCTGGAGCGGGTTAGCTAGTTTCCTATATAATATAAGTAGGTAGGTACCTATTTTAAAAATATAAATAATAAGGTACTCTACTCTCTTAATTTCTCTATAATAAATAGCTCATATATTGAAATTGAGATATTGTATAATTGGAGATGGCAATAGTGCCATACAATATCGCAATTTCAATTATTCGGCTATTGAGGTGGCCATAACAATAGAAAAAAAAAAATAAACGAATTGAATTTTATAAACCGAAGCACAAATGGGTTTAGTATTCGAAAAAGAATATATGTGACTGTTTACAGTACAAATATTGAGGGTAACTTTGAAAACAAATTATAGGTTTTTTTTAAATATACTGGGTGTTTGGTAATATACTGACGATATTCAAGTAACGGTTTCTCAAAACATAAACAAGACTTCTCGAAAAAAAAACTAGTAGTTATATTTTCCAATTTTAAAGAAAATCGACAAGTTTAGGTGATTAATTCGATATCAAAACTTACTGCCTACTCTTGCAATCGACATCCAAAAATAAAGGTTGCGGTGCGATTCACCCGCTCGTTTCTTCCACGCACCTGCAAGATGTGGAATGATCTTCCTCCGGAGGTTTTTCCAGTGGGCTTCAAAATGAATGCCTTCAAGAGAGGTGTAAATAGGGTTTTAAGTGCTAGGCAATGCGACTGCAGTACCTCGAGTGCTGCAGGAGTTTATAGGCGGCGGTGACCACTAAACATCAGGAGGCCCGTCAGCTTGTGTATCTACAAGTTTAATATAAAAAAAGTAAAAAAAAGGCCAATTAGATATCTCTTTCGGAAATGGCTGCGGGTTTTGGGTTAGAAAGGGACAACAAGAGATACCTCGAGACGTCACTAATACAGTATCTGTGGTTAGATGGCAAGCATTAAGCAATAGCACTTATAGTAGCATTATGTAATAGCACAACATAAGTTTAATAAAGTGTTTGTTTTTAATAAATAAATTTAACAAATAAATTTCACATTTATATGGTAAACATTTCACAAAGATCATTGGGCGGTTTTGACCCACATTTTTTTTTCGCGCACAGTGTTCAAATCACTTTTAAAGTAAAGTATTCAATTCCACTTTTATAAATATGTAAATTTTTTTTATGTATCTGCTGGAGGAAAAATGTTATGTAACAGTATGTATGTGAGTCTAACTATAATTCTATTAGACTAAAAACTAAAGATTTTACTGTCAGCATTGTGAAAATGTATGTACAAGCATAAGAAAAATGTTTGTATCGCATAACAGATTGTATGTCTCTCTCGCTCGCACTTTCGACAGGTAGAAAATAACAGTAAGGTAGGTAGAGTATAGTAGAGCGATTAGCCACTAAATTCAATATGTCGAGGAGAACCCTAGAAAGGAAGTTGGCGATAGCAAGAGAATGCTTAAGTAATGATTTTGTTCCACAGCATTTGGGCTTAAATCATATTACTAGGGAAGATGTGGTGGCCAAGAATCTTGCAATTCCAAGCCATTTTTTGGTGGTAACTATAATGAACCGGCGGCCATTCTCGTATGTGATGGAACATATATTTATCTACAAAAGAGTTCGAATTTCCTTTTCCAGCGCAAAACTTACAGTCTTCATAAGTTTCGGAACTTAGTAAAACCCTTCCTTATAGTATGTACCGACGGCTACATAGTAGATGTTACGGGGCCTTACACTGCGACTACTTCGGACGCAAGCATTATGCGTGACCTGATGCAAGAAGATTCTCCGATTCATGGGTTCTTGAGAGTTAATGATGTTTTTATATTGGATCGTGGATTTCGGGATTCGATTGATAAAATTGAGGAATGCGGGTATAATCCTCACATGCCGCCTACAAGAGTAAGAGGAGAACAACTGACGACACTAGATGCTAATAAATCTAGATTAATAACAATGATCCGGTGGGTAGTGGAAACCATTAACGGCAGATTCAAGAAAGATTTTAAAATCTTCCGCCATGTATATTTTAACGTTGCCATGAGAAACATGATGGTCGACTTCAAAATAACTGCGGCCATAATTAATGCTACTCGCCATCCATATGAGGACCATATGTATGCGGAACAATTCATAAGAATTATAAATGAACGAATGAATGAACCCAATGAGATGGCAGAATATGTGATTAACCATAATTTAAACAGGCAGAGAGTAGCGTTTGTGCGACTCGATGGCAATGATCCGGATTTTGATGACTTTCCTCGGCTTACATTTGACGAATTAATATTGTTTACGTTGGGATCATACCACTTGAGAATCGCAAGATCGTATTGCCACGAGCACATGCGTGAGGATGGTGTATACACTATCGAACTATACCGGCACCAAGAAATGATTGAAAATAAGATATTGATAAGAGGCAGAATACAGTCACGACACGTCCGTGCAAAGCAGTACTACACCTATATTTTAGTAGATCCTACCCATATTGGAAGAAATAGCATCCAACAGTATTACTGCTCGTGTATACACGGCCGTCGCACTGTCGGAAGCTGTGCACATGTTGTAAGCGTCGTATACTTTCTGTCATGGGCCAGGCATCAAGACGTGATAGACGCGCCTGCAGCCTTTTTAGATGAATTAACTATAGATTTTAATAATGCAGAATAAAAATATTATTACCGCAAAATGGATTTTATTTTCGTATTCCTGGAAATTGTTCAAAACAACTGTTTTACAAAGTATTTTTACAGTCAGGCCAATAGTTTTTACTTAGTTCATTATAAAAATGCTATAATAATAATTTAAAAATGCTATAATAATTATTTTAAAAATGCTATAATATTAATTAAAAAAATTTTTTTTGCGGTTCTCCCATATCCTGCAATAATGCGACCCATACCATTAAGTAACATATACATTTAACTACATACCTAGCCCTGTTTCGTTTTTGTGCGCCGTGGGTCATATGTCCGAACAAAATGCCCAATGACCTTTATTTATTATGCTCATCAAAATAACCCCTTTAATTTTTCCAAACACCCTATATTATGTTATTCATGTTCCAGGTACTTAGTAACTTTGCCTTAGAAAATAAAAGATTTTATAGCACTTCAAATTGGTATATATTCGACTCTATGATATCAGATATTAAGTATGATTGGAAAGGTTATCAACAAAGTAAATTACTTACCTCATTCAAATTCTGTAGCCTCAAAAAATTAAACATTAAACCAGTCGATAATGACGGACGTCCATTATTAAAAACAGGCTTTATAAAGACCTTGTAGGAACATCTTCAACTTTACGCACGGTTACGTAACGAAGGTCAACTGGAAAATCATTAAACGCTTTGTAAATGCATTTGAGGTGCACGACGACGGTGTAGTTGGCCCTATTTATGCCAATTTCAAAAAACCGTCACGGATGACTGGAAGAAAATACTGTTTAGCTTAAGTCCTCCTTTGTACATGTTTCTTTGCAATAAACAATTAAATAAATATATAATGGTCTAAATAAATCAATAATTGTTATAAACTATTATTTATTTTTCTATTTGGTAGTTCGGCTAACTACAAAAGCGATTGTTATTTTTATTGAATTATGCTACTGTCAGCGGTCCTTGATAGTGTGCAAAATTTCAATTTAATTCGACGGTAATCCAGGTTATAATCTTCGTATATACAAAATTTCATCGATATGATCATCGATTTATCGATACAAACAAAAATCCAATCTTTCACATATATCATATTAGTGTGATGGCACCCTCGAGGTTCAGACAAATCCAATGAGACCTCATTTGTCGAAATCAGTCAAGTCGTTTAGCTTACAGGTACAAAACTCCTACCTAGAATGAAATCCTCCTACTAGTTTTTATTTTAATCTTTAAACATGCACGGGGTTACCGGTCACCAACGCTGTTTGTACCTAATTGTTTTGTGCAGATCTGAATAAGATTTCTGCCATAAATTTCCGCATGAGACTGCAAGCAGTAGGTACTGACTGCTGGCTGGGGTCAGCGCACGGAACAATGAGCTGATCGCCGATATCCGGTGCTTAGCATAACTTAACAAACGTACTATGCAACCGTCCGTGTCTCGTGAACTTCCTTTCAATTCAGCCCCTTGGCGGAAAAAATATTCTTTAAGTAGCTGTTGCCCGCGACTTCGCGTTACACTACTAAATGTGTAGGTAACCTATAAGCTAAACTCGCTATTGCACCTTGACTTGACACCCTATTTTTATACCATGAGCCCTGATTTATAGGACAAAAAGTAGTATATGTAAAAGTAGTATATCCAGGTTATAATCTACGTGCATACAAAATTTTATCGAAATCGGTTCAGCCGTTACGACGTTATTGAGTAACAAACAAATAAATAAATAAACAAACATACAAACCTTTGCATTTATGATATTAGTGTGATGAGAAGAATTGAATTATTTTATTTATCCTTTTTATTTTGTTTTTTTTTTCAAAACTTACGTCATGTTGACGTCCGTAGAAACCCGGCATGAGGTATCATCATCATCATATCTGCCGGAGGATGTCCACTGCGGAACATAGGCCATAGATTTCCAGAGCGACCGATCTCGTGCTAGATGGAGAGCCGTCCTACGCTGCGCTTTCCAGTAAATGGAGACCGTCAGTTCTACGAGCTATGTGCCCTGCCCACTACCACTTCGGTTTGCTTATCCTCGGGGCCAATAACCTTCATTATCCGTCTTTCCAGCTAGTGGGAGGCCAAGCCTACACTGCGCTTTCCAGTGCAAAGATATTGACAACTCTAAAATCATACCAATTAAAATTAAATTAGTAGCCGAATTACTCAATAATGTGAACGTACTCGTAGGTATCAATATTTCGTATATTCCTTCAAAAAAAAAGACCGCACTGTTGCTGATAGATTTGTTTTTTTGAAGTGAACATTTCTTTAGGCGCGTTGAGCATTTTTTGTGATGGGAAAAAACCATTGAACTCGCGACACTGTTACCGTTACCGACACCGGAGTGAAAACATCTTTAGGCGCGTTGAGTATTTTTTGAGATGGGAAAAAACCATTGAACGACACTGTTACCAACACCCCTGTATATAATTTGATTTTTTTTAGTTTGAAGTGAAAAATTCTTTAGGCGCGTTGGGCATTTTTTGAGATAGGAAAAAACCATTGAACTCGCGACACTTTTACCGTTACCGACACCTCTATATAAACGGTGTTTGATAATATACACACAAAAATGAAAAGGGTTATTTGGATGAGCATAATAAGTACATTTGTAAAATGTTTACCATAGAAATGTGAAATTTATTTTGGCATGCAAAAACAAACACTTTGTTAAACTTATGTTGTGCTATTGCATAATGCTTGCCATCTGACCACAGATACTGTATTGGTGACGTCTCGAGATATCTCTTGTTGTCCCTTACTAACCCAACATCCGATCTAATGGCCGCCTCGCCTGATGCCATTGCTGTGGCCAAACACCTGTCCAACATACTATGAATGCAAACGTAGAGCTCTTGACACGCTAAGAAGAAGAAGAACCCAACATCCGCGGCTATTTCCGAAAGAGATATCAAATCGGCCTTTATCTTTGGATGTCGATTGCAAGAGTAGGCAGTAAGTTTTATATTGAATTAATAACCTAAACTTAGTCGATTTTCTTTGATAATATATCTAGTAGTTTTTTTTCGAGACGTATTTTTTTATGTTTTGAGAAACCGTCACTTGAATATCGTCAGTATATTACCAAACACCCTGTATAAGTATTTCGTAATTGTTCAAGTTTTCACTTCTGTCGGCACTCCCGGAGTGCCACTTTTGTTTATTTCCTTATTGGCCATGGTGCCCACCACTTACGCCTGAGGGGTTATACAATATTTACCTGACACCCTGTATAAAGTTAAGCCACCTGCAAATTATCTGTATCGCCTTACCGACACCGAGGAACATACCTCCATCATCTAAGTGTTTTCTGTAGAACCCATGATAATATAATAACTTAGGTTTCATAGACCAACATTCCGCACTGGCCACCCGCAATATATCAACAAACCATAGAGCTACATAGCCCACAGACGTAGCCAGGTTTTAGTATCGGGGGTTCAAGAAAATAAAACAAACAATGCATGAAATGAAAATTCATATAAAAAAAGAGAGAAAGTTACATTTATAGGTAGTAACTGCGAGCTTAAAAAAATTATTTGTACCAATTAAACATGTATAATCCAGAAACAAAATGAAAACAATTATACCCACAAAGGTAAAATACGTATTAATAGTCAAATAAGCTGCGTGAGAAATTTAGGCATGATAAACATTTTATTTTTGCGGGGTCTGGGTGGTAATAAATTTTTATGATCGGCAAAAAACTGTTCGAGGTACTCAAAGTTCTTGACACCCACGATTCAGGGAATACTTAACTAATTATGTTGTAGATTAGTTTAGTAATCTTTCTAGAAAAAAAATCAAATACTTACACATATATTTGACGCACACAGGACTGACAACTAAAAACAGACATACAGACAACGAAGTGATCCTATGGGTTCCTTCTGACCTTTTGAGGTACGGAACCCTAAAAATACAGGTAATACACAAGAGCAAAATCAGTAGGCAGGCGTGGCCAGTTTGGAAGTCCATGAACCGACTCCGAACTCAAGTCTGCCGGTGCAGGAATAATCTGTGTAGGGGAATCATGCTTATCTGCCCTCTGTGCCCTACATAAAAGATGACTTAAACGCAATAGAAGTGGAAAAATGTTATTCATCCAAATTGTGATTGTGAAGTGAATCGATGACTCGAAAGAAGAAGAAGTAGGTAGTAGTGAGTATGGTAGGTTGCTTACAGTTCATACTTACATATCCGCCCCCTACAATACCTCCTCTCAGCTATCGTATCAAAACAAACTCGGATTGCATTACCGAGGTTACAGCCATTGTTATCATGCTTTCCACATCCAGGTTATCTAACACGTGTTTTACAAACATTAGCCAACGGAATTACGTGTTCCCGTGGGAATTCCAAGCTAGCAAATAGGCTCCCGTTGCTCTAAACTAAATGTAGATTAATGGACGTTTTGTTTTAGACCTGGCGATAGAACAACCATATAAGCCTAATGTTAAGAGTTAGCCATCGCCTATAGCAAAACATTGCCTCGTAGATCACGCATCTTAGGAAAATGTCGTACAGGTGTAAAGCCTCATGTAGATACCTGTAATTTCACCGGCTACCATACCCTTCAAACCATAACACAGCAATGCTGCTTGGCTGCAGAGATAGGTGTGATGGTAATACTTCCCCAGGTGAGAAATTTTGTTTGAGTCTCGATTAACTTATTAATTTATAAAAGTAGGTTCTACTAAATTCACGTTTCCGGTAGATCTCGAACTTGAATAGCTTCAAAAAGTGATAATTTGGACGTACAAGGTCAGTGGAAGGTCTTTCGGGTTTCTGGTCTTGGTCACTAACGATATGTCAGGTTGGTTGCATGTAGTATTTATACTGGCATAAACATTACTTTAAGACCGATGGCACGAGACCGTATTGTGAAACGATTTTATTGTGTCTTGCAAAACACGTGACATTGGAAGAACAAGAAGACCTCACGTGATGACCAATTAATGATTCCAAAAAAAAAACGTTTTTTATAATGTCTTAAAGTATCTTAGAAACTTTGAAAAGGCCTCGACTTTTATTCGATAGCCTTTGTTCGTCTGTCTGTATTGTATTGTCAGTAGAAACTCGTGTTTCCGATTGTTAGATATTGTAATGAACATCCTCAGCTTACTGTTAGGTATAACCCTCCCTCAAATACCACTCCAACCTATCCTGTGCTATTCACATCCAGGTTTTATCCTGTATATCATTCACCTACTGGGCTGGATGGTCTGCCACGGCCTCTTGTTGTCTCTCTCAGCCACCACTCGGACAGGGCCTCACATCATCTGCCATCACCAAATGACCAAGTGTCCTGCCCAATAAATAAATAAATATTGCTGAAGATTTCACACAGCGCTATCTAGCCCCAAACTAAGCAGAGCTTATACTATGGGAACCAGTTATCTGATAGAATACTTAGGTATACATATACTTTTTTTGTAAATATGTACATACTTATAATATATAGAAAAACAACCAGACACAGAACAAATATCTGTAGATCATGCAAACATTTGTTCCGCAGCGGGAATCGAACCCGCTACCTCCTGCGTCTCAGCCGGCTATACGTCCACTGCACCTCGGAGGCAGTCTAAATGCCACTTGAGTCTGGCAATACGGTCTAAAAAATCTACTACCTACGAATTTGAGGAGACTCACTGTAGTAGAGATATGCCAATATATTTTTGATATCATCCGCTAACACCTCAACAACATCCACGAGGATCTTGGAAACCTGCATCCATCAACCCAAAATCCTTTTCCGTTACTTAAAGGAGCTATGATGACTGGAGTCAGGTTAGAAAGGGTTAGGTTAGAAATGCATGATACACCCCAATTCGGGACGTCAGTGCAGATATCATTCCCCCACCTTAGAATTAGAATTAGAGGGTTTCATTTTTTTATAAATTTAGTAAAATTGGTATATCAAGTGGAAAACAACCCTAAATTTGTAAGTAGGCAAAGCACCAATGCTTTCAAAAACCTTTTTTTTTTTTTTTCGTGGAGGAATCCTCATGGATACCGCTCTGAACCCAGGGAGCGGTATGTCAGACTCCTACCGGCTAAACCTCCACGACGTTTCTCCGCTCGTTGTATGCGGGGACACGGGAACAGAGAACATTCTTCCGCGACGTGCAGTGCTTTGAAAAACCTCAAACAACTACTGTACTAAGGTACTAACCTACTCGAAAGTAATAGGAAAACTGGCTGGAACTTATCGGTGGCACGATAAACTAAAATATAAACAAGGAAACTCGAGTTAGTTTAAACAAGCGTCTGTGATGCATTGTTTTAGGCACGTATTAGGCTAATTCCGGTTTAATGCGATACACTGACATGCTAGATCAATTGTTTTAGGATAAATGTTATAATTGGGATTTTTTTATAAAACCACTTTTTCTTACGTAGGCCCAAAAAACAAACATAACCTCTAAAGTCAAGGTTACGTTACGTTGCAAAATATGACCCTAACCGTGTAACAGTCTACCGAGGTTATCCATTAGACGTAGCTATCAATATTAATATCTTGTATTAGTTTTATTTTGAAAAAATGTAAATTGCCTATGTGATGGCCAAGAGAAAGCACAAGAGGTCGTAGTGGACTATCGCAGTGAGTTGACGATTTGGTTAAAATAATTTACTGAGGCCGTATCATTATTATAATTTATTTCAAATAGCTTCATGAGTACCTATATTTTTATTAGTAACACTGCTTCATTACTGAGTCAGTTTTGTAATAAATAAATATGTAAATGTTGAGGATATAAGCTAAGTAAGGAATCGTGTTTAGTTTGTGAAGCGAAGACACGATTTAAACACATAGCACTTGCGTCATTTAATGTCCATAACTATGCAGTTTCAATAAGAGAAGGTACTTATAGTATAAAACGGGTTTATTGTAAGTTTTGTACGTAACTTTGGAATTATATTGATAATTTTTGAAGTGAAATCTTCTTTAGGCGCGTTGAGCATTTTTTGAGATGAGAAAAAACCATTGAACTCGCGACACTGTTACCCTTACCGACACCTCTGTATGTAAGTATCTCGTAATCATTTTATTTAATACTTTTATAAAATTGTATTTGGTTTTCGCTCTTGCCCTTCGAATTAGTCCTTCTCGCACTGCGCTTAATTTCGTATGGAGTGCTATAGACAGTTGCACAAAGATTTATAGGCTCCATCAAAGAAGGATGATTGATTGATTGATTGAAAATACTTTATTGCACTTATAAAACTAGTACAAAGGCGAACTTAATGCTAAAGAGCATTCTCGGAAATGAGTTATGTATTTCGGAATTTGTATGTTATCCTAAATGAAAATGGATAATTCTGCAAATATTTAGAAACTGTATAGGCCATCTTCTGTTTTTTGGATCTTCGTGTCATTTGTGTCAGTGTCAGTCAGTGAAAATGTATGATTGAGTTTTAACTTAGTGTTGAATTTAATTCTGAATTACCACCCTAGACTAAACAACTCCGGTGCGACACTTTAGTTAGTGTTCCAGCACAAGTCTTGCTTTCTAAAACGTCAAAGGGTACACAAATAACGAAAAATAACTTGTTGCCATAGAGAAGCACCTCCAGTTTTGCCCATTTAAAGTCCATTCAAATTAAACGAGAATTCAAAATAAGTAAACAAATTATGCACAGGAATCGGCGATGAGTCAGAAATGTAAATTTTAAGCTCTGTGGTTCAGGTAACAGAAAAACCCTTTTGTTTCTTTCATAACAGGTTATTGGCCAAGTCATATTTCCAAAAGGTTTGAGGGCCGCTTAAGTTAATTTAAGTTGTGCTAGTTTTAATTATTTGTTGTTTATAGTGTGCAGTATCTTTTACCTATCCATCTACAGTCAACGACATAAATTGACCATCTTATATTCATCATTATCATCGACAGCCCTTCTCATCCCACTGCTGGGCATAGGCCTCTCTTCGTTGTCGCCATTTGCCTCTGTCCTGCGCTGTTCTAACCCTCATACGAACTACGATTTTTATAATGTCGTCGATTCATCTTGCTGGCGGGCGACCTGCGTTCCTGGTTCCATCTCGGAGCCACCACTCAGTCAGCACCCTGCTCCTCCTGTCTACACCGCCCCTGGCCACATGTCCTACCCAAGTCCATTTGAGTTTGACTCATCATAAATTAGTCCTCAAGGATATAACTTCCGATCGATAGATAAGAATTTAATATAACAAAATGTTATATTACGTCGCTCAATACTCTTCCTTTGTCTTTTAAGCGATAACAGTCATCAAAAGTAACTTATACGCGAAAGAAAACAAAAAAAAAACTAAAACAAATTGGAAACGGAACTCTTAAATGAAACATCTCAAAAACAATAAACAATATCCTTCATTTTTAAAGAGCTTTCCAACATTACCACACACACTGGAGTGCAAACAAATTATTCATCCCCTCTTTATAAACATACAAAAAACAACATACTCACCCATTTATACGTACACACAAACTGACACCGTTATATACACTCACACCACGCACCTTCTCTCAAACACTCTCACCCACACCCTTTCACACACATACACTCACCATATATCCTCGCATGCATATTGACACACACTCGCGCACTCAAACACGCACACACACATTCAAATCTCACACTCACACATACATTCACTGATCATTCCATTATGAACCATAGTCCGGAGGGAGGTATAGGTATGCCATCATACAGGTCAATCCTAGTTTGGGTACGTATGTTTTCCATCCTGAATTGTATTATACCTAGTAAACCATTGTAATTTTTTGTTTGTGAAATTTTGAAGTTTGTTGAATAAATAATTTATTTATTTATTTTATTATTTATTTATTTATTTTATCTCAATGTAAGTAAGTATGTACATACAAAATTGTTTTACCCAATGAAACTTAAATGGGGCCATACTTGAGTACAAGTTTACAACCTATCAATCAAAATAATCATAAAATCGATGCACCCAGTAAAAAGTTATGCGTGAAAATACAAAAAAAAAAAACCTCCCATTTCTTGAAGTAATTTAAAAAGTGTTCAGTCAAATAAATAAGAGAACCCCATTGTTATTTCAAAACGCAGTGCATTGAAATGATAAAGGCAAGGCAGCCTTCATAATGCAGCAACTTCATCGTTTTATTTTATTTCGTTGTATATTCTGAAATTCTGAGAACTTAGTATAATTATAATTCATAGAATCATCGCCACCCACTATAGAAGGCTAATTATTATCTTACTTCATGTTTCATTACGATGTGATGAAGAAATCTGAATATTTATTTATATCTTTATCTTAGCGAGATAATATATATATATGTATTTTAGTAGTTCCGTAGTGAAACTAGAAACTTGTAGTTTCGCCGTCTGTCTGTCTGTCTGTCCGTTTATAAGTAGTTCGATTCCCACCGCGGAACACAATGTTTGCATGACTTACAGATATTTATTCCGGGTCTGGTTGTTTCTCTATATATTATAAGTATGTATTTACAAAAAAAAATGTATATAAGTATTCTATCAGTTATTTGGTTCCCATAGTACAAGCTCTGCTTAGTTTGGGGCTAGATAGCGCTGTGTGAAATGTCCAGCAATATTTATTATTATTATTATTATAAGTACTGTAAAACTGAAATTTCCTAAATTTTAAAATAAAAATAAAAAACAGTTTATTTATGTTACCGTTAAGTTTTTTGACTCATGCTTCCCATTCTTTAGGGTACTTAAAAACTAAATACAACAGATAAGTACGAGTATGTACAATAGGCGGTCCTTAGGATACCTTAGGACGGAAAAGGACGGTGGTGTCATTTTATCTATGTAATTAATAGGAGTATAGGTTAAACCCTATCAAAAAGTTTGAACAAGAGCGTTGTGGTATAGGGCGTCAAGCATAGGTAAGAAAGGAGTATTTCATGTCATTCAACAATGCATATGGCGTACCGAACCATTACATTAGTTATACATACGAAGTGCTACATAACTTCGCCCAAGGCCATTACAAGTTTTTATAACGTCATAATAACTAAAAATCCCCAATTGCACTAGCAAACTACCTTCTCCAAATCAATGGTGAATCGCTTTTCAGTTTTTTTTTGTCCAGAATTGTATAATTTTCTAGATTCATATATTACGGGGTTGATAAATAAATAAATAAATATTGCTGGACATTTCACACAGCGCTATCTAGCCTCAAACTAAGCAGAGCTTCTACTATGGGAACCAGGTAACTGATAGAATACTTATACACTTTTTTTTGTAAATAATACATACTTATAATATATAGAAAAATAACCAGACCCGGAACAAATATTTTAGATCATGCAAACATTTGTTCCACAGCGGGAATCGAACCCACTACCTCCTGCATCTCAGCCAGCTATTTGCCCACTGCGCCACGGAGGTTATCAATCGGGGGATATCGTGGGTCATGCATTTATTTAATGTAATTACTAGCACTATAGTTATAATAATGCTGGATATTTCACAGAGCACCATCTAGCCCTAAGCAAAGCATATTTAATAACTTCATAATGCATGACGTTTATCTTCCAAAATAAAATAAAAATATGTTTTGATACATTGTACAACGTGACGACAGTTGTCTGAAATAGATTAATTAAATCTACCTGTTATTAATTATTTTGTTAGAGCAAGTAAGGGCCAATTTAGCTCATCTCGCGAACAACAAAGACGAGTGGGAGGAAGGCCTTTGTCCTACAGTGGGACACAACAGGTTTATAATAATAATAATTAATTAGCCCTAAAGATGTTTGTCTCTACGGAAGAGAGATGCAATATTTAGTTATGTAGAATGTCTCTTCAGCCTATGCTGAAATGACATTTATTTTACACTATTCTTCCGTGCAGGCAAACTTTTCTAGGGCGGCCATCGCTAGCCCAGCTGCTGTTATAACATTAGTGATTGCCATCGATATGAACTCCAAGACCATTGTGATAGAGTGTGATAGTGCAGTCGGGGGTCAGGTTCTTGGTACCTTTACGAATCTGTTATTACCATCAGACATCAGACCATTAATAACGCGTGTTAATCCGAGCACGCTGAACTAATCAGAGTGCATGTGGAACTAATCAGGACATTTATTTCTTAAACAACAAATGACTTAGACGTACCTAGTAGGTTACTAATCATTCATTTGGTATAGGTACCCATGTAAACTATTTTTAAGCGTGTCTAATATTCAAATCTCCTTTAAACTTATTTATTGAATTATTTACTGTACAAAAAGGAAGTATACCAAATAAAAGGGGGACATTAGCGTTAAAATAGAATAATACTTAATACTTAATTAACTAGTTAATGCTAAATATAGTACAATGAGAGGTCTTATCGCTAAAAGCGATTTCTTCCAGGCTGCAACTAGGTGCCTAAGAAAAAAAATCTT
Organism: Philereme transversata; assembly: GCA_963924445.1. Lineage (NCBI taxonomy): Eukaryota > Metazoa > Arthropoda > Insecta > Lepidoptera > Geometridae > Philereme > Philereme transversata. The sequence continues at coordinate 23,510,078 of OZ004344.1, forward strand.
GAGAAATATTATGTTTTGTTGTTTCTGGAGAAGGGCCAAATTTGCCCTAGGCCCGGCGCAAAAAAGCATATCTTATATTTTTCTTTATTTTAGATAATTACAAGGTTCCACCCGCGGCTTCGCGCTTGGTTTATAAATAAAAACATAACCGTCCTGCACAGTAGAAAGAAGCCTATGTCTCACACAATACAAGTAATAATCTATCTATATGTTTACGAATTTCACCAAAATCGTTCCAGCCGTTTAGTCGTGAAAACATTACAAACAGACAGGTAGAGAGACGGAGGTACTTTCGAATTGTTATTAGTATAGATTTAATAGCAACAGGAGGACTTAAAATAATGTGAGAGTACCTATTTTACTTAGAATTCTTTCGTGATTAATTTCAATCATTATTATAAATACGGGATGTATCACGTACCGTTTTATCGGTGTTTCGACCGACAATGTTTCGGTTCAATCCGTGAACCTTCATCAGGGTGAGTGCGATCCGCTCCGAACAACGTCTCGCCTCGCACTACGCGCCGCAGCCCTCTGCGAAACATCGATAAAACGGTAGTACGTGATAAATCCCGTATTTATAAGATTTAAGTAGGTGCCTATATGTAAGTAAACTTAACTATAAATGGGTAACTAATATTATAATAGGTTAATATTACTTATTTTACTTGCTATTATTAGATATACGAGTACCTACGTAGTAATAAGTGCATAATGTTACGCCGAGGCTGTTAAACAATGGGTGGTAGTCGAACCTTCTCGAACGCTTTTGTCTTGCTGTGTTGTTGTTGCTATTGTTTGTGGTTTCGCGGAATGGGGAGTGGCCGTTGTGTCGAGGGACCGACCCTTTCCTGGAGGGATCGACATCGTTCTCGAGCAATCGAAATGTGTGCGATGTAGATAGGCCGGAGAGATGGCCGGACAGTCAGTCTCAGCGAGTCTCAGTGAGTGAGTCTCAGCGAGGCCCTGGAGGACTGACGTGAGAAGGGTCTCGCGTGAGCAGTAGTTGCTCGCGAGTCAGTCTGGATTAAGCTATACGTGCGATCTTTTCGGTGACTTTAAGTGGTGCACCAGTGGTGTGAATTAGTGTGTTGTGATACGTGTGACCAAGTTCGTGTATACATCGTTTAGTGTTGAATAAAAGTGTTATTTTGGTGAGATCGATTCCCATTATTTTATCCCGAACCCTCAGCTCGTAACAATAATAATATAATTGTATTGTCTTGAACCAGCGGGGCTTATGTTTTAGACAAAAAAAATATTTGTTAAACATCTATTGTAAGACAAACATGAAACAATAAATAAATGAGTATGCCTATGATCAAAATATAGATTGGTATGAATATTGTATTACATAATATAATAATATTTAGGGCTGGATAAAATCTCAGGCACTAGGTCAAACGCCACGTCTAAGCAAGTGAAGTGTAGGACGCCCTGCGGCTAAATGGACCGACCGACGATTTGTGCGCTGTGGCTGGCAAAGATTGGACGAGAAAAGCTGAGGATCGGGCTCAATGGCGCACCCTGAGAGAGACCTACAGTGGACTGTTATAGGTTGATGATGCTGAGATGATAAAAATGTGAACCGCCAGCGGTTCCGTCAATCAGGTTTTTTATACGACGAGGTGGAACTAGCCTATGGCCAATCTGATTTTAAGTGGTAACTATCGCCTATAGCAAAGTATTGCCTCGTACGTAGGTCACGCACGTTAGAAACGTGCTCTGCCCTGCGCAGGGCAGTGCATAGCCTCATGCCTACAAACCAAAACAGCAATTCTGATTGGCGGTAGAAATGGGTATAGTGCTAATACTTCCCAGAGCAAGCCTTTTCACAAGAAACTCTTCATTTCTATTTTGATTTTAGGGTAGCTACATCTATAGGTAGGTAGCTAAGATAAATAATCTAGCCATTTATGAAATATCTAGAATCGCATGTATCTATTTTGAGTGAGAATGTGGTTGACATTTCAATATAAGAAGACTTCTTTTAATTTATTGTACAGGTTTAGCATTTGCTACCTGTTTATTTCTAAGCCATTACGATTATGCCATCTGCTAACCAGACCTATTATAAAGTAGTATAAGACTCTATAAATATTTCATAATAAATTATTATTAAATATCTAAAACATACAACTTTATTTAAAAAGTATACAATTATTTACGTAAAAGTATACAATCAGCACTTTTCATATTCATATTCATTTATTCTGCTTACATGTACCTATATATACATTTTTTTTGCTTAGATGGTAGGTAGCTTAGAAGTAAGTACATATACCCTGTAAGGGCACTGCAAGTTGCTTTTCCTTACTGGGGAAGCGATCTCAGCTGTAAAATTGAAATTCAGTATTTGTTTCATTTTATATGAATTAGGAGTTTTTTTTTAATATTTAGTATTTTTGAATCATGACTATAACCATAGACCATGACTACCTCCGTGGCGCATTGGGCGAATAGCCGGCTGAGACACAGGAGGTAGCGGATTCGATTCCCGCCGCGGAACAAATGTTTGCATGATCTACAGATATTTGTTCCGGGTCTGGTTGTTTTTCTATATATTATAAGTATGTATTTACAACAAAAAAAAGTATATAAGTATTTTATCAGTTATCTGGTTCCCATAATACAGACTCTGCTTAGTTTGGGGCTAGATAGCGCTGTGTGAAATGACCAGCAATATTTATTATTATTTATAGACAAAATTAAATTTGATTATTTATGCTATTACGTATTCATAGCTACACTTTGGCTAAACGATAAATACAACCCATTAGTATTCAGTTGCTAAAGTTCTGGTGAAATCAACACAAAACCTACACCAAAGTGTATCAGTTTTGGCCATTGGTAAAGTTAAACATTGGTAAGTAAAGTACCCAGGGATTGGATATATTTTATCAACGAAAACTAACGATTACAAACAATTTTTTACCCGACTCGCTCAATTTTACCGTCCGTCTGTTCCTCCGCGCGCGACCAAGCCTTCATAATACTAATACGGATATGTACCTATCAAGTATAAATAAAATAAAATAAAATAGCCTTTTATTTCACACAAAAATAAATTGATAAGTGCGTGATTTTTACAGTTCTTCATTTATAATATAAAAAAAAAATCAGTCAAATATTATCAAGTCTTTCCAATGTTCATATTTTGTTAAATTAAATATTCGTCATAAAGTTTCATATGAAATTATTATTATATAAAATGTATATGAATAGATTACAGATTGCATAGCAATTAAAAGTTAAATTTATAAATGACTAGCTGACCCGCCAGCGGCTTCGCACGAGTGGTTTTTCAATAAAACATTACCCTCATTTTGCGCAGTTGGCTAAAAAGTAGCTTATGTCCTTTCCCAGGGTATAATCTATCTCCTTGCAAAATTTCATTACGATCTGTTCAGCTGTTTAGTCGTGTAAAGATAACAAACAAACAGAGTTATAAATGTTTTATATATATAAACCTTCCTCTTGAATCACTCTATCTATTGCTGAAAACTGCATTAAAATCCGTTGAGTAGTTTGAAAGATCTAAGCGAACAGACAGCGGAAGCGACTTCATTTTATACTATGTAAAAATTAATAACAGAAAGAATAAAAAATTATTTACATGAATAAAATACAGAAGAAACAGTTGAATCATCTAAAAACCGTTGCAAACGATCTATACAGGGTTACAGGAAAAATCGTGCTAGATCCGTTAAGGGCGTGGAGTACCCATCATTTCTGACTTATTTCACTATGAAACACCCTACCCTAAACTTAACCCTTTTCGAGATATTCGACTTTTAATTTTTTTATTGAAAATTGCCGATTTTTAGGCTACTAAATTTATTTTTGTTTATTTTGTGTATCTTATTATTATTATTATTGCATTTTTACATGTGTAATAAGATGCTTTAGGACGTCTATCATTAAAATAGTGCATAAGTTAATTGAATAGACCGTAGTAGACAAGTGAAAGTTAAGAAATAAAAAAAAATATTAGAAAGTTTATTTTTCTCTAAGGGATATCTAAAAAAAATATTATGGCAATTGTTCGGCAGATGTTTTTTAAAATATCTACGTTTCATCAGCTATCTAACGAGGTATAATAATCTAGGGTTTTATTCAAATGCATTGAAAAAAATTTAGTTTTATAGGCGACAGTGGAGAAGAAAATTTATACTTAGCCCTAAAAAGTAAAATAAAATAATAGGTAAGCATGAAATGTCATTTATTAAAGATTTTCACACAACTTTTTCTTATTCTACAGTTCATGTTCAACATGGCGGCCTCTATTTCTGATACATTGTCGCATCCTTCTACGGAGACCAGTCTTTACTACTCCAGTGGTTAACGTGGTCCTCATTTTATTGGCTGCATCCACAATCCTTTCTCGTAAGTCTTCCACAGACGAAACTGGATTCGGCTCGCTGTACACAAGACTTTTCATGCACCCCCCCACACGTGAAAATCCATGGGGGTTAGGTCCGGACTTCTTGCTGGCCATGGCAACGGTCCACCTCGTCCTATCCATTTGTTTGGATAATTTGTGTCCATCCAGTCTCTGACACTTCTCCTGAAATGGGCAGGGCAGCCATCGTGTTGGAACCACATGTCCCTGATCAGGTTGAGTGGCAGATCATCCAGCAAATCACTTAAGTCTGCTCTCAGGAAATTTTCGTAGCTTTCCCCATTTAGATTATCCGGGAGAAAGTAAGGTCCAATCAAATGATTGGAGATAATGCCCATCCACACATTCACGCTGAATCTTCGTTGGGACCCCTTCACTCTTTTCTTATTGGGATTCCTTAGCTCTTTTGGGGCCCAGTAATGGGCGTTGTGATAGTTAGTTATGCCATCTTTATCAAATTTGGACTCATCCGTCCACAAGATATTTCTTAGAAAATCTGGGTCTTCTACGTCAGCATTTAGCATAAATCTGCAAAAGTCCAATCTTCTCGCGGGGTCTCCTTCTTCAATAACGTGTACCGGCGTGTAATGGTAAGGGTATAGGCCAGCAGTATGCACTGTAAACCACACTCTCCATTGCGAAAGTCCCAGATCACGGGCAACAATATTAGTGGAAGTAGTCGGATCCGCTCGAAAGCGTTGCACTATCTCATTGTCCTCTTCTTCGTCATCAATTCGTGGTCTTCCCATGTCTGTATTTCGTCTCAAAACAGAGCCATTTTCTCGAAGTCTTCGATAGACTCTGTCAAAAACGGCCACATCCGGCACTCGACGACTACTTTTTTTCCACGAAATGTAATACAAACCCTAGATTATTATACCTCGTTAGATAGCTGATGAAACGTAGATATTTTAAAAAACATCTGCCGAACCATTGCCATAATATTTTTTTTAGATATCCCTTAGAGAAAAATAAACTTTCTAATATTTTTTTTTATTTCTTAACTTTCACTTGTCTACTACGGTCTATTCAATTAACTTATGCACTATTTTAATGATTGACGTCCTAAAGCCTCTTATTACACATGTAAAAATGCAATAATAATAATAATAAGATACACAAAATAAACAAAAATAAATTTAGTAGCCTAAAAATCGGCAATTTTCAATAAAAAAATTAAAAGTCGAATATCTCGAAAAGGGTTAAGTTTAGGGTAGGGTGTTTCATAGTGAAATAAGTCAGAAATGATGGGTACTCCACGCCCTTAACGGATCTAGCACGATTTTTCCTGTAACCCTGTAGATAGGTCAACTGCTACATATCACTACCAGGCGGAATTGTCCCCAAGACACTGGCTGCATTAATGTTAATGATTATAATGATTAATTGTTAGCGTACCTCACTTTGGGTAAAGTCCTCCTCCAGATCTTGCCATTCTTTTCGGTCTTGTGCTATGTCTATCCATTTGTTTACTGCTGTCGTTATTTATCGCGTAAACCTTCTAGTAATTAACAATAGGTACAGATGATAACAATAAAATACATACTCGCTACAATAGGTCAAAATAGATTGCCATCTGTCCCCATTCCCTAGCTCAATTGAGGAGCAGGGCAGCTAGACCAACACAGTCACAGTCAGATGAATCACACCATTCCAATAGGTAAACAAACGCGCATAAGTTACTCCGTCAGATGCGCACGAGTGCTCGTAGTACGATCTATAAATACGCAGAGAATGCAACGCGCAGCTTGCACCTTCTTATGCAGTTGATTTATTGGATGCCATTGCGCAGTTCATTGTACAGATACGCGCTGACTCAACTTATTAGGGGGCGGAATTTAGGCGTGGATTAGATACTCACAAAGAAAAAAATTAGACCAAATAAAGGTTGCTGGAGCCAGAAGAACGGACGCTCTGAAAATCTAAAGGCGAGGCCTAATGAGCATAGGACATTCTAAGTAGTATAAATAAAAAAATAAAATAAATAAAACTCGTTTATTGTAGGCACAAAATATACGACCGTTATCACACAAACAAAAATAAAATACAATACAACAGAATTGAGAAACTCCTCCTATTTTGAAGTTGGTTAAAATACAGAATATGCCACGGAGCAAGTGCTCCAGTGTAGTCATTTTATATTACCGTCCAAGCGGACGGAAATCCAATACTTATATAAATTCCATTTTTATATATTATCTGGTCAAAGAAAGGGCCTCAGTACGCTATTGTTGGAGCGACTCAGACACTATAGTGATGATGACGAAAAAGTATTGGAAAAATACAACATGATAGCGACACACAAAATCTGGGGCCCATCACAAATTCTACTTAACCAATCGCTTCCCTATGACAATGGTATCGTCTCAAATTGGCCACTATACCTTTTGGTATTCTACTAACACAATATTTATTTATGACCGCCATTGCTATGAAAACCCCATTAAATAATTTAGCAGCTTATGATAGGAACAACAATCGTAATAGTTAAATAAGAATCCATATGGAGCCATATCAGGCTGCATAATATTTTTTCTTATAAATTAGCAGAATTGGGATGTGTCATAATCAGTTTTCACGTTCCCCCACCAGGGAAGCTCATTACAACAAATAACATTAACAAAAAAAGGATTGTGTGGTTTTATGAAACCACGGTAAAAGTGAAACTTTGTTTCACATTATAGACATTTAACTAAAAATTTTCGTTGGCACAAATGAGTAACAGTCTATACACTACACGGTCAGCTGATGCGAACTATAGGCGCCGCCATATTGGCCTCGGCTGCTCTGACGAGCGCCTTTCACTTTCCCCCTCCACTTTCCCTACTCCGCGGCCGACCGTCACGCGACATGCAACACACAGACGAAAAAGTTTGAGACGATGTAATAAGAGTTTCACTTTAATTAAATAAACTTATTCAAAATGGTACATTTTAGACGGATGAGAAGTAAAAATTAATATTTAAATTATTTTGTAGACTTTATTGTTAGGATTAAAAATATGGAGGTGTTCAATTGGAACTAAAATACTAGACACCTAGGTACATTTACTTCTAATTCTATAGCCTATACTGTCCCACTACTGGGTAAAGGTCTCCATCCATTTCCTTCCATCCTTTGCGTTCTTTTGAAATCTCCTGTCAGACATAATGGAATCAGATTGGATGAATTGAATTGATGATTGAACGTCCGATCAATGGATCATCCAGATTTTCGCGGTCTGCCTCGTTGTCATCCACGATTCCGGTCTTATTCAATTTAATTTGACTATCTAAGTACCTAGTGATAGCCACTATAGTACATAGTAAGTACTCGAAATATTTGGACAGATAATAAACCCGTCTTCACAATATCAAGATTATTTCGGTACAAGTATTCTCGTAACCTCAAGAGCCTAATAATTGCAAGTTCTCTACAATCGAAATGCATTACAATCCTGTTTTATGAGTCTGTTGTCTGTTTGTTGCAACATTATCTCAAGTGTAAGACGCTCTTTAAATATTGGGTTAATTAGAAAGGGAATAAGTTAATTGGAGCTTATGTATTTAGTTTGGTCTTAATTATATTATATAAAGCTCGATTACCACTGACTCACTGACTGATTGACATCATTGTTCTCCCAGATGCCACCTCGTAGGGGGGAAATGTTTGGTGGGATCGTATAGAGGGAGTTCCGGTGAGTTGGGAATAAATCCTAAAGTACCCCTTTTGTCCCCCATTCGCTCCCATCCACCTCGTATCTCGGAAAGTATAAGTCTTACAGCGTTGGTGCAAAAACTAATGTTGCAGAGGACATTTTTTTATATCCGGTTCCATGAAAAAAAAATTGACTTTCATACAAAAAAAAAATTGTCCCATACAAAATATTTACGCAAATTACTACCACGCAAAAGAAAGTCTTAAAATCAGTAGCTAAAAGCTTATATTCCAATAACTTGAGTGACTCATTTACGACGATTTGTCTCCAATCATCAGGAACGTAAAAGAGACAGTTGCATTTTTTTCTATACTCGCACCTGTGCGTGCCGTCCGATATTGCCCGAACTTGGCGTAAACGACACAATGAGTGTTCGCCGTTCGCCACAGAATACAGAAAAAACAGTAGGTCCAAGCGGTTCTTACAACCGGATTTGTCTAAAGAGAATGCGACTGTGAATGTCACCAGGTAATAACCGCGCTCATATCCATATTAGAAACTAACATAAAACCGATGCGAGATGATATTTCGGCAATTTTTCACTGGCAAGGTGCGTCCTCTGAAAGTGTGCTTGGAGAGAAATAGGTCCGAATGTATCCTGATCAAACACCTTAAAGAGCTCAGCCAAGAATTATGAGTATATGCCTAACCCTCAATCTCATGAAGATATGAAGACAAAACGAGTCAGGTGGAAGTGGTGGAAGAGACCAAAGAACCTGAAAAAGGAGGAAACCCAGAGAATGAACTCTTAAAAAAGATGATAGAGCACTCGAAGCTTATCCAGGAGAATAACGAGAGGATGGAGAAGCTTAAGGAAACCATCGATACTTACCAACTATGTCACACCTATCAGAATTTACAAACCACTAAGTCGTGCCTCAACTTCTTGTATGCCAATGTGCGGACTTTACTTTTTACTTTACTTTATATACAACGGATAAGTACCTACATACGTGACTATATGTACACAGTCACGCTAGCTGGTTGACTTACTGTATTATTTACACTGTATCATACCGAGTGAACTTGCATTGTAATGCGGGCGAGACTCAGACTGTGGAAGTGTGACATAACAAGATGGCGGATTTTGACGTTTGGGTAAAAACAAACAGGTTACGACGAGCGATTTTTGTAATTTTAGCTTTTTCATAATAAATAAAATGTCTGCGGTTGTAAGTTTGGGTACAATCATAGAGAAATTTAAGGACGAAATTTCTGTATTCAAGAAAGTTAGTGATTCAAGAAAGTGAAAAGAGTTACGATAGTGGTCGGTCATGTATGATGGTTCTTTGGGGATTCTGAGAGGACAGATATTTGCATCAATGAAAAATAAGAAGTACTCAACAGAGGTAAGCCGTAATATTTTTAATTGTATAATGAAAAATTGACTAGCGATATCAGTAAGTACTATATTTTGCTGTAAAAACGACATACTGCACAATATAAAGGTTTCCCACAAAGAGATTTTGGCCATTGCACATGCCACTATTGGGCAAAGCACATGGCACTATTTGACGACCTCCGTGGTGCAGTGGGCGCATAGCCGCCTGAGACGCAGGAGGTAGCGGGTTCGATCCCCGCTGCGGAACAAATGTTTGCATGATCTACAGATATTTATTCCGGGTCTGGCTGTTTCTCTATATATTAAATGTTTATAAGTATTCTATCAGTTATCTGGTTCCCATAGTACAAGCTCTGCTTAATTTGGGGCTAGATAGCGCTGTGTGAAATGTCCAGCAATATTTATTATTATTAAAGATGTAATCCTCTGTGGCATGAAATGAGGCTAGGCTGCATTACTGCAAGCAATTTTGGGATTGTGATTGCTGCTGTGCAGCGTAACAGGTACATATTTGCACAAGTTTTGCATTTGTTATGCTGAGTCGCAAGGAACACTACCAATACGTTATTCTGTTTATTTCAGATTTCCTCCATCATTATTTCATCATTAAATCTGGATGGTGTTAAAAGTATCCAGTGAGGAATAACTCATGAAGAGGTGGCTTTAAAACTCTTCGAGGAAGCAACACAGAAGAAAGTCTCTGCGACTGGGTTTTGGCTTCACAACTCGGGTGCTTTAGTAGCATCACCTGACGGAATTGTTGGAGATGATGCCATAGTGGAAGTGAAATGTCCATTTAAACACAGAATGAGCATTGCAGAAGAAATCCAAAATGATAGGAAATACTGTTTTGATACTGATGGAACATTGAAAACAAATCATGCATACTACCACAAAATTACTACAAAACAATACAACAATATTACTATGCTAACACCTACTTACCACTTAGTCCAGTAGTGGCTACTGGATAAGGACACCGACCCACGCGCATCATTTAAGACACCATCCGAAGTGAAACCAGGTAATAAAAATATGTATTTTATAAACTAGCTTCCACTGTCGATTTTAAAAAGTAGCTTACTTTTAAATCCAAGTCATAAATGCTATATACACCAAATTTCATTAAAGTAATAAAAAAAATCAGGGTTTTTTAATGCTACCTGGTAATGAAACAAGCTTATGGCCCACCTGATGTTAAGTGGTAACCATCGCATTTAACAAAGAACTGCCTTATAACGTAGGTCACAGACCTCTACGTTGCAGTACCCTGCGTCCATCAACTTTAGACATACAGATGTAAAGCCTCATATGCCAGTAATTTCACCAGCAATCATCTTCATACCAAAACACAGTAATGATGCTTGGCAGCAGAAATAGGTATGATGGTAGTACTTTCCGGGCGAGCCCTTTCACAAGGAACTCTACTACTCAATACATTTGTTGCTTTCACATGGTGACAAAGTTATTTAGTCCATTGAAATGTTACATTTTTTAGGCCTTACCTTGCGTTTTTTAGAGGACGCAATTTTATTTTTTTGATGTTTAGGGTCAGTGTAAAGCTAAAACCAAGTTTGTGGGGTCGCCACCCTTGTCCCAAGGCCGCGATCTTGAAAATAGGGGTTGAAATGGTTTTTACGATATACCTCTTAAACTGTTTATTATTTTAATTTTTTTTGTAATTTTGCAGTATTATTAATAATTAATTATTAATAATATTGCAAAATTTGTAATTAAAAAAAATTATAATAACACAATAAAAAAAAACAACAATAACTGATGACACATTATTAGTACACACGTATAATATAGGTATAGTTAAGAGTACTGAAAAATAGTACTCACTTCGGAGCGCTGTAAAACCTTAGCTATTGACTTAATGAAAAAATGTTGTGAATAAAAGTTGTTCATCAAAAAACGATCTACAAAAATGGTCTGAGATAATTTTTTCGTAAAATGATAAAAAAAAAGTTATATCGAAAAATATAATTTTTTTCTCGAATTTCTGAACATTTTCGCTTATAACTTTTTTATTTATAGTTCTACTACAAAAAGTTACTGGACCAAAGTTGTAGAGAATTTAATTTGCAACAAAAAATGTTAACAAAATTTTTTTATCAAATTAATAGTTTAAGAGATATATCGTAAAAACTATTTCAACCCCTATTTTCAAGATGGCGGCCGTGGGACAAGGGTGGCGATCCCCCAAACTTGGTTTTAGCTTTACACTGACCCCCCCATACATCAAAAAAATAAAATTGCGTCCTCTAAAAAACGTAACCCCAAATGTAACTTTTCAATGGACTAATTACAAGTAGTATATAGTTTGTTTCACATATGAACCCTGCCCCTGAGTATTGCAACAGGAAGACAAACCATGTTTTCCTATCTAAATAGGCAGGCATGCTGTTTACACTTTACGACAATTTTTTCGATATTTTAATATACCTACCCTTGATGAACAAACAAACATAGAAACATACTTATAATATTATGTTATGTTTTTATAAAGCGTATGCACTGAGTAGCAGATAGGCGACGCTAACTTCGTAAAATCATGGTATTCAGGAGGGCCGTCACGTCAGTTTGTGTGGATAATGTGACTATTAAATATTATTACAAAAAATATGCGCATAAATCCCAAATGTTTCTATTTTTGTTGAGTTCTACATGTTCTTTATTGAATATAAGGTGAAATGAAATGAAATTTATTTGCCAGAAGTACGGTGTATAAGTTGATACAGCGAGGTGTGTACATAGATGAAAAAAAATTAAGAAAATTTAAAAACCTATATATTGATATAAGTATCTCGCGTTAAATATTTTATTAAAAACCACATCTCATATATTTTTTGTTTTCGAACAGACAACAACTGGAACGACTGCGACTGGCATCTCATTACAGCTCATTGAGGATGGTGGCGAACGCGGAGTCAAGCAAAGATAATATGAAAATTATCAACTGATTCAAATCTATTAACTATTTCATTTGTCAATGAGTATTCAAATTTAATAGCATTAGTTTGTTGAGAGAGATGAGATTGGTTGCTCTAGAGATATATGAGAAGGATTATTAAAATACGTTCATATTACTTTTTTACTTGACATATTATGTTCAGCAGTCTACTTCCTGTGGCTGCTGATATGATGATGATTATAAGGTATACCCAATGTAGAAAATAATAAAATATGTATATATACCAACTTCTCAATTGTTTAATTTATAGATATTAACTGACCTTGTACGCCTCTACGGGAAACACCCTAACGGCCTACTGCTAATACGGGCACAGTAGACTTTGGAATGGTTAAAGCTGGTGGGATTTATTAAACTAACCCGTCTCGCCATTCTTACATACCTAATTGCATCATTAAAGAATTAATAAATATTAAGTAAGTATCCACGAATTTGCTGATTATGATACAAAACTATTGATTGTTTATGTAAGTTATAAAATTGTAAGTAGAAGTATCCTTAAATCAACTTACTTATTTTTAAGGTTCCTTCTTAAAATACATGTTTTAGCCTTATATGATTTGGTTTTGTCAGAGTTACGAAGGGGGGATTTCTATCAAACAACACATTACCCTCGCGAGCTGCGAGTAGCTCGCGCACAACGCAACCTCGATATCCTCTTTAATTACCTCTTCGACTAAAAGAAAAACACGCGAGCTGCGAGCAGCTCGCGCACAACGCAACCTCTAGTTATATTATATAAAGCTCGATTACCACTGACTCACTGACTGATTGACATCATTGTTCTCCCAGATGCCACCTCGTAGGGGGGAAATGTTTGGTGGGATCGTATAGAGGGAGTTCCGGTGAGTTGGGAATAAATCCTAAAGTACCCCTTTTGTCCCCCATTCGCTCTCATCGACATCGTATCTCGGAAAGTATAGGTCTTACAGCATTGGTGCAAAAACTAATGTTGCTGAGGACATTTTTTTATATCCGGATCAATGAAAAAAAAATTGTCTTTCATACAAAAAAAAATTGTCCCATACAAAATATTTCTGTATGAATACCGTAAACCGTATATTTCGTTTACCGTACTGTTCATACTGTTTTTGTAGGGAGGCCACGACTTGTGTGTACTATAAAATTACTGTAAATTTGCTTGATTCTATAATGGTGGTGGAGGGGCATGAGATAACTTTCATAGTTTTTGCAAAGGTCATCATCATCATTTTGGAACATCCATTTTTTTTTTTTTTTTTAGTATGCAACGTTCATCATGTTTATTTTGGAACATCCACATTTTTTTAATTATGCCTCATCCACAATGATCACTTTGGAACGTCAATTATTTTTTTTATTATTATGCAACATCCACTGTGTTCATTTTGGTACATCATTTTTTTTAATTATGCCTCATCCACAATGATCACTTTGGAACGTCAATTATTTTTTTTTTATTATGCATCATCCACTGTGATCATTTTGTAACATCATTTTTTTTTTCAATTATGCCTCATCCACAATGATCACTTTGAAACGTCATTTTTTTTTTATTATGCAACATCCACTGTGATCATTTTGGTACATCATTTTTTTAATTATGCCTCATCCACAATGATCACTTTGGAACGTCAATTTTTTTTTTTTTTATTATGCATCATCCACTGTGATCATTTTGTAACATCATTTTTTTTTCAATTATGCCTCATCCACAATGATCACTTTGGAACGTCAATTTTTTTTTTATTATGCAACATCCACTGTGATCATTTTGGTACATCATTTTTTTAATTACGCCTCATCCACAATGATCACTTTGGAACGTCAATTTTTTTTTTATTATGCAACACATAATTTTTTTTAATTATGCCTCATCCACAATGATCACTTTGGAACGTCAATTATTTTTTTTTATTATGCATCATCCACTGAGATCATTTTGGAACATCATTTTTTTTAATTATGCCTCATCCACAATGATCACTTTGGAACGTCAATTATTATTATTTTTTTTTTATTATGCAAAATCCTTTGTGATCTTTTTGGAAAATCAATTTTTTTTAATTATGCCTCATCCACAATGATCACTTTTGGAACGTCAATTTTTTTTTTACTATGCAAAATCCTTTGTGATCATTTTGGAACATCATTTTGTTTTAAATTATGCCTCATCCACAATGATCACTTTTGGAACGTCATTTTTTTTATTATGCAAAATCCTTTGTGATCATTTTGGAAAATCATTTTTTTTAAATTATGCCTCATCCACAATGATTATTTTGGAACGTCAATTTCTTTTTTTTTATTATGCAACATCCACTGTGATAATTTTGGAACATCAATTTTTTTTAATTATGCCTCATCAGCAATGATCATTTTGGAACGTCAATTTTTTTTTAAATTATGCCTCATCCACAATGATCACTTTTGGAACGTCAATTTTTTTTTATTATGCAACATCCACTGTGATCATTTTGGAACATCAATTTTTTTTATTTATGCCTCATCCACTATGATCATTTTTGAACGTCAATTTTTTTTTATTATGCGACATCCACTATTCGAACATTCTCTTTGATTGCTTGTTACACTTCGTCATCCTCTTTTATTGTTTCTTCCGCCTCCACATCTTCTATTTTTGCATGTTCCACTTCGTTATCCTTTTAAAATGCTTCTTCTACTTCATATCCTCTTTAATTGCTTCAGTTACTTCATTATGCGCTCTACAAAATTGTGGTGTTTCATACAAAACTTCAATCGCTCATATCTTCTAAACGGGAAGAGCTAGCCCTAGCAAACTTGTACAAAATATTGGTGTAAATTTTTGGTGGAACTGTTTTTTTATTGTCATCCTTGACATCCTTTTTGAATGCTTCTCTCACTTCGTCATCTTCTTTGAATGTTTTTTCCACTTCGACATCATCTTTGACTGCTTCTTTAACTTCGATATCCTCTTTGATTGCTTCTCCCACTTCGATATCGTCTTTGACTGCTTCTTCCATTTCGATATCGTCTTTGATTGCTTTTTCACTTCGTCATCTTCTTTGAATGCTTCTACCACCTTGGTATCCTCTTTGATTGCTTACTCAACTTCAATTTCCTCTTTGATTGTTTCTGCCACTTCGATATCCTATTTGATTGCTTCTCCCACTTCAACATTCTCTTTGATAGTTTCTTCCACTTCGATATCCAATCAACAAATTTATGATTTTTCTTACAAAACTTTAATCGCTCGTATCTTCTAAACGGGAAGAGATAGCACTAGCAAACTTTGACAAAATATTAGTACAAATTTTTGATCATTATCATTTTACAACATACATTTATATTATGCAACGTCAATCCTGATCATTTTGGAACATCCAGATTTTTTTTATGCAACGTTCATCATGATCTTTTTTGCAACGTTCAATTTTTTTTATACAACTATTATCATGATCATTTTGGAATATCCAATTTTTTTCTCTTTGATTGCTTGTTCCACTTCGATATCCTCTTTGATTGCTTCTTCCACATTGATATCCTATTTGATTGCTTCTTTAACTTTGGTATCATCTACGATTGCTTCTTCCACTTCGATATCCTCTTTTATTCCTTCTTCATCTTCAATATCCATTGGATTGCTTCTTCATCTTTAATATCCTCTTTGATGGCATTTTCACTTCGGTATCCTCTGTAAGGGCTCCTTCCTCTTTGATTTCCGTTTGATTGCTTCTTGCACTGCAATATTTTCTTTGATTGCGTCTTCATATTCGATATCGTTTTTGATTGCATTTTTACTTCGATATCCTGTGATGGCTTCTTCCACTTTGATATCCTCTTTGATTGCTTCTTCCACTTCGATTTCCGCTTTGATTGCTTGTTCCATTTTGATATCGTCTTTGACTATTTCTTTCACTTCGATATCGTCTTTGATTGCTTTTTTCAGTTCGTCATCCTCTTTGAATACTTCTACCAACTCGGTATCCTCTTTGATTCCTTAGTCAACTTCAATTTCCTCTTTGATTGTTTTTGCTACTTCGATATCCTATTTGATTGCTTCTCCCACTTCAATATCCTCTTTGTTTACTCCTTCCACTTCGATATCATCTTCGATTTCCTTTTGATTGCTTCTTGCACTGCATTATTCTCTTTGATTGCGTCTTCATCTTCGATATCGTCTTTGATAGCATTTTCACTTCGATATCCTCTGTGATGGCTTCTTCCACTTCGATACCCTCTTTGATTGCTTCTTCTACTTCGATATCCTCTTTGATTGTTTCTTCCGCCTCGACATCTTCTATTTTTGCATGTTCCACTTCGTTATCCCTTTAAAATGCTTCTTCTACTTTCATATCCTCTTTAATTGCTTCAGTTACTTCATTATGCTCTCTACAAAATTGTAGTCTTTCATACAAAACTTCAATCGCTCGTATCTTCTAAACGGGAAGAGATAGCCCTAGCAAACTTGTACAAAATATTGGTATAAATTTTTGGTGCAACTGTTTTTTTATTGTCATCCTTGACATCCTTTTTGAATGCTTCTCTCACTTCGTCATCTTCTTTGAATGTTTTTTCCACTTCGACATCATGTTTGACTGCTTCTTTAACTTCGATATCCTCTTTGATTGCTTCTCCCACTTCGATATCGTCTTTGACTGCTTCTTCCATTTCGATATCGTCTTTGATTGCTTTTTTCACTTCGTCATCTTCTTTGAATGCTTCTACCACCTCGGTATCCTCTTTGATTGCTTACTCAACTTCAATTTCCTCTTTGATTGTTTCTCCCTCTTCGATATCGTCTTTGACTGCTTCTTCCATTTCGATATCGTCTTTGATTGCTTTTTTCACTTCGTCATCTTCTTTGAATGCTTCTACCGCCTCGGTATCCTCTTTGATTGCTTACTCAACTTCAATTTCCTCTTTGATTGTTTCTGCCACTTCGATATCCTATTTGATTGCTTCTTCCACTTCAACATTCTCTTTGATAGTTTCTTCCACTTCGATATCCAATCAACAAATTTATGATTTTTCTTACAAAACTTTAATCGCTCGTATCTTCTAAACGGGAAGAGATAGCACTAGCAAACTTTGACAAAATATTAGTACAAATTTTTGATCATTATCATTTTGCAACATACATTTATATTATGCAACGTCAATCATGATCATTTTGGAACGTCCAGATTTTTTTTTATGCAACGTTCATCATGATCTTTTTTGCAACGTTCAATTTTTTTTTATACAACCATTATCATGATCATTTTGGAACATCCAATTTTTTTCTCTTTGATTGCTTGTTTATCTTTGATTGCTTCTTTAACTTTGATATCCTCTACGATTGCTTGTTCCGCTTCGATATCCTCTTTTATTCCTTCTTCATCTTCAATATCCATTGGATTGCTTCTTCCACTTCGATATCGTCTTTGATTGCTTTTTTTACTTCGTCATCCTCTTAGAATGCTTCTACCACCTTGGTATCCTCTTTGATTTCTTCCTCAACTTTAATTTCCTCTTTGATTGTTTCTGCTACTTCGATATCCTATTTGATTGCTTCTTTCACTTCAATATCCTCTTTGATTGCT
Organism: Philereme transversata; assembly: GCA_963924445.1. Taxonomy (NCBI): domain Eukaryota; kingdom Metazoa; phylum Arthropoda; class Insecta; order Lepidoptera; family Geometridae; genus Philereme; species Philereme transversata. The sequence goes on from OZ004344.1 coordinate 23,528,042, forward strand.
TCTTCCACTTCGATATCATCTTTGATTGCTTCTTCCACTTCGATATCCTCTAAGATTGCTTCTTCCACTTCGATACCTTCTTTGATTGCTTCTTCCACTTCGATATCGTCTTTGATTGCTTTTTTCACTTCGTCATCTTAGAATGCTTCTACCACCTCGGTATCCTCTTTGATTGCTTACTCAACTTCAATTTCCTCTTTAATAGTTTCTGCTAATTCGATATCCTATTTGATTGCTGCTTTCACTTCAATATCCTGTTTGATTGCTTCTTGCACTTCGAAATCATATTTGATTGCTGCTTCCATTTGGATATCTTCTTTGATTTGATTGCTTCTTCCATTTCGATATCGTCTTTGACTGCTTCTTACACATGGATATCCTTTTTGATCGCTTTTAACAGCTCGAAATCCTCTTTGATTGCTTCTTCGACAAAAACAATAACACGCGAGTTGCGTGCAACTCGCGCACTACGCAACCTCTAGTCTTTTTTATAAAACTTTTGTGAGTTTGTAGTTGTTTTATGCCCAACCAAAATTTCATTTTACTTTTACTTGAGTCTTTCAATATAATTTCACAATAAATTTATTTGCTAAGAGTGCAATGGAGCGTGCCATGTTAGGCATCTCGCTGTTGGACCATCTACCCAACATCAAAATACGACGCAGAACCAAAGTCGTCGATGTGGGTAGAAGGATCAACCAGCTGAAGTGGAGATGGGCTGGACACTTGGCAAGGAGGAAAGACGGAAGATGGACGAGGGCAGCAACCGAGTGGTGGCCGCGAGAAGGGCGCAGAACATCAGTTGGCAGACCATCAGCCAGATGGTCGGACGACATCACGAGAGTTGTAGAAAGGCAATGGATGTGCTTGGCACAGAACCGGAGAGAGTGGCGTGATAACCAGGAGGACTATATCCAGCAGTGGGTGGATGTGGGAAGAGATGATGATGATGAAATTTCTTTTTTACAGATCTTAAGACGTAATAATTTTGGCCAGCAGGTGAGATTATTACTAAATTAACTAATGTGCTGTAATTCAAAGCACCTCGAAAAGGCCCACGTTCATAACCTTCTAAATAATGATATGATAATTTATTCTTGATTTATTGTGAGAACTTAAATACTAGTGGTTCCCCCCGAACTGAGATCTCGCGAGTCTCTCATAAAAACAAAAAAATTTATTTGTAATCTTTGACTATAAAAATAGTGCTACGATACGAATAACCAGCCTACTTGACCTACAATTTGATTCAAATTACAGGTAACGGGAGTTCATGTTATTTGGTTCCGCTTTTTTGGGGTACAAATTGCAGTTATTCTGGATTTAAGACTTTTGCCTATACTTGTGTCACTAAAGCTACACGTATACTAAATTTCAGCATTGTGGGGGCACTGGAGTACCCTGTGAATTTTGGCAAAGTTCAGTTTGTATTATGGCTAATAACTCAAAAACTACAAAGACTTTGATAAAAATAAAAACGTAGTCGAAATGTACTAATAAAGACCTTTCATTTGACGTCCCACTTGACGTAATTGACTAATTTTAAATTTTTTTACCCCTCTTGAACCCTAATATCCCAACAACCCCATAACATTTTTAGCTCATTTAGTCACACCAAAATTGTGCTATTAGTACCTACCTATGTATCAAATTTCACGATGATCGGATCAACGCTTCGAAAGTTATCCTCGAAGAAACAAACAGACATACATACTTACATACATTAAATTAATAATTTCGTTCTACTACTGTATACTTATTGCCATGTTGATAAAAATTGTGTCAAATTATGTTTACACTAAAATGTCAGGAAATAGTAAGTTAAAATGGTAATAGATAGATAAATTGTCATAAACTCCATCAATTCTAAGTACCTAGTTCCATATATAATACATAGTTCAAAAATAATAAATTAATTAGGAATTATATGGATAATGGATCTTTTTACCTTCAACAGATTTTGTTCTTGATAAGAAACCACTTCAACGAAGACACGCGATATTTTTCTCAGAAGATTGAAACAAATTGAATGTTCCGCTTGGATAGTGGAATAATCTGTCAATCGTGTAGAGCCCGGCCCTTGACACCGATACGCCACAAATGACTAAATTACCACAATGCTGTGTCACGCAGTCTTGGGATGTTTCATCCCAACGAGTAACATAAAATCATTTAAATTTCTTTATTATTATTATGTTTATTTTTAAATCAATATTGTAAACGGGTATTGGATAGTATACGCACAACAATTAAAGGGGTTATTTTGATGAGCATGATAAATAAATTTGTGAAATGTTTACCATAGAAATGTGAAATTTATTTTGGCATGTAAAAACAAACACATTATTAAACTTATGTTGTACTATTGCATAATGCTTGCCCTCTAACCACAGATACTGTAGGTATTTGTGACGTCTCGAGATATCTCTTATTGTCCCTATCTAACCCAAAACCCGCAGCCATTTCCGAAAGAGATATCAAATCGGCCTTTCTTTCGATGTCGATTGCAAGAGTAGGCAGTAAGTTTTATATCGAATTAATCACCTAAACTTAGTCGATTTTCTTTAAAATTTGATAATATAACTAGTAGTTTTTTTCCCAGAAGTCTTTTTTATGTTATGAGAAACTGTCACTTGAATATCGTCAGTATATTACCAAACACCCTGTATACATATAGTCAGGAACTTCAAACTTATTTAGTTCTATGTACGGGCACTGGAAACTGCTTCACAGTATTTTACTAACGCATTTTCCAGGGTTCACATTTTAGTTACATGTAAAAAGTTCACTGATATAAATAAACTACAAATTACGAATCTCCTAGTAATAAATAAAATAAAAGAGCACCACAAAATTAAAAAAAAAGATACAATTACAAAATATTACAGTTTAAACTTATACAATAGGACATTATCGCGGGAAGAACTTGACGCGTACACTACGAACTGCTCGATATGAGCCCTAGACCTGGATGAATGGAAGAAAGGAAGGCAGACATTTGCCCAGCATTGGGATCAAATGATACATGAAACTATTATAAAGAACAGTAGGTACAATTGAATTTATTAAGACAGTTCGGCTCATTGTGTCTACGTACCAAAATGGCGTTCAAAATGGCAAAATGGATACCTCAGCGTATCCTATAACTTACTTTCTTAGATTAGACATTTATAGAAATAGAATAATTAAAATGTATAGAATAAATCACTCAGGGATAGTTCAGCTATCAGTAAAAACTTGAACTTTATATGACCTAATAGTTTTTTCAATCTAGTTCATGCAAAGGTTGCCTGGAAGAGATCGCTTTAAGCGATAAAGGCGCCCATTGTACCAACACGTATTAGTCTTTAAGTTTTCTAGGTGTAACAATAAAGAATTAACTACATATCTATTATTACATAGTATAGATTTGTTTTTATAATAGCATGGCACAGCCATGCCCTGTGCTTGACCCCTTGAGTGCAAATTGAGTTAAGTGCTATTTAGGTCTTAACTTCTTAAGTGCTTACCTTGTTACAATGTTAAATAATACATAGGTGTTTTAGTAAGACAATTACATATCAACTCTTAGGCTCGGACTTTATGGCATCCGGGCTTGTCAGGGCCCGTTTTTTAACGGCCCCTGACCAATCCATCACACAACCAAACATTTGAATTTTTCCGGATTCGCAGGATCGGAGAGACCTGGATGTCATATACTCGTAGTCCAAGCCTTACGAGTACCTAATACTTTTACGTAAGTAAATAATTCTTGCCTTATAATCATAGTTTTTTTATCAAGTTTGTGATCTTAATTTTTTTTATACTTATATCTTTTTTATACCTTGTATGTTTGGACTAAGTGTAGAATTATTGGCGAAATAAAGATATTCCACTCGATAGTTAAGTAATGGGCAATCTACACGAATTTGTTTTACAATGGGAGCGTCTCGGCTGGCGGCGTACCGGAATGGGACCCTAACAGCCAGACCCACAATAATTTCTCTCATATTATACCTACCAATTGTTTTCCATTAAGCCTACCATTAAGCCAAGTTTCTATGTAATTTGTAATCAAAAACTAATGCTCTACCCACCTACTTATCCCTAGGTAAAACTCACACGATCCATTCCATCCAAGGGTTGTCTGGTAGAGATCGCTACTTAGTTATAAGACCGCCAATTGTATACACTATTACCTAAGTTAATTTTTTTTTATATGGTTTTCAATAAAGTATTATCAATCTATCTATAGGTACTTATGGAAATCAACGTGGAATGGTAAAGATTTGTCATCTTCACGGTTGATTTCAATTCATTCAATTTTGTTCTCGAAACAATTACCGAATTGGTAATTTATATAGATAAAGTTACGTAATACTAAAATAATCGCGCAATCGGATAACATATAACGAGATGTTTCAAAACAAATTGCTAGCAAATGTTAAAATCTAAAATATGAAATTGATAACAACGCCATCTGTTAAAATTCGGTACAACGATACCTACATAACGTGCGATGGCTAATTTCGACGCGTTGTTCAGTTGTCAGGATGGCCGAGCGGTCTAAGGCGCCAGACTCAAGGTTACCCCTTGCCTGTATGACAGGCTATGAGCTGTTCTGGTCCTCTCTGAGGGCGTGGGTTCGAATCCCACTTCTGACAAAACTTTTGCATGTTTAAAGTTTTTTGTTAGTTAGAATTTTTATTTAATTCACATACCCGTAATATCGTATACATGTAAACCTCAAATCGCCCTTAGTGTTTCTCTTAATTTTTTAAATATATCGTATACATGTAAACCTCAAATCGCCCTTAGTGTTTCTCTTAATTTTTTAAATATTTTCTTTTTATCTTTTAATATTATCTTTTGGTTTTCCTCAAAAATAAATTAAATATTAGGGAATGTAATTAATTATATTTGTAATTATTTACTCATTTTTGCATTGCTGTCAAAAGGAATGAATAACATTACGTACTCATAAGTCCCAACTTATTACGACTAAGGAATTATTACGAATTAGTGGTAATTTTTTTAGAATTTCTATTATCAAGTACAAACTCCACTTTTAAAATAATTCTGTACCAAGCCGGCTAGAAATAACTTTTACGGAAGATTGAAAAGTTTATAAGGATAATTTCAAATACACCTTCAACATCTTCGGTAGTATAGTGGTAAGTATCCCCGCCTGTCACGCGGGAGACCGGGGTTCGATTCCCCGCCGGAGAGAACAACTTTTTGCACTGATTTTAGACGATGAGATCTACTATCGATTAGGCACAGTTTGATCATCATAAATCAGCCTAGTCGTCAGCCATAGGATGTCCATTACTGATCATAGGCCTCCCCTATAGATTTCCTGAGTGACCGATCTTGTACGGCTGCACCCAACGGCTCCCAGCAACCTTTATTAGGTCGTCTTTCCATCTAGCGGGAGGCCGTCCTACGCTGCGCTTTCCAGTGCGTGGTGTCCACTCGAAAACCTTTCTGCCCCAACGGCAGTCGGTTCTTCGAGCTATCTGTCCTGCCCACTACCAATTCAGCTTGCTATTCTTTTGTGCTATGTCAGTGGCTTTGTTATCTCCTCATTTCAGATCTGATGACAATTTGATCATCCTGCTATATTTGTTTTTTCTAAAGCCAGAGCTAGAACACTTGTTTTGACGCCACTTTTCTGTTGTTTCCAGGTGTGGTGCGTGTGTGTGATGCGGTTTCAAGCGCTGCTGCTGGCGGTAGCACTGTGCCGCGCCGCCACCACCACGGACTCCGAGCTCGGTGTTGGCAAGGCGATTAACATATTTATGAGGTAAGCTTAAGGTCTTCAAATACCTTGATGTGTTCAAAGCTACAAGAACACTTAGAAAAAATCCGTATGTAATTCTATTCTCAATAAACGAAATTTATTTTTGATAAGTTAATTTGATTGACCTTTAGTTTAGTTACTTAGGTGTTTTTGTTAAAAATATACTTATTTAAAAGAAGCTTTTATAGAACTCCAAGTACTTTCAAATGTACCAAACCAGTAATAGCCTACTATACACCATTCAGAAGTTCCGTTGTGTAGCATCCGTCTCCCCGAATATAGGTATGTAACCGAAGTTACGTATATTCCAAATTTCAGCTCAAGCTTCCAGCTGTTGGGGGGGACTGGTTTAAAATTCAGTTGCTAGATTTAACAACAAACAAACAAAAATTGCAAGTTAAAAAAAGCTTTTAAAAATTTGTTTAATTAGAGCGAATTGTTTGCCAAGATCTTTTATGCAGGCGTTAATTTTCGATGACGAAAGTTCAGCAATTCTATATTGCAAGAAAAATATATATACCTACCTTCTCAGCTCGTAGATTATTTCCTATATTTTTTGCGAAGTCTTTGAATGCCGCTATTCATGGTGCTGCGATCGTTAGCATTTTATAAGTTTTAGACTACTACCGCCATCTAGTGAGAAACTTCATAAGTACCTGTGACTATCTACTAGTTATGCATATAGTGAAAATATAATATACTACGTACCTAATATCATCTATATTATTCGCTAGAGTAGGTTGATATGACTGTATTTATTTTAAACAAATTCAGCGCGCTGCTTCGCATGCGTGGTTTGTCAATAAAAACAGACCCTCCTTCTGCGCAGTCGGGTAAAAAGTAGCTTAGGTATGTCTCAATCCCGTTCATAAACTATCTATATATACTTACTTATACCAAAGCATCATAATCGGTCGGTCGTAACGGAAAATGTAACAGACAGAAACACAGAGAGACAGAATAACTTTATAATTTACAAGCCGCGACTTCGTACTCGTTACACTCCTAAATGTGTAGGTAACCTAGAAATAAAGTTAAAGTCGCTGTTGCAACTTCACTTGACACCCCATTTTTATCCCATGGGAACTGATTTATGGGATAAAAGGTAAGTGGTAATCCAGGTTATAATCTACGTATAGGTATACCAAATTTCATCGAAATCGATTATGCGTCGACCCCATGTTGACCCAGATAAGCGTCAGCTCTCGGATCACACATCGGCGTCGCTTTAACTCTCTTCGACCAGACGTCCAGCTACGGTAACCGCTTACCAACAGGTGAGCCGTATGCTTGTGATATAAAAAACATACCTCTACAATTCTAATGATCACTTTCTCACAATTCCAGGTATGGCTATCTCAGCATATGCATGCGGGTGGTGCCACGAAACGACACAGAGGGCTGGGTATTCCGGGAGCCCACAGTCAGCGTGTTCAGGGACGTGGAGCGTTTCGCGGTGGCGCCCAAGCCGAGACAGGCGAAGACGCTGTTCGATGGAGACTTCCACATGGAGTTCTGCGATAACCTGAAGCAATTGCTCCAGGCTTACTTTAGGGATTTTAGTTTTGAGAGGTCAGTGAGAGAAGGTTATTGCTTTTTACTAGCTGATTTTTGTACCTAAGGATCTATGGCGTGAGTAACGCGCGTCCAAACTTGTACTTTGTATTGTACGCGCATTTGAATCGATTCAAATGCTGCAATCTACCTTTTGGGCCTCTACGGCGCGCGCCGAAAACGCGCGTCTACTACGTACTACGTGCATAGGCCCTTGGTACTAAGGTACTCGTAGGTAGGCTTAGCGATTGTATGCATGTGTAATTTTAGATACTTAGGTAGGTACCCTAAAGCCCTTCCTATCCACGTATTGCTCGCCAAACAGGTAATTAAACATATCTAAAAATTTAATTTATTTTCATAGAGATTATAAGAATTATTTAAATCACTCCTCATCTCTAATTACACATGTTCTTTTTGTAAGTTTTTACGACTGTATGTATCTAAGTGTGTTTATTAAAGAATCTAGCAATTATATTGTGAGATGAGTAAGATCGTCACAGCAATATATTTGAAAAAATACTTATCTATCGCAGGTTTTCACAGGTTTCGTTCAACTCGTACAAAACCTCATCATCATCATATCAGCCATAGGACGTCCATTGCGGAACATAGGCCTCCACCATAGATTTCCACAGCAACCGATCTTGTACGGCATGCATCCAACGGCTCTTAGCAACGTTTATCATGTCTTCTTTCCGTCCGGTGGGGGACCGTCCTATGCTACGCTTTCCAGAGCGTGGTCTCCACTCGAGAACCTTTCTGTCCAAACGGCCGTCTGCTCTTCGAGCTATGTGCCCCGCCCACTGCCACTTCAGCTTGCTAATCACCGCATACCTAATTCGATAATGTGCCTAACCTTGTGCTTCCAGGTTAGAGCGTCCATGGCGCGCCTTCACGGCCGGCTGGCCAAATGACATCATCGCGAGGAACCTCGGAATCAACTCCTCGTTCATTAACGGAGATCACTGCTATGTGCTGGTCAGGGTTTCTAGGTAATTGCGCATTATTACTTTTTCCGTCTCATTCTAAAAGGTGGTTGCTCTAAAATCTAAACTATTCAGTACCTACTAGGTTCCGCCCGCGGCTTTGCACACATTATGATGCCCTAAAAAGTATCGAAGTTTTTTGCCAGAGATCGTAAGCCACATTTGTGATGGTAACCTTATGCCTTTACTACAAGTACCTAATATATTATATAGGTATATAGCTATAGAGGTATACAAGTACCTAATATACTATATGGGTATATTAAGTACTTGTATGATAAGTACCTACCTAGTAAACGTACTGCACAAAACCGTCTGGGGTCTAAAAATAAAATTAGATATTTTTTTTAGGAAAGGTTGTTCATTTTCATGGGTACCTACCATCACTCTTCCTCAAACAATTTTAACCCGTAATTTCCTTCTAGATTCCGCGAAACAGGTAAACTGAGCGAGCTCCCACCGAATATAGGAGTAGAGGACGTGGTGTTTGATGCCATCCAGGACTCAATAATTGGAGACACAGCGTCTATAGCCGACTTTATACGGAAGTACGGCTCACATTATATCGCCTCGTATATTACGGGTAACTCCTTATACCAGGTGAGGCTTCTATTTATTTATTTATCTTAGAGAATTTGGTTAGAAGTTCCTTAAGGTATAACAATTGAAAAATAAAAACCGGCCAAGTGCGATTTGGACTCACGCACGAAGGGTTCCGTAGCATTATCTATGTATTTGTTGTTATAGTACCAGCAGAAATACATCATCTGTGAAAATTTTAACGGTCTAACTATCACGGTTCATGAGATACAGCCTGGTGACAGACGGACAAGCAGACAGACAGACCGCGGAATCTTAGTAATAAGGTCCCGCCCTATTACTCTATTATCCTATTACGAAGACTCCGCTGTCTGTCTGTCTGTTTGTCCGTCTGTCACCAGCCTGTATCTCATGAACCGTGATAGTTAGACAGGGGGCTTTTACCCTTTGCGTACGAAACCCTAAAAATGGACGATAATAAAGTTGCAATCCACCTTTATACACGCTGGGTACAATGTGCCAATTCCGTCTATCCCACTAGTCCATCGTATTATTCCATAGTGGGACAACTGACACTATTCTAGTCCCATGGGACAAGTGACACAAATATTTTTGTTCCGAAGGCCCCAGTATCGCATCGCATCAATTTAGTTCATAATTATTTGATCGTGTTTGGTTTTGAGTATGTACCTGATGTAATAAAAAAAATAGATAGCCGTATCTAAGACCATACTGATTGTGACGGCCATGTTATCCGTGCAGATTCATCCCAAAATTTTTTTATACTTAGGGCTACTTGCGCATTTTTATGATATTTGTGGGGAAACAGGCTTACGGCCCACCTGATGGTCAGCGGTCATCGTCACCTATTGACACCGGCAACACCCAGGGTATTGTCGATGCGGTCCCTACCCTGTAGAAACCTTTTAACATTTCTCTTGGAGCGTACGATGTCGTAGCCTAACGGGAAACCCTCAGATGGTACCTCATTTTACATCTTGCAAGTATGGGGTAGAAAAGATCGCGTGAAGCGTGTGTTGCGCGATTGTTGATGATATGTGGATGAGCTTTATTACGCTGTCGCGAAGTGCGGTGATAAAATCTCGACAGGATCAGATCGAATAGCTCCTCAGAACATTCCCCATTATATAGGCGGTAGAAAACACTGAGCGATCCGATGTCACGGCGTTGACTCAGTGGTTCCAGCTTGTTGGCGAGTTGTCTCATCGTATTTAGTGACTAAATATGATTTAAGGAGTTGTCAAATCATACAAATACGTCAAATTTAAACATGTTCAGTCGCTAAATATGTTTAGGGACCGTTGTGCAAGCCAGGCTTAGTAGGTACCTATGTTTTTTATCTATATAGCTGTATTTTCTCTATAACGCCTTATAAAACACAGGTATTTGTATTCTCCCGAGGAGTATACTCGCGCATCAAGGAGCGGGTCAAGACCCGAGGTGTATCAGACATATCCCCCAACGAGATGAACAGCTTCTTCTCGCCTGTTTACGCTGAACACATTGGCGCGGTCAAGGTTTGGACGCACCTGATTTTATGAGTTGAGTTTTAGATGATTTTGCAGTAGATATTGTTTTATACGACCTGGAGCTTGAGCAAGCATATTGCCCACTTGATGACTATGTCACTTTATCTTCTCTAATACATCAAATTCTCGTGTTCTCGTGTTTGTAACAAAACTCCTCCGAAACGGCTTTACCGATTCTTATGACATTTTGTGTGAATTCGGTAGGTATGAGAAAAGGTCGTAAAGTGATTTTTACCCTCCTCCCCCACCCCCAATTGTTTATCGCGGTTTTAGTATTTTTGTATGAACAATATCCATATAATTTAACCGTCGTTCATTGACATGAAGAGTTGCGTCACTTTGACATTTCATTCTGCATTTGATTTCTTTGTTAATTTATATGGCAGAACAATGTTTGCGAGGTCAGTCAGTATTGTTATATAATCAGACATGTTAAACTAGTTCTTACTTCTTAAGGTGTAGGAACATTGTATCAAATGTTAAAAGTTTTAGTCAAGTTCCTCAGATTCAATTACCAATGTATTAGTAGCGGCACGAAACTTTAGCGCTGACCGTTATTGCGCAGAAGTCAAAAGTTAGGTACCCGAGGGGGGCTAACGGGATGAAGGGCGGGCGTGCGTAGCGCCGATTGGCTCTTCAGTCACATTCCGTTCCCCGCATTCATACGACGCGAAATTAACTTAAACACATCATGTTAATTATGTCTTAGGCACCTACTATAAATCTTTGGACATTGAAATTGGAGATAAACTATTTACTAAAGTATAGGTAATATTATTTGCGTGCGCGACAGTACTCATGCGCAGCTATACTCCACATTTCGTTTAGCGTTAACTATTTGATATTACATTAAAATAATGTCATTATCGTTATTTAGCTAATAATTAATTAAAGTTATAATTGTATTGCGTGTGTGATAGATAGTACCCATGCGCAGCTATCCCCTCCGCTTATCGCTCAGCGCTAGACTTACGTGCCGCTGCTTATAGCTGGTACATTGACTGATTGAAATCTGAAATTCTACGTCTGTGTATCAAACGGCTACTTTAACGGAGGTCTAGTTATATCGGTGACTTGTCAACAAGCATTTCGTCTTCGATGTGAATGTGGGAATGGCTTTAGATTGTAATAATTAAATAAAAAATGTACCTATTGTGTATTAGCAAATGTACTGAAAACAAAATCATCTAAAGCTCAGTGAATTCAAAACCATATCAATTTTACCACAAGTATATTATCAGGTGTTGACATCAAATCATCTAATTTCGAGTCGCTTTGCATTCATTCCTGTCGTAACTTCTTTTCATATCATGCTCAATTTATCATCGACATTTCGATACATATTCATTCTCTTGACATTTTTCATTGATGCACTTTTAACAAATCAGAATAATAAAAACAAAAAAAACTACAAGCCTTACAGTAGTCGCATATGATGTAACATCTGACCACCGCGCGCGCTCATTGGTCAAATCAAATAGCGCGCGCTTCCGCGGTTTCCTGTTATACATTTCCGTCCCTTTTGCCAAAATCACTCCCACAAACCGAGAGGAAAGAAGTTACACATCAAAACGTATGCTACGATGATAAATCAAAATTTTTGTTCCAATCTATTACGGTTTGTACCTAATTAAGTTTAATTGGAATATGTGTCCGAAATTCTGAATAATAGGTTCTTACCTAAACACTTTTATAACTTATAGGACCAAACAACAAAGTAACTCAAAACATTTTATGTAAAGAAATTACAGAATTAATGCAACTTGGCCGCGCCAACGTCAAACTCCTATTTCAGTAATGAGGGGTTTTCACGGCCATGTTTTTATAACTGCTAATAGATGGCGTTGCTCTATCATGCTCTGATGAACAAAGGAAAGTGAATTGTCAATGTCAATTGCCGTGTCAACATTATTTTCTGAGGAGCTTGAAATAAAAAACAAACATTTGTGTTTGTTTATCTGAGGATGTGAGATTGTTTTAGACAAATTTTGATATTGTGTCTATGAGAGCTTGGCATCTATACCATATTTTATGGGCGGTGCGTCCCAAGACAGCGCCATCTATTACGCTAGTTGAAACTATTTTATTTATTTTTAATTCTAAAATGAAAAGCCCTCATTGTCAATTGTTACTCTACTATTGTCTATGCTCTCACAGGTGTTTGTGTTCTCTAGAACCGCATACTCTATGATCAAAGAGAGACTTAAATCCAAAGGTGTGGCGGATATAACTGCCAAGGAGTTGGAAGGGTACTTTTCACCCTGGCATTCTAAGCACATTGGTCAGATAAAGGTAACTAAAAAAACGATTAAGACTTACGGGGAGTAAGCGCGACTTAGGTCGGATTTTTGGCACGAGTCTGGCACGAGCTTTATTTAAAAAATAAATTAATTAATCATCCTGATTTTGAGTAAAATATTTAAAACTTTTTTGTAGCATTTAAATATTATTTTTGAATTTGAAAATGCCCTCACTGTTATCAGGCAATTTTCTATTTCATAAACAAATGCATTCGTTCCAATTTCATTACCTCATCCATAAATTGGTTCTACGTACATACCTTTTCCAAAAATCATTTTGTACCATAAACTGCATTTGTCTCTCATGAGAGCTTTAGCATCATTTAATTTCAGCATTATGATTTTTCTTTTAAGTTTTTATGTTTTTTAGGTGGCCAGTGGAAACAAAACAGTAGAAAACTGGGCGACAAAGCGCCTCAGAGCTCACTACTACATATTCTCATACCCGAGCCTCTTAAAACTACACGGGGAGCAAAGTCTACTTAGAAATCTAGACTCGCTCCTAGGAAATGAAGCCTTATTACAATTAGAATTAAAGACATTATCGCCCGCTTTCAAAGACGCGAAAAAACAAAAGTGGTTTGAAGAAGTGATAGACAATTATTTAAAATTGTGGGAAAGTAATATGTGACGATAAGATAATTATTAGTTTTAAGTAGATTTAATACTAAAGTAAGTAAATGAGGTATCCTTTTGGATGGGATTTCTTGGGGTTTTTTAATTTGTTTAAGGAAAGTCAGTTATTTTATCTAATAACTATATACATTAACTTGGAGAGCTGACATACAGTCGGAATTATGTTTCGGAATTTCGAAGGAATCAAATCCATACAATACCTTATCGCACACGTACATACGTAATTTTCCTTTAGAGATTTTTCGGATTTTGTATGGGTTTGCCTTCAAAATTTCTGATCCGCGTTAATATTGCATCAATCCACAAACAAAATTACAAACAATTTAACCACAATTAATTTAAATTTAATTTAGAAAATTGGATTTGATTCATATTCAATCAATAATTTTAAAACAATGTAAGGGAATGTGATCATTAAATTAAACTGTTTTTTCACCAATGTGATTGTTTAAATATTTTAAGTATTTTTTTATTAATTAAAAGAGAATTGTTAATAAATAGTGATAAAAGTGCCTTTTGAGTATGTATCAAAATTATAGTTAGCGCCATCTATTGATGAATCCGTAAATCATAATCTTATTAGTTAAAATACAAGAACACAACCAAACATAGCTCCTACTACCTAGATAATAAAGTGCAATATTAGACAATTGTATAAATAAGTTCTGAATTTAACCGGCGATGCATTTAGTTTTGATTTAATATGTGCCTTAAATCAATGTAAATAATTATGTGAATTTTGTATGTATTTTAAAAACGAAAAATAAAATTGATTTGGCTTACTTAATTGTATTGCATTATATAAACCTATATAGACAGAAAAATATTCATAACACAAGCAGAAACACAGTAAAAGTCACGAACAGACATTGAAATATTGCGACCGGTTTTCATTGAACTTTACTTCTATAACTAGGTATTATGTAGGTATTCAAATGCGGCAAAATTAATAAACATAAGCTTGAAATTCATCTAACCCAAAAAAATATTTTCAGGTTCCCTGAAAATGGTGGTGACTCAGTTGTTCACTAACTAAAATTTCATAAAATTCAAAAATTCTCATTTCGTTCACGCTAAAGACCATATTAGTAACTTTATATATTTTTCTGGTTCCCTATAAATTGTGGTGATTCTGTTGTTTACTAACTAAAATTTCGTATATTTTTTATATCGTTCACGCTAAAGACCAAATTAGCGAGACATTTCTAAAATTAAATTAGTATTTTTCAAACTTTTGCGATCACTGTACAAAATTATTGATTAAAACTGGTATTTATCGCGTATGTACCTTTTTATTTGTTATCCCGACGTTTCGGCTGTGTTGCAACAGTCGTGGTCACGGGTTGACATCAACAACAACGTCGGGACCCGTTTTAATCAATAAAATTAAAATAGTTAACACAGAAGTTATTAAACTTCTGTGTTTGTCAACACCATATCAACACACTGGAATAAACATTTTTCTTGCTGACTAAAACTACTCCGCAAACTTGTCAATTTAACATAAATTATGTCTAGAAATGTAATTTTAATTTGGTATATTCTATAGCGTGAACGAAACGTTCGTTTTTTATGAAATTTTAGTCAGTAAGTATGAGGATCGCATCCATTTATCAGCGTTTAAAACCATAGGTAGACTTTAAAATTAAATACATCTTGTCCAAAAATACATATGAAAAGCTGTTTGAATAATCTGAAGGCCCAATTTAGCTTATCTGTGCAATTGAGGTCACTGTCTCTTTAACTAGAGTCATTTTAACAACAACTCTATCGTGATTTTCTTATTTTTTATACCAAAATGTAACGAAGTCACTAGCGTGATCATTCACCATAACAATATTAGGAACTCAAATACCCAAATACCAGCCCCGATCTACAATTTTTCCGAACCAGGGCAGACACTTGATGTGGCGTCCCGTTCAGCGTTTGAGAGACGAGGGAGGCGGGGGGGGAGACGAGGGGAGGGGAGTTACGTTTGGCAAATGGAAACAAAATAAATACTTTAGGTTTAAAGTTCTTTTAGACGCTGTCGTAATGAAGTATAAGTTCGCATAAACGTGTTTATATTCTTAGCAAGTTCTTAATGTGCCCGTGCTAGTGGTAGCTAGTGCATCAGCCTCGAGAGGGTGCAAATCTGAAGAATTGCACTCCTGGCAGCCGCTCCTAGCTACGACACTGATGCGTTCCATATCAAATTACTAATCGATAGTACGACGTGCGCTAAATCTTGCCAAGCGGTTTGGGAAGCAAGTTTTTTTTCAAACGTTAATTTGGCGCCCCCTGATATTGCCGCCCGGGGCATGTGCCTTAGTTTGCCCCCTCCCTAGATCCGAATCTGCCAAATACAACTCCACATTTGAAAATTTTATCTGATGGTTAGTAGGTACCCATGTTAATTTGAAGCACCAAGCGCGCCAAAAATACCTTCACAACTTAAGTTTCCTGAAATAAAATTAGGATTTCCAAGTATTCTTACATGATGCGATATATTGATATGGGTTTATTCACAGTTTACTCAGAATGACACAGGTCAAGGCGGGTTATCTCAAAAACGTGTCTAGTAGAGCGCAATATTCGGAAAGACCTTGATTTTTTTATATTCTCTAGCTGGTGTATTTAGAAAAAAGCAAACAATCAACTCTTTTCATGAAAACTAAATTCACGATGAGCAAAGAATTATCAAAAGCAGTCAAACATAGGAAGAGTTGGTTTAAAGTGTTACTTATTACTTTACTATTACTATTAGCCCATCTTGCCCCATTGCTGGGCAAAAGCGTCCCAGCATTTCCGCCACTCAAAAGGTCCAGTGCCACCTCCGGCGTGGTCTGCCGCGGCACCGCTTTGCTGTCTCAGGGTTCCACTTCGTGGTAATTTTAGGCCACAGCTCGTCAGGCATGCGACAGGCGTGACCGGCCCAGTCCCACTTCAGCCTGGCGGCCTATTCTCCTACATCAGCGATTTTGGTTTTGGAGCGCAGTATGGTGTTACGGACGCGATCAATTATTTTAACTCCAAGAATACTACAATCCATCACTCTTTGGCAAACCTTGAGTTTGGATTTTTGGATATTAGTCAAAGATCAAGTTTGCGAGCCATATGTTAGAACGGGAAGGATTCCATGTCCATGAGTTTGCGCTTCAGTACTATTGGAAGGTTGCCCTTCATCAGCTCCTTCATCGACCAATAGCTCCTCCAAGCGTTCTCAGTGCGTCGTGCGACTTCTTAATCTTGCCTGCCTGCCTGTGGAGGGATACTATTTGGCCGAGATAGATATAATCGTAGACATATTGCATCGCTTCACCGTACTCAGTAATATGATAGACGATGCTGTTGGTCATAACTTTAGTCTTTGACATGTTCATTCTTAATCCAACCTTAAGACTTGCATGGCTCAGGTCCTCGAGCAGTTTGAGAGCTGTTGTCACGAAGAGGAAAATGTCGTCGACGAAGCGGAGGTTGGTGAGCCTCGCTCCGCCTTATACTTATTACTTAGGACTACTTTATTTCCATGTTAGTTTTACAGTTAACTAGCTGCCGCCCGCGGCTTCGCACGCGCTGTCAATAGAAATATAACCCTCCTTCCGAGCTCTCTGGTTAAAAAGTAGCCTGTTTCCCATTCCCGGTCATAATTTATATACAGAAATCGACCCCAGCCGTTTAGACGTGAAAACGTAACAAACAGACAGACAAAACTACTTTCAAATTTATAATATTAATATGGATACATAATGTAAACGTTTTACCCTCACAAAAGGAAGCAATTGCAATAAATTAATCATAAAGTAAAAAGAGCAATGATTAATATCCTCAGAGATGAAACAAGTAAGCTATAGCGTAGCTGTCTCTTGCCAAGCGTAAGCAACTTGTTCAGTTAATGATCTACATGAGATACAATCTCAAAGCATCGAAATCACTATAATTATTGTTAGTGTTAATCATTTTCGTTTTATGGTAAGTTTAAAGTCCTTGTCAAGCTTGTTCATCTATGTTTGGCATGTAGTGATAATAAATGGCACAAAAATAGCGTGAACCAAATTTATAATTTTGGTCAACAATTTAACTACAAAATCACAATCTCATGAAAATTTTACTTAGAAAACTTTCGTTATATAAATTTAATTATTATTATAAATACGGGATTTATCACGTAACGTTTTAATATTGTCGATCGTTTTTTAAAATGGTACGTGAAAAATTCCGTATTTATCATCATGACTTAATAACATTCTTTACTTGTGTATTTTTCTAGTGATGTGCATTGCCCAGTTAGCCCTGTATTTATAGAAGACCAGCTGTTGCCCGCGACTTTGTACGCGTTACACTCCTAAATGTGTAGGTAACCTAGAAATAAAGCAAAACTCGCTGTTTTAACTTGACTAGACACCCCATTTTTATCCCATGGGAACTGATTTATAGGATAAAAGGTAGCCTATGTGGTAATCAAGGTTATAATCTACGTATATACCAATTTTCATCGAAACATCCAAACTTTCACATTTATAATATTAGTGTGATGCACTTACGATTGGCATCCAACTTGAGGCTACGTTCATAGTATTATAGGCACGCTCTGGTTACTATAACTCTGGTGGTACCTAATCTCTTAGGTCAAGAGCATGTTTACTTTATTATATTAGCAAAATGTTGAAAAAACTCAGTTTTAACGCTACGGCCAGGCCGTTTACTGTGATAACGTGAAACTACGATCTAATATTTTATATAAATTAAATTAAATAGTTAACAAACAATGCTTTACCTATTTTTCTTAGTGTTGTTTTGTGTGAGTGGGAGTGAACAAGGTGATATTGTAGGGTATGAACTGAGCATTGGAAATGCTATAGACGTTTTTGCAAAGTAAGTTTTGAATATTTAGTATTATGTTATGGAATTATGATTGGCAATATTATGCAAAGCAATTGCAATAAATGGCATAATATGATATTGGACGAGTATTAGAGATAAATAGTGTATGAAACTAGCGCATGTTTGATAAGGTTTATAAGTGTACCTACATATTATAAGTGAGTAAGCGATAATAATGAATTATAATACCGGGTGCTATGCATTACTAAATCTCCACCACCGAAATATAGCATCAAAAGTTGGCATAGGTAGAGACCGTCTAGTCTAAACCTGAACGTCACTCTACCGAGTTTACTTGAAGTTGACGCACCGAAAATCATTTCAAAATGAGCCTTGTGTTAGCAGTGCATAAAGAACATTTCAGTTTGACGCAGAGGGGCGTTCAGTTTAGATTAGACAGTCTCTTAACAAATTAGTAAAACAAAACAGGTTATTAAACCTCAGTGAAATAAATACATTTCTAAGCCTCATACATAGTAATTGTTATTGATAAACGAAAAAAATTTTGACGACGAAAGGGGCCGTCCATTAATTACGTGAGGTGTTCAGGGGGGGGGGGGTCTAGCCGAATCTCGCCCAATCTCACGTGAGGGAGAGGGGAGGTCTCGGCTAATATCACGTAATTTTTTTTTATTTTATCACTGTAAATCTAGAATACGAGAGAAGCAATCTTGAAAAAATAGTTGTGTTTTTTTAAAGAAGTCCAAAGCATTTACCTTAAGAGTACATACCTATTTTAAAAATCTCATTTGAGATAAAGGGTTAATATAAGTTCAGAAAATGAACAAATTACTAACCAATTAAGATATCTTTTAGCTATGGAGACCTCTCCCAAGTATCGCAAGTGGTCTCAGCCGATTACGAAGACATCGGCAAGGACGATATCATAGTACCATTTAGCGAGAAGAACATCAGGGTCTTCGTCAATGTATCCAGTAAGAGTACCGTGAGAGACGGCATCACAGATATGGACGTCCAACTATGTGAGACATTTGAAGATCTACTGGACGCGTACTTCAAGAACTTTGTCATTGAAGGGTAAGGCACTTTAGCTCAAAGAGGTTAGAGCCCCGAGAGATAGTATTCACAGAACTTTAACCGTTACTCCGTTACAGAACAGATAAGCCTTGGAAGGCGTTTCTAGGTGACTGGATTATTGACGAGGTTATGCGTACCTTTGGCATAGAGAGCGATGGGCAACCCGACAACTGTTGCTATGTTCTTGTTAAACTAGGTAAGTCATATACCATTAAATTTCAACAAATAGTTTTAAGTATTACCTATAGTTGATAGAGCGAAGCGAGATTTCCAAATCAACTTGGGCAAATCAGCGTTGTATGTATGTATGTTTGTTTGTCCGAGGATAATTTTCGAAGCGTTGATCCGATCATCGTGAAATTTAATTTATAGTTAGGTAGTGTTTGCAGAATCCTGGTCTGACTAAAAGAACTAAAACTTTCATCAGGGGAGTACGATCCGCTCCGAATAACGTCTCGCCTCGCACAAAACACAAAAAACCAACAGTGCGAGGCGAGACGTTATTCGGAGCGGATCGCAGGTTGATGAAGGTTCACGAGTTGAACCGAAACATTGTCGGTCGAAACACCGATAAGACGGTACGTGATAAATCCCGTATCTATAATAATGATAGAAATAAATCACGAAAGTTTTCAAAGTACAATTTTGACATCTTGTACCTGCCTTATATTTTGGCCTGAAATAAAAATTTATTATTATACATTTTAGGCGGGGTAACATTGCTTTGATAGGTATGAAAATAAAAGGAAAATGTTTTTAGCATTAAGCCTACCTTGTACATTTAATGTGTATTTTGTATAGTATTAAAATAAATTCCTTTATCCTAGGAAAACGAGAGCAAACCGTACAACTTGACAATGTAGAAAATGCAGTCATCAAGGAATACGTGGAGAGAGCTGTTGCAGATTTAAATGTAACAGACACGGCTAAAATAAGAAGATTTATGAAAAGCTACGGGACACATTATATTGATTCCTATGTGACAGGCAATTTTATTTATCAGGTGAGTGAAACGTTAATATTAATCAATCTAAAATGTGTGATTATTTGTGTAGATGATTATGACGCTGTGGTTGATCAGATCATTTTGATTTTATTGAGACCGTCAATTTTTTTTTAAATGTATTTTTTGATCGTCCAGAATAATAAGCTACTTTTAGTAGTTAGTGTTCAAAATTATAGTTTAACTCAACCTTAATAGTCTAAAGAATTAAATAACTATTTTTTAGGTCTTCAAATACAAAAGAACAGGGTACAACATGCTCCGATCTTATATCAGACTAAGAAACATCAGGCCTACAATGCCGGATAACCTAAGATTCTACTTTTCATCGTATTTCTTGAAGCAAGTTGGCGATATCAGAGTGAGTTTGAGTTTACTAAAACTAAATAAAAATATAGAGCTACGATTATAAGTTAGACGCCTCGGCAAAGTTCATGTTTTCGAATTAGTACGATTAGGGGGCGTCTATTAATTACGTGAGACGTTTTAGACGATTTTTTACCTCCCCCCCCCGTCCCCCCATCCCCCCTGGTGAGATATCGCGAGATTTGTTTTGACCCCCTCTGATCCCCCCCCCCTGTCCTCCCTTTATCTCACGTGAGATTTTTCAAAAATTGTATTTATGTGTTGGGCTTATTTAAAATAATGTAATTTTTACAATAATCTAACAACCGACTTCAAAGTTACCTGGAATATTCACACTGAATAACCAAACTCTCATCAAACTACCCTTAAAGTACATCCTTTCCAATAAAAAAATGAATCATCGAAATCGGTTGGCGTGATATCGAGTTATTCGTCCATTTGTCGCGCACATACTTAATGCAAAATTAAGACTTACATGGTTTTCTCATGGATGCCATTGTCAGAACTGGACCACACAGGAAACACCAGCTTTCAAATAAAACAATAATCATCAAAATCGTTTCACCCAGTCAAAAGTTCTGAGGTACTTAACAAACATTAAAAAAAAATAGTCGAATTGAGAATCTCCTCCTTTTTTGAAGTCGGTTGAAACCACAATTGGCTTCATTTCAAGATTGCTTCTCTTGTAATCTAGATTTAGTCGTGATAAATTTAGAAAAAAAATACGTGATATTAGCCGAGACCCCCCTTCTCCCCCCACGTGAGATTGGGCGAGATTCGGCTAGACCCCCCTCCCCTCATGAACACCTCACGTAATTAATGGACGGCCCCTTATATGCACCAACGTCCAGTCGTCCCGCGGCTCGTCAGTCATCAGCGAACTTTAAAGGCAGTTCCAGTACTACGTAGTCGTCACCGCAATCACGACATTAATTTAAAACACTTATGCAGAATCGTATTAACAGATTTTAGAGATTAGTTTAATACCGGTTGCTTGAAGATTTATCCACTAATCGATACATTTCCAATAAACAATTTTTAACGTAAATCGGCGGCCTCTTTGCACCGATGCCACTTAGTCAGTGTAACACGTACTTACTTACATGATGAATTTTATACAGGCTGTTTCATTGATATTTTAGGACTTGAAGTTAAAGTAGATCCATCATAAAAAAATAATTCATGGCAATAATTTAAAAAAAACCATTTTACAATAATACTAGCCATCAGCCCTACCCGTGATTTAAATTAATGTCGTAAATGCGGTGTCACACCGTATAGATTCCGATATATTCTATATTTCCGATGATAGACAAAATTTGCGGAGGCGACTAACTTAAATCGTATGTATATTTTAAAGAATTGAAAAACTCTTCAATGAGTTCAAGTGTATTCGTCCTTACAAGCCCAGAGGATTAGCAAATCGATGTAACAATGGACATATAGCTTAAGAACTGATGGCCATTGGGCAGCCATTCGAGTGGAGAGCACGCCGAAGACGGCCTCACTATTTAGATTAAAACACGACCTAATTGTTGCTAGAATGCAATCCTACAGCATCGGTACCACTGGAAATTATTGGACGAAGCCTATGCCCAGCAGTAAACATCTTAGGGCAAAATGATGTAAAAAACTTTCAATCATTATTATAAACAAGTACCTACCTACCATTAGCACACAACCTGATGAAGGTTCACGAATTTAACTGAAAAATTGCCGTAACATGTGAATAAATCACGTATTAATAATGTTGTTTATTATTTATAGAAAAGCTACTTCGCAAAATAGTTATATTAAAATATTTTACTATTCCAGGTAGCAAGCGGCAACAAAACAGTAGAAACCTGGGCCCGTTGGAACCTCCGAGATAGCCAATACCTTTACTCTCGACCAAGCCTACTCCGACTTCACTATAATCCCTTACTAGTATATAAACTCAACGATTTGTTAGACGATAAAGCACTTTTAGGACTCGCTTTGAAGACTTTAAAGCCGATTTTCAAGGATAAAAACAAAGCAGAGAAGTTTAACGAGATTGTGGAAAATGATCTGAAACTTTGGGAAGTTAATTCGTAATATATATAAGGTATGTTCTTCATTCTAGGTCTGACTATGCTGCAGGTAATTAGGGACTAAATTATTTTCAAATCAATCCAGTTGGACTAGAACCCACGTCTTCGCCGTTTTATTAGAGCTATACATCTATCAGCAAAGTGACCTCTTTAGACTTCTAATCGAAAAGAAATCAGTAGTCTATTAGACTCCACAGCTCTACAAAAAGCCTAATATTTAACCAGTTTACTTTTGGAAAGAAAAGCTCTAAGCTTATTTTTATATCGACTTTTATTGATAAAAATACTGCGTGCAAAATAACTGTATAAACGGCTTTATTATTATATTATTAGTATTAGACATAATTCTACATTCCTACCAGTATTTACACAATAAAAACAAATTAAACATTAAAGTGCAGATACGTGTTTTATTCCGTTATTGTAATACTTAGGTACTACTGATATTTAATTATATTATATATGAATATGTATAATTATATTATATTAACATATAAATATAAATTATATTTATACTAAACTCTAATAACAAAACCGTGTACAGTACTACTATTTAAGTTAGACGTCTCGGAATTATTACATCTATTATCGGAAAATACGGAATATATCGGAATCTACAACCTGTTTTGTTATGTACGACATTAATTTAAAACACATCCGGAATCGTTTACTGATTTTAGAGGTGGGTTTAATATCGGTAGCTTGATCATTTATCTAGTAATCGTTACATTTTTAATAAACAATTTTTAACGTAAATCAGCGGTACCTACTTACATGATGAATGAATATGATTTGTTTACCTATTTAATACAGGCTGTTTCATTGATATTTTAGGACTTGATATTAAGGCTGAATAAAATTTAAAATTTTCTATGAAAATTTATTTGAAAAAACCTATTTTACAACAATACTAGCCATTAGCCATACCCGTGTTTTCATTTAATGTCGTAGATAACAAAACACGCATCACTATTGAAGTTCGCTGGTGCTGAGGAGCCGTCTCGAGCCGCGGGACGGCCGGATATTAGTTCCACAATCGTACTAATTCGGAAACACAAACGTTGTCCAGAGGGCTTAGCCAAGTTACATTCGATCAGCGATGACGCTAGTCGATAAGTCCAAAAATGTATGGGATTTGACACATGCTATGGAAATATCACGTGATATATTAACAAAAAACCTATGTAGAAATCGAATCGATTCGAAGCGAATGTAACTTGGCTACGGGCCCTGGTATCTAACTTATACCGTAGTACTGTACAAAAGCTTTTTAAATTAATATTTTACTCATTTTAATAACAAGTATTATCATTAGGTACATCAAAGTTCTAATTTTGAAGTTACGAGTAATAGATGTCACAATAAACAGCGCTTGTCGGGGTACGCGATCGAACAAATCAACTTAATCCGATATGGTACCAACCTGCCCACCTTTTGCATCTATATGAAATATCTATAGGTACTATTTTTTTTTAATGTTATTTGTGGGGAAACAGGATTACGGCCCACCAGCTGATGGTAAGCGGTCACCGTCGCCTATTGATACCGGCAACATCCGGTAGCTAATATGTAGTAAAGCATTGTCGTGTCGATTTTTACATAATTTATTTGATTTCATACATTTCATTTCATTTAAGTCTTTCTAATTCACATAGAGTGATATAATTTGAATTTACAAACATACACTAGTAAAGCTCAAAATATTAGATATACATTATAATTTTAATTAATCTTATTATCGTGTTTATTAGTACAACAAACACAACTACATACTTATTTTTTTCTTCGGTGTTATTTTGAGGGGGCAATTCCGTTGGCACAAACTACACTAAAGGCGACTTGCGCAACGATGCCTAAACGTATTTAGTGGTTAAATATTATTTAAGGAGTTGTCAAATCATACAAATACGTCAAATAGCTAAATAAGTTTAGGGATAGTTATGCAAGTTGATCTAAATTCACGTTTAAAAAATGCTTAAATGACAACTATGGCACTCTCTATCACTAAAAACAAGTATAAATAAATAAGCTCATATATCATGAGGCGCTGGATGGCTTTGCTTAAGCCAATAACATGCCTGGTGTCTCAGTAGATGACGCTCATGTTCCAATATTACTGCATTTATCTTTATCTTATCTTTTTGTGTACCTACTAACAATATTATTTAAGTAAGATTTTTCTGTGTTACTAACTAAAATTATAGATCTGTCTGGTCTGAAATAAACGTTTTTATTATTATTATTATAATAAAAAACCAATTTCCCTTTCTGAATAGGGGGTCACAGCTAATAAATAACCACCAGCTAAACTAGGCATCAAACTTGTAAGGGGGCGTCCATTAATTACGTGAAGATTTGATTCGACCCCCTCCCCTAATCTCACGTGAGACTTTTCAAATTTTTATTCATGGGGTAAACGCGTTGGAATTATTAAATTTTTGTTATATTATTCGAGAGGTTTTAATTTAATTATGTCGCAATTTTATACGGGTCTTGGCAGAAGAAACCAATTACGTGATATTTCCGAGATCCCCCCCCCCCCACTCCCCCACGTAAGATTGGGCAAGATTCGGCTCGACCCTCTCACCCCCCTGAACATCTCACGTAATGAATGGGCGCCCCCTAACACCCCTTTTTTGAGTTTGAGTCTCGGTTTAAAAATAGATGGCAATGATTTTAGTGCCGTCAAACGTAAATTTAGTTTAGTTTGAGCAAACGGAATTTACCATTGTGGAACTAAGTAGTGTTTTTTAATATAAAAAGTAAACCAAAAGTCATGTATTTTATGCCTAAAAGGTTTATGAGATCTGTCTCCTAAACAAAACTTCAATTCCAACAACTAACAACAAAAATGGACGTAAAATAAAACGTCTCGAATAAAAGACATTATTATCAGCTTAATTCTCACAAAATACCAAAACAGGTATCTGAAATAGGTACTGTTTTGTAAGGCCGTTTGCAGACGATCGACAAAAAATCGGACTCACTTCTCGTCCATTGTAAAATCATTAAGTTATTTACGACTCAAAGTGCTTTTATCACAAAGATAATTTGGAAACGTATCGCGAGTAATCTCGCGGTAAGCGTGCAATTATAGGAGACACGCTTCCGCCCGCGGCTTCGCACGCGTGGTTTGTCAATAAAAAGTAGCCCATGTGTTAATCCAGGTTATGATCTACGTACATACCAAACTTCTTTCACGTCGGCGTGAAAGAGTAACAAACATGCATACAAACATTCACGTTCATAATAATAGGGATACGCCGATAGTGTTCAGTAATTTTATAGTTTTTACAGTATTACGTCATTTTGTTTTAATAAATTATTCACATACCTTTCACATAATTTGAGACAATATTTCATAGAAGCTGCACAAAATAGATAGATACAGAAGTTAAGTTTGATACGAGCTAAAACACGCACATATGTTATCTCGGATCTGGGAACGTTCTTTTTTTTATTGATCATAGCCAAGCACTTTTCCACTCACCTAATTGTAAGTGATGACACGTTCGATCGAAAGCAGGCTGAGATCCGCGTTCGCGCGCGTTCTATTTCACTCGTACTAAATATAACTTCTGTACGTATCTATGTTGTGATAGTAGAGTACTAGGGTATCAAGCACCGCTAACAAGCCTCCAGAGTAGTTGATACCTTAGTGCTCGCGTATTGGTTAGCGCCTGGCCGCTTGCCGTTGATCAGTATCGACATTGGATTGTTTATTCGGATTGATCTGAAGTTATACATCTGGAATGAGACAACAATATATGAATAGCTGTTGCCCGTGACTTCATATGCGTTACACTACTAAATGTGTAGGTAACCTAGACATAAAGCTAAACTCGCTGTTGCAACTTGACTTGACACCGCATTTATCCATAGGACCTGATTTCTGGGATAAAAGGTAATCTACGTGGTAATCCAGGTTATAATCTAGGTATATACAAAATTAAATCGAAATCGGTTCAGTCATTACAATTGAGTAACAAACAAATAAATAAATAAACAAACATCCAAACTTTCACATTTATAATATTAGTGTGACTAGCTTCCGCCAGCGGCCTCGCACGCTTTCACAACAAAAAGTAGCCTATATTTGAAGCCAGGTCATAATTTATCAACACACCAAATGTCATCAAAATCGGTTCAGCCATTACGCTTGAAACGTCAATTTTATTCACAAGAATCACTTTGAAACGTCAATTTTACTGACTGTTTCTTCGCGACCAAGCCAGGAAAGAAAGGCAAGAAACAAGGCTGGTTGTTTTTTTAATGATCCTTTTAGAATACATAACAATACAGAAAATAAATTACCTCTAAATTGTAACATTTTGAACGAGTTGGAGCAATTTCACTCCCAAGCGATTGAGTAACAAACAAACAAATATCCAAACATTCACATTTATAATATTAGTGTGATGTTCGCCGTGTGTGATGGTCCATTGGATTGTATGGCGAACGATATTTTATATTAACATAAATTATTATAGCAATGTAACCGTGTGTGATGTGTTTTAAGATAAAAACATGACACACATACCTTATCAGATTTTGTTGATTTCGTATCCTTGGTGTTTCCATTGATGAATTCACTTTTTTCAACAGCCTCCTGAAATTTAAGATATATTGATATAATTTAAGATATATTTAACGTGTGGCTGTCTGTTAATGCGTGGGATATATGTACTCGTAGTTCGTAACATAAAATGGACTGCGTTACCCACATTTTTTCTTGGTATATTTGTATCGCACTCTTGTATCAAGATGCGAGATTATCAAGATGTATCAGATGAGGATGCGAGTTCAAATCCCAGCTCGATATTTTTGTAATGATTTTAAAACTTATACCTAATTCATTCGTTCCTCTGATCCTAATCCAGTACCATTATGTCATCTTTTTAGGCGTATTACATCAGAATCTCCCCATACTGGCTAGAAAAAATATATTATCTATATTATTATTAGTATGTTACTTAAAAGTTTACATCGTACAAGTCTGCCTCGTTTCGTAACGTCCAGAATTATTTGTTAACTTTTAGAAAAAGTTGTTTACTTTCATGGGCCGAAACCAGTGATCGAATTGAACTTATTCACGAACGAGAACATATTTAAAATAGTATTTTTATAGTGTTATCCGAACACTTACGGATAATTCCAAGATTCCAAGTCCCGTCTAGGATTTAATATTTTTGAGATGGTTTTAAAATCTAAGAACATATTTTCCTTTAATAAAACCATCCGATATTTTTAAATATGTAAAATAAAAATTTTAAAAAATCGGGCGTTTCAAGCCCATTTTCCAGCACTGGCCGAAATCCCCCTTTTATTAACATACATATTTCAGAGCTCCTTCTAGGTTTAATCGGCTTACCGGGAATTTAGTTTTCTGTAGATGTGTGGTGACCGTAGGCTCGGGTATACAAACGCAGTCGCCAATAATAACCCCGCGTCCGTCCGCCCAGTTGTACACATTCACTGCGATGCACGACATACTCTCGTCCACTATCGCGAATGTGCTGGAACAGAATAGACTTTAGTAAGTTGGGATAAGGCTTGAAATTGTAAAAACCTATGCTTCAGTATTCATCATTTCATTACATTGCGTAATATTGGTATGACAAAAATATATTACAAATGTTAGTTAAGTATTCATAGAAAAAAATAAACAAATAACATTGAAATAAAAAACTGATTAATTCAACCTTGTTTGTTGGGATAATGGGATACAATAAACTAGAAGGGATAAGGTACTTATTCTATACGTCCTAGCGATACGACAAGACAACGTTGAATAGAATTCAAGCCGCTGCGAGAATTTGTAAGTTATATTGTCTGAACCAGTCAGACGGTATAACTTACAATGGCACAGAGTTTTACTGTGGTAGCTGCAGACTTGCCGCTGGTTCAGACGGTATAACTTACAATGGCACAGTGTTCTCACTGTGGTAGCTGAAGACTTGTCGCTGATTCAGACAGTATAACTTACAATACAATGTCACAGTTCTCGCTGTGGAAGCTGCTGATTTGTCGCTGGTTCAGACGGTATAACTTACAATGGCACAGTGTTCTCGCTGTGGTAGCTGCCGACGACGCGGCCAAGAATGACCTTGCCCTCGTTGGGTCCGTCCAACGTGTCTGCTATTCGCAGCCGCTGGAGACAGACTTGCCGCTTGTTGATAGTGCAGATCACGCCCGGTGTGTATTCACCGAACTGTTTGGTGTCCATTGACTGTGGATTCAACATTTCGCGTATGTTAGTTGCGTTCATTTTGTTTAACCGACTTCAAACGTACTTTTTTTGATGTATGTTCAGCGATAATTCTTTACCATGTTGTCCAATTTCAATTATTATTTTTTGTTAGAAAGGTACCTCATGAGTGGTTCCAAATAAATTTGATCAAGATCTGATGATGGGATCCATGATAATAACCACATAACGGCGTTCTAGGCGAAGCTCCATCTCAAAACGAACTATCGTTTTTTTCTACCAGTGGAATACCTTGACCATCTGCTGAAGTCGCTTAGTCTTGACCCGTCCCTTGGTATGGACGATGTCGTCGACGTATCGCAGGCATTCGGCGACGCGCTTCATCTGCTTCACCGGCGGCTGCCACGACGGCTCCAGGCGATGCGCCATCTCGAAACACTCCATCGCTTCTTCGTAGTTCTCCTCGTAGTTTGCTGTCTGGAATTTGTAATTTAAAGGTGTTTATCTCTTTTTAGGAGGTATTTATTTTGTGTATATTTAACGAATTCAACAGAAAGATACGAGGATTTAGTCGTAATCCAACAGAACAAATAATGTAAAATACAATTCATCTCTTCACCACACTATGCCTTAGACCACCAGGTCACAAGGCTTTTACCACATACTTGATTACTAACCTTACAAACATAATAACATATATAACAACATATATAAGAAAACTAATTAAGAACCAATGATAAGATTATTTTTTTTTGCGTAAGTGCTTGACCTCTTTTTAAGGTAAGTGATGGTGTGTTCGAAATGGAGCACAGCACGCTTACCTAGAAAGAACCGGTTCACTCTGAACTTGAAGGCTCCAAGCTTATATTGGTCAGGAAAAACGGACAGAGGGTTAAAATACCTTTTGCATTGAAAACTTTTTTTATCTGTTTTTTAGGGAACTTGCGTCGTTTTTTACGACGTCAGTTCCATAATTGTACAGTAACAAATTCTTACAAAGCATCCTCCTTCAGCAGGTCGTATGTGGACCGGTAGAGCATGTTAGTTGAGTCAGATGTTTGTTCAGCTAACACGCTCTGACACAAGCCCACATCGATCTGGTTGATTTTTAGCGCTTTGTACAACTCTCTCATAGATTGAGTCACTCCGTTAAAAGGTGGTATACATCCTCCACCACCCCACAAGTATAACAATTAGGAGTATCTATCTTTTTCATCAAAAATTTAAATACTTACAATTCCTTTATTATACGGCAGATCAGGTGTCCCCCTCGCAATAGCATCATTCCACGCCTGCTTATACGCACTCATAGCCAACTTCAGCGTGCTAGGCAATTGCGCCACAACAAAGAACTGACACAGATAAGCATTGCCCAGCACACTCCAGGAGATACCATCCTTAGGGTCCATGGAGACTGCTTCTTTTGCGTATTCCACGCTGCGGAGGATGTTTTCCTTGGTTTCGTTGGAGTTTGTGGTGTCGGATTGTCGGAGGAGGATTGAGAGGCTTCGTAGGGTGACGCGGTGGCGTTGCTGTTGGGTTTTAAATGTCTATAGGTCTTATTGCATGCATTGGGCGATATGCGTCTTAGGACACATGTCGTAGGACACGTCGCTAGAGATTCTGTCGCGGCTTAATTACGTCATCCTTTTGTGTATAAAGAAAAGAGATAAGGCCGACCAGTGTCGGAAAATATTTGTGACAGGACTTCCGGCGACGTGGCACAGTGTTTGGCGACCTACCACAATGTTTGGTGAAAGTGTCTTGGGGCATTTCTCTGTTTAAAACACACTTACTCTAGTTTTGCTTGGATTTTGCAAAAACAGATGAGTTTCAATTTAAGCCATAATAATAATATTTTACCATAAATTAAACGGTAAAGTAAAATAATTAAAAGAAAATTCACATTTATTTTGGCAACCTCCGTGGCGCAGTGGGCGTATAGCCGGCTGAGACGCAGGAGGTAGCGGGTTCGATTCCCGCCACGGAACAAATGTTTG
Organism: Philereme transversata; assembly: GCA_963924445.1. Classification (NCBI taxonomy): domain Eukaryota; kingdom Metazoa; phylum Arthropoda; class Insecta; order Lepidoptera; family Geometridae; genus Philereme; species Philereme transversata. Next base: position 23,558,943 of record OZ004344.1, read on the forward strand.
CATGATCTACAGATATTTGTTCCGTGTCTGTGTGTTTTTCTATATATTAAGTATGTATTTACAAAAAAGAAAAATAACAGTATATAAGTATTCTATCAGTTATCTGGTTCCCATAGTACAAGCTCTGCTTAGTTTGGGGCTAATGTCCACCAATATTTTTTTTTATTATTGGTTGGAGAAACTGAAGAATTATTTATGTTGTTAAAAGTCAATACCATGTAACATAATCATGCTATTAAGCCAAATATAATCCAGTTTAAATTTCAACGCAATTGCCATTTTTATTTCTTGAGATACAATACCACACTATCTCACTAATATTATAAATGTGAAAGTTTGGATGTTTGTTTATTACTCAATCACGTCGGAACGGCTGAACCGATTTTGATAAAATTTGGTATGTACGTAGATTAAAAGCTGAATTAACACATAGGCTACTTTTAGTTGACAAACATCACGTGCGAAGCCGCTGGCGGAAGCCAGTAAGTACATAATTACTTACTCGTTTTAATGAACCTTCTAAGCATGCTTGTGATTCCTTAATATTCATGTTCTTCCAGTAGCTCTCTCCCAGTTCATTCCATGCTTCTATCATACCAGGGTTTAGTTTGACTGCCTTACTGAAGCACTCCAGTGCTCTTGGGTCGTATTCTACCACTACATTGTAGCAGCGCCCTTTTATGTAGAGGTATTGAGCTCGCAAATTTATAGGGACATCAGATTCTGAAAAAATAGATTTTTTGATGTGTAATTGTCTGTTTTAGTAGAACAGAATATACATTTGTTTAGTACACAGAAAGTGACACATGAAACAATTATGAAGACAGTAAGTACAATTGAATTAACTATTTTACATAGTTTGACTCATCTATCATTTTAGTTAATGCTGAAAACTACATTCATATCTATTAAGCAGATGCTGATTTAAATTTACACAATTTCAAACGAGATGTCTCTTACAAACATTTTTTTCTTGCCTTTCACACCTTCCGATGAATGTCTCCGACTGGTATTTTCTTGTTCTTGAAAGAACAAGATCATCACACCAATGCTTTCTCAGCTGACAATCTGAACCTTTTATATACTTTCATGTTTGTAAGCTTGCATACACATAATTGATCGAGCACAGCGATATCCCTAAATCAACTTGGGCAAATCGGTGTTGTATGTATGTTTGTTTGTCCGAGGATAACTTTCGAAGCATTTATCCGATCATCGTGAAATTTGGTACATAGGTAGGGTATAGTGATGGCACAATTTTGGTGTGACTAAATGAGCTAAAATGTTGGGGGGGTTGTTGAGTTATTGGGGTTTAAGAAGCATAAAACAAAATTAAAATGAGACTATTAGGTCAAATGAGGTGGCTAATGAAAGGTCTTCATTAGTACAATTCGAACCCGTTTTTATTTTTAGTAAAGTTTTTGTAGTTTTTGAGTTATTAGCCATTATAAAAACTGAACTTTGACAAAATTCACAGGGTACACCAGTGACCTCACAGTGCTGAAATTTGGTATGCTTGTAGCTTTTGTGACACAAATATAGGGAAAAGTCTGAAATCCAAAATAACTGCAATTTCTACCCCAAAAAAGTGTAATCAAATAACATGAACTTCCGTTACCTATAATTTGAATGAAACTGTAGGTCAAATAAGTTGGTTATGTTTGGTATTTTGTGGCACTATTTTGATAGACAAAGATTACAAATCATATTATATTTTATTTTATGAGAGACTAGGGATATCTTAGTTCCTTAGTGGTGAACCACTAGTTATTTAAGGTTTGTAGCATAACAAAGAAGTTACCATCCAAAAGGTCGAATTTTTCAGACATGGCTGCAACTTTTGAATTAAGAAGTTTGTTTTTTTCTGGTGCCATTTCAATTGGGTGATTTTCAAAGAAAAAATCTCTAAATTTGTAGAGTCCTTCAACTTCATTCTGAAAAATAAGTAACATATTAGCAATTTTTATGAGCTATTTAACTAACTACATAATGATATGTTTGTTACGGTTTAAAAGCTAACATCTAACCCCAGCCACTATCTAATAAGAAAAAGTAGAGAAAGTATGTAGTGCATTCACTGATAATGTCAATCCTTAGGTCAAAATAAATTTCTTTCTCATAATTCTATATCTTCACTAATTTTCTAGTAAATTATATGAAAATGCATACATGAAGAATTTACCTAATTACATGCTTGTTTAATAATTAAATAATCGTTTTCTAAAATACAAATTGTGGCTGAAACTTGATTAAACATCTAAGGTATACTACGGTGTGAAATTTAGGTCATATTAGTCCGTAATTAAATAACCCAAGTTGACTTTACCTCCAGCTGGTGAATAACTTTTTCAAAATCATGAATCGGTGCTATTGATTCCACAGACATAGCTTTTGTGCTTTGTGATAAATAACAATAAACTCAAATTAATGTTTGGCTGGCAACAGGCGAGATTGGATTCGCTAAAATCAATAAAGAACTGCCTTCGAAGTTTTTCAGCAGTACGAAATAAACATTCTTGAAATCACATTAAAATGAACACAAACAAACATGAAGTGAACTGAAGCTGAACTGAACTGAACTTTGTGTTTTTGTGAGACCAGAAAAGCTATTTGAACGGCCACCAATCATCCTTTCACTTCCACAGATAACGAATTACTCGGACAGCCAATTGAATATTTTACCCAAAAAATTATACATCTCATCTTGCTTTTATGCTACCACAAAAAAGAGCATACTATGGCACGTCGTTTGTTGGAGCCTATAACGATATTTCTAAGTTTTTAAAGAAAATTGCAGTTCATTACCTGGTTACATGGCCAATAAAGGCATTAACTCTTGACTTAATTTGGCATAGCTCTTTGAACGATTCTATCGGAAACTCACTTAATGTGCCTTAAAATAGCACCGGCCATTTCGAACTCTGACAGTGACTGATCAGTAGAATCAGTACCAGCCATTTGTTTGTTTGTTTCGTAGACGGCTTGTTTTCTTATAAGTTTTTTACGCGTGTGACTTTGTTTTTGTATTTATAAAAAATAATACAGAGATTTTTAATTTTCTGTCTGTCAATGAAATAAATGGGCTTGCCTGATACACAGTACGTACAATCTGGTACAGTGCAGTAAAATACAGGAAACAGGAATGGTATACAGTCTCAGATTAATAAGGTAATTAAAAAATCAGCGAGGTCATTTCTGGGGCTAAGTTAGTTACTTAGTTTAGTTTTGATAGATTATAGTTGGTGTCCTAAACTTAGACAAGTTATCGATCCCTTAGAAGTGCGTGTCCACGTCCATGTTCAGTTCAGGGTTTGCCACTCAAGTACCTACACCAGGAAACAGCCGGGAAATTACCTACATTGTTATGTCTGGCAGGTACCTAGATGAAAAGCAAGTGTGAGTTCAAAGCCCCGTAGAACAATGGCACAAGATATCGACGCACGGTATCTTTATTAGGTAAGGTACATACCTAGTTAGAAAAAACATTCATTCAATCTTCAAGGACCTCAGATTTTGGAACACAGTGAGTAGTACATACTTACTTATTACTTTAAGGATCCCATTGGATCCCACTGCAGGGCAAAGGGCTTCCTTCCTCTCTTCCACTCCTTGCGGTCTTGTGATGTTAGTACCTAAAATTTTTTATTATATTTTTTTTCTTTGTAGCTATGAAAGATAGTAGATATTTTTTTCCAACCTTGCTTAGATATTTTTCTTAGATGTTATGGCATTTTGTTGCCTCATGTGCTTGTACAGCACCACAGTAAACCAGCAGTTTTTCAGTATTTACACTGCTGTACTACATCGCATAGTGGTGACTAATTTTGGGGCTCTTTTATTGTTTTGAGTTATAAGTACCTATGTATTTGTTTTGTTTTGTGGCACCAAACTTCTAGAAATCACCTATAAGTTTTGTGGTGTAAAATAGGTATTGTATATTTCTTTTTATGGATCTAAAATCCATACTAATATTATAAATGCGAAAGTAACTCTGTTTGTTTGTCAGTTTGTTACCTTTTCACACTAACTGGCTGAACGGATCGTAATGAAATTTGGCAAGGAGATAGATTATATCCTCAAGAAGAACGTAGGCTACTATTTTTCTCAAAAAATAATCTTAAAGGGGTTGAAAGTTTGTATGAGCAATCCATAATTTCTTAAGTTAGGGATCTGAAATTTCATATTTTTGCTTTTGGCAAGAAATAAATAAATATGTGTTTCAACTTTTGTGCAATACCATTCCTAAAGGGGGGGGGGATAAAGTAAGCGGGTAAAATTATAAGGTACTACTACTCCATATGTACCTTTGGTATATAAA